>CAMZMU010000072.1:5264098-5864098 GCA_947311845.1 Poa pratensis
CACTATCCAAACTCTGGGCCAACACATCCACAAACATAACATAGAACTCGGCGAACCTTTCCTGCAGGATCTCTGCGAGCAAGACCAAACATCTGGATGCCTCCTCCATCCTCTCAGACCAGCCAAGCTTCGAAGCTATCACGGATGTGCACCTCAAAAGCTGAGGAGCCAACCCCTCAAGTGGCCCTACTACGAGTTCTCTCAGACTATTTCTCTCTGCCACACCAGACGCCATGATCTGCAATACTGTCGAGAAGCAAGCAAAGAGCGGACGAAGCCGCCCAGAGTTATGGCTGGCCGCAAGGTTGGGATCATGCACAAGCACCTCCATATCAGCCAGGAACTTGGGCAACAACCCAAGCGAGAACTGCAGATTACCGAGCCAGTGCCACTGGAACTGCGAGAAACTATCCAATATCGTGCGGCAGTCGGTGTCGGCTAGGTCTGGGACGAACAGCCACCCGAGTAGCAAGTCCACGATGTCGACGAACTGGGGCCGGAAGCAGTGGGGGAACTTGGCGGCGACGAGCGTGAGCAGGCCGAGCAGGCACCTGAGCACGGCGAGGGACGTCCGGTCGTCCTCGAGCACGTCGCGGCAGGCGGCGAGGAGGGCGGCACGAAACGCTCGACCGCGGGCGCGTCCCCCGTGGCCAGGAGCTCCCGGAGCCCCTCGGCGACGAGGGGCGACGAGGCGGGCTCCCCCAGGAGCGGCAGCGCCCAGGCGACGAACCCGTCCGGCAAGCCCCCCGGCGCCTCGTGCGCGCAGAGAACAGCGCTGAGCGCCCCGTAGGCCGCCACCGCCGCGCGCCGCACCGCGTAGGACCTGCGGAACGAACGAACAGGTGAGTAGGAGGAATCGTGTTACCTAGGGGTAGATGCGCGACGGGGGGGAGGAGAGGAGAGGTGCGCTTACGCATCGTCGGCGAGGAGCACGGAGAGGGGCGGGGCGAGGAAGGGCGCGAGGG
Source organism: Poa pratensis (assembly GCA_947311845.1). Lineage (NCBI taxonomy): Eukaryota > Viridiplantae > Streptophyta > Magnoliopsida > Poales > Poaceae > Poa > Poa pratensis. Next base: position 5,265,064 of record CAMZMU010000072.1, read on the forward strand.
AGGGGAGGAGCGGGCGGTTGGGTGGGTGGAGCAGGGAGAGGCGGAGGGTGGAGAGGGCGGCGGCGCGGGAGGCGTCGTCGGAGGGGTGCGGGGCTCGGCGGCGGCGGTGGAGAGGAGGGAGGCGAGGCGCTGCTGCAGCTGGTGGTGGGCGTAGGAGGGGTGAGGGTTTTGCATTGTCAAACCGCCCGTCGTGTTCCGCTCGCCGCCCGGCAAGAGGAAACGAAAGAGTAGCGGAGCCTTGGCCGCCGGGGAGAGGAGACTAGAGAGAGAGCCCCGTTTCCGCCGTATTCTCTTTTGAGTCGTCCGATATATCCTCTTCTAGTTTGCAGCCGTCTGATCAATTGCTTGTGTTTGCTAAGTTGAATTAGAGCTTCTGCAGAAACATAATTGCAGAACACTTAGCGTGTAGGATTATGGATCCCACAAAAGAGGATAATTACTTACTCCCTCAGTTTCTAAATATAAGAGGAATGCAGATTAGATACGGATTGAAATAAGTGAATCAACACAATGAAATACGTTTAGATACATACGAATTAAGGAAAAATTAAGAAGGCTTATAATTTGGAACGGAGATGGTATGAAAGAAGTCAAGAAAGAAGTGAAGGAACAAGGATGGATAACTAGAGGAGGTTGAATAACATGGTAACGGAGAAATGTATTTCTAAGTTTAAGTTCTTAGGAGGACTCCAACTATGGCAAAACAAAGTCCACCATAACCCCTTTTAACTAGATTTCTTCTCTTTGAGCGAGCTAATCAACTAATTGAGAATCTTAAGGTGCCCTTCAGCCTTCACAAACTTCCGGGGCAGATCACAGCTTCAAAGCTCCTCGTGAATCCTATCGCCTAAGAGTTCTCAACCTCCAAGAGTAACAAGATCGAAGATGGTTCAAATAAACATGCTCAAATGCTCTTCAAGAAAGGGCAAGTTTGGATCTCAAGGGAACCCCTTTTAAAATTCATTCACTCCTCTCAGTTCAAATCGGATCTAGGAGTGGAGAAGGCTTTTAAAATTTTACATCGAAATTTTCTAAGGTCAAACCTCACCCAAGGGGGTGAAGGGGTATTTATAGGATGGAGGAAATGTGACAGTTACATGAAAAAAATACACATCCAGGGAGTTTGGATCCTTGCACCCAGAGGTTTGTGTGGACTTGGAGTGCTTGGTCAAAGGCGATTAAAGACAACGAAAAGTGGGGAGATCACCTCGACACTCCGGGTGGACCCTGGATGGTCCGGCCACCCTAACGAGAGTACATGGGTGGTGTTCGTTCTTAAAAGGACCTAAATGTCGCCTAGAGAAGGTCAATATGGATTTAAAATCATTACGATTTTGGTTTGAATAAATGCGGAAATAAACTGGACATTTAGTTTCTCAAGCACAAAACTTACTGGTAGGCTGAACTATGTTCACCAACAACTTATAGTAAACAAGATGTGGAAAGTAGTAGTTATTTCAATGTAGTAATAAACAGTATAGATAGATTGCAATAATTTGATTTAAAATACCAAAAATGGATATGAGCAAGGTTGAACTTGCCTTGAAACTTTGAGATAGTTATGTACATGGACTGGGATGCCTAGATGGGCTTGGAAATGGGGCTGCTTCACGTCTTACACACTGGACAGGGGGGCGAAGTAGTCATGGAGAGAGGAAAATTAGCAATCTCGCTAATTGTTTTCAGTACGAGCGAACCAAAGCACTAGATGTACCCCTTGATGAGAAATGGAACAATTTTCATGTAAGAGAAGAATCATCTAAACCATCAACTTTCTGCATGTTACATATTTTTTTTAGAGAGGAGGGGTTCAAGCCCAATTTTCATTAAAAGAAAACTGATAATACAAAGTTTTCGCCATCACGTCACCCACAGTACGCCCAGGGGCAAAACCTCCCCTGTGGCACAGTCTGCATGTTACATACTAGATTCGAACGGCGCGGCTCGCCGCGCGGCGCTTTTTACTTCTTTGAATTTCTTGCCCGTGGTTACGATCATTTATACAGATCACTTAAATGACATTTATATCCATATGAATTTGATCACAATTATTATACATATTTGAAAGTTTATCCTTCTGATCATATGAAATGAGTAATTAGAACATCATACAATCAAGTTTGAATGTATTCAGCTGAGCAACATGTCTCGTAGGCCAGAAAGTTTGAATGTATTCAGCTAAACAACATGTCTCGTAGGCCAGTTTTCTCCAATTTGAGCCCGGAGAGAAATAGTATGTGGAACTGGGGCATGTGCAGTGGTCTGAAAGTATTTAGGGAGCTGAACAGAGAGCTACCGTTATTCAGAAAAAAAAACATATTTGAGAGGAAACTACAGCAGGGACTGCAGGGTTGTGGGAGAGCTATAGGTGATTATTATTCCTTGCTCGGAGTTTGTTGATGTTGATGATATCTTTGTTAATGTACAATGAACAGGCAGCCCCGCCGGATATCGCCTTCATAATAAGAATATAAAAGTAGATTTAGCTGATGAAAAGAAAAGAAAGACTACTTAAAGTATATGCAAAGGAGTGTATAAAAACAAAGCACCATCATATTGCTGAAAAGTGGTTACAATGAAAACAGCAAGAGATCATTCAGTTTAGCATTTGTTCAAAACAAATTTCTCATAGCATTGAATCTCGCATGCAACTCGCAGACATATATCACAACCACACCAACTAAACAATCCAATTAGCATGTGCAAATAAAGGTGTACCTGATTGCTGCTGTGGATGTGGCAGCCAGCGGGGCTATAGGTCTCCCACTTTGTCGATCCTGGCACACTCCGCAGCCCTGGCATTGAGCAAGGACTCCATACCGTCCAGGTAGTGCATGAACCCAATTAAGGTATGTAGACAGTAACCAGCAAAGAGAAGCTGGAAGTAAACCTATAAACATGAGTAGTTCAAGAGTACTTTTCTCTAAACAAAGAGGTAGGATCCCTAGCTTGCACCATGATTTAGATAAGAAAAAGTTCTAACCATTATATGTGGAACATCAAGATTTGACCCAATCTTCTATAGAACTGCATCTTCTTCTTCCATAGCACGCCTGGACACAAGAAAAATAGAGATGAATGAAAATCTGGCCGTGTATACATCATTGGTAAACAAATTATATTTAAATTCAGAGATGACTATTTATACACATAGAGATTCAAACGGCGCGGCTCGCCGCACAGCACTTGTTGGTTCCTTTAAATTTCTTGCCCGTGGTTGTCACATTTTATACATATTATTAAAAAGATGGTTTATATCCACATGTATAAGCAAAATGGGATGGTAATATCAGTCATGCCGAGAAGTTGTTAGTCAGAGTTGTACCATATTTGGTTTGTGCACAAAGTTGATTCAAAAAGTATTTTACCCGTAATCAGCATGAATTATACACATTAATAAGAAGAAAGTTAATAACCCCGACAAGAATATAAGCTATATAGAAAGTTATTGCACACACACACACGGTGAGATCATGATGATATTTGCACAGCCTAGATAAAAACATTAAAATAGGTACAAAAGGAGGTTTAATAGGTGTATAGGCATAACAGGTATAATAGAGAGGTGGAAACATATATACTGAATGAACGGGCTAAAAACAATTAGAAGTTGAGTCATAATAACACAACATACAATGGATGCCACAATCACATCGAGGTTCACAGTACACATCCATAAATTGAACATTAGTAAATAAACAGGTTCTGTTTATTTCATCAATCTAAGATGGATAATGGAGACATTATGTCTACAGCTCATCATGAGATTCATGTGGTAACAAATAGCATGGACACCAGGTTTCAGTGGGTGGAGCCAAAAAATAACATCAACCACGGATAGATGAAGGCAAGCCCATAAGGATAATACTTACAAAAAAATGAGATAAGTCTGCAAGGTTAGAAAAATCATGATTAGCTGATAGCTATTCCTTGTAGAAGTCAAACAACGGTAAGCATAGTGTATCATTATCTTAAGTACAATGTTCCCGGCTCGCAACCTAGTTCTTGATTTCATTCTCCAGAGCATTAGCCACGGCCTTATGCGGCGTTGACCTACGCCTAGAGCGAAGACAAAGAGAAGGGACACAATTATACATGGTTCGAAAAGACAAAGAATACTCAAAAGCATCAATAAGGTCATGTGCGGGTGGCCCTCCACGAGGAGCTGATGCTGCAGAAGACAGCAACACGTACCACTGCTAGATCTACAGGCACTGGAGGCGCTGCCATCGTTAGTTCATCGATGGGTGGGATAGCGTGCACACCTGAAGTTATTGATAGATCCTTGGTAATATGGGAGACTAAATTAAGAATGGATGGATTTACAGGTGCTGGAGGCTTAATAATCTGGGAGCATGAACACATAATGTTTAAAGGCATCATCTATCAAATCAAAGCAGTTATCCTACAGTTCTACCGCATGTTTAACTATACATTCATATGCATCATAGTGCTCATAATCATGAGTTATCATCGTTGCATTATCATGAAAATAGCTAGAAGTCTAAACTTTTGCTCATTGCCTTCATTATGTGCAAACTACATTTTATAATGGTGACTATGTTAAAACTTGCTAAAACATTCGCCTCTAAAGTTTGGCAAGCTCTTAGGGCAGCTAGTTAAGCATCTGCCAAAATAGGGTATAATTAGAGCTCATTTGTCATTTAATCTGGGAGCATGAACTACTATGATCTTTTTACCATTTGCAACTTCATAAATATGCTCAGATAATATTTTAATGTGGCTTAGAGTGTATCATTATGTACTTACTACGACTATACCTCAAGTGACCTGATTTTTGTATAGCTCCAGAATCCAACCCAAAATTTCCAGTTTTCAAGTTGTCAAAATACTGGCTGCAATGTTCTTTGATTTTTTCTACATTCGAATCAGCTCTGTTTGAGTTGCTATTTCGAACAAAAGCATCAAAATAACGAAGAGAATGATGTAATTTAAATACTTTTCAAAGGACTCTACATTTTTTCCTATTGTTCGTCTTACCCGTGGTCTTTGGAAAAACATATAGAAAAGATAAATGCCTTGGTATTAATTAGAATTCAAGAGTAGAAGACACGCAGAGCATCTCAAAGATTATGCCCCTATCGAACAGCGGGATCTCTTTCTTCTCGACTTGACTATCTTAAATAAATAACATTACCTAGCCTCAAATGCAGAGGTGAACACATATGAACTGAAAATTTTAATCATTAAAACCACGTGCTTCTCAATTTAGATATATAGCAGAATAGACGGTACAGGCTGCCAATCATACACAAAGTCTTATTGCTGAACTAATAAAGCAGCCTCACAGTGGCAGATAGAAGCATCATTAAATTAAGTGATGAAATCATGACACGCGAATCTTTTTTTAGATAATGATCAAAAGAAAATAGACAGATATCAAGGACAGAATATCTACGAATCAACGGACAGCAATAGAAATGCATTGTTGTAAATTGGTACAAAGACCTAAGAGGCAGTAAGAAGAGGGCAGGCTGCAAATTACCTTTGAAGAGAGCAGACATATCAACAGGTCTTGGGAGATCAGTGATGGGAGTCAAAGCAAAAGTGCAAAAGTGGCATTCTTGTTCCACAGCAAACCTTTCTTCAACAGATGTGTAGCGGCCAAATTTAATCATCAAGCGAGCTTCAACTGGTAAACACCTTTTCTGTTTGTAGTTTGGAAGAAAAAGAAGTAAATAATTTTACCAAAATAAGCATAACAAAACATCCGATTTTTTTAACAGAGAGGATAGTTGACAGATCAAGTGGACTAACACACAGCAGCAAGCAACGCTGAAGATACACAGACGAAATTGGGTCATGTAAAGCATATTGTTAGGAAAGACACAATACTGACTGAATCAAAAGAAAAGAAAAGTAGCAGCCGCAAACCAACACCATAGCAATAGGATTAACTACATAATTTTACTCGAATTTATGGTTGTGCTATAACCAGGCAGTGCGTGCATTTTAGCAACGCCACTCCAGTTTTTTCCAATCTTTAGAACACTCAGTATTTAATCAATGAATAGAGCTTGAATGAGGATATGTTGTAGCATCTAGTATAGAAAGATGTATGATGTTCCATTTCTGTAACCTTGACCCAACCGGAGCACAGCAAAGATAGAGCACGGAGCCAGATGCTCACCTTCTGACCAGCCAGAACCCTTTGTCCAGAACAAACTAACAGCCAAGGAAAACAACGATGCCTTCAGCCTGCGTCATGGAATAAGTAGCATGTAATCATCACAGACACAAGCAACGTTCTTCCCCAATGGATAAAAAACAACTAACCTGAAACCAGTGCGACCGCAATGCCACCATATCCAACCGAACAACAGATCACAATAACACCTACATGAAGATAAAACTAAGCATTTGACTGTAACCAATACACAGGCACAGACAATGATAGAAAGTTAACCAAAAGAGGATCCAAATAACTGAATCTATAGGCTCTATTTTACACAAAAGCATAGCAGGATGTGTGGCTAGATCGATATTAAACCTAACTACAAATACTTATAATAAGAAATGTTGGATTCATAGTGCTCAAATCCATTTAACTTTGTACCCAAAGGAGTACATAGCATACTATTTCTCGGATCATGGGTTTTACAAACTGGAAGCTCACAACACAAATCACAGAAATATGTGAAATGAAGGCAGTAAAATGTTATTCCAACAGCTGATTTCTTGGATCTCAACTAAGAACTACACTTACTAATCCAAAGGGAAGAAAACAGGAATATGCAAGACAATATTTTAAAGCATGCATACATTTAATCAAATGGCAGGATCCAACGACACAATATTGTTACCTTAGTTCATGTCTAATCCAAACTGATGCATCACACAGGAAGAACCCATAATAGTTTCTGAATCAATAAATGGAGAAGAAAAAGATAGGAGAGCCAATCTAAACCAGTGAATCACACAAGCAGAGCACATAATTCTGAGAATACAAATGGAAATCGTAGATACCATCATTGTTGGCAAGTCCTCTAATGTGCACCTGTCAGTTCCCCATATATGCACCAACAACCACGCGACAATACCTCCGGACCTGGGCAATACCAAGCATAATCCACATAAATCCATCAGAAATAAAGAGGATTACGTAAATGCAACGAACATAAAAGGTAACAGACCTAGAGAATACAAAGCACTAAAGCACAACTTGAAACAAACTATATTTTCAAAAAGGACAGCTGAAATAAAAGCATAACCTTAATTGAATCCCAATCATTCTCCAAAACATAAAAGGCACAAGTTTCAGTCCAAATGAATACTCAACATTTGGTATCTGTGGCATCTTTCTTGATCAGCATTGCTATGCAAATTCTACTCTCATCCAATCAATGTTTAAGAGACATGGGGTATCTTCCTTAAAAGTTACCATGAGAAACATTACACACCAAAGTGTATGAACTGAAACCGAATAGTGAAAGTCAACGCATAAGCAGAAAATAATCATGGTATACCTGCAAGCCACTGGTTCAGTAGAGCACTCTTCCTTTGTACTCCCACCACATCTCACTATATGAGGTCAAAAAAATCTAGATCAATGAGAGAAACTGAGCAGCCAAAGCACAGTTAACCTAATATTATCCAACCAGACAGCAAGGAAGACAAACCTCATCAACTGGCAGCAGCAAAACACACTTTCAGCCTTGCCAATTCATTAAAACAGCCTGCAAGGTACAGGTTCAGCAGAGCAATTTGTTTTCCTTTGGTACTCTCCTCTTCAGATCCCTCTTGATAAGGTTATAGGTGCTATACCAGCTGCAGCCTCCTTTGCAGTTGTAAAACGCCTTCAGCATGTAGTACCTCCGGGACACACATCAAGCTTAGCTGGATTTAGTGAAAATGTCAGTATCAAAAGAGGACACGATAGGGAAAAATACAGTGAGCAGCGAAATCTAAAAGCATTAAAGATTGAGACAACAAATGGAATTCACTCAACAGCTAACATTCAGATCATAAAAGCTTCATTGGAGCTCCCTATTTTTCAGGTGAGGTTCAAAAAATATCCAACTTAATAGCTAATAAATCTCTGATGGTTATGACAGGGTATGGCACATATAACTTCTAATTATAATATTGCATGATCAACTGCCTATGAAGTTGTGCAGTAGCCTAGAATAAAACGATACTTACCAGTTACCATCAGGTACATGATATGTGAGGAGGGAATAGTGAGATGCCAAAAGAGCCGGCTCTGGACAAATGTGCATGAGGCAAGCAGGACCTTCGCTTGGCACAATGTTAAGTACGAAGACATTATCTGCATCGGGACACCAAACAACACTGCTTTAAGTTAGTTGTGTAAACAGATCATTGTTGATTAAAAACATAATATGACAACATGATGATAACATTTTAAGCATTCACACATTGTATCCGAGCAGGTTTAGGTCATCTCTAATCCAAATATGTGTGCATCACACAAGAAACCAATGCAACTGATAGGTGATCAAATCCAAAGGTGTTCATCACACATGCAGACCCGTATTTCTAAACCCACTGACAGTTACTATCGCTGATTGGGGCAAAAATTCTGAACAAATATGAAAGTATCCAGTAAAGAACAGTGCAAAGATATGACATAGATTTATCTTCCCCTACAGGTTTTTTTGTCAAACACCTTGCAGGCAAGATAAAAGAACAAAATCTGCACAAACAAAGATGATGATTTGTGGGGGATTAAATAGAGTGAGAGGGAGAGGAGGGAAATCTTGAGGAAGGGAGAGACAAATTACCCTCGCATGTACTCCTCCACTGAACGCATAAGAGGATGAAGGTGTGGAGCAGCAGGCACGAGCCAACCACCTTCTAAAGGTTTTCTGCGATTGATTTCACTGCACGTTGCGCACAAAAGATTAATTAGAAACCTATGAAGTCCCTGCCGCTACTCCTCCACCCAAATGTGAAGACCCTGCTGCCCCTGTTCTTCAATGGCGACGACCTGCGCCCGATCTACAACCACCGCGCGAGACGCCGACGGAGAAAGGGAAGAGGAGGAGGCGAGCGGCGCTTGGCTGTCTTTGATGCAGAATCTCCCCACGAGCTGCTATGCCGGTGCACAGCAAGAGAGAGAATGAAATAAGGGAAGGGATGAACTTGCCTGGTTCGTTCGCCGCCCACCGCCGTGCCCGCACGCAGACACCGTCGAGCAGCACGAGAGGGAGCCCGACGGCGACGAGGGCCGAGGACGAGTGTCGCCGCGGCGGCCGGAGCTGGCGAGGGCCGGCGGAGAGGCCGCAGGCTGGCCTTGCTGCTCCCCACCGCCGTCCTCGGGCTGAAGGACGAGGGAAGGCAGGCAGGAGAAGCCGAAGCCGGCGGGTGAGGGCGCGGGAGGCGCCCCTGGCTCCTCTTTGCCCGCGCCGACCGACGCCGCCGCCGTGCTCCTTCTCCTCCGGTGACCCCTGGCCTTCTCCTTGCCGCTAGGTCGCCGGCCATCCGAGCCGCCGTCGACCCGAGCGCCCGCGGCGGAGACGACAGCCATCGCGGACGGCGGGGCAGCTAGGAAACTTAGATCGAGAAATATCTGGCTCGGCGGCACGAGGTCGGCAGCAGCCGCACATCGCGGCCTCCATGCCTCTCTCTGCGACGGGGCCATGGCGCCGTCGTTCCTCATCCCTCCCGGCGACGGGGCAAGTAGGGCGTGGCATGGAGGCCGAACCCCCCGTCGTTCCTCATCTTCCCCGGCTGCTCCCCATGTCGAGCTCCACCTGCTCCAGCCATGGCGCCGTCGTTCCTCATCTTCCCCGCCTGCTCCCCATGTCGAGCTGCACCTGCTCCAGCCATGGTGCCCGGCTGCCCTTCGCCTCTCTCTGCTCGAGCCATGGAGAGACCAGGAGATGGGTGGCGGAGGAGAAGGGAGACGGAGGGGATTGGGGGAGAAGAGAGACGGAGGCGATTGGGGAGAGAGCACGCGGCGGCTGGTGGCTAGGGTTTCACCCGTGCAGCGCAGCTTATATACCTCACGTGCAAAATGTCCGTTTTGCCCAGAGCGGCTCCGTCGGAATAACGCCACTGCCACCACGCCCGCAGAGGCACCGAATCTCCCAGCCACTAAGTCGATGACAGGTGGGTCCAGGGACTGTAAAAAAAAATCACCACCCGATCGGACGGCCAGGATCGCATCAAGTTTCTATAGGACGGCCCAGAATGGCTGAGCTCTGGTGAACGCCGTGGCTCTCCCAAGGATGTTATCTTTAGATAGTACGTAAATTGATCCTTAGGAAATAATTTTCTTAGAAAAAACAAGTTACTAACAAGTATTATAAGGAAAAGAAAATTACAAGTAGGTCTATGATGTGCGCAAAAAATGAAACAAAGACCAAGTAAATATCAGGAAAGAGAAAATTGTGCGAACACAAGAGAAAAAATACTGAAAAAAGCTGGGTGTTGGCCGCAGAACGCCGTATTTCTTTGGGCCATTCCTTGCCGTGAGGGTATCCTTCTTCCTCTTCGCCGTGAGGGCCCACAACACGGCCCGCCAGTGAATGCATCACTCTTCCTCTTTGCCGTAAAAAAAATAAGTCTAGCATCGGGCGAATCCGTTGCGATCTCCTCGAGCCATGGCATCCCAACTGCCGCCGCCGCCGGAGGAATCTCCCCCACCCGCACCCACCACCACCACCATATTCACCATCGGAGACGGCCTCCTCCTCGAGATCTTCGTCCGCCTTCCCTCCCTCCCGGCCCTCGTCCGCGCCGCCTTCGCCTGCCGCACCTTCCTCCACGCCGTCTGCTCGTCCCCGACCTTCCGCCCCAGGTTCCGCGCGCTCCGCTCGCTGCCCTGTCAGCACTCGATCTCTCTCTATATTGATTCAGGAGAATGAATTCGAATTACAGAGGCGGGTTCGTCGTGCAAGCTTCACGACGCCCTTGCTGGTTCCTACTACGGCAAAGCCGTCCTGTTCCTTCCTGCCTCTCTCTAATTGTTCCTCCTCTTTATCTTACAAGCAACTCAGCGTTGCCACTTAGGGCCTGCAAGCCGAACAGGAACACGGCGCTGGCGAGTGGGCCTGGACGCTTGCTCTTGATGGGTCTCGATGTCTTGGGCCTGGACCGGGATACTCACATTCCCCTCCCCTTGAGAAACGGCTTGCCCCCAAGCCGGAGCGCGTTGAAATTGTTGCTTGATCGCGTCCAGGTCCTCCCAGGTGGCGAAAACTTCAGTCATCCCGCTCCACTGGATCAAAACTTGCACGATCGAAGAAGAGCCACGCTGCTGCACACGCTGCTGAAGAATCTTCACCGAAACCTCAAACGAGAGATTAGGTTGGGGAAGATCAGGCTGTACCTTCTGATTTGGTCCCAGCGAGAGTTTCAGCTGAGAAACATGCACCACGGGGTGGATTTTGCATGATTCTGGAAGGTCCAAACGATAAGCCAGAGAACCAACTCGTTCCAAAACCACATAGGGTCCATAGTACTTGAAAGCCAGCTTCTGGTTGACACGAGTAGCAAGAGAAGATTGAACATAAGGCTGAATTTTCAAGAAAACCTTGTCTCCCACAGCAAATGAACGTTCAGACCTGTGCTTGTCTGCCTGGGATTTCATTCGCTGCTTAGCACGCACCAAATGTTGTTGCACTGAAGCTAGCAAGGTTGATCTGTTGGTAAGCCACTGTTCCAGATCCGGGGATGCAATAGAATCAACAGGTGCGACACCAAAATGGCGGGGCTGACGACCATAGACCACTTGGAACGGTGTTTGACCAAGAGAAGAGTACCAGTTATTGTTGTACCAAAATTCACACAGTGAAAGCCATTTGGACCAGTGACTCGGATGAGCGTGGATAAAACAACGAAGAAAACACTCCACAGATTGATTCACTCGCTCGGTCTGCCCGTCAGTTTGCGGGTGATACGAAGTACTCATTCGCAGTTGTGTATCTGTCAACCTGAACAGCTCTGTCCAAAACTTGCTAGTAAAGATCCTGTCACGGTCAGAGATTATCGACAGCGGCATACCATGAAGTTTGTAAATGGATTCCATGAATGCTTCAGCAACTGTGGTAGCAGTGAAAGGATGTCGCAGCGGCACAAAATGCCCATACTTGGAGAAACTATCGATGATCACCAAAATGCAATTATACTTGCCTGACAAGGGAAGGCCTTCAATGAAATCCATCGAGATGATTTCCCAAGCACCATCAGGAGTTGGCATAGTCTTGAGCAACCCCGGATACAAAACACGCTCAGGTTTTGCACATTGGCAGACGTCACAAGATTGAACCCATTTCTTAACAAATGACTTCATGCCCTGCCATGCAAACAGCTGAGAGATACGGCGGTAGGTCACAGGGAAACCAGAATGCCCGCCAATAGCGCTGTCATGCAAGGAATGGACAATTTTGGAGTGGAGATCAGTGTTGGCGCCAACCCAAATACGGCCTGAATGACGCAGCACTCCATCTTGCAATTGGAATTTGGGAACAGCGGTTGGATCCAGGCTAAATATTTCTGCAGAATCCCTTGAGAATGAGCATCATTAGCATAACTGCTCTGTATCTGGTGTAACCACAATGGTTGTGTTTCAGAAATAGCAAGGATCTGTTGGCCTTCGTGTGGACGACGAGAAAGAGCATCCGCTGCTCGATTGTCAACGCCCTTCTTGTGAACAATCTTATACTGCAGACCCATAAGCTTGGTCAGGGCTTTCTGCTGCCATGGGGTATGCAGACGCTGCTCAGTAAGATGGACCAAACTCTTCTGGTATGTGCGTATAACAAATTCACTCACACGCATATACGGGCGCCACTGATCAATAGCAAGCAAAATCGCCAAATACTCCTTCTCATAAACCGACAGGCCTTGATTACGAGGACCAAGAGCTCGGCTGACATATGCAAGGGGATGACTGTTCTGCATCAAAACAACACCTATTCCTGTATCAGAAGCATCGGTTTCCACAACAAAAACCTGAGTGAAATCAGGAAGGGCCAACACGGGAGCAGAAACCATAGCAATTTTCAAGGTTTGGAAGGCAACATCATGCTCTTGTGTCCATAGGAACCTAACACCTTTGCGCAATAGATTAGACAATGGCTTACTGATTATACCATAGTGACGGATGAATTTCCGGTAATAACCAGTAACCCCCAGAATGCTGCGGACATCCTTGATCGACTGCGGCACTGGCCAATCGTGGATGGTCTCAATTTTGCGAGAATCAGTAGCCACACCCTCTTTGCTGATAAAATGACCGAGGTATGCAATCTGTTCTTTTCCGAACTCGCACTTAGAACGTTTTACTTGCCACTGATGATCACGGAGAGTCGAAAGCACTTGCTGGAGGTGAGACAAATGATCCTCGAATGTCTTGCTATAGACGAGAATGTCGTCGAAGAAGACTAAGACAAACTTGCGAAGCATTGGGGCTAAAGTAGCATTCATGGCGCTCTGAAAGGTGGCCATAGCGCCGGTCAGACCAAACGCCATTACAGTATACTCGAAATGCTCTTGGTGAGTCTGGAAGGCGGTCTTATGTTCCTCTCCTGGGCCCAACCTGATTTGGTGGAAACCCGCCCTCAAATCCAGCTTTGAAAACCAACATGCTCCAGTAAGTTCATCCAAAAGTTCATCGATAACCGGAATAGGGTATTTGCCTTTAATCGTCAGATCATTGAGCTGTCTAAAATCATTGACAATGCGCCAAGTTTTATCACTCTTTTTCACAGCAATCAATGGTGATGAAAAAGCACTGTTACTACGATGAATTACCCCAGACGCAAGCATCTCCTGTACTTGCTTCTCAACTTCATTTTTCAGGTCTAGTTCAACCTATATGGCCTTATGGAAAAGGGGCGCGCTCCGGGGACTAAGGGAATAACATGATCATAGTGTCTGCGAGGAGGGAGACTAGAAGGAACATCAAACACACTTGCAAACTGCTGCAGTAATTTCTCAATTTTAGGATGTTCTGGTGGTGGATCAGGCACATCATCTTGTACTAATGCCAACTCGATACACGTATAAGCCAACTCTGCACAGTCCTCTCCTTGCAAAACCACTACAGAACCATTCTGATGGAACTTCATCCACTTCTGACGCCAATGTACTTGCATCGGGCTATGTGACATTAACCAATCGATGCCCAATATACCATCATAGTGCCCAATATACCATCATAGTGACCCAAATGCAACACCTTAAGCTGACAAGAAAATTCATGGCCGGCAGATGTCCACACACAAGCAGGGATGTGAGTGGAGCAAGGTAGAATGGCTCCATTGGCAACTTGTACCTTGACAGGGTGAGACAGAGGTTCAACACCACTCAGTTCAGCAGGAATAGATGATTGATAAATGAATGTGAGCTACCAAAATCAACCAAAAACACCACGTGCTTCCCTTGCACTTGGACCATCAACTTCATCGACTGTACTGAACTTCTTGTGCCCAAGGCAGCAACAGACATGGCACATATCTGGCCAGCTTCAGTTGCAGTGTCAGAAACTATATCATCAGGTAACTGAAGCATGAAATCCACCATTTCCTGGACAACGTGTAACTGCACATCAGATTTACATTGGTGTTCTCTAGAAAATTTCTCACCACATGTAAAACACAACCCCTTGGCATGCCTATACGCTCGCAGAGCAGACCATTTATCCTCTAGAGGCTTGACAGGATTAGTTGTTCGACGATCTTCCGGAGGCCGCACCGCCGCACCTCGAGGAGGAAGAGGCAACGGCAAGGGCTGGGCGTGCTTGCTCAATTGTGGCGGAGCCAGAACCCAATTACTGTTGCAATGGTTACTGCCATCACTGAGTTCTTCATGGAGAATTGCCAACTGATAAGCGGTGTCTAGATCAGGCGGCTGCTGATACCCACAAGTATAGGGGATCGTTGAAATCTTCAATGTGTAAGTATTAGTATCGATCCCACGAGGAGTAGAAGATATAAGTATTTATCCTCTCAAATAAGAGTGTCACTTCTCTTATTATCTATGTACTAGACAAACTAAAATGATTAAATGATGCAAGTGTTTTTGGGTTTTTGGCGTAGAGTTTGCAATAAAGTAAAAAGCTGAAAATAAAATATGACAAGTGAAAGCTCTCAAAGAGAGAAAGCCCAATCCTCTATGCAGCAAGAGGACAAGCTCAAGTGTGTGTTTCTTATAAGTGGAGAACATTCCCAAGGGCTACCTAGACTTCATGACATAAATATTTCTAGAACAACAAGATAAGCATTTTGTCAAGTTTTAATCTTCTTTTGGACGGAGTCATAATTAGGGAAAGCTAAATAAATAAACTAAACCCCCTTATGATGGTTCTTATGGCCAAGTAAATGACTGCACAAGAGTTATTAAGACATAGAGTCCCACCATAGCCTTAAACTCTAAGGTCCCCGATACTAATACCCTCATAATGCAACTTCATGACTCGGTCTCAGGTTTACATGTCCTCCCAAGTCTCCCTCACTCCATTACACTACGGTGTTCTCCTATGAGCCCATATACGTGAAGTGATGTGCAGTCGACGTTCGCACAACACCATCATAGAATTACATAAAAAGATAAACACTAGACAAAATACCAACACATGTCATAAATAAATCATTGCCAATCCATCCTATGCCCCCAGGAACATGAGAGAACTACTCACAACACGAAGACATGATATGATTCAATGGCATAAGTGATACAACACAATCTGAGAATATAATCTCCCCACAAAACAATGACAAGTAGCAATTCACAAACATGTAGAATAGTACTTAGACAATAGCTAGGGTTCAACAATCTCAAACTATGAGGGGGATGAAGTGGATCACGAAGATGGTGATGGAGATGGTGCTGGTCTTGACGGTGGTGTTGATGGAGACTCCGGAGGGGGGATGGAGGAGCCTTTCGGAGGTGATTCCGGCGGCGTTTCCCCCCTCCGATCTTCTCTGGCGGCAGCCTTCTGTCCCCTGTTTCGTGGTTTTTGTGTTTCTCCGCCGCCTCCTCGCGAAACTCCTCAGGGGACTATTTTTATAGACGTTTTTAGGTCAAGACGAAACCACGGAGACAAAACGGATAGCATCGGAGCCACGAGGAATAAAAGAGGTGGTCCCACACGGCCAAGGAATCTGGCCGCATGGGACCATCTATTTTCTTCCTCGGACTTCCTTTTTCGCGGATCCTTGGCTCGTACGTCTTCTTATTTCCAAATATTGGGCCCCATAAAATCTTAGATCATTTGGACGTCGTTTGGTCCCTGAAAGTCAAAAACATGGAAAAAGGGGTTTTCTGGTTCTGCATGGTTAATTCCAAATAATTGGGGAAACTGTGAATTATCCCCTAAAATCATTATAAAACATAAATATAACCCATATATGATGCAAATAAGTTGGAATATCAAGTAATAAAATGTAAAGTTCATGTATGCATTTACATGCATCAGCTGCTAGATAGCAACCAACACTCAAACAGAGGGTTTCAATCCATCCAGGAACCGAGTCACATAATGCAGTGGATCTGGAGCTGGTTCATAGGCTGACAACTGATCAATAAGCTCATAAAAAATTTCCACATACTCAGCGACAGTGCCAATTTGAGAAATCCTGAAGAGACTGCGGATCAACGCTTGGTGCTGGTTACGGCCGAACCGAGCCTGCAACATAGAGCAAAACTCATCCCAAGCAACATGCGGATAGCGCCGCTGAACAGACTCCAACCATCCTGCCGCCGTGCCTTCGAACTGTGCCGTAGCAAACGAAATCCAATAGGAAGGTGCAGTACCCCAAATCTGAAAGGAATCCTCGCAACGTGTTTGCCAGAGTCGAGGATTTGAACCATCAAATCTCGGCAAATCACGAGGAAAAGTGGAAGAGGGGTCAGCGATAGTTTCACGATGAACAGCATCACGGGGCACAATAGGACGAGCAACAACTACTGGTCAGGAAACCTTAAAGGAACTAGGATTTTCTTTCGCACCTCTCACCGGAGGAGGAACATAGAGTTCCACCCCCCGGTTTGCTGATTCGACGCGGTTCCTATCGAGGCCGATCACGTCGCTCGGCGGCTTCTCTGGGGTCGAAGCCGCCTCATCCGCCGTGTGCTTGTCGGGGACGGGGTTGAGGACGCGGTCGAGATCCTTGCGCAGTGCGCCGATGTCGGAGCGGAGATCATCCTTGACGGAGTCGATGCGGTCGTTGGTGGCGCCGATTTTCTCAACGGCACCGTCGACGAGGAGCTTGAACGCCTTGGTAGACGACCGCTGGTAATCCGCGAATCGCCGCTCGAACTCCTCCATGGTCTCTGACCGGAGTGCATCGTAGATCGCCCGAGATGCCGGATCGAGGGTCTCCATAGCCTCTGCTCTTCGACGCGAAACGAGGCAGGTGTGGTGGGTGGGAAACTCCAGATCTGGAGGATGAAGGTTCGGCTCTGATACCAGAATGTCAGCACTCGATCTCTCTCTCCATTGATTCGGGAGAATGAATTTGAATTACAGAGGCGGGTTCGTCATGCAATCTTCACGACGCCCTTGCTGGTTCCTACTACGGCAAAGCCGTCCTGTTCCTTCCTGCCTCTCTCTAATTGTTCCTCCTCTTTATCTTACAAACAACTCAGCGTTGCCACTCAGGGCCTGCAAGCCGAACAGGAACACGGCGCTGGCGAGTGGCCCTGGACGCTTGCTCTTGATGGGTCTCGATGTCTTGGGCCTGGGCCGGGATACTCACACGCCCCTCATCGGCCTCTTCGCCACCCATCGCGTCGGGTACGGGATCCCCTATATATCGACCTGGTCGATAGTGAGAAGCAGTCGCATACCCCAGCGACAGTGGGCCAGCCCAATAACGAAACAGGCTAGAACGCGCTGGTCTGACTGTTTTATGTTTCGCGTTTCCTGTTTCCTTACTTTTTTTTCAAGTACATACTAATGTACTGCTTTTTTGTGAGGTTTAAAAATGCACATATATTTACACAAAAAAATTCAATTTAAAATAAAGTGTACACAAAATTTATGCGCGTCAACGGATAGGTTTCATTCCTGTACTCGGTTTCGAGTTTCGTCAATTGTAACTTCTCAATTTTGAATTGATATTCGAAATATTTTTAGACAATTTTTATCAAATTTGTCGCACTCGGTCGATCGTTTGAAAAATCCTTTGACGAGTAGGTTAATGTAAACGTTTCACACAACTTTCAAGTTGTAACTTTTTTGTTTCGACGGTCATATACGAGATAATCTTGTACCGTATGTTTAAACCATCTCCTTCATCTATTTCGTTAAAAAAACATTTTCTCTACATGATGAAAAATGTAACAAAAAAAAGCATCAGAAATCATGTGTAGGGTACTAGCACATTTGGAAATTATTTTTGAATGATTTTCAAAAAGTGAACAAAAAAGGTATTTGAACGGAAATTATTTTTGAACGATTTTAAAAGGCGAACAGAAAAAGTCTGTGAACGGAAATTATTTGTGAACGATTTTAAAAAAAGTGAACAAAAAAGGTATTTGAACGGAAACTATTTTTGAACGATTTTAAAAGGCGAACAGAAAAAGTCTGTGAACAGAAATTATTTTTGAACGGTTTTAAAAAAGTGAACAAAAAAGGTGAACGGAAACTATGCTTGAACGATTTTAAAAGGCGAACAGAAAAAGTCTGTGAACGGAAATTATTTTTTAACGATTTTCAAAAAAGTGAACAAAATAGGTATTGAACGGGAACTATTTTTGAACGATTTTCAAAAAAGTGAACAAAATAGGTATTTGAACGGAAATTATTTTTGAACGATTTTCAAAAAAGTGAACAAAAATAGGTGTTTGAACGGAAACTATTTTTGAACGATTTTAAATGGTGAACAAAAAAGTTTGTGAACGGAAATTATTTTTGATCGATTTTAAAAAAAAGAACAAAAATAGGTATTTGAATGGAAATTGTTTTTGAACGATTTTAAAAAGCGAATAGAAAAAGTATGTGAATGAAAATTATTTTTGAATGATTTTCAAAAAAGTGAACAAAATAGGTATTTGAACGGAAATTATTTTTGAACGATTTTAAAAGGCGAACAGAAAAAAGTGTATGAACATAAATTATTTTTGAACGATTTTCGAAAAGAGAACAAAAATAAGTATTTGAAGGGAAATTGTTTTTGAACGGTTTTAATATGAACAATTTTCTAAATATGAACATTTTTTAAATTTGAACATTTTAAAAAAATCAAAATAAAGAAATAATATCTAATAATAAAACTGGAAAGAAGAAAGAAAAAAGGAACAGCCAAAAAAATAAAAAATGAAAAAAAGAAACAGGAAAAAACGAAAAAGAAGAAAGAAAAAAGAAACAGCAAAAAAAAGAAAAGAAAAGAAACAATAAAATAACGAAAAAGAAGAAAAAACAGCAATAGAAACGAAAAAGGAAAAAAACAGGGATAATGGGCCAGGCCCATAAGCGCGCGGCGGGGGGGGGGGGGGGGGGGGGGGGTGTTTGTGTGCGATGGCTGCCTATCATCGACTTGGTCGATGAATAGGTTTTGCCGTCGGGTACATCCCTTCCTTCGCGCCCCTCCGCGGCCGCGCCGACCCGGACCACGCGGTCGTCGTCCGCCGCTCCGCTTTCTTCCTCACCAGCGTCCCCGACGACAAAGGCTTTTGGAACATTGACGACTGCCACGACGGGTATCTTCCTCTCCACAACTGGCAGAACAGTGTGCTCGCTGCCTACAGCCCGCAGGATGGGGTGCTCCGTCGGATCGAGGCGGTCCGCGAAATATACGTCCTGTCCTCCCTCGAAGAACGCCACGGGTCCTTCCGCCTTGTATGCGTCCACGAGGAAGGCTTGCAGGTGCGTGCCGTCGTCTTCTCGTCAGACACGAGGGAGTGGCAGGTTTTACCATGGGCGGAGGCTGCGACGATCAACAAGGACCATCCCGCCGATGACAAGCACTGCCTCCCGCGTACAGTTGGTAAGCTGGTGAATGGGCGCATCTACTGGACGAGAAATGAATGCGTGATTGTGCTCGACACCGTGACGCTGCACTTCTCTTCCATGGAGCTGCCGCCGATCACGGACGGGCAGAAACCGTTTGTGGTTGGGGAGACCAAGGATGAGGAGATCTGCATGGTTTGTGCGATTGATCACAGGGTCAGGGTCGCTGTCTGGGTCCGGAGAACCGATGATGACCGTGTAGATAAATGGATGCTGGACAAGGAAATCGTATTCCATGAAATCCCTGTGCTGAAGCTCGTGGCGGTTCACCGGGGCTTCCTGCACTTGCACTTGATGGCCACCAATAATCCCAACACCGTTCCTCTTTGCAGCTTCTTTTCCTTCTGCCTGGAAACTGCAGAGCTGAAGAAGATCTTCTCTCTATACGAGTACGAAATCGAGAAGTCATATCCCTACTTCATGCCGTGGCCATCTTCTTTGGTGTGCAACAAGGGGAACCCGTGAATTGAAGGTGCTTGACTAAGAAGAAGGAAACTCAAACCAGATACTTTTTTACTTCCTATTTTTTAAGGCATGAACAGATGTGTGTTAGATGGATGTAATTCTGTTTAGCTTTACGAATAAATCAAGACGATGGAAGTTTTAGTAATTATGAGTCATTTGTGTACTTTGAGCGGTGTTGTGAACTTCTGTGTGTCCAAATAAGTAGAATAATTTGCAACCTTACTCCTGGCTTCTTTGATTATTGTCAGCTTTGTTCTAGATTTCAAAAGGACCTGTTTTGGAGATAAATCCCTTTCGACTAACCATATTGTAACTATTGGTCTAAACTGACCATGTTGTAGTTGCAAAGCCGAATTGGATGGTCTTTCAGTGTATTGCTTCCCTTGATCACATTGTTGCATAAAAACTATCATTAGAATCTTGTATGGGAATTATTATCATCTGTTGAACAATTAGATTTCTAATTGAACTGGGAGATCACTTGTTTCTCGTATACATTTACGAACAAGATGCACTAAGCTCACTTGCTCGTCATGCATTTACATGAACACGCACCATCCATTAGTTTAATTGTCTATTGTTGTAATCCTCTTTTAATCTCACTTAGGTCTTCATTGTGTTCCTTGGTGTTCATCAGTGCGGCACCACCAATTTTAGGCTGCACTATGGAACAAGGATCATTTTCACTCTTTTTGTGGATGATGTTTCTGGGTCAGCTATCGGTACAATATCTTGACAATCAGATTTGGACTCCTGGTGACTTTGTTTCCTTGATGATATTCTTTTTTGAGTCCACTCCTCTTTCAAGTCAGCTCTTCACAACTGCGTGTTGGCTATTTCATCTTTCCTTTTGTACGATGCATCTGCACTTATGCAGTCTTCTTCCTGGGAGGAACATATTTTCAATCTTGACACAATATCTGAAACTCTTTGTGTTATTTTATCCTAGCCGAAGCCTTTACTGCAGTATTCTCCGGCTGCTCTGTGTTGGTAACTTTTTTTTTGGATCTTTGTTAACAACATTTTGAGTCTTCATGTTACGGGCAATGTCCTGCAATATGGTGTCGACGGTGTTTTTTTTCTATACCCTTTCTTCACTAAAGGCTGCTTGGTTGGACTATTATCCCCTCGACATAATGATGCAGATCTACGAAGCAGCATAATTAATTATTGGTTAGCGTGGCTTCATATCCCTGCACCGCAGGCTAAGTGGTTAAAAGGTGCAATATAAATATAAACTTTATGAGGCGTAGATTGAGTGCAGACCGTAATCTGAATCAAGTATTGTAATTCTCTTTGGACAAGTAGAATAAAAGAAATTTTAATTGGTTAGACATGACCTAGTGTTCTATGTTACTGTTCATAAGTGAGTGAAGGAATTTTTTTGCATCAAATTATTTATTTCGAGTATGAACACTGCTAGCACCAGTATTTTATTTGTCCTTCTCTGAATTTGTCTCTTTGGTAAGGAGTTCTGTGGCTAGCTCTGCGGCCATGGTGGGTTACAGATGCTAAGTAGGTAATGGAGTTTCTGTAACAGTTTGGGCTCGTAGTTGCTGTGTTTAACTGGGATTTATTTGTGATCTGCAATGAGAAGGATGGTTCATCTATGAAGCTCAGTTTGGCATTTGGCCCTGTACGTAAGTTCAGTTGCCGGACCAACTGTTGTGGAGTACTCCCTCCGTTCCAAAATGTAAGATGTTTTAGGTGTTACACATTCATGTATAGATTCATAATATAAAGAATGGACACATATATTTAAACATGTCCAGATACATGTGTGTATGTGGAAAAAGACTAAAACATCTTATATTGTCTAACGGAGGGAGTATGTACGAAGCAGCAGTGGGTGCCTTTACTGTGATTAATCCTTATATGCCATGGGTTAACTTCTGAGCCCTAGCTACTCCCCACACTTTAAAGAACTTCAGGTGCCTTGCATGCACCCCAGACCGCCAGCCGCCTAAGTTATTTCGATAGACCACTGCTGCATCGTTCTGAACTGAGAGCACACAGGGCTCAGCAGCGACACTGCCTACAAGATCAACACCACAAAACACAGCTCACTGCTCGAGATTTAGTAACGCTGGCAACTTTGAATCGAGCAACTTATTAACACCACAAATTTCTCATTGTGTTGCAGCTTCAGCGTCTAGGAATTTCCTTACCTTACGTTACCTTACCTTGCAGGCACATCATAGGCAACCTCCCTGTTAAGATGACTCGTAGTGACTCACATCTATAAGTTTCTTTAGGAACAAAGCTTAGAACCACTTTGTAGTGGAGACCTATTAGTGGCGCATCTGCATGCGGGCAGTATAATACAAATTTGTAGTGGAGACCAACCTTCGGACTTTCAGAGTAGATTTTAAATGGGTTTTAGGTTTCAACAAAGTGATAGATTGATCTTAGTTTGGAAAGGAACGAGAAAAAGGAAATCAAATTCGATGCTTACAGAGTTACAGATGGCAATCCAATAGGCAGACGACGTGGGATTTTTACTTAGTTAACGAAAAAGAGAGGTTTGTCATCCGCTAGCTAAATAAGAGAAGACTGTTTTTCATATCATATGCCTTCCTTTATTATCACAATTTCACACAAATTTAATTAAGTATCACTAACTGCTAGAGAAGACAATAAGAAATAACACATTCGCGGAGGGCTAAAATAAGACTCGCTTTCTCTATCATTGTACATGCCCTGACCGTATGTGCCGCACACCTGCTCCACCAGTTTGGCAACAAGCCTGAACAGTTGGTCTTCCACTGGGTGCGTCTCTACGAGACTACGACTAAACATATCACCGGTAAATATATAATCGCATTGTCGGCATTTCTGGTTAATGGATACTTGGATTGCATGGTGGATAGCTGAAGTGAGCTGCATGATTACTTGACTAGAATGTCCTAGCAGTCGGCAGATCACTAGCAAGCCGCTCCATATGACTCGTTGTCTGCACTAGCAACCAGGATCACTTTCACGAATCTCCAGGATCCGCCGGTGTGTACGACAACGCGAAGGACGTTTTGTAGATTCTTTGAAGAACAAAACTGACCGTGGGCACCGGGACGTGGTGTGTGGCAGCCTACCTAGTGACATCATAGATTGAACTAGAGTTCTTCTTCCCGTACGTCCATGTACATGGAAGTCTTGACAATCAGGATATCCAATTCCTTATACCTCCCATGCTCACTCGAACATAAATCAGAAAGCATAGTAACAAAACATACACACCCATGGACACCCATATGGAAATCTATTGCATTGCCAAAAAAATCTTCACGTGGAAAGCTTTTCACATGACAACTTTACTAGCATTTTCATTATAGCTTGCCTTTATGTACTAGCATTTTCCACCGTAGATATAAGTAAGGCAAAAAGAGAAGGCTTAAGATATTTATAGATCTTTCTGCAAGAAATTTGGCATTGAGTAACCATATATTGGTAGTTGGTGTTGTAATTCGATATTTTATTGACTCGAACATGGGAACATGTCCATGTACATAAAGGCGAGTAAGTATCACCTAAAATATGGCCTGGACCGTCTTAAGAAAAAATGGCCCCCAAAGCAAGAAGTGTAAATTGGGCCCCAAATTTTCAACATTTCAATTTCTAATAAAACTAAATACACCTTTTGTTTACTTATATAACTTCAGTATGTGTTATGTCTGGGCTAGCTATAGATTACACAGCTATGACATATAATGTTTTCAGCCATTCTTAATGTTGCAAGCCATGGATAATCTCCTCTATAGAACTATTGCTCATTTTAATATTTATTATTTCAATTGTAGTCTATTGCCTTGGCTGAAAATGACATGGAAATTGATACACACTACGGGTTGAAGCCAAGCACACCTAAACATAGGCAATACTGAAGTACTTCATTGCCTACAAGCAACAGGAAGAAAATGAGTCAAAAACACAATTTTTTCGTAAAGAGACTATATATTAAAATCAAAATGATACCAAATACACCCAGTCTCTACAACAACGAAATATTAAAAACTAGTTTAAACATTAAGGATGTACATGCACAAAAAAGAAAAGAAAAAAAGCAAAAAAAAAGACCCCGCCAAAGCGATCAGAGGCTCGCGGCTGCATGAAATTAGCCACCACCAAAGGGGACAGCTAGACTCCGAGATTTTCTAAAGCGAGGCCTCCAGGAAGAAAACAATGCACATGCACAGTCATGGCGCGGTCTAACCACCAAAGTCAGATCAAAGTTTTTGCCCCGGAGAAGGTCAAATCTCCACGCAAATCTTTCAGCAAAGAAACGACTAAGAAGCCGCAATTGACAGGTTAAACCAAAAAAGGTCAGACTTAGTGTGTTCACCCCGGAAACTGAGTCAGAAATGTAATAGATAAATAACTAAACTGAACTTAGATGGTTTCAATTAGGAGATGAAGAGAAGACTATTTTCCCAATTGCACACTAAAATTTAAGTAATTCTCATTAATTGCTACAGATGGCAATAATAGATAATGCATTGTATGAATGATATTTATTGACTTCTCTAAATGACATGAAGGGCTAAAAGAAGACTCATCTTTTCTATCATTGTGCGTGCCCTAGCTGTATGTGCCACACACCTGCGCAACCATTTTGGCGACAAGCCTGGACTGTTGGACTTCCACTGGGTGCGCCTCTACGACTGAACATAACACCCGTAAATATAGAATCGCATTGTCCTTGGACTGCATGGTGGACAGCTGAAGTGAGCTTCATGATTACTTGACTAGAAGTTCCTAGCAGTCGGAACATCACTAGCAAGCCGCTCCCTATGACTCGTTGCCTGCAGCAGCCCCGCATGCGCCTTGCATTCACTAGGAATCATGGTCACTTTCACGAATCTCCAGAATCCACCGTTGTGTTTCCGTTGTGGACGGTTTCGTAGATTATTCGAAGAACACAACTGACCGTGGGCACCAGGACGCGGTGTGTTGCAGCCTACCTAGTGACATCCTAGATTGAACTAGAGTGCTCGCTCTCATATTTGTACGAGGAGGCCTTCACAATAAGGATATCCAATTCCCTATACCTCCCATGCTCACTCCAACATAAATAAAAAACAATACTATCAAAACATACACACCCGTGCACATCGATATGGAAATCTCGTGCATTGCCAAAGAATCTTCATGATGAAAGCTTTTCACATGCCAACTTTACTAGCATTTTCATTACATCTATTACAACCGTAGATATAAGTAAGGAGAAAAGAGAATGCATAAGGTATTTATAGATCTTTTAGCAAGAAATTTGGCATTGAGTAAAACCATATATTGGTAGTTGATGGTGTAATTGGATGTTTTATTGACTCGAACATGGGAACATGTCCATGTACATAAAGGCGAGTAAGTACCGCCTAAAACATGGCTTAGACCTTCTTAAGATATACTGGACCCTAGAGCAAGAAGTGTAAATTGGGGCCTAAATTTTCAACAATTCAATTACTAATATAACTAAAGTATACTTTTCGTTTACTTATATAAGTTGAGTATGTGTTATGTCTTGGCTAGCTACAGATTACACATCTATGACATATATCTTTTTCAGCCATTCTTAATGTTGCAAGCCATGGATAATCTCCTCTATAGGACTATTGTACGTTTTAATATTTATTATTCCAATTCTAGTCTATTGCCTTTGGTGAAACTGACATGGAAGTTGATATGAAGCAAAGCACTGCTAAACATATGCAATACTGAAGTATTTCAATACTTCATTGCATGCAAGCAATAGGACGAAAATTAGTCAGAAACACAATTTTTTTATAAAGGGGATGTATATATTATCAAAATCTACTGCTAATTTGGCGTGTTTTATATGGTGTATAAAATAAATTGTGTGAAAGTAAATTTCAGGAAAGCAAATTTTTACAAAAAACAAGAAACTAAAAGAAAAGAACTGGAAGCGAAAACGACAGCGCTAGAAAAATAGCTCCAACTTTGGTGGATGCATCATTTGTTACCGTAAAAAAAGGTCTCCCGGCGGTCGAACAACGAACCAACACGTTATCCCGACGCTCCTGCTCGCCCCCCGCGGGCGACAGGGGTGAACCCTAGATCTCACCGCCCCCGAGCCTCCCCTCCTCCCTCCCCTACCGCCGCCGCCGGCGGGAGCCGCCGGGAAAAGACCGTGCGGTGCCGGCGGCGGCGGATCTCCTTCACCCGCGCGCCAGGGCAGCCTCGTGGGGCGGCTGCGGCTGACGGCGGTGCGGACTTGGCTTCCCCTTTGGCCGACAGCGCGCCTCGGCTCCCCTGGGCTTGGGTCTCGGCGACGGCGAGGGATCTTCACGTGCTGGGTGGACTGGTGGAGGTTGAGAGCTCCTGGGCGCTGGTGGGCCGGCGCGGCCTCTGTCGGCTCCGGCTGGCGGCGGCGTTTGACTTGTTGTTCCTGTGATGAAGATTCAGGTGAGGTCGTCGGGCTGTGCGGCCGCGGACGAGGGGTTCCGGCCGCCTCGCGGACACGGGCCGGGCAGGGGCCCCAGGCCTTGGCGAGCCCTGCTTTCCTTCCCTTCGGATCTGACGGCTCCTGCAGCCGCGGGGGCTGATGTCCTTCGATCTAGCAGGAGATGCAACCATGGTGTTCTTCGGCTCTCCTTTGCAGTTTCGGCGACGCGTGGAGGTGGGACGCCGGGGCGGCGGCCCTGGACGGTGGTGAACTTGTGGGTTGGCGGGCGAGCCCGAGTTCTAATGGTGCTGGTTAGGACCACGGCCGTGGGGACGGGTGGTGCCTGGCGAGCTACGTTCCGTGGTGTGGGAGGTGGAGAGATATTGCCGAGAGAAAACTCTTACCAGGTTTTTTCCCGGGCCGCGGCGGCGGCGTCTGTGGACGTCGTCACCTTCTTGAAGGCGCTGCGGTGGCGTTTCTCTGTCCTCCTACGTGCTCCGGGTGAAAACCCTAGATCTTTGGATCGGGCGGCGGCGGCGTTCTACGTCGTGCTCTTCTTGAAAACGCCGTCTTGGAGCTCACGGTGTGTGGCTCTCTGGAGGCTGGGTGGCGGAGTCTCTTCGGCGTGCTTCCTCCGGCAAAGCTTGCTTCTTGGTCTGCGTTCTCGGCGTTTCTTTCTTGGACCTCTTTGGTGTGCCTCAGCGTGAAGTTGTTCCCTTGTGGCTGTCTCCGTTGCCGGTGGGCGGGTCTCGGCGGTGTGCAGTGTGCGTTGGTGTGCCGGTCTCGGCTCTTGGTAGCTTTGGCCCGCCACGTTGCCCGTGTCGACGGTGTGCAGCGTGTGTCGTTGCGCCGGTCTGTCTTCGTGAGCGAGCTTCGGCCCAACACCTTTGCCCGCCAAGCTTGTTCTCGACCTCATCGGAGTAGCCTTTGGTGGCGTTCCTCCCGCTGATGTTTCTGCGGTTGTCCTGTATCTTGTGTGTGTGAGTGTAGTCCGTGGTTGTAAGCTGAGCTCAGCACTTTGTATGCTTGTCGCCGTTTGGGAGTTATTAATTTAACGTTGGCCTTTGGCCTCTTTTCTTAAAAAAAAAAGGTCTCCCAACATCGGTGAATCCCTTTGCGTTCGTCCTGAGCTATGGCATCCCAACTGCCGCCGCCGCCGGCGGAATCTACCCCACCAGCTCCCACCACCACCATATTCACCATCGGCGACGACCTCCTCCTCGAGATCTTCGTCCGCCTCCCCTCGCTCCCGGCCCTCGTCCGCGCCACCTTCGCCTGCCGCACCTTCCTCCACGCCGTCCGCTCGTCCCCCACCTTCCGCCTCAGGTTCTGCGCGCTCCACCCGCCGCCCCTCGTCGGCTTCTTCCTCAGGAACCGCGACGGGGACGTCCCTTCCTTCGCCCCGCTCCGCGGCCGCGCCGACCAGGACCACGCGGCCCTCCTCCGCGGCTCCGATTTCTTCCTCACCCGGATCCCCGACGACCAAGGTTCCTGGAGATTCAGCGGCTGCGGCTGCCGTGACGGCTACCTCCTCCTCCACAACTGGCAAAACAGGATATATGCCGCCTACAACCCGCTCACCGGAGTGCTGCATCGGATCCCCTTGCCGCCCCTGCCTGTCCGCGAGCTCTATGTCCTGTCCTCCCCCGAAGAATCCTTCCGCCTCGTCTGCGTCCACGAGGACGGCTTGCAGGTTCGTGTCGTTGTCTTCTCGCCGGACACCGGGGAGTGGCAGGTTTTACCGCCGGCGGAGGCTGCGACGATCAACAAGGACCATCCTGCCGACGACGAGCACTGCCTCCCGCCTAGGACCGGTAAGATGGTGAATGGCCGCATCTACTGGACAAGAAACGACTACATGATTGTGCTCGACACCGCCACGATGCAGTTCTCTTCGATGGAGCGGCCGCCGTTCACAGACGGGCAGAAACCTTTCGTGGTTGGCGAGACCAAGGATGAGGAGGTCTGCATGGTTTGTGCAGTGGATCACAGGGCCATGGTTGCCGTCTGGGTCCGGAGAGCCGGTGGTGACCGTGTCGAGAAATGGATGCTGGACAAGGAAATTGTATTGGATGATATCACTGTGCTGAAGCTGGTGGCGGTTCATCGGGGCTTCCTGCACTTGCACCTGATGGCCACTGATGAACCCAACACTGTTCCTCTTTGCTGGTTCTTCTCATTCTGCCTGGAAACAGCGGAGCTGAAAAAGATCTTTTCTCTCTACGAAGACGAAATCGAGGGGTCCTATCCCTACATCATGCCGTGGCCTTCTTCTTTGGTGTGCAACAAGACGAACCCACGAATGGAAGGTGCTTGACCAAGAAGAAGAAGAATACTCATACAAGATTCTTTCTTACTCTATCTCTATGTTATGAACTGATGTTTTGCTATGAATGTAATGCCTGTTAGAATAAATCAACACGGTGTATGCTTTTAGGATTTACAATTCATTTGTGTACTTTTAGGATTTACAATTCATTTGTGTACTTTCTTTGAGGAATGATGTGAGAACTTCCATACATCCAAATAAGTAGCTCCTGGCTTGTTTGATCATTCTCAGCTTTGTTCTAGAGCTTTTAGAAAAATACCTGCACATCACTTTAACAGTTTAACTGCAGCATGCTATCTGTTTTCATTAATCAACCCGAAACAAAAATACAGAATGAAAGCTTTGTTGAGGCAAATCATGAAACTAATAATCAAAAAGATCTTACAACTGCATAGATATGTTCAATCCATTGAAGCAATAAGATGGAAAGATTGGCAATACCATTCTGGAAACTCTCTTTCAAAAATGTGGGCATGGTCGAGCAGTGAAGTAAACCTCGTGCAGTGTAGTCCTGCTCATTTCATCTGAAGAACAAAGCTATTTTGTATTCCTTTTTAATCCCACTTAGCTCTTCATTGCATCCCTTGGTGTTCATCAGTTTAGTATCACAAATCGAAGCTGAATTGTTGAAGAAGGCCCCTTTTCACTATTTTTGTGTCTGACTTGGACTCCTGGTTACTTTTTTTGCTTCCTTGATGACAGTTTTCTTTCACATTCCGCTATTCCTCTTTCTTGCCATCTCCACAACTGTGCTTTGGCTCTTTCGTCTCTCTTTCTGTAAGGTGCAACCGCAGTCTTTCACAATGTCATGTGCTCATTCTGTGTTTTTATCCTAGCTGAAGCCTTTACTGCAGCATTCTCTGTCTACTCCTTGTTGGATTCTCCTTTTTTTTTTGTCTTTGTTAACAACATTTTGAATCTTCACGACAACTTTGTGCTACCGTAGTACGTTCTCCACGACAATTAAAACCGACCAGAGGGAGTATCAAATTACAAGTACTACAGCTGTGAGCTTAAAAATAAAAATAAAATCCAAAGTGCATGCACAAGATCCTAAGTGAGGATATGATGTGTCTTCCAGCGAAAACATGCAGATGCAGGGTGTCTGACATAGGTAAGAAGACTTCGACCAAAATACAAGGTGCTTATACAGGCAAAATCTCATAGATACGCCTCTTGATACAAATTAGCTCTATTGCCAGCTCAATTCGTTAGTTTGTTACCTAGCAAGGCAATTTCTCAGCCCAGAACAGGAGATCGTTACATTCTCTAATAACTAGTCGGTACACTATGATCTTTAGTGCATCATTTTAGTGGTCTCTGCATCCATGGCCTGCTGAACTATTGCAAGGCAATAAATTTGTGTTCATCCAGACTCGCTACACTCCGATCACCAGCTAGCCCAATCTCATTACACCATCTACATGTGTAGTCCAAAATCTTCACTTCACCCTCCACTGCTCAGGGTTTGATGAGCTTTCAAGCTTCTTGCGAGCAAGAAAACTTCCAGACAGAGCAGCAGTTCTCATCACCTAAGTGTGCAAAAAAAGTAAGAAAAGAAGTGTATAGAATCTGTCATTCAAGCAGCACACACATATTTCGAATTTAAAAAGTCTGCCTGGGTATAAGACATTCACACACCTGACAGGCTCGACTCCTCTTCGGATTCATCTTCCATGCCAAATCTTCTGTGCCCAGACGATGTTGTAGCAAGAGGAAGATATGGATGAAAGGAGAAACCGTTGACAGTATCTAAGATCAAGTAGATAAAGATCACATAGGCTGTACCACAAAGGAATTACATATATGCTATGTAATGTCTTCATAAACAGAAATTTAGAAATATATACCAGCAGCTGCTTGGAAGCCCGTCACCCATTGCCCACCTTGAAGGTCATAAACATGGACCATGCCATCCTACCAGAACACAAAAATCATGTTTCAAAGGTTCAATGGTTCGAAATAAGAACTAGGGTGAATGGAAGCAAGCGAAGCCTACCTGCCCACCAGTAGCAAGATGTTTGCCACATGGCTCAATATCAAACTGTACTCGCTGATTGGTAGTATCACACGATCTGTACAACCTAATGAAGGGATTCCATGGAAAACAGAAATTGGTAGAGTTTGACAAAAGTAAGACATTAATCATACTTGTTCTAATCAATATGTTGATTTCTGAAAGTAGAACATGCGTTTAAATACTTACTTGTAAACAATGTCCACAGTGTTTCGAATATCCCAACATAATATGTATGGATCCTAACAAAAAAATCAGGATCAGGTTAGTAGTATGATCCCAAGATATGTAATGAACCTTGAGATATGCCAACAAGATCATTTGTTGAAAAAACGGGGAGTTTTAATCACCTTCCGCCCTCCAGTATATATATAATTTCCATCTTTCGAAAAAAGCACCTGCAATTTTCATCATTGTTATCTGCCATCTATACAGCAAGAGCTAAGCGAGCATGGTAGCTTCACTAACCTGTGTAACACCCCCAAGCTGGCCATGTAAGACATACAATGGCTCCATGTTACTCTCTGCATAAACAGCTGTTGTCTGGCTATACGAGCCAACTGCAAGCATCCCATTCTGAGGAGAGAACGAGATTGAAGATACTATACCTGTAGGAAAAATTAACTCAAACGCATTTAAGATTGAATAAAGCATTTACATCAATATAGGTCAAAAGGTTATCTGAGAAGAACCCATCATGATCTCTGTCATATGTATTCGTGTATGAAACATGCTTTAATGTTTAAACCATTGGTCCTAAGTTCTAACCAAAATTTTATAGCCCGGCGTTTAATAGTGACATTGGTTCCAAAGTTTCAACGCATAGTTCTATAGAAATATCATATGAGAGGTACAACAAGGTCCTGGCACAAAGTTACTTTGGAGTTTGATGGTGCAAATATTTAAAATAAATACCGCCTTGAGTTTACTCATAATTTCACCATACAAAAAATAATAGCTAAAGTTAATAAGTCATGAACATTAGCTTTTGAGTCATGTCACAGAAAGAAGTTGCCTTTTTTCTTCCTTTCTTGGAAAAGCCATAAACATACAAACAAAGTTATACGCAGATGAAGTCAACATTAGCGCATTTCTCTGTTTCAAACTTGCAACTCCAACTGAATTCAGATGCTGTTTTGAAGCATAAGAACAACTAAGTACATCAGTGGAACTTGCACTTACCAGTTGGCCCGTCACCCCCTTTAAGCAAAGAGTATTGCTCGAAATCTCTACCAGGCTGATGAACATCAAACACTCTAATTGCTTTGTTGTATCCAGCAAAGAGCCTACAGAACATCGTACCAACATTGAGTAACACAGTCAAAGCTGGATACTTGCATGGCCATTACAATTTCAGCATTTCATATTCAATATAAACGCAGGTCAGAGGATTGAGTCCATTGCACATACTTTGATCCTGTAGAATTGAATGATATCGAAAGCGCAGCTGTTATCTCATCCATGGCATCATATGCTCTGTAAGTGCATCGAAGCTGCAGTTGCCACAACGAATCATCAGACATGGAAATTTCATTATCCATACACCAAACACAACAAGCATAAGCAACTCATTCTACCTCGCCGGTGGTGGCATCCCAGAGGTGTATCGGATGATCACGACTGGTGCTTGCAAATACACAGGTGGCTGGATCTGCAAAACAACATAGAACCCTGCATTCAGCAGAGATGTACAGTTTAAAAACCATCTGACATGACAAAGGAAGCAATTCACTCACCAGACGCGGACATGTAGGGGTACCAGCAGAAGTCGTACACAGGCTCACCCTCGTTCACCTGGAGACTTGCGCCATAGGAATCTGCAGTAAAAATTCGAAATTTAAAACACAGTAAGAAGTAACTAAAAACAGGCAGCCATTGCACACGCACCTCCGCCTCCGATGGCGGCCTCTGCAGTGTGCTCCGCCGCAGTATTGTACGCGTCCTCAGGCCTAACCGAGGAAGGAACAAGGTGGCTAGCTTTAGTTGATTGCCTCGAGACTCTAGAGGGCATAAGAAAGTACGGGAACGTGAGAGGGAGGGGGGCGTACAGGTAGAACATGCGGAGCGAGTTGTCGTCGGAGCTGGTGAGGAAGCAGGAGCCGTCGGGCGACCACTTCACGCCCTTGAGGAAGTTTCCGGCGGAGGAGCAAGGGGAGCGGAACTGGTCGGCGAAGTGGTAGAGGCGGCGCGGCGGGAGATCGAAGCGTAGCTGAGGCCACGAATACGCTTCCGCCGCCAGCGCCTCGGCAGCATCCTGCTCCGCCACGTTCTCCTCCGTCGTAGGAGCATCCTCCTCCATCACGTTCTCCTTCGCCGCAGCCTCGCAATCAGCGGCGGCCAGCGCCGTTGCTTGCTCCTCCGCCGTTTCCATTCTCTTGGCGGAACTCTCTCCCCTCTCCTGCGGCAAAGCGACAGGATTGGTTGGTCGGGCCGGGCCTGGGGTTTCTCGAGGGTTTTGGAGTAGAGAAAGGCTCGTGGGCCTGGCCCAGTATGAGGCCGTGGGCCGTAACGTGTCGGGCCTCACGTGCACGGCACGCTCCCGGTCGGGTCACGCCACGCGCGCCGGAGGAGTCAAGTCCCACTCCAACGCACCGGTGGTTGCAGTGTGAGATCCGGCCAGAGAGAAGCAGTAACCTCCACGCCAAGCGCCATGTCCGACGAATCGCCGGCGGCGACCGCCGCGGAGGCCGAGAAGAGCCAGCAAACCGAGCAGACCGGCGGAGGGTGGGGCGGCTGGGGCCTCTCCGTGTTCTCCGAGATCTCCCGCAGTGTGCGAGCACCTGCCCCCATTTCCGCTTCGTGTTGCATTTTTTGTGTTGGTGGGACGGTTAGGGTTCTGATGTGATGTGGTGCGTCTGCGCAGGCGGTGGAGGTCGCCAAGAGCGCCATCGCCGACATCCAGCTGCCGCCGGAGCAGGAGGCGAGACCCGGAGGCGGGGAAGAGAAGGGGAAGGAACCAGAGGAGGGGGAGGATGCCGAGCGCCGCAAGTCGGCGCTGGATAAGCTGGAGAATGCTAGCGAGGACTCCCTCCTGGGCCAGGCTAGCACCTTGCCGCGTTCTCACTCGCTCAGCTTATTTTGGCAAATGCCAGTGCTTATGGTCGATGGATTGAGGTTGTGATGATGCTGTTGTTTCTAATTTGCGTGTGGGGTTCTGCAGGGTCTCAAGGTGTTTGATAACTCGGTGGAGAGCTTCACGACCGGGACGTGGCAAGCGCTCGGGAGTGCATGGAAGAGTGGCTCACTGATTGTTCAGAAGTATACCCCACTTTTGATTTTCATTTCTCTTTCTGATCTGATTCCCTGAGTGACTGTTTGTTTATCTTTAGTATGTTGCATATTTATGTCAAGAATAACTTTAACTACAGACTACAACACATGAAATATTTGAAGCAGACTATGATCAATTCCATGCAAGATTAGATTGCTCGATAACGTATAGTTAACTGTTTATTCAGAATGCTCATTATGTTTATACTCTTCTTGGCTTTAACTTAAAAATATATGAAAGGGAGCTGGTACTAGGACACTATTCCTTCCCCTTTGTTTGGTTGTAATTGAGTATATAGATCTTTGCCTGTTGGCAGGCTAAGCCTTCTATTAAACTTTTTCAATCTTTTCAGCAAAATCATCAAAATTCTTTACAAATTTCCTCATATAGTGATTATGCACATAAATGGCTTTGCGGTATCATGAAGTTAAATTTCTTTGTTAGTGATGGGCAGTAGTTTCGTTCTCAATGCTAACATGTGTTACTTTCTTAGATTGGAAACTTCTGCTTCGAGTCTTGCCGAAACCATTCAGCAAGGAGAACTGCCTGCCAAAGCATCTGTAATAGCACCAACCATTTTAGAGGTAAACCCTAGAATTTAATAATAATGTTTCTTCTACTGTTCTACACCTTTATGGAAAATTATTTTGATATTTAAACCTCAATAATCACAGACAGGGAAGTCGTTTACAGCCAAAGGAATGGAAATGCTTGAGCGTGTTGGTAAAGAGACAATGGAGCTGATCATTGAAGAGACTGGAATGGAAATTGAAAAAGGTACAGGTGAAGGTGATCAGCAAACAGAAGAGGAGCCATTTGAAGAAGTCTCATTTGACAGATGCTTCTACATTTATGGAGGACCTGATCAGTTAGAGGTGTGATTTGTGTTTTCGCGTTCTTTTCATGTGATTGATTACCAGTCTCGGCACTTTTTGTTTCTTATGTCTGCAATCTTCTTCATACTAGGAGCTGGAAGCATTGTCAAGCCACTATGCACTGCTTTTTAATAGGAAAAAGTCAAAGCTTGTTGCTGATCAGAAAACATATTATGATGGAAAGATTAAAGAAATACAACAGATTTTTACTCTTAGTGCCAAGACTGAGGAAGATGGACCAGAATCTGACAAAGGGAAGAAGATTGAAGCAGCTGATACTGATGGTGATGCAGAAATGAAGAAGTTATGTGACTCAAGTGTTAGCAAGGCTGCTAAAATGGCTGCCGGGTAGGCATAACTCGTTCGCTGTATAAATTCAGAAGTAGAATTTAATATTGTTGTCTTGTTTTGTCAAGTAATGAGATAATGTTCATTTATAAAGACCCATATTAGCAATGGAGAAGACTACACATCATCCATTATCCATTGCATATACTCATATTCCGTGTGACCTGGCAAGCAACTACTAGGGATTATCTTACTAAAAGTCAGTAACCAACAAGACTAAACAAAGATTATTAGCATTGTAATCCACATGTTCGATTGCAGCCTAATACTTGAGCATGTTGACGATTACTTAAAAATCATTATTGAGGATTGCATAAGATTTGAAGCAAATGTACTAGTTCTAGCTAGGACAATATTGACAACATGGTTAGGTAAATCATGTATTTATATGGAGGTGAAGGCCAACACATATGTTTGCTATGTTCTTCACTGTCCATCAGTATGCTAATTCTGATTTTACTCTTGAAGAGCATCTTCAAATATTTAAGCTTCATTCTGTTGCATTTATTTCTATAAAAAAGCTTACATGGTTACACTAATCACATTTGCAGGTTCACGACTGCCTTGGGTGGACTTTCTCCGAGTGATATCATCAAACGGACTACGGATAGGCTAGAGACCATTCACTCAGAGGGTGTTCATGTATGTCCATGTTACATGATGTTCTTGCTCCTAAGAAACTATAATCATGTGTCTGAGAAAGTTTCGTCCTGCAGAGATTGTCGAGATGTGCTGCCTTGCAGTTTCTCAGCTCCTGGTACTTGGGAAATCAGTTATTTCTGCTGCCGATAAATCGAAGGATGAAGATGGAGATGATGTGAAAATCGATTGGCCTGAAGATCTCATTTTGAAAGCAGAAATCATCAGATGGAGGGCGCAATCCATCGCTGGGGATATTGAGAAGGTCTCGACAAGTTTTGCTACAGGTACATCAAAACGTTGATTTTCCCTCTTGCACTTGGATGTAGGGCGTGGAAACTTCAATATTGAAAAAACATTGTGCTGTATTTGCAGGTATCTCAGATGTTGCTGAAGCATACGCGGCAGCTATACAGAACGCTCTCGCGGACAAGCAGGACGATGTCCCACATCAGTCGGTGCAGGAGAAAGCCAAGTACATATCCAGCCATCTGAAATCCGACCAGACCAGCGCCGTCAGCAAGCTCCAAGACGCCCTCCAGTACCTGGCGTACGTTGTTGTCTGCACTTCAATGCCAAGTGCTTAGTCCCGGAGTGCTGCCTCCCCGTTGTTGTTATTGTTAACCACTTGCTGTGCATTTTGTTTGCGTGGTTCTTCAGGGTTGCTAGAATTAGGGTGTCTAGTTATGAAGCTACTCTAGGGGCTGTGTTTCGTTTCTTCAAACGTCGTGAATCAGTAATTGGCTGTGTCTTGTTTGTGTTTCGTGGCACATGACAGATTGTTGCTCTCTACTTTTTCCTGAGAACAATGAGAATTGCTGATGTATAACAGATGTGAAGCAAAAAGTTAAACCGAAACCTATGACTTCATACTGAGTCGATGTAGTGTGAGTTGTATTTATTAATAACTGTTTTGGTGTGTTCGGTATGTTTCCAAGAAAGGAAGAACGAAAACAGATCATTCTTTATCTTCACTCGAAGTCGCTATGTTTACATGGAACTGAAATGATAATTTCTTTAATTGGGCAGTTCAGTTTACAAGTTAAATATCCATTATCAAAATATAAAGGTTGTAATCAAGCATTTTCACAGAACACTGGCAGTTTCTTCTCTCTTTCCAAGACATGGTACGTCGATAAAGGTAATCACAACCAGGACACGTAAAAATAAAGTCTGAATCCAGATACTGATTCTACTTTTCAAATAAAGAAGGGAAAGTAACTTCAGGTGATGGCCCTCGGTGATCACAGTAATCGGCGTGTCAGTAAGGAAAAGCAGATGGCATTAAGCTCACGTGTAGTACCAAATTCACAACATAACATACTCGTTGGCATAGGATAATACTTTACCTCTTAGTTTTTCACGAGCTGTGGCCTGGAATTGAAAGTATCACATCTATCTGCATTCAACAGCTTCAGAACTAATGCCAGAACACAGTTCTCCTTCTGGCCTTAGGTTAACAATTCACCTGAACTCTAGCTAGAGTCAGGGCTCAATACAATACAAGGGCCGAATATGCCTTGAAAAATGAGTACAAGGGGAGGCGCTGGGAGCTCAAAAAGTTGTACATTCTCAGCAGTGCTGATTCAGTTCAAGTATCTTTACCTCAGATTTACAGATTACAAATTGTGACACTGCTACAACAAGCCCACAACTATATGCACATAGCTCTGAATAGTGTGTATTAAAATTTTAAAATGAGTGGAACTGAATGCTGGTAAGCGATACGATGTGTACATAGCTACTATACATTTGGGCCTTGCTCTTTAATTTTTGCTAGTTTTGCATTTATGAGCTTATCTAATATTGGGGCCTCGAGAGGTATCGGGTCAAGACATCTCTCGTGCGCAGCATTGTTCACCTGCAGAGGAGGGGGAAATAATCAGTGCCCAACGTCTTCCAGAGCAGACTAAATATGAAACAGTTTCTTTTCGCCCAAAAGATCCCAACTCTTATTCACAAGTGATGTGTGCAGATATGCAAAAATAGAACTACCAAATTTGTTTGGATTGGTTCCTTCCAGAAACAGTGACACAATGTTAGGTACTCCCTCCGTATCGAAATATAAGATGTTTTAGCATTTTTGGACCCACGTGTGATTGGGTCCAAAAATGCTAAAACATCTTATATTTCGATACGGAGGGAGTAGTATCTAACCTCTTTAAGTAAAAAGCTTATAGCTGCTTCATCATCAATATACTCCTTAAGGGAGCTCTTTAGAAATTCCATATCCAACTGAATCTGCTGAAATCCACTTCTGTTGAAAGTCTGAAGCCGGACATATTCTTGCAAACTTTTCAGGCAAAGCTTGAGGACGGCAGAAATTACAGACTCCTGAAATTTACTCATTACACAAGAAATTACTGTCAAAAATGGATATATGCAGTACATGTATGTAACTAAAAGGAAATTATACATGATCACCTAGCAAGTTAATCACAAATTTGAAATAAAGCATTTCTTCCACAGCAAGCATCAGCAAATTCAATCAGTAAGATGCTGTATTGCCTCTTTCAGAAGATGCACGCTCTGACTTGTGCTGCATTTGGACTGTGATGGATTTCTTGGAAACAGTCCTTTGTACTCCTATGGAATATTCTTGATGTTTTTTCGTTTTCAAATGTGCATATTTGTCGAGTAAATTATGCCAAGATGTATTTCGAAGAGTGTAATCGGTATGAAATTTATTTAGGACATATGTACTCATCTTTATCATGTGATCATTCCAGACAGTCGAAAAGATACTGTTGGTCCACGACTAAAAAGTAAAAATTAACATGAGATCGCCACTGTGACTAATTTCAGCCCTAACTCTGGTGGAAGGACATTATAGAGCCCTAATCCAAATACTGAACAAACTGAATGAGCAATGGGATCAACTCGATATGTTACTAGCAAGGAGAGAGATTTCTAACCAACAAGGGATGCAAAACATCCTAAGGTATTAGAGATTTCATAAAACATAAAGGAATATAGGCAATTTCATGAATTATATATATAGCAGTAAAGTGAAGGATATCTCCACCTGTGTGTATTCAACTTTGGTGAATATTTCCATTTTCTGTTCGAATAATTTTGCTAGATGATTTTCTAGAAATTGATTTCTAGTACGATTTGTGTTTGATCGGTTCAACATGTCCTCTCGCATCGGATTGCTTCTAGAGGAAGTGGTGCTGCCAGTGCTATCAGAATGCCGATGTCGCTGAACTAAACCAGGCAAGATCTGCTTGACTTCAGATACTACACCATTGAACTGCAAGGTGACAAACAGATATTACTGTATTAGAGACTACAGGAAAAAACTTCCAGCATGAGCTCATGATTTTGAATAGCAGGTGCAGCCAATATGCGGTAGTGAGCACGGGGCGTAAGCATCAGTTTTCAAGACTCCTAGAACTAAACTGCTTGATAATGCATGCTCAATTCTGGATTCACAAGTGTGTCAACATCAGAAACAAGCTATCCAATAGGATAAGTTCATGAACAAACCTCTAGAAGAAGTAGATCAACAAACATGTTAACTTCACGCGGCTCCTTGTGCTGTTTTGGTCAAATACACACAGGAGTAATATAAACTTGAGCAAAAACAAGAAATAACTGAATGGTTAAAAATATTTCATGTTGAATAGAATAGCTAACCTTTACCCAGACCGGTGTTGAAAATCGCTTATTAAGAAGTTTCGAGATCTTCTGAGTCTTCATATTTATGTACTGATCGCAGAAAAAAACAATAGCCAGATAAACAAAGATGTACTTCCAAAGTGAAACTAAAAGCATACACTCTCAAATAACGAAAACTTGAATAACATTAATGTTCCCAACTATGCTCTCTCGCAAAATGCAACATAGTTCCAGCTTCCAGCACATATGAACTATGCCATGGTTACTAAGAATGATGAGTACGACATTCTAGACCAAATAACGGTATTATGGCTGACAGTTTTTCATGACAGAAGGTTATTCTAAGTTTATCATCTAATGCCAGCAATGCTATTTTCGACCTAATTTCACAATCAACATTCTGCATGCAGTTACTTTCATCTTTCAGAGCTGAAAAAATGGTCTGAAATTCTCGATAATAGCGCATGTCACTTCGCTACGATAACAATCCAAGATAGTAAGAGAAAGCACTAGTCCGACAAGCCGTATAAACCTTTTTTTGTTGTTGAACTGGATCCGTATAAACCTTTTTCTTTCAACATGAATAGTTTCACAATATGGCACAGAGAGCATACCTCCATACAGAAAAAAGCAATATCGACCAAGAATTCAAATAAAACAATGAAAGGAAAGGAAGGTACGGAAATGTATGCCTACATGGTGCAAAAATTTCTCCCCGGATGAACGATACAGACGACATATCTCCCCAGGTACAAAAGGTGGTCCATATTCATAGCTGCGCGCGCCACCTCCAGAGAAAGAAGCAGCCAAATCCTAAAAAAGATAACAAAATTCAGAATCATTCAGCACACATTCACTCGAGTCCAGTATGCAGTATGCAAGAAACTAGACTGTCAACAAGTGCAGAAATATACCTCTGTCACTTTAGGAATTGTTGTCTGCTCTATGAAAACACAAAGTTGTGCAAGCATAAGCACCAACACTGTTGGAATCTTGTCGATTTGCACAGAGTCCGTAGTACTTGACTCTTGAGAGAAACTCTTGCCTCTCCCAGAAAGTAGATGAAAATGCCCATCAAGTTTTTGAAAGAAATCTTGAAAACCTTCTTGTACCCAGTCAATAATCAAGTCTCTCAGCTTTACTAGCAACTCTGTATCGCCATCTAGAAGATGATGGAATTCCTAAAAGTAACACACTCAAATGAGAAGATTCAAATAGAGTAGAACTGTATAAGAATGTTCTAACAAGAGCATGAACAAATTAATACTTGTACAGAACTATTTTACATTATTCGACATATTTTTAATGGAAATGAATGGAACATGTTTTTTTTATGCCTCCAAACATATACCTGCAGGAGATCTATGCACCCTTGCGATACTTTAATTTTGCTTTTTTCCATGGCAGTTTGCAGCTGTGACTCTTCTAACTTCTCGTTTGATGTTGAGTGTGTTCTGACCAGTACATCTGCTCAGACATGCCCAATAGATGTAAGTTTTTCCAGTAGACACTTATTATTTCTAAATCTATTTGTGCTATAACAAAATAAGTTAATGTCAAATGAAAGCTGAACTGTAACCAAAGGGTTCTGCACAAAATTGCAAACGAAAACAAACTGAGGTGGGAGGGGACCAACCTGATATCTCAGTTTGAAGATGAAGAAAGGCAGTTGCT
This sequence comes from Poa pratensis, assembly GCA_947311845.1. Lineage (NCBI taxonomy): Eukaryota > Viridiplantae > Streptophyta > Magnoliopsida > Poales > Poaceae > Poa > Poa pratensis. Next base: position 5,306,645 of record CAMZMU010000072.1, read on the forward strand.
ATGTGTTGCTTAATAATGTCTCGAGTAGTCTACACAGCGAAGACACGGTTATATGTTATATCAGCATCGAGATATACACAGATTAATAGACATGGGTGTCCCAAATAAGCAACTACAGGAGGGAATTGAGTTTATCCCCCGAATAAGAACATACGAGGGAAAAATAGAAATTTAATATATCCTACCAAATAGATTTGTTAATTCACATGAGTTGTTAAGAACAATATCTCATATCTGATCCACCACGAGCAGCCAGTGCTTGAACAGTCCTGAACACTACCAACAACAAAGACCTGAGAAGGGAAACCAGTGCATACTGGCCAAGCTTCTGTTTCCAATCCATCATAAGTGATTGTGGGTAACTAGGACTACGGAATGCAGGCTAAACCCATTCGCCACAGCTAAACCTAACAACATCAATTGGTGGGTCTGTGCACTCCTATGCTATCTTCAGACAGAATTAGCAGTTAAACATGTTTTGCCTCCACAAGCACTGTCCCTTGTTGCAACACTCAATTCCTTTTGTTGTAAGTGGTGACAGATAACAAGAATCCAGCCAGAAAAAAGCAACAAGGCATCAACCAATATTCTGAAGTAAGAAACGACCAGAAAGGCTCAACAAAACACTAAAGAATGAAGAAAACTAGGCATATTTAGCTATGTAGACTCTACTTGATTTTAGGAAAAAGAAATTAACTGAGTGACATAATGTGAAATCAGATAGTAGTATAGATTTTGTTAAACACGGGGCAGAACGGATAATTCATGTCATAAGTGGTATATTATAATTTGAAACGTTAATGTAACTGTTACAGGGCGCAGATCAAACCTCCAAAGAAAAAGCTGGCAGCGCAGCCTCTGGTATAACTTCGTCGATGGCAGTTGCGTCCTCCCATAAGCCTCCTATGACCATCAAATTGCAGCAATATTAAATTAAAAGAAATGCAATGATCTTTGAAAACCCACAGTAATATCACCTTAATGTGCACAACCATTGAAGGTACAAAACTATACATGGACACTAAAGGTAAAAGCACCAACAACACAATCAATAAACAAATACACAGACATTAAGGCTCTGACAATATGAAACATATTAATTTTCTCAAATTCGGAGTTGAATATCAACACCAATTCAAATTCGCATATTTTCTTCAAAAATTAGCCAAAGTAGATCCTGAATTTTGAACACCACTGTTTTGCAGTCATCCTCCCATTACACACAGCAAAGTACAGTAAATCAATATAAAATGCTTAGGTAAAAACATCAAAAATTACTTAGCATCATAACCTATGAAGCAATCACCATGGAAGTACGGAATTTTGTGCACAATGCCCTTCGTAAGCTCGTATAATGACAAATGACTAAGAGATCTAGAAGGAACACAACTATGTGTCTTAACAAGAAAAACAGAGGAGCCCATAGAGGTTAATACTATAATTCTTGATGTATGGAAACACATTAATCATTGTACTACAATGATAAAGCTCTTACGTAGCATTGTCAACAGATCTGTTGATGGTATTCTTTCCTTCAGAGTCTCCCTTACTGTTTCATATCGGCTTCATGAAAAATAAGGCACAATATAAGACAAATGTATATGGATTGAATTTCCAATAATATAAATGTAAGGGAAACAAAAGGCAAAAGCCAAAAGGGGAGCATCGTTGAAAGGCAAGTTTCAGTTGTCTGATACCAGGTCAGATTGAAGCAATATTTTAGTTCGCATTGTGCAGCACAGAATACGTATCAGCTCACTAAAAATCGAACGTATGTACACGCGACATGCTGCCAAGAGATAAGAAAATATTTAACTCCGCTTAGATTACTTCAGTCCATTCTTGTGTTATACTCCCTCCGTTTCATAATATAAGATGTTTTAGACATTTCCACATTCACATGTATACATATGTATCTAGACACGTTTTAGTGTATATGTCCACTCATTTTAGTGCGAATCTAGACAGCATGTGAAACACCTAAAACATCTTATATTATGGAACGGAGGGAGTACTTGGTAGTTCAATATTATGACAGCAGAGGCCTAGCTTACTTGGTTGGGGAGTGGACGTTCAATCCCACCACATTGGTTCAAGTCCTTGTGGACACGAATTTGGGTTCCTACATGGCTACATACTATCGATACTTACCTAAAAAAATCCTCCAAAAAATATTATGCGAGCAGTCAAACCAAACCAATAATATAACTTGATCACTAGAAGTATGATTAACTCTCATACCCTCAAGCTGTTTCAATAATCTCAAGAAATGGAGAAACAAGAGGTTTGACAAAATCAAAGATTGTGATAATCTCAAGCTATACCTTGGAAGTTCTGTGGGCATATATCAGTGTGGAGGCCTTTCTTTAAAAACATGGAATGTGATCCCCTTTTTTTTGCCAGCCAACCGTTTGTATTTACTCCCTCCGTTTTAAAATGTAAGCAATTCTAGTTTTGTCCTAAGTCACACTTCCTAAAGTTTGACCAAAGTTTATAAAACAAATGTACCAACATCTAGGACAACAAACAAATACATCATGTAATATCTGATGTAATATATATCATGATTTAGTGTTGTAGATGTTGGTAAAATAGCTAATGGTCCAATAGTAAATTTTCACAAAATATGTGGGGCTTACTTTGTGAACAAAGCATGTGCAAGTTCAATGAGTCGTCTTTCTGAGTCAGGAAATATTATGAGATAAGCACGGAATGTCTTCGAAATATCACCAATTGAAGCCTAAGATAAAATATATAAGAGAGTATTAGATGATTTAATGATATATAAGTTGGAAAAAAGGATTTTGAACTGAGTGCTACAAATAGACAAGATTTTATGGTGTAAACGATATTAGATGATTTACTGCACCACCGAAGTCATAACATAGGCAGCACAAGCTAAAGTGGTGCCAGAATTTCCAGCCGAAATAAATTGTAAGTTGTTTATTTGTTATAATATTTCTCATATATACATTTGTGGGCTTGTTCTGAAAATTTAGAAGGCAATCTTCGAGCTTCTCGAGTAGGTTTGATTTTAGGTTGTCCACCTGTCCAGAGATAAAACAGAAATTAGTAAGATGGGACTCACAGAGGAAATGGTAACATGCATTTATATCAGCGTAATATTTGCATATTTTGTGAATAGATAAAAAGGTCACGCAATTGTATCATGTTATTTTTAGCCATTCGCTGTCAAGCCATGACTGGCATAACATACACACAGTTCCTAGCACGTTCTACACACAGTGATTCAATGTATTTACACAGCCTCGTTTGAGTGATTGAAATGCTATCTTGAAAGAGTTATGAATGGAGAAGATGGCAATTGTTAACATGACAAACCAACATCATTTGCATCAGGGGAAATGTTTTATTGAATGGCTTGGCCATTCACTAAACAGGTCACATTTACCTGTGTGCCACATAAATCACATCGTCTGCCTAGATACAAGAGGGGAAGGTTCAGACTAAAAAATTATAAAGTTCTGAAATTTCACCAGGCCTGACAGGGTTATTCCGTGTGTAAATTGTACTATAAGCACTAGAAATTATGACCACAAACCAGTTATCATTCTATGTGTCACACACTCTTAAATATCTTGCGTATGTTCAAGGCTTTTGCTGTTTGCAGTTTTATTGCATACATCAGAGAAGTTCATGCCTGAGGGTCACATAGTGATCATTAAGACAGCACACTAGTAGGAACAATTGTGTGTCAAGTGTGAACAAAGTAGTGACCACTGACTACGGTACACGTGTTTGTATTCAATGCAATCTACATACGCCTCTCTCACCATCCAGTACTCACCCTACAAATTGGGAGTGTGGACAAGTGAGGAGAGTGGAAGGAGGAGCAAAATTATAAAGTTTTGTATGTAAGAAGGGCAAACTGAAAGCTACATGGAACCAAAACTGGCATGCAAAGAATGAAAAGATAGAAAAAATACATACAGGAAAATTAAGTTGTTTAAGAAGCACGACAGCTTCTGCTCTTGCTTCAATAGGTTCAGAATCTGCGTACAACTTTGCCTGCAAATTTACTCGAAATAAGTAAAGAGTAATAGTAGTAAACATGATGACACAATTTGGATAACACAATTATTTAACATATAAAGAGTAAGAATTAGACTCTATGCCCTGTGGCAAGGAGAAAACACCCTGAACTCTTACATACAAATCTGAGCCAGAACGTAGAAAATTACCTGAAGGTGTTGTGTAACTAATTCCATAGCCTCCTCCGATGCCTTTTTACAGTCTTGAAAGGATGAATCACCGTAGGCCTACCATAGAGAATACAAATGAAGATAATGCTAAAAGAGTGCCAAGGAAATTTCTTAGATGAAGAAATAGCTCAAACTAAACCTCAAAAATAGGTTTTGCTCCAGTAAAAAATTTGACTGCGTCTGCATATGCTTCTGCCTTAATACATTTGTTGAGCCGAGTTGGCAAATCATATATGAACTGCAAGAAAAAAAGTGAAAATTAACTATTATCAAAAGTTTGTTGATCTCTACGTATCTTCTGCAAACATAAAAGAGCTCAAGTAGCAAAAATATGAAAGAGTCCAGAACAAAGCATCTTCATGGCATCTTCAGCTAACACAAAAACTCATGGTGGTTCCTATGACAAGGTAACATGATTCCAGTTAACTTGTGAAAGGTCCATTTTGGATGAAATACTGGAAAAAAGGCAACCAGAGTACCAGACAAACACATGAGTAATGTAACGATATTAATACTAATGGTGCAGCTACCCTAAGGCCAACTCCCAAATGAAATAAACTAAAACATGCACAACTCATGTGTTCTGTTGTGCTTTCTTCACGCAGAAGACAACTCAAAGTAAGTTATACAGTTAGCTTGGGGTTCTATGCCAAGTGTAACATTCAATTCTAAACATAGGACAAAGTCCACAAGATAGGTAGGTTAACTGGAACACCGTAACATGGGCAGGGTTTGGGTATCCATGGAAACCACTTTAGCTTTTAACTAAATCGCAATTGCTGGGATCTGGATAGTCTAAATTTTCTGTATAAATCATTGTTGAGAATAACAACATAAATGATTAGTCATATATCCTTAAGTCTTTGAGACGAATAGCACAAATAGAACAGGATTTACTTGAACTTTCCGCAGGAGATTGCGTGTACGGTGTAACTTCTCTATGTTTTCCCTTTTGTTGAAAAGAGATGTGTTCACGGTATCACTTCTTGATTGCACTGATGTTATCTGGCAAAGAAAAACGGAGGCTAGTTGGTTCAAGTATGTCCCAAAGAATACATCCATAACATCAGCATATTACAATGGAAACCTTTCCAAGTAGTTGTTCCATGTTTGTCTCCATACCAACAATGTTTGTCTTCATCCTGCGGGAAAAAATAGATATAATATTACAACGATAGAGCATCACTAGAACCTCAAACTCACTACAAGAGGAAGAGCAGTGAGATATCACTGTGAAGAAATGTCCTCACCTTTTAATAGTGTCAGTTGCACTTATAAACTTGTTATAATTCTCATATACTAGCATCTGTAAGTCTGTGTCCAGGTTCTTGATCTCGGCAGCCATTTTCACATGCCCCTGTAGAAGGCCTTCCAGGTTTGATTGTTGCACCTACAAAACACAAGAAGTCAGAGTTTTCTTAAATTCTTGAACTACCAAGCTAAACTCTGGTTTCATGTGTTCCACCACCCTGTTTTTATAATCAACAACCACTAGCAATAGCAGAGTTCATCTAAGAAAAAACACTCAAAACCATTTTAGGTTTCATATAAAACCATTCACATGAAGCCAACACTGCAAGCAATAGTGTGGATAACTCAAGAAGTTCAACTGAAAACGCAAGTTATACAGCACTGATATGGAAATGGGATACAGTTCACTAGTTCAAATATAGTTCATGGATAGCTCGTACAGGAACTCCAAGTGATCAGAATTCAATCAATCAAAGCTAAAGGACAGAAAGGCATAAGTACAATGGCAGACAAATGGCATTTGTGTTGAACACCATCCCGTGTACCTGGATACCACACTCCTGTCTACATAAATTTTTTTTAGGTTTTTTAATAAAAGTGATTAAGGGAGAGACATTCTACATCCAAATGCAACATCTGACAAAATAGTTATGGAAACTGGTACTCCGTTTAAGGAATCCTGCTGTTAAAGAAGTTTAATTTGACATTCTGATGTCAAAACAGGCGGAAGTACCATGTCTCGACATTTGCGTGACATGTCAGATTACATATATCCACAGACCACAGCACCATCTCCCTATGGACAGTACTAAGAACCAACTCCATTCAAAATTCAACATCTTAACTACTTGGCGGACGCATCACAGAAATATTTCATAAGTTAATAAGCGTTCTACTCAACAAAATCTACTGCTACAGCCCACATATATTAACAGAACCGCCCTTTGCGCGCAGTTGGATTTCAACATACAGAATGCATTAATGCAATGTAAGTCGATCAGGTAAAATATAACAAGAGCCTAGAAATTTGCGGTCATTACAAGCTTATCAATATTCGTTCATAGTCAATCCAAAGCACGCCCAGCCATAAGATCCAACGGAGACAGGGAGAGCTGGATCTGAGAGACCACGTATAGAGGGAGCAGGGAGCAGGTGGGCGAACCAGGACGTCCATGTAGACATCGGGGTTGAAGGAGGCGGAGTTGATGGATTCGAGTGGTGAGGCGGAGGCGGAGCCTGGGGAGGGCCGCGCCTGGGACGCGGGAGCAGCGCCGGCGGCCCCGGGGTCGGTGTTGTAGAAACTGGCCAGGAGATCGCGCGTGCGCCGAGCCTTCTCGTCCATTGCCGTCGGCGCGGCGCCGGCTGTGGCCGCCATTTCGCGCCGAGGTTTGGGAGGAGCTTGGACGCCGGGGAGATCGGAGGTTGTAGGAGTGGATCGGAGTGGGGAAAGACGAGGGGGTTCTTTTGGGAAGTTTACTTTTTCTTTAGTAGAAGATTCATTTTTGGAAGTTTACTCGTATGGAATGTGGAATTTTACAAGCCATGGGCCAGTTCTTTTCGGCTGGAGCTTAGAGTAGTCTCTAGCAGATGATTTATAATCTCCTACCGGAACCCTATAAATCGTATCCGGTATGCGGGATACTGATTACCCGGTACGAGTCTTGTTCGGGTAGAATAGATACACTGTATCATACTGGATTTTCAAACGGAAAAATAGATTGCAACTTCGCGCCAGAAATTTACGAGAACACATATTGAACATTACAGTAGAACTAAAATTAAAGTGCGGTAGAACATAAATTAAACTAAATAAAACAAAAAATGAAACCCTAGATCTACGGCGGCGATCTCTTCCCAGCGAGATTCTATGGCCGCGGCAACGATCTCCTTCCGGCAACCTTCTAAGGGGGTGACCTACGGGTCGAGGTGGAGGTCTTCCTTCTCGACGAGGCACCGCACCGCCCATGCGAGCTCGTGCTTGTCCATGGCAGCTTGGAAGCAAGCCGCGCGCAACCGGGCGCCGCTTGCCTCGTATGCCGCCGTTGCGGCCGTGAGCTCGATGTCGGTTTTCTCAGCACGCTTCCAAGCCGGTAGGACGTCGAGCTTGCATGAACCGGAGCCGCGCCCGAGGAGGGTGACAACACACCCGTCCTCCGGAATCAACCTCGCGGGCGGTAGCTCGTACCCGTCCTCGATCTCCTCCGGCTCGGGCGCCTTCCTCCTCCGGCCAGAGGAGCTGCCCGCCTCGGCGTCATGCGCCGCCCTCGCCGAGGATGAGTTGTCCCAACAGCGGCCTCGGTAGGAGCCGCGCTTGAGCGCGTCCTCCAAGCGGCGGCGGCGGACCTCCTTGTCTTTCGGCGGCGAACGGCCACCGGAGCCGTGCAGTGTGGAGCCTGCCATGAATCTAGTGGTGGGAGGGGGAGAGGAGCGGCGGTGCGGCTCGGATTGCTCGCTGGAGTTGAGGCGGCGAGAGGCTCGATGCGGCGGAGGGGTTCAGTTTTGGTACTGAATCGACCCCTCCGTTCCGGCTATATACTGAGCGAGCCGCCGCCTATCTGGCGGCCCGGACATATTTTTTCAGGCCAACGCATTTTCCTTTATCTGTTCAGGCCATAAAAAATGGTCCACCCCCAAAATCGGCCCGTATGTTTCCGGGCCGAGGAGCTCTCAGGGCGGTGATGAGTTAGAAGGCTAGGCCCGTAGCTAAGGGGAGTGATTGGACTCAAAAGACATTTGAGTTCCCACACCTAATCCATTGAAATTAATTAAGATCCATTATACCTAAATATACAAATGTACCTCTGAACTGGTTTGAGAAAACATCGATTTTGTCCTTGGGCCTAAAACTACACAGTCAATTTTAACCATCAAATGCTGCATAGATTACACACTCCCATATTTGGCTTTTCAGGTGCCGGCGAAGATGCTCTTAGCTATGAGGTGCGAGGTCCCGGGAGTCAACTACAAACAAACACACGTTCTACACGTTAGTAAAACACACACGCGCGCGCACACAAACATTCTCTATGCCGCATCTGACGTATCATAGGTCTGATTTACTCCCACTAATGGTAGGTCTGACCAGAGTAATGCTATTAGACACTCAAAAACAGAGTAGCGTAATTGTGTGAACTCAGAAGTTATCGAGGAACAGCATCTGACGTATCATAGGTCTGATTTACTCCCACTAATGGAAGCCTCGATGTAAGATTTTACTAACAAAGCTTGGCAACAGCATCCGAGCAAGTCAGTTGTTCAACATCATCGTTTTATTCAGCCAAAAGTACAAAACAGGCAAACCATAAATTTGTTTTGAGGTAAGATCCCCCAGCGTCTGGCAAAACCACGCTCCTAGCTCAACGTTGAGACTTGATTTTACATGCCACTCAGGGCATTTTCAGGCAGGCAGGCCAATATTTGCAGTAGGACATAACTGTTTCATGGTGCCGGAGGAGGATGCCCATCTGCTCCAACGTCTTCCTGAATATTGGGCAGGGTGCCTGGTCGAGCAATACAGTGAGTTATGTACCGAGTTAAATTCACGACAAGAAAACACCCTCTTAATTGAAAATTGAGACTGAGATTTGCGAAGTCAATTAAGTTCTGAATAATGAAATGAATGTACTCTTCTGCGGCAAATTCTTTTCAACAGATTCAGTTTGGTGGCGAAGGCATGAAAGAATTAAGTTCCAAGTATTTCGCTGCCATTGTATGAACTGGCATTTGTCTAAATATCTAATAATGTATTCCATATTCCAACCTCCAAAAGCAGACCATTTCAATTACGAATTGCCAAATCAATTGGTTAAATAGAAATCTCAAGCACCCTATGAAGTAAAGTGGACACAATGATCTATAATGGACCTTACTATGTAGGGAACGTGTCCTGGGAGACGCTCCCGTACGGCGGCTCCACGTGCGCATGCAAGCGATAGACACTCTCTGCCCACCGAATATTCCTTTTGATTTCGAATTTTAAAAATGAATATCTCTCGAATCGTTAGCTCGATTGACGATCCGTTTTCACCGTTGGCTTTCTCGCGACATGATCTTCGAAACTAAATCTCATATCGATATATTTGGACAGTTTTTTATTAATAATTGCCATATTAGTCTCACATAATCGCCAGATTATACTTTACTTAGTTACCGGATTAAAAAAAGAACCATGCAATCTGAATTATGCACTACTTAGTGACAAAAGCCGGGCTACTTATCGTATTGTTTTAGTTGCCAAATTAACCAAGTGTTTTACCAAATAAACCAAGTGTAATTATCAGGCTAGTTCATGGTGTCATCCTTCTGATTTTCCATATCAAAATTTTCAATACTGATTGCCATGTTATTCGGCGATGGTTACCAGATTATTCTATGACAGTCACCAAGTTATTCTAGTTATCAGATTTCCTATACTAAATTTCAAAATAATAGTCACCATGTTATTCTGCCATAGTCACCAGGCTATTCTATCATAGTCACCCGATTAATCTTTGATAGTCATCAAGTTATTCTAGTTATCAGATTTCCTACACTATATTTCGAAATAATAGTCACCAGGTTATTGTGCCATAGTCACCAGGCTATTCTTCTCATACCAGATTTTCTATAATAGTCACCAGGTGATTCGGTGATGATCACCAGTTTATTTTGTGGTAATCACCACGTTATTAAAGTTACCTGCCAAAGCTACCAAATCTCTAGAAAAACAAAATACAACCTGCTCAAAGGCAGAGGAAGGCCTCGAGGCAGGCATACTCCACATGCTAGACGGACGGCCTAGGACGTGGCCGGGCGCGTTGTGCAGGCCGTAGTGCTCCGGCAGCATGCGACGGTTGTGGGAGGACCTGTACCCCGCGAAGATGACCGGCGAATCGGCAAGGATCCGGCAGAGCGCGGTGGGGATGGGGTCGATGTTGACCTGGGCGAGGTGAAAGACGAGGCAACCTTGGCCTGCGCAGAGCTTCATGGTGGCAGGCGACGGCGGCGACCACTGTGTTAGCTTAAACCCTGGCTTCCTCCCTGTCTCTGAATAATTCTGTTAGGTAGTGTCGAGTTTCGACAGTTTCAATTTCGTCAGGTTAGCACTTAGCAGATAAGTTTCCTTAGCGTTTTTTCAGCTCAAGTTAGTTGGCCAGGAGTACGCGATTTGTGCGGCACTGGCCAGGTCGTAGATCGTTGAGCACGAAGCTCGGATCGTGGGATGGCACGGTCAGTAGTGGAGCGCGTGGCTCGGCATGTTTCCCTTCCTTCGATATATAATGGAACAACAGAAAAGCTGCAAAGTTCATGCGGCACAAAAATTCTTCAGTGTTCATCCTGTTTTTTCTCTGAAACTCTACAGCGAGCTAGATTTTAGGGAGACAATTGGCATCAGAGCCTAGTTTCGATCGAGCCATGTCCAGCGGCGGCAAGGGCACACTTCCCGCCAAGTCCAAGACTCCTCCGCCCGCATCGCGACGGCGCTCGCAAAGCCGGGGACGGAGTCTGTCACGCCGCCGCGACGGCGGCGGCGGGGAGATGGTGGTACAGCAGGTGGTGCGCGAGTCCGGCGGCGGCAGCGGCACCAACCTCTCCTTCCCGATGCTGACTCGCTCGAACTACAACCACTGGGCGATGGTCATGGAGGTGAACCTCCAAGCAGCGTCCCTCTGGGATGCCATCGAGGACGACACCGTCCCACGGAGGGAGGACAAGCAGACCCTGGCGGCGCTGCTCCGCTCCACACCTGCGGACATGCACTGCATGCTCATCGGCAAAGGGAGCGCCAAGGCGGCGTGGGAGGCGATCCGGATGTCGACACAAGGCAGTGATCGGGTGCGCGATACGCACCTACGTCGACTGCGGGCAGAATTCGAGACTATCACGTTCAAGACCGGCGAGAAGATCGACGAGATCGCAATGCGCATCTCCAACCTCGCTGCTTCCCTGCGCTCCTTCGGCGACATCGTCGATGAGGAGAAGGTAGTCAGAAAATTCCTGTCTGTCGTTCCCGCGCGCTTTGTGCAGATTGCGTTCTCAATCGAGACGCTGCTCAACCCGGCCACGCTCACCGTCGAGGAGGTCGTCGGCCACCTGCGTGCTATCGAGGCACGCATGGACGGAGATCAGGGGAGCAGCAGCGGCGGCGGCCAGCTCCTGCTCACCGAGCAGCAGTGGGAAGCGCGCAGGAGGCAGCCTCGCGGTGGAAACCGCGCTGGCGATGGAGAAAGGGGTGGGCAGCCTCGTCAACAGGCCCTGCCGGCGCGCGACGCGAACGGCGACGTCCTCGACGAGAACAAGTGCAAGTACTGCGGCAAAAAGGGCCACTGGGCCCGTGAGTGCCGCAAGAAGCAGCGCGACCATGCCGCGGCGGCGGCTGGCGCTGCAAATCTAGTCCAGGCAGAGGAGGACGACGTCGACCCTCGCCTGAACATGGTGTGTGTCGTGGACGTACACGAATATGTGGCTCCAGCGGTCACCGTCGCCGACATCGTGGCGACCACGGAGCAAGCTCCGCCCGTGCTCACGGGCAGCCACATCTTCCTCAACGAGGAAAGGGCGGTGATCACGCCCACCCGTGACGACGTCGAGCACGGCGTCGTGTGGTTCCTCGACACGGGAGCAACAAACCACATGACCGGCGCCCTCGACGCATTCGCCGAGCTGGACCGCTCAGTCACAGGCAAGGTGCGCTTTGCGGACGGCTCGGTGGTGGACATCCGCGGCCGTGGGACGGTCGTGTTCGCCGTCGACGGGGAGACCACCGTACGTTCACCAACGTCTTCTACATCCCCGCGCTCAAGAGCAGCGTGGTGAGCTTGGGCCAGCTGGACGAGAGCTGGTACGACATCCACATCCGCCGTGGCACGCTTGCCATACGCGATCACTGCGGCCGCCTCCTGGTAAAGGTAACCAGACCGTCAAATCGCTTGTACCGGCTCACGTTTCGTCCTGTGCATCCAGTGTGCCTCGCCGTGGGTCATCTCTCGGATGCGTGGCGTTGGCATGCACGGCTGGGACACCTGCATTTTGACGGGATGCAGAAGATGGCGCGCCACGATCTGGTGCGGGGCATGCCCCACATTGAGCACGCCGACGAGCTCTGTGAGGCGTGCCTCGCCGGAAAGCAACGGCGACTACCGTTCCCGCAGAAGGCGCACTATCGAGTGCAAAGGCCACTCGAGCTCATGCACGGAGACTTGTGCGGTCCCATCTCACCGCCGACACCGAGGGGCCGTCGCTACATCCTCCTCCTGATCGATGATCGCAGCAGGTACATGTGGGTCGAGCTCCTCACGACCAAGGACGAAGCTGCCCACGCCATCATCAAGTTCCAGGCTACAGCCAAGGTCGAGTGCGGGCACAAGCTGCACGTACTTCAGACTGATCGTGGCGGGGAGTTCACCTCGGCCACCTTCTACAAGCACTGCGAGGAGCACGGAGTACAGCGGCATCTCACCGCGCCGTACACGCCACAGTAGAATGGCGTGGTGGAACGGCGGAACCAGACCGTGCTGGGCATGGCGAGGAGCATGCTCAAGGCCAAGCAGGTCCCAAACCTGTTTTGGGGGGAGGCGGTGCTCACGGCAGCGTTCATCCTCAACCGGTCATACACCAGCACCGTTGCAGGCATGACGCCCTACGAGGCGTGGCATGGAGTGAAGCCAGAGGTGCGGTTCCTTCGTGTCTTCGGATGTGTGGGACATGTCAAGGCTGCGCGGCCACACCTGCAGAAGCTCGACGACAGGAGTACTCCCATGGTCTTCATCGGCTACGACATGGGAACCAAGGCGTACAGGATGTACGATCCAGTCTCCAAGCGCATGCATGTATCGCGTGACGTGGTCTTCGACGAGGAGGCACGCTGGAATTGGGAGTCGCCGGGGGAGCCACCGGCGAGCAGTGTGTTCACTGTCGAATACCCTGTCTACGCGCAGGTGACTGTTGTAGCAGAGAAGAGGAGGGAAAGCGCTGCCGCGACACACACGCCGGCAGTGGCGCGATCCCCTGATGCTGGCAGCGCGAGTGCTGGCACCAGCGTCGACATGCCTACTCCAGCACGTGCTGAAGACACCGTGGCGTCGCCGCCGGCGGCCGGTGCCCCTGGTACATCCGTGCGCTTCGTGTCGCCACCACCGGCGTTCGCGGACACACTCGATGCAGACGACGACCCAGACAAGCCACACCGCTTCCGGCTCGTCTCTGACTTGCTCGACAGCCCAGCTGGTGCACCGGAGCAGGCGCAGCGGCCTCCCGCTCCACTCTCTGATGAAGAAGATGAGCTACTTCTTGTTGCTGGGGAAGAACCTGCGTCGTTCGCAGAGGCTGAGCGCGAGGATTGCTGGCGCCGTGCGATGCTAGACGAGCTCCAATCCATCGACGACAACAGCACGTGGACACTCACCTCTCTCCCTGCAGGCCATCGAGCAATTGGGCTAAAATGGGTGTTCAAGGTCAAGCGAGACGAGCACGGGCACATCGTCAAGCACAAGGCCTGGCTCGTGGCAAAAGGCTATGTCCAGCGAGCAGGCGTGGACTTCGAGGAAGTATTCGCGCCGGTGGCAAGGCTCGAGTCCGTGCGCCTCATCCTTGCTCTGGCGGCGCACCGTGGCTGGGAGGTCCATCACATGGACGTGAAGTCGGTGTTCCTCAACGGCGAGCTCGAGGAGGTGGTGTACGTGTCACAGCCACCTGGGTTCATCGCCGACGGACATGAACACGGCGTCGACAAGCTCCACAAGGCCTTGTACGGGCTGCGGCAAGCCCCACGAGCCTGGAACGCGAAGCTCGACGCAAGCTTGGCCTCGCTCGGCTTCACACGCAGCGTCACGGAGCATGGTGTGTACTCGCGAGGCGCCGGGAACGCGCTGCTCATCGTCGGCGTGTACGTCGACGATCTCGTCATCGCCGGAGCTGAGAAGCAGGAGGTCCAGCGCTTCAAGGAGGAGATGCAACGCCTCTTCAGCATGAGTGACCTCGGCCTGCTCCGGTACTACCTCGGGCTTGAAGTGAAGCAGGAACGCGGGTACACCACGGTCGTGCAGACCGCGTACGCCAGCAAGTTGCTGGAGAAGGCAGGCTTGGCGGAGTGCAATGCCACACTCACGCCGATGGAGGCTAGGTGCCAGCTGAGCAAGGAGAGCAAGGAGGCGCCCGTGGACATCACGTACTACCGCAGCATCATCGGCAGCCTGAGGTACCTGGTGCACACCCGCCCCGACATCGCGTTCGCCGTGGGATTCCTGAGCAGGTTCATGGAAGCTCCAGCGGCTGATCATCTCGCAGCGGTCAAGCATCTCCTGCGCTACATCTCGGGCACACTCACGCACGGTTGTGTGTATCGCCGCGGTGACAACGAGACGCTGATCGGCTTCAGCGACTCGGACCATGCCGGCGACGTGGACACCAGGAAGAGCACCTCCGGCGTGCTGTTCTTCCTCGGAGGGAGCCCTGTGAGCTGGCAATCGCAGAAGCAGAAGGTTGTCGCGACCTCTTCGTGCGAGGCGGAGTACATCGCGGCAGCTACGGCGGCATGCCAAGGTGTTTGCCTTGCTCGTCTGCTCGGGGAGCTGCTCAATCAAGACGTCGCTCCCACAACGCTCTACATCGACAACAAGTCCGCCATCTCGCTGTGCAAGAATCCGGTGCTCCATGAACGCAGCAAGCACATTGATCTTCGCTATCACTTCATTCGTGACTGCGTTGAGAAGGGCACTGTGGCAGTGGAGTTCATCGGAACTGTCGAGCAGAAGGCGGATATTCTGACAAAGCCACTCGGCCGTGTTCGCTTCCAGGAGCTGCGTGGCAAGGTGGGGATCGTCGACATCAAGGTCGTCCGTCAGGGTTGAGGGGGAGATTGTTAGCTTAAACCCTGACTTCCTCCCTGTCTCTGAATAATTCTGTTAGGTAGTGTCGAGTTTCGACAGTTTCAGTTTCGTCAGGTTAGCACTTAGCAGATAAGTTTCCTTAGCTTTTTTCAGCTCAAGTTAGTTGGCCAGGAGTACGCGATTTGTGCGGCACTGGCCAGGTCGTAGATCGTTGAGCACGAAGCTCGGATCGTGGGATGGCACGGTCAGTAGTGGAGCGCGTGGCTCGGCATGTTTCCCTTCCTTCGATATATAATGGAACAACAGAAAAGCTGCAAAGTTCATGCGGCACAAAAATTCTTCAGTGTTCATCCTGTCTTTTCTCTGAAACTCTACAACGAGCTAGATTTTAGGGAGACACACTGCCCATCCCGTCCTTCCTCGACGTCGTCTCCGGCATGCAGCTGGCTCGCTCCCGGGAGCCTCATGGTTGAGCTTGTCCTGCTCCTCGAGCTCCCTGACCCCGATGAGACCTCCTCCATCACCGCCGTCTACGCGGTCTCTGCATCCGCCTGCCCCATGATTTCACCGTCTCCCCAACCTCACTTGAATCTGCAAAAGGAATTGAAGCAGGGAGAGCTATTTTGTGCATCGTGGAAGAGAGATGGGAGAGAGGGCCACACATGGTGAGTTTTGTGTGGGCTGGGAGCGAACGGGCGAGAGGATAAGGTGGGGAAAACTGTTGAAAAGGGATCGGAGATGCGGAGTCGCGCGCCGTACGGGAGGGCGTTCGCTGGGCACGTCTGTATATTAGAATAATCGATCTATAATTGTCCTATTAATGTAAACTAGGAATAACCCTACTTAACCCAAGATCTATACAGAACCAACGGCGCATTATGTGCTATGTTAGGTGTTCCCTCTCTGATCTCTCTATTCTCTGTTCTCTCTAGCAAATGAAGACACCATGGGACTTACACTAGAGAGGAGCACCAGGCCTTAACACATCTAATCTATATGTTGACAATATCATATCACCAGCAGTTGTAAGTAGCTAATAAAATTATGCAGGAACTGAAACCCGGTATGTTAAAGCACTTGCTTCACTATTGGCCCTAGTACTCCTATTGATGTGAAGTGGGAGAACATTGCATTACCTGTGGCCATTCTTGTTGCAACATTCGATGACCATGCAACTCTTGTCGCCGCAGCACTTGATGACTCAGCTTGGTCAGGAGCTGGACCCTCTTCTGTAGAAGGACTCGGCATAATCGCCAGGTCTGCTAAAGCAAAATGTTAGTGAGCAGCTTCCTGGTAAGTACTAATCCATTTTTTAATCGAATTCATAACCAACTACCTGCAATGAGCACATTATCAAAATTCACTTCTGACTGAAAGTTTATTTCATCATCTCTATTTTCACGGAAGGCCAATTTGTAGCGGTACGCTACATTCCGTGTCAGATTCTTGCAGGAGTGTCTAGTGGATCTGAAGTGTCTCTTTATTATTTCATTAGAGTGAGCCCTCCTTGAAAAAAGACGTTGACAGCCCATACACCTCACTTGCGTTGAGCCTCCATAGGGCGAAAGAACAAGAAAATCTTGTTCCAGAATCACACACACTGCTAAAAATGATGAAAAAAATATTGAACAATACTCCCTCCGTTCCATTGAACAAGCGTATATTTCATGGCACGCCGATTAAGGAGAAGTTTGCAGCAAAATACTTTCCAATCTTACCCCTAGAAAATCTCTCTCAGATTTGTTGCCAGGTCTCCACGCGCACATGCACAGCATAAAGGCCATCCCGCATGCACTGCATGCATAGCCATTCTTCCAATCAGCAACGTTCTTTAGGGGGGCGCAGTAATTACTGTAGAGGATAAGAAGGAAGGGAGCAGCACCAGCTTTAACTGCGCGAGGAGGAGTCGAACGAGTGGAGGGCAATTTCGGGGCAACGGAGGCTAAACAGCATCTGCGCCTTGTTTTGTGGTGAAAAACCAGAATTTTTTTTGCGCCTTGTTTATGGGAACGGAGGGAGTATATTAGAATGCCACTCAATTAGCATCAACAGACCATGATGTATGTGTTAATTGTATTAGGGAAATAACCGAACTTCTCTGCTCTCTGTTGAACGAGAGACATATACAAGTCTGTTACATGGGCTGGGCCACTATGGGCCAATATATACACTACACTTAACACCCCCCCCCCCCCCCCTCAAACTTAAGGTGGACCAGGAGCATCGGATACACTAAGTTTGAGAATATGAAAACTATGTTGATCTCGAGTTTGAGCCTTCGTGAAGAAATCTGCAACTTGAAGCTCCGATGGAATATAATGGAGCTTAATAGTAGATTGCTGACAATGAGATCGAGTGAAAGATGCATCCACACCAATGTGTTTAGTCAGCTCATGTTTGACAGGGTCATTAGCAATTTGAATAGCAACAGTGCTGTCACAGAGAAGAGGTGTAGGTGTATGACATGAAACCCCAAGATCAGCCAATAACCAGCGAAGCCACACAATCTCTGATGTAGTAGTAGAAAGAGCCCTAAGCTCAGCCTCAGCGCTAGAGCGAGACACATCAGTTTGCTTCTTTGATTTCCATGCAATGCGAGATGTTCCAAGAAATATGCAATAACCAGTGACCGAACGTCGATCGACGGGATCACTCGCCCAAGTGAAATCAGAATAAGCATGAAGTTGGAGCTGACTTGAATTAGCATAGAACAAGCGGCGAGATGTAGTGCCCCTTAAATATCGAAGCACTCGAAGTAGATGACCATAATGTACCGAGGTGGGAGCACCCACAAATTGGCTGAGAATATAAACTGCATGTGCAATATCAGGTCTTGTTACTGTGAGGTACACTAGACTGCCAACAATGTGACGATAACGAGAGGAATCCTCAAGGGGAGTTCCATCGGTAGGACGCAATTGCAAATGA
Organism: Poa pratensis; assembly: GCA_947311845.1. Classification (NCBI taxonomy): domain Eukaryota; kingdom Viridiplantae; phylum Streptophyta; class Magnoliopsida; order Poales; family Poaceae; genus Poa; species Poa pratensis. The sequence continues at coordinate 5,324,853 of CAMZMU010000072.1, forward strand.
AGTTCCATAGGTGTAGTAGCAATGCATGTGTCAGTGAGGCCAGAGCGCGAAATCAAATCCCGAGTGTACCTTTGTTGAGAGATATAGTAACCATCATCTGTGTGTTGGACCTCAATTCCAAGGAAGTAACTGAGAGACCCCAAATCTGACATCTTGAATTGCTCACTCAACTTTTTCTTGACAAAGGAAATATATCGAACATCATCTCCCGTGATCAGCATATCATCTACATACAGTAGAAGCAAAGTACGCCCACGCTCTGATGTATGAATGAAGAGAGCTGGGTCATGCTCACTAGGAGAAAAGCCAGCTGCTCGAACCACAGAAGTGAACCTCTCAAACCAGGCACGAGGAGCTTGTTTGAGCCCATATAGAGCTTTTAGAAGACGACAAACATGACCAGATGGAGCCTCAATACCTGGAGGTGGTTGCATATATACTTCCTCATGCAGATCACCATGAAGGAAAGCATTCTTCACATCCATTTGGGAAATTTTCCATGAACGAGTGGCAGCCACAACAATCAAAGTGCGAACTGAAGTCATGTGAGCAACTGGAGCAAAGGTCTCATCATAATCTCTCCCATGAGCCTGCTGAAAACCTCTTGCAACAAGTCGAGCCTTATAGCGTTCCACAGATCCATCTGACTTGGTTTTGACCTTGTACACCCATTTGCAAGTGATAGGGACGGACCGAGAAGGTAGAGGAACCAAATCCCATGTACCGGTACCCTCTAGAGCTACAAGCTCCTCGGACATAGCCAATTGCCACTCAGGTAACACCACTGCCTCCTGATAAGTAGTAGGCTCATAAGCTGCCCCTGCACATAAATCATTGCGATATCTGCTAGGAATCTCAAGAGAGGAGCGATCACGAAGAGCATACCTTGTTGTCTGAGAGGAGTCATCAGTGCAAGGATCAGTAGTACTGGCCGGAGGAGAAGACAAAGGAATGGATGATTGAATATCTGGTGAAACTCTAGAACGACGACTATAATGAAAAGGAAAACTAGTTAGAGGAGGAGTTGGTGAATCATATGCTGGAGGTGGACCCGAAGACTGATCAGGTGCAGAATCATCTGAAAAAATAGGTGGAAGTGAAAGAAAAGAGGTAGATTCTAAAGTGGTTGATGATGAAGATTGAGTCGAAGGGGAATAGAAAAAGGGTTGATCCTCAACAAAAGTAACATCGCGAGAAAAGCGAATGCGACGAGCAGAAGAATCATAGCAACGGTAACCCTTATGCTCTAGACTATAGCCAAGAAAAACACACTGAACAGACTGTGCAGTCAACTTGGTACGCTCGCGAGGTGCTAAAAGAACATAGCAAATACAACCGAAAACACGAAGATGGTCATACGTGGGAGGAGAACCAAACAAAATCTCACCCGGAGACTTGCCTTGAAGACGAGAGGAGGGCTGGAGATTGATAAGATAGACAGCAGTCGAGATAGCTTCACCCTAAAACTGAGTAGGCACAAAAGATGAAATTAGAAGAGTGCGAGCTGTCTCAACAATGTGTCGGTGCTTGCGTTCAGCAACACCATTCTGAGCATGAGCACCAGGACATGAAAGTTGAGGGAGAGTACCTTCAGAAGAGAGAAACTCACGAAAAGACGTAGACAGATATTCCCCCCCAGAGTCAGAACGAAAAACACGAATCGCACTGGAGAATTGAGTATGCAACATGCACACAAAAGCCTTATATATAGAAATCAACTCAGAACGATGCTTCATGAAATACACCCAAGTATATCGAGAGTGATCATCAATAAATATGACATAATATTTGTGACCACCTTTTGAAACAAAAGGAGAGGGGCCCCATACATCAGAGTGCACCAAATCAAAAAGATGGCTAGAATGAGTAGTGCTAGAGGGGTATGGTAGTTGAATCTGCTTGCCTAGCTTACATCCCTTACAATGAAAACCAGAATCTACAGGGACCCGACCCAAAACACCTTGCTGAACAAGAGTAGATAAACGAGAACCACACAAGTGACCTAAACGATGATGCCACTGGGCAAACGAAAGAGACGAAGTAGAACTTGATGTAGATGCTGCAGAACGAAACAACGATGCAGTGGAAGCCGAAGGAAGATGCAAGTTGTTAAGGATGTAGAGGGATGTGGATCCTCTACGGCGATGGCCAGTTCCAATGATCCTCTTGCTCTGACGATCCTGCACATAACAAGGGGAGGCATCAAAACCAACAAAGTAGTTCATATCAGTAATCTGACCAACAGACATAAGGTTCATGGACAACTGAGGAACAAAAGAGATGTCCGGAACAGTAAACTTCGATGTGCAAAGAGAGCCCTAATGGGTAACAGAACAAGATGTACCATCAGCAGTCTGAACAGAGGCACCATCCTGCACGGGCTGGCAAGACACCAGCTGAGAGCGATCTGATGTCACATGGAAAGAGGCGCCAGAGTCCAAAACCCAAGGCTGAGCTGGAGCCACAGCAGACTGAGAAAGAGCTGACACAGAAGCACTCCTCGCTGACGTTTCAGGGACAACAGCAGTAGAAGGCCTCACAAACTGTAACAGCCCAAAACTGAGAACATAAGAACCTGTGTAAAATTTTCACTTTTGTGTTCGTTGCATCATGGCATCCTTGCATCCATATTGTTGTTAGGGAATTGTGTTGGTTTAGCACCATTGGAAAACCACAATGCAAACTTGTTTCAACAAACTGCCAAGTAATATTTTGCACTTGCTATAAAATTATCAAAGGAGCAACCTTTCGAATTTAGCAAAATGCCTCAATTCAAACCTATATGAACAAAGGATGTCAGAAACATTCTATTTTTTTTGCCACACCAAAATTTGTTAAGCTTCTACAAGCTAAGGGGAGCCTCCCCAAATCTTGGCATAATTTTCTAAAATGTTTTGGTGCCTAAAGAAAATCAGGGAAATTTGAATGGTTTTAAAATTAAAAGAGAAAAGGACTTGTCTGTGAGGAAAACGAAAGCGCGGGGGTTTTTGTGTAAAATAAAAGGACACTAAAGGGAAAGAGAGAAAACCCCCCCAACCAGCCTACTCACTTCCCTCACTCTCCTCTCCTTTCTCCTCTCCCCAAGAGCTCCAAAAAGCTAGCTCCCATGGCCAAGCTCGACGCCGTTGATTGAGGAGTCCCCGAGCGAAACGAAGACCACCAATAGCTCCGCCTCGTCGTCCTCTACCACTCCACCGAAGGAATCGAGTTGGGAAGCCCGCAATCGAGCTCACCGTCAAGTTCTCCGCAAACCACCTCCGGAGCTTTCCCGGACGATTCCGGCCGTCTCCGTTCATCTCCGGTCCTCCCAAGCATCCCTACGAGTTTAGGGTGAGCTAACCATCCTAATGCACCGCTACATTCCCTCCCTTTACCTCTACTGCGTCGAATCACCGTAGCTCTAGTTCGTTCTCGTCGCGTTGACAAATCCGGTGTCAGACCCGGAATTATCCGGAACTGAACCCGGATTCACCCGGTACCAGACCCGGAATGGTCCGGAATCTATACCGGATTAAGAAAAACGGTACTGGACTCGATCATTTTTTTCGCCCGGTTCATACCCGGAAATGACCCGGAATTAAACTCGGTGCCAGACCCGGTATAAAACCCGGAATGACCCGGTACAAAACCCAGAAATTTCCGGAATAAATTCCGGATTTCAATACAGTTTTGAAATTTCTGTTTTCTTTTCACCCCTTAATCTCTAAATGTATAAATATGGTATTGTTGATTAAATAAATCATCAAAAAGTAATATCAAAAGGGAAATCTATTAAAATGGTAACTTTTTATCGGTGTATCCGAAAAATGCATGTAATACACCAAAATGCCCAGAAATTTGTGATTAAAACTTTAAAATAAATATTATGCATATTTGATCACATTTGAATTATGGTGCTTCTAGTAATATTAAAATCATAACTTTAAAAGAGAAATTTTAGAAAGGTAATAACTTTTCACCGGGACCTCCGAAAAAGGTGTTCCTTATATCAAAATGCTCAGAAAAACCTGAGTGATCCAAAATCTTTATCATCATGCATAATTGATCACAATTACAATAATGTGCTCTAGTAGTAATTATAATCACTAAGCTTAAATATGGGGTTTCTTCCAAATTATGCAATAAATAGAATGGGGACCCTATTTAACTTGTTGTTCTTGTTCAAAGCTATTAGGGTGCATTTAAAATGTCATGTCATCATGTGTTTGCGCATTGTAACTGTTAAAGCTTGTGTGGTGTTTGATTGCTCCTCCGTTGTTATGTCTCGATAGATCAAGCAACCGGGGTTACTCCACAGTATCCCGAGGATCCGTACTACCAGCACGTTGATCAAGGCAAGCGTAATCCCCCCTCTGAGCATATCTTATCCTATGTTTCCGCAATTATTTTCTCCACTATAATATTACATGCGGTTCTAAATGTCAATTTTGTTGGATTAGAGTATCCTATAGTGGCATTAAGTTTCCGATTCCAATACCTGCTTCCCTCCTACTATCCATAGGTTTGTATTGTTGGCCTGAGTTACTAAACTATGCTATGTTGATGCTTAGCCATGCTTAGGCAAATGTTATCCGTCCGATGGATATCTCATGTTGGAAACAGGTGTGAAATGTACAGATGATGGTGGAGAATTATGGTAACAGGTAATAAGATGCTAAAAGGTGGGGATGAGAGGCCACTGTGGTTGTGGTGTTTTGTCTCGTTCTCGCCGCCTAGGTGCGAGTTCTTTACCTCTTGAACCAAGACTGAGCGTGCAACCATGCGTGAGGCCTATGCAATTGCAGGAACCCTCATAGACTAAATAACTCGAGCGGGGCTAGCCAGGGTCCTCTAGTTCGGGCTTCCATTTGCGCGTGCGTGAGTTGGTGGCTGAGAATGGTATGAGGATGGTGGTGTTAGGAAAATGAGTGGCCGTGGGGCGGGGTGTTGTGATCCTGGCAGTTCTACCGCCACTGATGATCCTGGAAGTCCTTAACGAGGGAGAAGTCGACACCGTCCCACCCAGCCGGCTTTCCAAGGAAGAGAGCTAATGCGCAGGTAATGGGCCGGACGGTACGCGTGGCAAACATTTGTACACCCCTGCAGGGTTAAATCTTTTCGAAAAGCCGTGTCCGCGGTTATGGACGAACTTGGGAAGTGAAGGTAAGATCATAGAATAACTTCAACGGAATGATTAAAAACTGGGTACTAGAGGTACCACTCACAAATGCAAGGTGAGCTTCCTCGAGGGTGATTCGGGGAGGTGCCTTTGATGAACAGGTACAGTGGTTGATGTTGAGAAAGGTGATGAAAGAAAAGAGTACTCTTACCTCTTTTGAAAATACTCTGAATAGTCGATGCCTTTGAGTTATGTTTTCATAAATAAAATCAGCTTTATGCAAAACAACCATATAACTTTGAAAGCCTCATCGAGCATATATTAGCTCTTAATCTTGCGAGTTCGTCGAACTCAACGTCGTTTGTTTTGTTTCAGAGGAGGACTTCACCGACCTCGAAGGTGGGTTCTTTGTGGACGTCGACGAGTAGTCTGGGGTTCCCAGGTGGCAGCTTGGGACATCCCGGAACAGCTGGCGCTGTGATGTTTATCTGTAGGCCTCTTAGGCCATATTTGGATCTTGTTGTTTAGAACAACTTAATTTGCTTCCGCTTGTTGTAATGTTGGGTCGTGACCTCTGGTTGTCATTTGCTATCTTTCTCTATTATAAGAGTTGAACTATATGATTTGTGTCGTAGAGTCTGTGATGTGCCAGTTGTTCCACAAGTCTTGATCTCTCTATTATGCTTTGATAGTGTGTCTGGTGGTATCGGATAACCGGAGACACAGTATCACTGTATAGCAGTCGGGTCGGGCGCCACAAGTTGGTATCAGAGCAGTACTGCCTGTAGGAAACCCTTCTACTGGTCGATGTTGAGTCTAGTGTTTGTGAAAATATTTTAACCTAAAAATGAGTTGTGAAAACCATCTTAGGATTCTTTTTACTCCTTATCTGGTTACCCTCTAATCTCGGAGCAATCTTACCTCGATTTGAGTTTAAAGGTTTTACTCTCATCTGTTACTTCAAAATGATTAGAAACGGGGTGGGTTCGACCTTTAGTGTTATGTGTCCAGTTGCTCCCGCTGCGTTGCAATCCCAAATCAACTCAGATGTTTCTACCTAATCAAATCATTTGATCCTTTCTTTGGGTTTTAACCCACGGACTTGAACATAAGGTCCCGGATTGTGTCAACTAGAGTGTGTTAAGTTGTGATTTCTTAACTCTCGCTAGTAGCACATGATGCTGATCTTTACCCAAGTTCTATCTTGTTGTTTTCCTTCTCGCAAAGTATTATCGTCCCTAGTCTGTGTACTTGTGTAGACGCTAATGCTATTGTTCGACCATTCGGAGAAGAGACTAACCGTGTCATTGTCAAATCTCCAGAATGGCTCGAGGTGGCCGTGGTGGTCGCGGTAACCACAATGATGATGAGGATGATCTGCCGCCACCACCCTCGATGGCTGAGGTCTTGATGGCCATTGAGGAGAACCGTGGGCGCAATGAGCGCTTGCTTGAGCAGTTGGTGCAGCAGAATGCACGGAGGAACGAGTGCAACACTCTCACCGAGTTCCTGCGCTCGCAGCCACCCACTTTGCTGATGCTAAGGAGCCACTGGAAGCTGATGATTGGCTTCGTGCTTTGGAGCGCAAGTTCTCCGCGCTGCATGTCCATTGGCTGAGCAAGTCAACTTTGCCACCTATCTCTTGGTTGGTGCTGCTGGCTGTTGGTGGGAGAGCCATGTGGCTTTGTTTCCAGCCAACCATGTCTTCACCTGGGCTGATTTCGCACTGCCTTCCGTGCTGAGTACATTCCCCAGCCTATCATGGACTTGAAGAGGAGGGAGTTCCTGGATTTGCAACAGGGACGGATGGACCTCCGCACTTATGGTCGTGAGTTCAACCATCTCTCGTTACGCCCCAAGGGACGTGACCAATGATGCTGACAAGCAAGAGCTGTTCCGCAAGGGTCTGACTCCGCAGCTCCGCTATGAGCTATTGCCCTTCAGGTTCCAGACCTATCAGGAGCTGTTCAACCAGGCTTTCACTCTTGAGCAAGGAAGAAAGGAACTTGAAGCTTCCAAGAGGCCCGCACATGGGGATCACCAGAGTTCCTCGGGTTCTGAGAGCAAGAAGCGCAGGGTGTTTGTTCCCTACAGCGCTGTACCTCGTGCTCCATTCATGCCGAGAGCCGGGATACAGGCCACCTCCTCCGCGCCCCACTACTTCGACACTTGGGGTAGGCGGAAGTGGGTACCGTCCTATGCTACCTGCTCCACCTGGAGTCACTTGCTACACCTGTGGCCAGGCTGGTCACTACTCCAGGGAGTGCCCCCAGAAGGCACCTCTCGCGATAACTCCTGCACGAGCCCCTGCCACTCCAACTGGCAAGGCTGGACCTATTGTGCGTGGTCGCCTGAACCACGTCTCTATTGAAGAAGCTGAAGAGACCCCGGCGTTCTTATGGGTGAGTTACGAATCAACGGCAATACAGCTACAGTTTTGTTTGACTCTGGAGCATCGCATTCATTCATATCCATAGCGTTTGCAAAAGACCACAAATACCGTTTGAGAAAATGAGCCGTCCCTTGGTGATCGCTACTCCTGGTTCCAAATGGCAAACCGATGGGGTTACTCCTGAGGTCCAGATTAATATAGGTTCCTTGTCTTTCCTTATGCCTTGGTAGCTCTGAAGTCCAAAGGCATTGATGTCATACTGGGCATGAACTGGCTACCAAATACCAGGCTAATCTCGACTGTGCCGCCAAGACCATTACTGTGACCGCTCCTTCCGGTGACATTGTGAAGTATTGGCCTGCAACATCAATACCTCCGTCCGCCGTCATACCCAATCACCTGAGATTCTCCTTTGCTTTATGGAAGGCGAATCCCCTCCTGAAATCCAGGACATACACGTGGTGTGTGACTTCCCGGATGTGTTCCCGGAAGAGTTGCCTGGCATGCCTCCTGACCGAAGTGTGGAGTTTGTCATAGAGCTACTTCCCGGTACCGCTCCAATTTCCAAGAAGCCCTACCGTATGCCGGTGGAAGAGTTGGCTCTGTTGAAAGAGCAAATTGATCAGCTGTTAGCTAAGGAGTTCATCCAGCCTAGCAGTTCACCTTGGGGTTGTCCGGTACTCTTTGTCAAGAAGAGGGATTCTACCGTGCCTCGTCTAGTCTCTGACTATCGACCGTTGAATGCGGTGACAATCAAGAACAAGTATCCTATTCCTCGCATCAATGATCTGTTGGATCAGTTAGCTGGTGCAACGGTATTCTCCAAGATGGATCTGAGGTCAGGCTACCATCAGATAAAAATCAGAAAGGAGGATATTCCAAAGACGGCATTTGTTACTCGTATGGCTCATATGAGTATACCGTCATGTCCTTTGGTCTCACAATGCCCAGCTACTTTCATGAGGCTCATGAACTCCATCTTCATGGATTATCTTGATAAGTTTGTCGTCATTTACATTGATGACATCCTCATCTATTCCAAACCAATGAAGAGCATGAGGAACATCTTCGTTTGGTTCTGACACGACTTCGAGAACACCGCCTCTATGCCAAGTTCTCCAAGTGTGAGTTTTGGTTGGATAATCTCGTCTTCCTTGGTCATGTGATATCCGCGATGGTGTGGCTGTCATTCCCACAAGATTCAGTCCATTCTGGATTGGAAAACTCCAATGTCAGTCAAGGACATCGTAGCTTTCTCGGATTGGCGGGTTACTACCGCCGATTCATCGAAGGTTTCTCCAAGATAGCCAAGGCCCTGACTGACCTTCTCAAGAAGGATAAAAAGTTTGTATGGTCGGCCGAAGCTGAAGAGAGTTTCCAAACACTGAAAGCCAAGCTCACGTCCGCTCCTGTGCTTGTCCTGCCGGACACAAGCAAGGATTTCGTCGTCTTCTGTGACGCCTCTCTACAAGGTTTGGGCTGTGTGCTAATGCAAGATGGCCATGTGGTGGCTATGCTTCTCGCCAACTTAAGCCGCATGAGCTCAATACCCAACTCATGATCTAGAACTTGCCGCGTGGTCTATGCTTTGAAGCAATGGAGACCATACCTGTTTGGTAACCGTTGCGAGATCTTCTCGGATCACAAGAGTCTGAAGTACCTCTTCACCCAGCCGGATTTAAATCTCAGGCAAAGGCGTTGGTTGGAGTTAATCACGGACTACAATGTGAGTCTGAACTATCAACCCGGCAAAGCAAACGTCGTGGCTGACGCGCTAAGTCGGAAGTCCTATTGCAACAATCTGATGATTGAAGAGGCCCAACCTGCCCTCTATGAAGAGTTTGCCCGTTTGAACCTGGAAATTGTTCCTTCCGGCTACCTTGCAAATCTGGAGATCAAATCTACTCTTGTAGACCAGATTAAGGATGCTCAGAAGCGTGACAAGGGTATTCTGAAAATCAAGGAGAACATTGCTAGCGGGAAGGCCAAATGTTTTCTGTCAATGAATCCGGAGTTGTTTATTTTGGTGACCGCTTGGTAGTGCCAAAGAAACGAAAATTGAGGGAGTTGATCCTCCAAGAAGCTCATGAATCTCCTCTCTCTATTCATCCCGGTAGTACCAAATGTACCAAGACCTTCGACCACAATTCTGGTGGACTCGTATGAAACGAGAAATTGCCAAGTATGTTGCTGAATGCGACACCTGTCGACGGGTAAAGGCTGAACATCAAAGGCCTGCCGGCACTCTTCACCCTATTGCTATTCCCGAGTGGAAATGGGATGAAATTGGTATGGATTTCATTACTGGTCTGCCGAAGTCTCCAAAGGGACATGATGCCATTTGGGTCATCATTGATCGACTATCAAAAGTGGCTCACTTCCTCCCCGTTCGTGTGGACATTACAGCTGCCAAGTTGGCAGACCTGTATACCTCTCGTATCGTCGTCCTTCACGGCATTCCCAAGAAGATAATTTCTGATCGTGGAAGCCTATTCACCTCCAAGTTTTGGACTAGTTTCCAAATGCTATGGGAACTCGTCTTAACTTCAGCACCGCTTTCCATCCCAAACTGATGGTCAGACCGAGAGAGTGAACCAAGTTTTGGAAGACATGCTTAGGGCATGTGTAATCTCTTTCGGTAAGGATTGGGAAAAGTATCTCCCTTTCGCGGAGTTCTCCTACAACAATAGCTATCAAGCTAGTCTGGGCATGGCTCCATTTGAGGTTCTCTATGGAAGAAAATGCCGCACTCCTCTAAATTGGTCTGAGACCGGAGAGAGGGCACTCTTTGGTCCAGATATTATCAATGAAGCTGAGGAGAAGGTTAGAATCATAAGGGAGAATCTGAAGATTGCTCAGTCTAGGCAGAAGAGCTACTATGATAAGCACCATCAGGAAATTCACTATGAAATTGGTGATAAAGCTTATCTCCGCGTCTCTCCCCTCGTGGCGTTCGCCGCTTCGGAATCAAAGGGAAATTGGCACCTCGCTATGTTGGCCCCTTCACCGTTCTGGCCAAGCGAGGAGATCTTTCTTATAAGTTGGAATTACCGGTCATCTTTCCAAATGTACATGATGTGTTTCATGTCTCCCAACTTCGCCGGTGCTTCAAGGATCCCATCCATGGAGTCAATCATGAAGAGCTAGACCTCCAGGAAGATCTCACTTATCGCGAGCATCCTATCCGTGTCTTGGATGAAGCTGAAAGGAAGACCCGTCACAAGACTACCAAGTTTTTCAAGATACAATGGTCTCACCATTCCGAGGAAGAAGCAACTTGGGAGAGAGAATCTAGTCTTCGTGAGGAGTATCCCGAATTATTTCCGCAACCTTAGAATCTCGGGACGAGATTCCTGTAAGGAGGGTAGAGTTGTAACAGCCCAAAACTGAGAACCTAAGAACCTGTGTAAAATTTTCACTTTTGTGTTCGTTGCATCATGGCATCCTTGCATCAATATTGTTGTTAGGGAATTGTGTTGGTTTAGCACCATTGGAAAACCACAATGCAAACTTGTTTCAACAAACTGCCAAGTAATATTTTGCACTTGCTATAAAATTATCAAAGGAGCAACCTTTCGAATTTAGCAAAATGCCTCAATTCAAACCTCTATGAACAAAGGATGTCAGAAACATTCTATTTTTTTTGCCACACCAAAATTTGTGGAGCTTCTACAAGCTAAGGGGAGCCTCCCCAAATCTTGGCATAATTTTCTAAAATGTTTTGGTGCCTAAAGAAAATCAGGGAAATTTGAATGGTTTTAAAATTAAAAGAGAAAAGGACTTGTCTGTGAGGAAAACGAAAGCGCAGGGGTTTTTGTGTAAAATAAAAGGACACTAAAGGGAAAGAGAGAAAACCACCCAACCAGCCCACTCACTTCCCTCACTCTCCTCTCCTTTCTCCTCTCCCCCAAGAGCTCCAAAAAGCTAGCTCCCATGGCCGAGCTCGACGCCGTTGATTGAGGAGTCCCCGAGCGAAACGAAGACCACCAATAGCTCCACCTCATCGTCCTCTACCACTCCACCGAAGGAATCGAGTTGGGAAGCCCGCAATCGAGCTCACCGTCAAGTTCTCCGCAAACCACCTCCGGAGCTTTCCCGGACGATTCCGGCCGTCTCCGTTCATCTCCGGTCCTCCCAAGCATCCCTACGAGTTCAGGGTGAGCTAACCATCCTAATGCACCGCTACATTCCCTCCCTTTCCCTCTATTGCGTCGAATCACCGTAGCTCTAGTTCGTTCTCATCGCGTTGACAAATCCGGTGTCAGACCCGGAATTATCCGGAACTGAACCCGCATTCACCCGGTACCAGACCCGGAATGGTCCGGAATCTATACCGGATTAAGAAAAACGGTACTGGACTCGATCATTTTTTTCGCCCGGTTCATACCCGGAAATGACCCGGAATTAAACCCGGTGCCAGACCCGGTATAAAACCCGGAATGACCTGGTACAAAACCCAGAAATTTCCGGAATAAATTCCGGATTTCAATACAGTTTTGAAATTTCTGTTTTCTTTTCACCCCTTAATCTCTAAATGTATAAATATGGTATTGTTGATTAAATAAATCATCAAAAAGTAATATCAAAAGGGAAATCTATTAAAATGGTAACTTTTTATCGGTGTATCCGAAAAATGCATGTAATACACCAAAATGCCCAGAAATTTGTGATTAAAACTTTAAAATAAATATTATGCATATTTGATCACATTTGAATTATGGTGCTTCTAGTAATATTAAAATCATAACTTTAAAAGAGAAATTTTAGAAAGGTAATAACTTTTCACCGGGACCTCCGAAAAAGGTGTTCCTTATATCAAAATGCTCAGAAAAACCTGAGTGATCCAAAATCTTTATCATCATGCATAATTGATCACAATTACAATAATGCGCTCTAGTAGTAATTATAATCACTAAGCTTAAATATGGGGTTTCTTTCAAATTATGCAATAAATAGAATGGGGACCCTATTTAACTTGTTGTTCTTGTTCAAAGCTATTAGGGTGCATTTAAAATGTCATGTCATCATGTGTTTGCGCATTGTAACTGTTAAAGCTTGTGTGGTGTTTGATTGCTCCTCCGTTGTTATGTCTCGATAGCTTAAGCAGCCGGGGTTACTCCACAGTACCCCGAGGATCCGTACTACCAGCACGTTGATCAAGGCAAGCGTAATCCCCCCTCTGAGCATATCTTATCCTATGTTTCCGCAATTATTTTCTCCACTATAATATTGCATGCGGTTCTAAATGTCAATTTTGTTGGATTAGAGTATCCTATAGTTGCATTAAGTTTCCGATGCCAATACCTGCTTCCCTCCTACTATCCATAGGTTTGTATTGTTGGCCTGAGTTACTAAACTATGCTATGTTGATGCTTAGCCATGCTTAGGCAAATGTTATCCGTCCGATGGATATCTCATGTTGGAAACAGGTGTGAAATGTACAGATGATGGTGGAGAATTGTGGTAACAGGTAATAAGATGCTAAAAGGTGGGGATGAGAGGCCACAGTGGTTGTGGTGTTTTGTCTCGTTCTCGCCGCCTAGGTGCGAGTTCTTTACCTCTTGAACCAAGACTGAGCGTGCAACCATGCGTGAGGCCTATGCAATTGCAGGAACCCTCATAGACTAAATAACTCGAGCGGGGCTAGCCAGGGTCCTCTAGTTCGGGCTTCCATTTGCGCGTGCGTGAGTTGGTGGCTGAGAATGGTATGAGGATGGTGGTGTTAGGAAAATGAGTGGCCGTGGGGCGGGGTGTTGTGATCCCGGCAGTCCTACCACCACTGATGATCCTGGAAGGTCCTTAACGAGGGAGAAGTCGACACCGTTCCCACCCAGCCGGCTTTCCAAGGAAGAGAGCTAATGCGCAGGTAATGGGCCGGGCGGTACGCGTGGCAAACATTTGTACACCCCTGCAGGGTTAAATCTTTTCGAAAAGCCGTGTCCGCGGTTATGGACGAACTTGGGAAGTGAAGGTAAGATCATAGAATAACTTCAACGGAATGAGTAAAAACTGGGTACTAGAGGTACCACTCACAAATGCAAGGTGAGCTTCCTCGAGGGTGATTCGGGGAGGTGCCTTTGATGAACATGTACAGTGGTTGATGTTGAGAAAGGCAATGAAAGAAAAGAGTACTCCTTACCTCTTTTGAAAATACTCTGAATAGTCGATGCCTTTGAGTTATGTTTTCATAAATAAATTCAGCTTTATGCAAAACAACCATATAACTTTGAAAGCCTCATCGAGCATATATTAGCTCTTAATCTTGCGAGTTCGTCGAACTCAACGTCGTTTGTTTTGTTTCAGAGGAGGACTTTACCGACCTCGAAGGTGGGTTCTTTGTGGACGTCGACGAGTAGTCTGGGGTTCCCAGGTGGCAGCTTGGGACATCCCGGAACAGCTGGCGCTGTGATGTTTATCTGTAGGCCTCTTAGGCCATATTTCGGATCTTGTTGTTTAGAACAACTTAATTTGCTTCCGCTTGTTGTAATGTTGGGTCAGTGACCTCTGGTTGTCATTTGCTATCTTTCTCTATTATAAGAGTTGAACTATTATGATTTGTGTCGTAGAGTCTGTGATGTGCCAGTTGTTCCACAAGTCTTGATCTCTCTATTATGCTTTGATAGTGTGTCTGGTGGTATCGGATAACCGGAGACACAGTATCACTGTATAGCAGTCGGGTCAGGGCGCCACACAAACTGAGACTGACCACGGTATGGTGCATGACGCTGCTGCTGATCTCGTTTAGCATAAAACTGAGCTAACAACTCTGGGTGAAGCTGGAAACAACCAGCCTTGTTGTGTCCTACCTTCTTGCAATGAGTGCAGATGTCGCGCGATGGAGGTCGCGATGAATATGGAGGACCTGTCCGGTGAGGAAAACCCAAAACACTGTTGGGTAGAGACGGTGTATAAGTCGTAGCCAAAGAACGAAGACGAGTCTCCTCAGCAATTAGACTAGCAAGTGCCTCAGTCAAAGTGGGAGAAGTAGGACGACCAAGGAGTTGAGTGCGGATGTTCTCATACTCCTGCCTCAGCTTCATCACAAACTGGTACATGAGTGTTCGTTGTTCAAATTCTTCCTTAGCCACACAAGATGTGCAACCAGGGCTGCTCTTTGGAGCCATGGAGCTAAGTTGGCCGCTAATGCGAGTGAAGGCAGCATAGTACTCATCCATAGACATGTCATTTTGCTGAGTACTGTTTAAATTCTGCAGCAAAGAGAAATGAAGTGCACCACTAGGCTGAAGATACCGCTGCTCAAAATATGTCCAGATTTCCTTGACTGATTTGTGATGCTCAAGACTCATCCGGAGAGAAGGGTCAACACCCAGAACCAATGCTCCCATCACACGATCATCAGCCTTTCTCCACTTTGCTGCTTCATCCTCACGAGTAGGTGGATCATCGGTCAAGTGAGAGGCAAAACCAGCAGCTCTCACAACAGTCCTAGCTGAGAAAGCCCATTCCCTGTAGTTTGAGCCATCCAGCCTGATGTCAATAGACAAGGAACCTGTCCCAAATTCATTCCTTGCCATGGCAGCAAACAAACAACAGCAGTACAGCAGCAGCAAGACAACAGCAGCACAAACTACTAAAATCCGGATTCAGATCCGGAAAAATCTGGAACTGGTACTGGAACAATCCGGATTCAGGTCTAGAAAAATCTGGGACTGACACCGGAAAAATCCGGAATGAAATCTGAGTCACTTCCGGGCGAGTGCAGGGGCTAGAAGTCGTTCCGGAATAAAATCCGGAAATTTCCGGGATGGGTACCGGAGAAGTCAACACTCACAGAGGATCCTCTTCCCGAGTGTACGTCGCCGCGCTCCTTCTCCGGAAAAATTTCCGGGATGGTGATGCCCGAGTTTGCTGGACAAAGACGCGCGGAGCAGCAGCAGACGAAGGGGGACCCCGCGCTTGAGGGCCTCGGTGTGGGGAGCTACTGCCACGACGTGCTCCTCCGGGGCGGCCGCGTCGTGGGCGACGCTCGGAGCTGCGCGGCGCGGAGATGCGCGAAACGCTCGGAGCTGCGCGGCGCGGAGACGCGCGAAGACGACGACGGCGCTGCGCGGAGCTGGAGAGGCGGAGATGCGCGGAGATGCGCGAAGACGACGACAGCGCGATGTGGACGAAGAAGCGCGGCGATGCGGGACGATGCGCGGCGCGACGAAGGAGATGACAGCGACGGCGGAGTCGGCGATGGAGACGGCCGGTGAGCCCGCCGGAGTCAGCACGCCGGCGAGGATGGCGACGGAGACGGGCCGCCGGAGTCGGCGACGGTAAGCTCTGATACCATGTTAATTGTATTAGGGAAATAACCGAACTTCTCTGCTCTGTGTTGAACGAGAGACATATACAAGTCTGTTACATGGGCTGGGCCACTATGGGCCAATATATACACTACACTTAACAGTATGATCTACAAAAGACATGATATGAAATATACAGATATGTACTCACTCAGTTTCGGAAGGGAAATATAACCTCATATAATCCAGCACAGAGGAAACTACGCCCTCTATATTTGCGTGGTGTCCTAGCGGCCTAATTGAAATACAGAATGACAAGTTGTTAATGTGAAGCGAGTGTGATGATGATGAGATGAGGATAGAGAGAACAACTTACTTTCCTTTGCGCACAGCAGTTCTAACGACATTTAGGTGCCCTATCAAGTTGTTTCGGTTGACAAAAGGCGAACTGAGTGATAATTCAGCAGTGAACTTCAGAACATGTTGGTGAAAATAATTCTCTGCCTCTGCACTTCCTCTCCTCAACATTTCGACAAGAACCCTTCTTCTAATTATCAGGAAGAGACCCGCATGGACTGAATCCACATCCACTGCTGCATCATAGCGAGGGATATACCTTGAAATGTACTCCTCGAGCAGATCAAACTCTCCATTTCTAATGTGCATTTCAACAATACTTTCAGAATATGCGTCCCTACAACATTTAGACGAACACTTAGGCTGATACCAAGATGTCATTATATAAAACAATAATTTATATAGCATGGGTAAATACTAAAACATATGTTAGCAGAGTTTAAACTTTTAGATTTTGAGCGAGAACTCAAGTCCACGCCAGGCCTAGCCTTATCCTGAATGTCCAAACTTAAATTAAGATTTGTGGACAGAGAGACACAATAGAGATCCTAAAACCAGAAGTAATGTGTCAAAAATAAACTGAAGGCTGTACATCATTATTAGTAGGATTGCATGCAGATAACCATTGTACAGATATAGTGTTGATTTTGAACAAATGATCAGTCAATCTTTATCGAAAAAGATGATCAGTCAATTGTGAACTAAGTAATAATCATGTTAAAGCTTAGGAAGATAAACATACTCAGGTGATGGTGGACTGAGCACCACAGGTCCAAAATCTCGAATAGGTACGGCTGCACGTTGAGGAGCTTGCACATGATGATGTGGCGCCTCTTCAGCTGGAGCATGAGCATGCAATTCTTGAGCAGCTGGGTCCTGTGCATAAGCCATCGCTCCTTGCATTACCGTCATCCCAGCTAGAACTCCACCAATATAATAGCTGACGAGAGGATTCCAGTTCTGTGCCACTGGGCAGTTTGTGGACTGTAGTATGTGTAAGATTCGGGTAGCAGCATCTGATAATCCAGGAAGAATGGCGTTAAGGTTCTTCTCATCATTGAGCTGCCCACTAATGTTGTTTCTCATGACATTGGAGACCCATGTAGGCCCATATGGATCGCTTAACAATGTTTCCATATAGGTGCCCAAGTCTGCAACCACAGGAAAGAGAGGATCGACCCAAGCACCATGCTGGACAGGGGGCGATGCATCTATCAATATATCAAAGCTGAGCAACTCAGCCCCCCTCGCAGCCTCCACGTCACCCGCTTTTCTGGGCCGTCCGGTCGACGAAACGGGCGGTCCAGATTAAGCCACGTCTCTCAGCACAACTCTAGCTACAGTTTTGCACATCTACAGTGCCAGATGCACTCCGCGCCGCCCATTTTCGATCGGACGGTAAACATACAGTCCGCTCGATTGTTTTACAAAAAGGATCCTGTGCTTACAGGAAATAGCGGAGCAGTCCCGACCTTTGCACACATAAGTACTAATTTGCAAATTACGGAAACTACAGGGACTTTCTTGCAAAACGGCGGCACATCCCCCTTCTCCTTCCTCTCTCCCGCGCGGCGCCGACCTCGCCACGGCCGCCGACGCTCACCGCCGCCGCGACGCTGCTCCCCGCCCAGATCGACGACCACGGCTACCTCCGGCGTCGCTCCCCCTCCCTCCTCGCCGATTATCGGCTGCCGGGACGTCCTATCCGCGGCGGAATCGTCCCCGCCTTCCTCGCCGTCCGCCGCCACCTCTTAACTCGCCGGCGGCGAGTCCAGCGACCATATGGTCCGCTGCGCCGCCTCTCCGGCTCCCCTGCACTTCCTTTGCCGAGCCCGCGCGGACCCAGGACGGCGCGCGTCCTCGCGTGCTCCACCGCGAGAGCTCGACGGCGCGGCGAGCGCGGCCGCCGCCGTCGCCTGACGTCACATGGTGACGCTGTCGTGGGCCCTCACTGTCAGCCTCCCATTTCCACAAACGTTTTTTAAAAAAAAACTGACGTCTGGGACCTACATGTCAGATTTTTCACAATTCCAATGAAATGCTGACAATTGAAAAAAAATCAGAAATTCTAATTTGTTACTCCGAAAAATACAAACAAATATTGAAAAATTTCAAATTTAACGTATTTTCAAACTCTCCACACAAAAGATGCATAAAAAAATTAAAACACAATAATTAAAAAGTATAGAAAAAATTTACGCATGGGACCTACGTGTCACAACATTCACGAATACAATAAAATGCTAACAAATATGAAAATCATGATTTTTAATTTGTTATTCCCAAAAAAAGAACAATATATCGAAAAAATTCAAATTTAACATATTTCCAAACTGTTACATTCAAAAAAAAACCACAATAATTTCCAGACGATAATAGTTGACTACATCAGACGAACTTCCTCCAAGTATATGATGGTAAATTTAATATATGTTCAAAAAATGCATTCCCTCTAACTATTGAGACATATTTGTTTCATCCTTATTTCCCAAATAAATATAATTGAATCAAAGAGCAAAATTTAAAATAGAACATGCCTTATAAAATTTTAGACACTTTGTAGATATTGTTTTACTGTATTTAAACAATTTTCAAGAACTGCTAAATGCTACAATATCAGTACCTTCACCCATATCCAGCAAAAAAATATGGAAAATATATCAAAATGGTCACAAAAAATAAATGCTGCCTATTTACTGCATATGATCAAACTCCAAATTTGAACATTTCCAACTTCAAAATTACCTCCAACTCTGACCATTTTAGAAATGCAAGAAGAAATCGAATCTACATAACTTTCCAACTTGAATAATTTTCAAAATCCAAACAATTTCCGAATGTACGTTCTCTTTGCATTTCAATAATTCTCAAATCCAAATGCACTTTAAAACTGTTATTCATGAAAATGTAACAAATATGTCAAAAACAAAACAAATTTAACAAATTTTCAAACCCTTCACATAAAAATTGTGTAAAAAAAAATTTAATAACAATAATAATACACCAATCTCTACCACGATGATTTTCAGACAATAAATTCATAACTTTTAATCTGTTATTCATGAAAAATGCAAATAATAAACAAATAAATTTCAAATTTAATAAAATTTCACACCCTTTGCACATAAATTGTATAAAAAACAAAATAATAATAATGATAAACCAATATAATTTCCAGATAGTACTTAATCACATAATAAAATACTGGAAATTGCAAAGTTCATAACTTTCAATCTGTTATTCATGGAAATGCAAATAACATGCCAAAAAGTTTTAAATTTAACAAACTTTCAAACTCTTCGCACAAAAATTGTATAAGAAATAATAATAATAATAATTTGCTTAAATAATGCATTACCTCTAATTACTAACTCAAATAGAATATTTTAATTTGGTATCCTTTTTCGATGTTTACTTTTTATCGATAGAACACGAATCCGAAGTTAGTTCTGATAACACTAAATATCCATATTTCGCTGTCAATGAACAACTGGAAAAATATATCAACATGATCACAAAAAATACATGCTAACTAACTGTGCCATACGATCAAAAATCCAAACTTAAATGTCTTAACATTTCAATTGCCTTTCAAATCTGAAAATTAACAAACAGAAAAAAAATATCAACATGATCACAAAATAAAGACTGACTGTCTACAACATATGCTCAAAAAAGCAAATTTGAATATTTTAAAGATTTAAATGTCCTTCAAATCTGTATATTTCAAAATTTTGAACGCTTTTCAAGACTGATCATTTTACTAACGTAAAAAGAAATCAAATCTGGAAAACTTTCCAATTTGAATATTTTCCGAAATCTAAACAATTTTTGAACATAATCTCTCTTTGCATTTCAATAATTTCACATTTCCATATTTTTTAAATAAGGACATTTCCAAATTTTAATTTTACCACACGGGCGCGGCGGTGTCGCCGCGCAAAATTTTCCTAGTAGAGATGTAGAGGTGCTGCACTGGAAGCATTAGGAGGCGCATTAAGCTCTGCATTGATAGGAGGATGGGGCCTGGGGGACTTGAGCAGCAGCAGCCTCTGGATGGAGAGGGGCATGGAGAGGAGCTCGCTCCGGATCAGTGAGCAGCGTGCGCTCTATCTCCGGTAGAGCAGCGAGAGCAGGCTACGTAGGGAGAGCACGCGGTACAATTGCGAGCCCAAGGAACCGATGTCCTCCACCTCCTCCAGTCCCCTTCGCCAGCTGCAAACCTTGCAAATGTTCGTCGCCGGCGTCCAAGTGGAGGACGGCTTCGATGCCTTCCCAGTCTGGAACACAGAGCTGGAGGTCGTCAACACTGAAATCGAGCTGCACCTCATCATGGAGGTAGTCGTATTGCTCGTCGCCGTGCAGTGCTGGTGCCATCTCCTCGATGGTGTGGTCATCGTTCATGGCAGGGACGTCCAGGTTGAATGGAGGAAGCATCAAGTTTGGATCGGACGGATCGGCGGTGAAACCAGCCGTCAGCATCAGTGCCTCATCATGGAGGTAGTCGTATTGCTCGTCGCCGTGCAGTGCTGGTGCCATCTCCTCGATGGTGTGGTCATCGTTCATGGCAGGGACGTCCAGGTTGAATGGAGGAAGCATCAAGTTTGGATCGGACGGATCGGCGGTGAAACCAGCCGTCAGCATCAGTGCCTCATCGTCTTCGTCCGCTTCACCTTCAGTGAAGCCGAGCACAAGACCACCGCCTACGCCGCCGCCGTGGACGCCAGCAAAATCGGCGGGCACAAGGCCATGGCCTCCGTGCACACCACCGCCGCCGCCGCTGCCGATCAGTCCTTGCCGGGGGCCCTCGACGCGACCAGGCCCACGGCCGCCGCTGCCCGGTAGTACTTGAGCCGCGCGCTGCAGTGCACTGCCGCCGCGGCCTCTGCCGAGCTGTCCTTGAGGGGCGCCCTGCACGGCACCAGGCCCAGGGCCGCCGCGGCCGAGCAGTCCTTGTACGCCAGCACCGCCGCTGCCGGGGAGTCCTGTACCGGCGTCCGGCAGCACACCACCATCACCGCCGCTGCCGGGCAGTCCATGACCGGATCCACCACCACCGCTACCCCTGCCGAGAGAGTGCTCGACCCAAACCACCACCGCGGCCGCCGGGGTCATTGGCCATCGTTTTGGATCGAGAAAAGCTTAAACCCTAAGACTTGGTAGTGGGTGACAGTGGTACGGCGACGGGCGGGAGGAAGAGAAGAGGCAGGGATAGAGTGGTGTCGCTGGGCGAGTTTGGCTAGCTTTAGCTTACAGACACAAGGGTATCGGTTCAAAGAAAAGGTGCAAAGGGTAAAAACGTAATAACGCTAAGCAATGCTAGATTTCCCTCAATCTCCTTCCTTGTTCGCCTCGTTTCAGGCCTACAAGCAAACACGAAACGGGTAATTTCTTCTCCCGAGGTTCTGCTCGCAGCCTTTTGGAAAAAAATATCAAATACAACTTGTGTAACTTCATATGTCACTGGTATGCATGACTGATGTGCCGTGTGCATGTCTGGATCTTCCGAAAACTGATGTGCCGTGTGCATGACCGGTCTTACGTCAACTTTACAAAACTTGTTAGGGGGAACCCAACATGTGCAAGTACTTACATATAGACGGATCTCTTGCGTCGAATTGCCATAGAAAATACGATAACTGTGTGTTTGCATCAGGAGTCCTGATTCAGGACATAGCGTGGTGGCTTGCTTGCGAGCTCCTTGTCTTTGTTTTCTTTGCCAAACTCAAAGCCACGTACACTCCATGTATGTAGCTCTTGAGAAAAGAGGCAAAGAATGTGGCCATAAATGCTAAGAAAAAGGCAACCACAAACTACTTTTCTTGCGTGGATATTATGAAATATTTACCACTTGAACAACCATTTTGCATATTTTTTTATACTAGTGACACATTGTGCCATGTACGCAAAAAAGATTAGCTGATTACAAATGAAACAATTTTGAGTTATTGTCAGCAAAACCCAATAAATTATAACATTGTTTGTAATAATTAATACGATGGACTATGACTTCAGCTTCAAATTCCGACACCTTCTGCTTTTATGGGTAAGACAACTTCTAGCTAAGTTAAATTTCTACTAATAATATGTTGTAATCATGCTCAATGTCATAATGAAACAGCTTCACCATGTACTAAAAGGTAAATTCTATAGATGAGGTCGTGATCTTAAATACTAAAATTTATTTGACCATGTCTATGTTTTGAAATAAACTTCGTGTCTAATTAAATTCCTATTAGTGGGTTGTTTGGTAATGATAATGAACCTATTGATGTGTGCTAGAATAGTTTCAACATCAATAGGTATACTTAGGCTAGCTGGTCATAGTGGGGAGTATCGTACGCTAACATCATGCATATGACACTACTGTATCATACTACCTCTATAATGCGTAGTATCATGCGGTAACATCATGCATATGACACTACTGTATCATACTACCTCTATAATGCGTAGTATCATGCGGTAACATCATGCATATGCGGTAGTATCTCTCATTCTATATATTACTTTGTAGAATCTCAATGCAAATATGTGTACAAGATCTATTTTCCGTTATGTTTCCAGTTATAGGTAGTATGATACAGTATCATATCATGATACCACTATCCTCTCTCTCACTCTCTCTCTCTCTTTCTCAAATTAATTGTTATGCCACATTAGATTTTTGCCAACATGGAATTTTTTTATGATACTCCCACTATGGCTAGGCTTATGAGAAGAGTCTGCCTCTATCACATCCTCCTAATGATAATCATAATAGTGATAGTAGTACTCCCTCCGTCCAAGTACCCAAGGCATAATTTTTGAATATCTTGGCCCAAGATGATAATTGATTGGGGCTATACTCTTACATGCATTGGTGGGGGAGGCAACTAGCCACTAGTTGAGATGGAATTAAATACAATTGTGCCTAGGAGGTGAGTAAGTTATGGGATAAATGATTTTTGGGATTATGCCCTGGGAACTAGTACGGAGGGAGTAATAATGATGATGATGATAATAATAATAATGATGATGATAATAATAATAATAATAATAATAATAATAATAATAATATGGAATTGATGGTAGACCTACTGTTCTCGAGAATCCTTCGAATCACCAAGTTCTGCACCATGTTAACGCCTTGCGAATGATCATGCTGAAAATAAGTAACTAAGACTACAATATTGAAGCACACATACTATATTCTAGGTGATACCATCCTTCCTTAGGTTTGTGCAGGTGGGCTTCGACGTGGAACAACATAGCTGGGTCAGATATATATCACCCACGAATTGGTATACTTGTGTGAAATGCATATCGTCTGTAAGCACAAAAAAAAAGATTTAGCTCAGAGTATTCTATGTGATTAGTTTGTATAGTGTGGAATATACTTGATCATTTTTAGATAAAAAGTACATTTCATCATTGTGAATCAAAGAAAAATTGTTACCTTCAAAAGATGGAATAGATATTGTTTCGTCATGCGCATGGGCAGAGTAGATTTTTTATCTCGTTGCAACGCACGAGCATGTTTGCTAACAATATAATAACAGTAATAATAATAATAATAATAATAATAATAATAATAATAATAATAATAATAATAATAATAGTAATAGTAACATGGGAATGATGGTAGATCCATTTTATCAGATTCAGTTATTACATATTGAAGTGGAAACAATATGAGCAAAATAGGATGCTTTTTAACAGTTATTAACACACTTCTTCACTGAATACCCTAGGCATGTCAATGAATACTACAAATGCTAAAACTAAGGATTTACACCGATAGACTTCCAACATGGAGAATTCCCTATCAAAGATCGGGACATGAAAGCATGCTTTTATGTATGATAGCAAGGAAACCTAAGTTCAACATGCGGTTGGGATAAACTCTATGATTACTCAAGATGCTCATTGCTATGCAAACGATATCAAATTGAGCCGTGAGTTATGCTTTTATGCAAAGATCAAATTTGCATAATTATGATTACGCACTTGAATATCATGTTCTTGTATTTTGTAGCTATTTTTGTGCAAGTTTCTTTGTGGATGCACATCATGATGATTATTGGCCATCTAGAAAATTATATATCAGAAAGCACGTATCACCTATTGAATTCATTATTCCTTCCAATCGCTTGGTTTGTATCTTTTTATTTGTTTGGTGGATAGGTAAGTCGATGGGTAATGGATGTTTGATTTAATTGCATATATTTTCGTGAACTCATGTGCTTTGGATGTATTTTTTACCCATGCTTGACTTGATGATCTTACTGAATATCTTTATTATGTCTTGTCCAAATTATGAACTATGGATCTTGATTGCATGTTTCACACGCTTAATGCTTATTGATTGTACACATAACCATATATATTTCTTTTCAGATTTAATATCATATTTATTGTTATTTACATACTTTATGATTTTGTGTACTAAATTATTATTAATCGCAAGAAAGCAGAAAACCCTTTCTCTTTATTTCATATTTTAGGAACCTTCCAGAGAGGGATTTTTTTTTGGAAATTGAGACAGGAAGAATCTGAGTTGATGTAGAAGAGTCTGGCGCACCCTTAGTCCCAATTGTGCCTAGGGGGCTACTACTTCGGTAGAAGTAGTTGGGAACCCCATGTGGAAGGGATGACGAGCCCAGTAGGAAGTATTCCCCTCGATTGAGAACCAAGATTTATCGAACCGGTAGAAAACGCAACAATTTCAACTAAGTTAATGGTACCTACACACAAAACACATTTGTTCCCAACGTCCAGAAAGGTTGTGAAACTTCCCGTTCTGCTAGTTACAAGGATTAAACACAACGTGTGAAGATAATGATGAATAACAATGAAAGTAAAAACGGGCAGTAAGAAAAAATGGTGAAAGAAAGTAAAATGAGAGGCGTAAACAATGGTAAAAGATGGACTGGCTCACTGGGGGTCATAATTTCACTAGAGGCATCTCTCAGAAAAAAAGAACATTATTGGGTGAACAAATTATAGTTGGGCAGCGATCAAATTGTACTACCAACTAACTGATTTTTCTAAATTTACTTCTCACATAGGATTTTATGAGATAGTACAAATATATCAAATCATCTTTTACTTATATTTTCCTAGTGGGTTTAAGGAGTTTTTAATGATATATCAAATTCTTGTATTTCTCTTCATATTTTTTCCACTATGTTTTTTTAGAGAGAATATATCAAGACCAAAGACTATCAGGATCATATAAAGACATTTCAAAACACAGGACTATAAAATTTGTTTCAACATGATGAATTCAAGCATGGGTCACTAGCTCGGTAGCCTCATTTGCGTCACTAGCTCGGCGCCATGCTATAAAAGATAGTGACGCATGAGAAACGGGCTGAGGGGTGAACCAACAGGTCAGAACAACTCCGGTTTAAATTCAAAAAATTGAAACTTAAGATCAAAATCGTTCATGCATGTTTTGGAAAAAAAAGGGCTGTGAAAATATCTTAATAAACTACTGAGGCACTCAAAGAGAGTGTGTCATAATTACACGAAGCTCTAGGGAAACTTGGAAGTCTCGATGTAAGCTGGTACTAAATAAGTTTATGCGGCAAAAGCAGTCAAACAACAGAGTACTCCATCTCCAACAACAAAGGCAACCCAGTTAAAAAC
Source organism: Poa pratensis (assembly GCA_947311845.1). Lineage (NCBI taxonomy): Eukaryota > Viridiplantae > Streptophyta > Magnoliopsida > Poales > Poaceae > Poa > Poa pratensis. The sequence continues at coordinate 5,350,582 of CAMZMU010000072.1, forward strand.
TCCACAGGCTCATGAAACCAGCAAGTAACAAGGTCTTTTAAGAACTAGATTCACTTCTACTTATTTAGGAGAGCCCCAACAATCAAAGTATTCTGGCTCAACGGTACAGGTCTTGATACAGGCCATTTTCAGGCACGCAGGCCAAGAGTTTCACTTGGTTACTGGGAGCAGCTCAGCGATCTTGGTTTGAAGTGCCCACAGCTGCTCCAGTGCCTTCTCCTTCCATAATGTGCAGTATTGGGGTGTCTGGCCAAGGAATACAGTGAGTTACGTAGGGAGTGAAATTCAGAACAAAATGCTAACTATTCTTTCAAGCTCAACAACAAAACCTTTATCAAACAACGAGTAAAGGAGAATTTAACACTAGTTCCATCGTAAACACTAGCATAAAAACATCAGAGTAAAGCATTCTTACAGCAGCTCGCAGAATGTTTCACTCAACAGAATCAACAACCATTTCAAGTACAAATCGCCAAATCATTTGGTTAAAATTGAAATCACAAGGTTCCTATATATAGTAAAAGTGGAGGCAACAATCTGCAATTGTCATATCAATGTAAACTAGGAACAACCCTACTTAACCCATCAAGGTCTATACAAAACCAACACAGCACTTCGTGCTAGAATCATTAACATGTCAACACATCTAACCTTATGTTAACACTACCCTATCACTAGTTGTAGTAAGGTGCTAATAAAATTATATAAGTACTGAAACGTAGTATGTTAACGTACTTGCTTCACCATTGGCCCCAGCAGTCCGTTGCTTTTTTATATCCAAATAGTCCTCCTGCTGTTCTGTCATTGGCCTCTTTCTTGGATAAGAACCCTGATAAGCACTCCCAGTATAACTAACTTCTTGACCTGTACCGGGCACAACAATGTAATACGATTAAGATCATTGGATTAAGTGTCAGTTAGGGCAAACAAACTTACAACAAAACTAAAATTTTATGCCCGATATTCTTAACAGGTGAGCATTTCAAGGACAACAGGTGAAGAAATGAGGCTACTCTCTCAAAATAACAGTATGCACCTAGTTTACTAGCACTAGACTACTAGAGCCTCAGATAAGATTTCAGAATATTGGGTGCAACATAAAAGAGATCAAATAGCTTCCTCAAAATTTGCAGCACATGATCTTAATGCAATGATTGTTTTCAAATGCAACTCTAGCATGCATGACTTCGTCCACATTACTTCTAAATTAGCTTTGGGATCCAAGTGGTGGAAAGAAGCAGAACGTAGCATGGTCAGTAATTGAAATTAGTGCATTGAAAACATGGTTATGCATGTCATCACTGGATAAATACTATTGTAAATAATGCACATAGACAATACAAGTAGATATGAGGTTTTTTAAAGCTTATTCAGGAATCAAATGTGCAGAGGGATATCTATCTTGTTTGTGGGTTCCCCAGAGTTTGAATGGTCACTGGTGTCCGATGGTTCTTCTTATTAAGATGTTGTTCCTGTTGGTCGAGTTTTTTTTTTCTCTTTTATGGAAGAGTTGGGGGTATTCAACTAATTTACCATCATTCGCAGCAGATATGACCTCAGATTTTTCAGGACATGCCATGGTACCGAACATAGTCTGGGATATTGCAGCACCACCTGCAGTAAATTTGGCAGTTAGAAATGACAGACAGAAGCGCAAGAAGAAGATCAATCAAAACAAAGCTGTGGTACAGCTGTGCAACTCACAAAAGATTGATTGAAGAAAGAATTTGAGTAAACATGCCTCCACCAGAGATCTCTTAAGGGGCAAAGTATCAAAGAATATAAGTAGAAATCGTGAGGCACATCACCGGCAGGGGTGAGTAGTTAAGGAGTGCCCATGATGAAAGAGAGCATTTTAAGATTTGGTAACCATATAGCACTGAAAAGGCAATATACCTACATGATTTCAACATTTATAATATGCCTATGCATTCATGTATAAACCGATGTGAAAGGCATGTGAAAAGAACACATTTCTTCGAGATGCGGACTTATAGCCCCCTGATAACATTCATTGTTACATATACTCAATAATTTCAGGGTTTAATAATCGTGACTGCAATTTTTTTCTTCAATATCGAAAAAAAATTTAGTTTGCACACATGAGGGTGTTCTACTCATTCAACTGTCTTGGCCAATAATGATATCGCAGAATTTTCAGCCGAATTAATCCCATCGCCAAACATAGCATGGCAGACAGGAGCACCTATCAGGAAAAATTTGAAGGGGTTGAATTGATATATTGAGGTTTTCCCTGATTCGAATAAATCGGCTACAAAACCTAGGCCATCCAAAATGGACTGGCTCGCGGCGACTGGAGGTGTTCTGTGCATATATGGAGGTTTTTCCTAGTTCGAATATGATTGAAACTTTCGAAGTAATTTACCTTCATCAATAGTTGATGGAACCGAAGAACACTCAGGATTTATCACATTTCCAGTAACATGAGTACCTGGAACAGTAACAAATTTTAGATATTAGTTGTGCACACAGAGGACTGTCCCAATTAAGAAATGATTGACAGTGACTTTTTTTTTCTTTTTTGCAAACAAATGGTGTATAGGAAATGTGCGTAGCAACCGGGGTTGCGACATGTGTTAAATACATCATTACAGGTGTATGCACCCAAGCATAGGCAATACAGTAGCAATAATGACATATCGGAGCAGCGAAGAGAAAATAATACGTTTGTAAGGACGCAAAGGTAACAGATATCACAGTAATAGCGAATCAACAACAGCATACAAAGTAGGCCAAAAGTTAGTTTCATTGTAATTCTGCATAATAACACGGGAGTGCTGAAGTCGTCTCCAACAAAAAATGTGATGTGAAAATCTAGTAAAACAGAGATGAAAAGTTGTACAGAATAATGTCATGACGATGATCCCCAATAGGATTCAACATAGCCCAGATAGAATGTGGAGAAAATGGGAAGTGATTATTTGCGAAATTAAAGGTTTTTTGGATAAACAAGTACGACGAATTTACCTTCCCTCACACTTAACTGAAGCCCACGCCCTTGATTAAGCTTCGGAAGGTGTATAAGAGCTTCGATACTTTCCTCTGAATAGTAGAATATCACTAGTTAATCAGTTGATACTAATAAAATGTGCCATCATTTAACGTTATTCCATTGGAAAAGTTGAAACATTAGAATCAATGGCGTCTCAAGGGAAGTAAAAGTAGATGTTGATTGCAAATTAAGAGCATGCGTTTTAACAATTTGTTTCAATAGTTTCTGTTAGGACGCGGTAGCTACTTCTTTTTTCTCCCAACTAAAGCAAGTTTTTTAGCACAGATAGCAAGTTTTGTAGTCCTTCATCAAATCATAAGAATATTGACTTGGTGCCGCCCCTACCAACCTTCATATATGGTCTTCTTTCTGGCTAGTCGGTACTACGCATTCAAATCTTTGATAATGGTCCAATGGATAAAATGCAAGTGGAATTTAAAAACGAGGAGAGTAGGATGGTCTCTACGGAAATCATAGCATGCATACTAGTAATGAACAGAAGGTTAAGCGCAACGTTCGTTAAGTCAGAGTCCAGCAGTCTTACTCTTAATTCCCCGAAACCAATCGAGCGCCTTAGCTTGGAATTCTGCAATTGAGATGTAGACATATTGTTATTATGGGGGGGGGGGGGGGGGGGGGGGGGGGGGGGGGAGAGAGAGATGTATACCAGCAGGTGACAACTCCTGGTTGCTGTGGCTGGAAGAAGGCAGGCTGCTCCTCTTGTGAAGATAGAGCTTAGCAATTGCAGAAGATTGTGGCCTGTGTTTCTTGACGTGCCACCTCCGACAGAAAGGAGCAAAACTGGCCCGGATGATCAAATGAATTTGGTTACTAGTGCTCAGATCATCATGCAATAACACTTGAACAAAACGTGCAATGCATACCCGAAGCCGATGGGGAGTACGTTCTGCGAACCCATCGGGTCTGCCGGCAGTAGCAGTCGGTCTTTAAATTCAGGAGTCCTGGTAGCCAAGTCCCGGACGATCCCCGCTGCTTTAGCCCATACGGGTCTCATGTCCACGCGAAGCTGCCTCCTGATCCACAAACAGAGGAGGAGGAGTACCATGAGTGACTGAGAAGACGATGTGTGTTACATTGCGAGCGAGAGAATGCAAGAGGACTCACTTACCTGACAACCTCCAAATGGAAGGAGCTATGCTGGGAGAGGAAGAAGACGAGGATACGGCCCTCCATGCTCTGCGGCTCGGCCGGCAGGAAGCAAGGGACGAGGTAGTCCAAGGCTTCCGTCCACTTGCCCTTGGCCACGAACTGCGCCAGGTAGTCCACGCAAAAGAAGACTTTTGTCTGCTTCAGCAACCTGCATGCATCGATCCATGCGTATACATTCATTCCGGCGAACAGCAAGCAAAGCAAAACAAGGGAGGGCGGGCGGCGTGCAGTGGATGCGCGCGCGTATACGTACGCGACGAAGGTGGAGCAGCAGCCTTGGCGCCAGAGGAAAGCGAGGAGCCGCCGGAGACGGAACCGCTTCACGAAAGGGTACTCTCCGGGGAGCAAAACATGCCCAACCTCGGCGCACTCCAGCGTGCCCGCCTTGGTCATCACGGACGCTCGCGCCTTCGTCATCGCGGACGGCGGCGACGAGGGGAGCAAAACATGCACATCCTCGGCGCACTCCAACGGGCCCGCCTTCGTCATCACGGACGCTCGCGCCATCTTCATCGCGGACAGCGGTCGCGCCTTCCTCGTCGCCGCCGCCGATTTGCTTGGGGGATTGGGTTTTGGGGTCGGAAGAGGGGACGACATTTGGAATTGGAAGCCGCCGGTGGGTTCCCTTCTCTTCATATCTCGGTTGAGGCCGCGGCGCACCGCGGTGGACCCGCGCTCGTCTTTAATGCTTCACCGCGGATCCCCTCGGTCTTGGACGTGTTCGGTTAAGCCTGTGTTTGGTTGAAGGAACAGGTACGGATGGGATCTGATGGTCCGGATTTTGAGGAGTCGTCTATTCTTTGCGTTTCCTTTGCTTTTCTGGGCGGATGGAATAAAATGTGTTTGATTAATACTCCCTCCCTTTTCATATAAATTGTCGCTAATTTAGTACAGACTTGTACTAAATTAGCGACAATAATACCGAATGGAAGGAGTAGTCGATAGGGCAACTCTAGTGTGGCCCTCCATTTGGTTCGACCGCTTCCGTTTCTGTCTGGGTGACCCAACGCAGCACCACCAATGGACCGGCATCTGCGTTGAGTGCTTGTTTTGACCTATTTCTGGACCAAATTTGGGTCGGATTCACTGTGGGACAAACATCGTCCAAGTCCATCCGCGTCCGTCTCTTGTCCGGCTCTAGCCCGTAAGCGGTGAACCCGGCCACGCCACCCTCTCTCCACACCCCAATTCCCACCCATCTCTCCCTCCTCTCTGCCACAAACAAGACCTTGTGGCAGCTGAACTAACAAATAAACTCGGTACCCGATGGTTTTAGGTCAAGGCGAATAAATAGGCGGCGAGAGACGGTGGAAAGAGGCTCGAGACCCACATACACCCTCCACTCATGGCCTACCCCTGGTCACGAAGAGGCTTGCCATCGGTGCCCTCTTTGTGAATATGGGTCGGTTGATAAACACGTAATCACCAAAGAAGGTGTTCAAGTTGTATACTTAAGAAAAAACTCCTCAAACTCCATCGTTAAATGATTGTGTGTTACAGCTATATATATCTTGCGCATTACCAATAACACCGATGTCAATGATGTCATTAACATGATACAAAAAGCTTTTGAGGGTTTATCTATAAACATACATGTGCAATGATCATTATGCGAGTATCCTTTCTAAAGAAGGGATTCGCTAGACCGTCACAACACATTTTAATTAACTTATTCAAGCCATTGACTGACTTTCGTAAATTTTATACATTGCATGTGGTGATTTGTATCTGGTTTCGGAAATCTTAAACCCATCAAATACATTCATATAATCTACATGGAGCTTCAGAGATAAATATGCGGTCAGTACATCCATTAACTGCATTGGTATATGCATATATACTGCCAGTCATAATAAGTAATAATAAGATCACTCCTAAACCATCAAAGACATTCATATAAAAAGTAGTATTATGTCGTAGTAATCATTGACGACTCGCCACTGACCATGTTGCTATTTGTATCTTTTTATATCTCATCTCCTCATTAGTTGTGTTCCTCTTCTGGACGAAAAGCTATATGTATACCACATGGAAGACTTAAGTGTAGAGAATGTCATTCTTTTGGTAAGCGAGTGCAGTAATGCCTTAATTGTGTCCTTCCATTTATGCCAATATGAGTGCTTGAGACACTTTTTCATAAATTCGTGGCTCTAGATCTAGTTGAAGAATTTTATAATTTCCAAGTAGAAATATATGTCGACAACTGTAATTTTATTGTATGACTCTCGTGAATCAACATAGTTTGTGGACATTTCTGGATTTTCTTTATGTGATTTCCCATAACAACGGGGTCAGGATAATTTCAAATTCCAACATCTGAATTTGTGTGCACATTGAAGTTACATTCTAGATGTTGAACATCTAATTGGCGTGTGCCAACTTGAGTTAATCCGCAAATATATATCACACAAATATCCGATAGAATTATATCAGGTACACCATTGGATATGCACGAGAAGTTTATTGATTGTACTCTCGCCATAGTTATCATCGATGGAAAGTATTACTCCCTCCGGTCCGGAATAAATGTCGCCCGAAAACAACTAATCACTTACAAGTATGTGTATAACCGTCGATACTTTTTGTGGACCAGAGTGAGTACTACTTTTATAAGGTTGCATACTAAACAAACGGTTTTCTATAGGTTTGACAAAATGGATGAAACACCATATGCATAAAATTCAAGATGCTCGTTGCTAACATGTTGGTTTGTTGCGCACACGATGAGTTGTCGATGACATCACAATGCTATTACAATTCTTGAGCAGAAATTTGAGTTTTTTTATGACACTGGACAAGAGAATGACTAGCTTTTTTTTTGACGTAAACCGGAAGGAGCTCTGCCTTTGCATTATTAGGCAGGGGGAGAAAAACGTACAACACCGACACAATGGTTAGCTATTTCAAACATCATTTTAGAGGATGAAAAGTATACTACAACGTCAACAAGTGGAATTTGAATACTGCTCCGGTGTAGATAATTCCATTGAAAAAGTAAAGGATTTGGCAAGTTTCGCGAATCTGTCGCGAGAAAATGAATCCAACGAATTTTTTTAGTTGGACTCCATGGCGAAGGCCGCGAAGCCGTCAAGCCGGTGATCCCGGCACAACCAACCTTCCACGCAGCGGAGTCAGCGGCCGCCGCCGCTCCAGCTCACACGTGCGCCGTCAGCACGTGTCGCGCCGCGCCAAGCACCGCCGCGGCATCTGTAAAGCTCCCCTTGTCGCCTCCCGGAATCGTCCTCTCCCCGCCTCCCACCACCCGCGCATTTATTCCCCTCCTCCCGACCCCCGCGTCATGCCGTCGCGCCCCTCCTCTCACCAACGCCCACCACTCCTCCAGCACGTCTCCCGCTGCCGTAGCCGCCACGATGCCTCCCGCAGAGGTGCCTGGCGAGGAGGCGGCGGAGCAGCAGCAGACGAAGGGGGACCCCGCGCTTGAGGGCCTCGTGGTGGGGAGCTACTGCCACGACGTGCTCCTCCGGGGAGGCCGCGTCGTGGGTGAGACGCTCGGCGGGGCGGCGGCCTTCGTCTCCAACGTGCTCGACGCCGCGTCGCCCCCGGACGCCTCCTTCTCCGTCGTATCCAAGGTCGGCGCCGACTTCGCCTACGCCTCCGCGCCGGCGCCCGCGCGGCACCCCCCGCTGCTCTGCGCCGCGCCGACCACCTCCTTCCACGCACGCTTCTCCGACGCCGTCGCGTCGGCGCACGCGCCCGACCGGCAGCTCAGGCGCGTCCACGCCTGCGACCCGATCTACCCCGACGACCTCCCCGACCGCCGGTTCGCCTACGGCCTCGCCGTCGGCGTCGCCGGGGAGGTGCTGCCGGAGACGCTCGAGCGGATGATTCGGCTTTGCCGCGCGGTGCTCGTGGACGCGCAGGCGCTGATCCGGGTCTTCGACGCCGAGGGCGGCGGCGTCCGCCACACGGCACTGGAGGGCACGCCGTATGCGGCGCTTCTGCACCGAGTAGCGTTCCTCAAGGCGTCGTCGGAGGAGGCGCCGTACATAGGGGTGGAGACGGCGAGGCGCCGTTGCTGCGTGATCGTCACAGAGGGGAGGGACGGGTGTCGGCTATACTGGGACGGTGGGGAGGCACGCGTGGCGCCGTTCAGCGCCGTCCAGGTGGACCCCACCGGTGCCGGAGACAGCTACCTCGCTGGTTTCGCGGCCGGGCTGCTATGGGGTCTGTCAGCTACGGACGCCGCGCTGATTGGTAACTTCTTCGGCGCAGCTGCTGTCTCCCAAATTGGCGTTCCCTCCTTCCATCCCAAGATGGTGCAGGTTTGCACCCATGCCACTTGTTCGAGACATCAGTACTCAATTTAGACGATTCCTTCTGTGAAAGTTCTCGGCCGATTAACTAAGTTTAACAAGGGACAACCTAGAACTGCCTGAAATGTACATGCATTTTCATCAATAGCAGTTCAGTGTTGAGCAATAGTCGATTCTTGAGAAACATGCGAGTTTTGAGGTGCCTGGTCATCCTCGTATAGAACTTCTGATTCAGACCTGTGATGCTACATGTTGGAGAAATTGTCTATAACATTGTAATGTAAGCTATACCCATTTAAAAGAAAATGCAGGCCAGATTCATCCTTCCGGGTCAAGACTGCAAGCAGACATCAAAGAAATGGTACTCTAATAAATACCATCAAGATAGTGAAAGTGATTCGAGACCATTCAGCTCTTGTGATATATTATGTTGCCTTTCCCCTATAAGTTCACCTTTTTTGGATTTTAACACCTTTTCCCTCATCCACCAAAATGCATCCATATCATATTGGAGTATTGGAGACCTAGCTCTGTTCTTGAGTCAGTTATCCAGATTAGTTTTCAGAAAGATGTTATGGGCTTATGGCAATGCATTAGCATTACATAGGCGTGGACAGCTCCGTGCAAGCACCACATGTTCTGATGTTAGAAGATAACGCTAGATAGCTGGTGAAAACAAGACAATTGACATATTGAGCCATGGAGTTCTACAGATCATCCGAGGTCCGCTTCTCCATATCTAAGGCACACTTGACCTGATGCCAATGCTTATTTGTCCAAAAGGAATTATTTTTAGTTTATTAGGTGTTGTGATGGTATAAAAGCAGATGATGTTAAGGAAAGGATTACAGAAGTACTACTGTGACCATACTCGGAGTGATACACGGTCGATATTTTGTTCATTTTGAATGGGGCAAATTCTGTTAATAAGAAAGCAGGAGAGATACTGGGAGTAGCATATTGTAGACATGAAACAACAGTTAGGGTGGCATCATGATCAGTTATAATGAAACAGCAGTTAGGGTGGCATCATGGTTCATCAGTTATAATTATTTGAGTGGAATTTCCTCGAGTTCCTTGTGTCATATCATTATTATTCTTTTCCAATGAAAAGTGTGTCTGCTAGAATTATTAGGGATTAGGGAATGAATTGTTATAAATTGTAAGTAGTGTCCAATTTTATAAAAATATCAGGCCTGGGTGTCCTCATCTAGGAGCAGGGAGCCCTCACTGCTTGCTTGGCTTGTTTTGTTATCTATTTTCTTCCATGCATGGTCAGGTCGTGTTTGCTCAGCTCCGCATAATGCTTGACATTTACTCCCTCCGTCCCAAAATAAGAATTGCCCGAATATGGATGTATCTAGATGTGTTTCATGTCTAGATACATTCATATTTGGGCAAATCTAAGACACTTATTTTGGGACGGAGGGAGTATTTCTTATTGAAGTACCAGAAAAGTACCCAACATGGCTTTCCTAGTGGTACCTTACAGTCCACATTAGGAAATATGTTCCCTCAAGGATTCATAAGCCTGTGTTGTACTCCCTATAATATTGGAACCTTGGTGAAGCTTAGTGTTTACATTTATCCAGCAAGTTTGACCAAGCAATATCTTGGCATCAGTTTACTTTTTTTTTTCAAGAAAACGCAAAAGCTTTGCGTTTCTTTTTATTGAAAAGGTAGATAGAGTTTGGTTACAACCTCCAAAGAGGCAGGCGGAATGCATGTGATATATACTGCAAATTGGTGTACTGGGTGGCACAAAATCAGTAATGTAATTATATATGGTGTATATTTACTCATGTATGATAAATCAAATTCACATATTTGACAGTCAAGTATTGTAATTGGTCTGACAGTAAAGCCTTATCTGGTTTCACCCAAAATATACCTACTGTCATGGTTCATAGATCATAAGGGTCATATGTGTTAGTGAGTTAACAAAGATTTTGTGTTTTCAAATTCAGTTATTCGAATTTACCGAAACATTAATGTCCTTTCTCTTGTCTCGAATTGTGGCAGGCTGTCAAACAAATACTGGAGGACAAGGCGATACAACGATCAAGTCCATGTATAAACGGCGCTGTGTTTACCTTCCAGAAATCAGGTATGCACGACGAGCTACACACGTCTCTGGAAGAAGCGGCGAGGCTGATGTGCGAGCAGGAGCAAACTGATCCGGCAACTGAAACCTGTGATGGTATTCCGTCGGCATAGGGGCTGACTGCACCGTCAACTGGACGCTGACCTGTAGTTCGCCGTGGAATAATGCCAACATTGCCTTCCCAGATTTCAAATTGAGATATGTCTTTACCCAACAAAATGGATAGAGGGTGTATTATACAGATGTATCTTGATGCTCGTCGCTGAATAGATTTGCTCTGTCGGAGCTTAGGGGCATGCGTGTGGTTCAGTCTTTTGACGTGTTTATTATGGTTCTTTTAGACAGCTTTCCGTTCGTCGGGCAAAGCAAAAGGCGAGTTAGCACACAGAAGTACCAAGCTACATTCTGGAATACTACAAATCGTGAGCTTGTTAGTTTTTACAGCTAGCTGGAAATTTTGAGTGAATTCCACTTTTTATCCCTTTTGTTATATATTACCACTTTGTTATATATTACCACTTATTACCACTTGACATATGTGCTGATCAACAATTTAAAAAAACCTAGTTAAACATTTGTGACACTAATGATCTCATCTAGTTAAAATTCATATAGATTAGCTATTTTGGAAACTTTGAATCCCTCTTTTCCTGATGTATATTTGATGGGTAAGGTGTGAGGTGATGATCGAGATTCAAAAAATGTGAGAATAAGGATGAAAATTTTACCCGGTACCCGCATGGGAAGGGTATGAGTATAATTTTATACCCATTATTTGGTCAACCGTTGGGCCTGAGAATGAACATAATAAATTGACAAGAAAAGTCTGGATCCCCGATGATGCCCTCCTAATTTTACATATTTTATTGCGCCATATGGTCCTAACGTAGGTTTTACCTAAAAAATTATTCAAAATGCTAAAATGGGGTAAAACTCATGTCCAAAATTTCTAGATGGGGTATTTTGATAGAATTCGCACTAAATGGGTAATATGTGTCACAGATGTACAACTATAGGATAGAAAGTGGAATTCACTCAGATGTTTATGATAAGACTTATTAAAAATTACGAAAATAATCAAGGATACATATATAATATATCTTTCATTTATGAATTTAATTCAACATGAGAAATAAATAAAAAAGGACAAACCATGCTACAAATAGTGGTGTTTCGACGTGCCGTCGACATGTGCAGGATGGAGACGCTGAAGATTTCCCCGATTGGATTGTATTTTTATTTTTGATTAGGCTTTTTCTTATAATATTGGTGTTCAAATAATATAAAGTTTCAGCTAATTCGTAAACAAAAAAAAACTATTGGCACTACCAAAGGTGCACAACTAAATTTAGTGTTTTTATTTCTTGTGTTATGAGTTGATTCTTGTAGCTGAAAATTTAGTGACATGTTAAATATATGACATGTCTAGTTTCTTAGAACTTTTAGCATGTGTTTTATGTGGGGTGCACCTGTTGCACAAGAAATTTGTGTGGAAAGGACACGTTCTCTGTGCATATATTTTCTCCATCCGGTTCCATTAATACCTTTTGTTGTACAAGTACAATATGAAAATATGATAAATCTATATACTACACGAGTATCATTTTCAGATCTTAATATCGAGTACTACAACATATAAACGCACACAAGCTCACCACCACCACCCACATACACTCATACGATGACTACTGAAATTGGATTCACAGAGCTTCAAAGTTGGAGCCTTCTAACCACCCAGCTACATGTTGATTCTCACCGCGAACACATTTGCGGAAATAAATGTATACATGATTTTCAAGTAAATTTGAGTACGGTTTCAAGCTGATCACGAATATTTTGAACTTTGATCTCTTGTGTGGTGAAGTTACACTGATTATTTTTTGCATATTTGAACACCTATTCTAAAAATTCTAAGAGCATCACTAGCAGTGCCCTCAAACTGGTCAAACCCTCAAATTAACTGCTTTTTTGAGGGTTGAGGCCGAAAGTTGGCGCAGAACAGAGCCCTCAAACCCGTAAACCCTCAAAAAAATTGAAGGCCCAGCCCTCATTTTCCATCCCAACCTGCACAAACACAGGTTGAGAGGCAAAAACACAGGGCCCTTCATTCTGGTCAACGACGCGTCGCGGGAGGGAAAAATCCCTCAACCGCTCGAGCCCTCCTCCTTCCCTGCGCCGCCGCCGGCCATGGAGGCCCCGCCGGCCCCTGCCCCGAGCGCCCCCGCCCCGCCGCCGAATCCCGCGCCCGGCCGCGCCTCGAGCGCCCCCGCGCAGCCGCCTCCCGCCCCCGCCCCGAGCGCCGCCGTGGTGGCCGGTATGGTGGCCTCCACGCACGTCGGCGTGAAGAGGAGGCGGGCGCACGTCCTCACAGGCTCCGCCGCCTCGTCCGTCGCCCCCACACCCGCCGCCGCCGCCTCCCCCGCAGTCACCGCCTCCGTCGCCCCCGCCCCCGCACCCGCCCCGAAGAGGAACAAGTCGGTTCCCTCCTTGGGGCCAAAGCACGCCCGAGCGAAAAGGAACGCCCCGGGCGCGCCGCCCATGGAGAAGAAGCCGGCCAGCCGCAAGAAGGCCACTCCTCCGCCCGTCTCCGCCCCTCCGCCGCCAAGCGCCAATGAGGTGCTCGACGAAATGTCAGCCCCAACTGCTTCTTACATGGGACTGCTCAACGATGCCGAGGTGAACATTGGGGCTCCTCCCCTCGATTCGTTCGACTTTGAAGGTGAGGAGGAAGAGGAGGAGGAGGCGAGTGCGGAGGAGGAAGAGGTGACCGAGATCAATGAGGCGGCGTTCCAAACCGCTCAAGAGGAAGGGGGTGCTCGCCGGCCCATAATCCGCTCGTCGAACTACACCGAGGTTGAAGATGTTCTTTTGGTTCGTGCTTGGTCCGAAGTTGGGATGGATGCGGTTCATGGCACGGATCAAACCGGGAAACGCTATTGGCAACGGATCGAGGACAAGTATTGCAAGCTCAAGCCCAAGACCGGCAGCTTGGTGATGCATGTAAAATGCATACATGAACTTTGCACTTTAATTGCTTATATTCTAATCATATTTGCATCATATAAGGGTTATATCAATGTTTTATAATGATTTTGGGAATACTTCATAGTTTTCCCATTTATTTGGAATTAACCCTGTTTTTCCAGAAAATGTCTTTTTTAGTGTTTCAGACTTTCCGGGAGCTTCGGGACTACAAAAAGGGCAAGGTCAAAGAGCACGGTTCAGAATTTTCGAGACGAACGCAATGGGCTTAAATTGAAGACCAGAAGCCCAATAGGCTGGAAATGGGAGGGTCCCACGCGGCCTAAAGTACATGGCCGCGTGGGCCCAGCTCGTTTCCACCTCGGAGCTCCGTGGTCGTCGATCTTTCGTCCACCGACTCCGTCTTGACCTAAAAACGCCTATAAAAATGGTCCCCTGGCGTTTCGCGAAAGGAGGCGGCGGAGAAACACGAAACACACGAAACAGAAGACAGAAGGCTGCCGCCGGAGAAGATCGGAGGGGGGAAACGCCGCCGGAATCACCTCCGGAAGGCTCCTCCATCCCCCCTCCGGAAGTCTCCATCATCACCACCGTGAAGACCAGCACCATCTCCATCACCATCTTCGTGATCCACTTCATCCCCCTCATAGTTTGAGATTGTTCGAACCCTAGCTATTGTCTAAGTACTATTCTACATGTTTGTGAATTGTTACTTGTCATTGTTTTGTGGGGAGATTATATTTCAGATTGTGTTGTATCACTTATACCATTGAATCATACCATGTCTTCGCGTTGTGAGTAGTTCTCTCATGTTCCTGGGGGCATAGGATGGATTGTCAATGATTTCTACTTAACATGTATTGAGTATTTGGTCAAGTTTTTATCTTTTATGATTGTCTTGATGTACAATGTATGAAGTGCACCATACATTGAGTAATGCATGAAGGTGTTTCACACTAGTGTAATGGATTGAGGGAGACTTGGGAGGACACGTAAACCTGAGACCGAGTCATGAAGTTACATTAGGAGGGGATTTATATCGGGGACCTTAGAGTGTAATGCTATGGTGGGACTTTTTGTCTTAATAACTCTTGTGCAGTCATTTACTTGGCCACATGATCCATCATAAGGGGTTTAGTTTATTTATTTAGCTACACCTAATTATGGCTCCGTCCAAAGAAGATTAAAACTTGACAAAATGTTTACCTTGTTGTTCTAGAAATATTTTTGCCATGAAATCCATGTAGCCCTTGGGAACGTTTTCCACGCATAAGAAACACCACTCAAGCTTGTCCTCTTGCTGCATAGGGGATTGGGCTTTCTCTCTCTTTGAGAGCTTTCACTCATCATATTTTATTTTCAGCTTTGCATTCTCTACACCAAAAAACCCAAAAACACTTGCATCATTTTAGTTTGTCTAGTGCATAGATAATAAGAGAAGTGACACTCTTATTTGAGAGGATAAATACTTATACCTTCTACTCCTCGTGGGATCGATACTAATACTTACACAGCGAAGACTTCAACGATCTCCTGCACTTGGGAGTCATCAAGACAGTTTTCTGGCGCCGTTGCCGGGGAGTGTAGCGCTTAAGTTTTTATTCTTGTTTGCACTAGATATTTATTTTCAGTTTTGCATTTAGTTTAGTTTTGCATACATCCATATATCAAAAACACAAAAAAAATTAGAAAATGGAAAATACCAAAAAAACTGTTCCTGAGATAATGAATCTTTACTATGAATATATGAAAGCTTCTAAAATTGATGAGGAATTTAGAGAGTCAAGTGAACGGAAAAGACTAAAAGATTTCATGGAAAGTTTAAATTATATTGCTGGAGAGTGGCTTTTATTCCATAATAATACAACTTGTTGCTTTAAACAGAGAAAAAGACACTTTGGATTTCAATGTAAGTTCCATGAAGAACATGTCATAGCATCTTACAATACTAATGATTACACTCATTTAGAGATGGAACAAGTAGAGGAATTTGTTACTTATTATGCATCTAATGAATTGCACACCTTTGCTAATGAAAATAAAACTTGCCCTAGAGTTAAGAGATTTGAAGGAAAGGTCACTTCTATTCTTGAATATTGCATAGCCCAGTTCTCTCAAAATATTTATGCTATTGATTATTATGAGAAGGGAAAGGTTCCCCAAGAAAGTACTGATGTTTTGCAGGAAGAAGATGATGAAAACATAAGCTTGGAAGAGGAAGAATGTGAAGAAGTGGATAAAAACCTAAGCTTGGGGATGCCCATGCAATCTCAAGAGGATGATGGAAATGATGAACAGCTAGAGAATGAAGAGTTGGATCTCCCAACTTCACCATCAACAAATGATAGTAACACTCAAACTCAAAAATCTTTTGTTATTTATGAGAATCCATGTTATGATGAGTGTGAAACTGAAAATGCTATGGTCCTATATGATAACCCATGCTATTATGATGAAACTAATAATACTCCTTCACTTTTTAATAATGCTACTAGTGAAGTTATGGATAATAATGAGGAGTGTTGCTTAAATATGCTATATGATAATGCTTTAGATGATGGTCCTATGCTTATTGATAATCCTCCATGTTTAGTTGTTACTAATTTATGCGAGGATAAAAATGACATACTTGCTGTTTGTGATAGTGCTCTTACTCATGAGAGCCCTACTTTGTTCTTGAACTCTCCTACTTACACCATAAAGGAGAAATTTGCTTATGTTGAGAAATACTTATGTGGTTTGCAATTATCTTTAGTTCCAAATCTTTGTTGCAACCATGATATTAAACTTGATATTGATCTTAACAACTATTTTGAAAGAGGGAAGCATGCTAATAAACTCCAAAATAAATTTAATGATCCTCATTATGTTCCCAAATTATCTAAGTTGGAAGATTCTATTGGTTATATGGTTGAATACACTTTTACTACTTGCAACTATTATGAAAGAGGAGGTGATAAGAACCCTCTTTATGCTACTAATAATTATGGGCTGCAAGTAACTTTTGTTAATATGCATTGGAAAACTTCATTCATATACAAAATGCCAATGCATAGAAAGAAAGTTAGACTTCGTTGTTATTACTTTTGTGTTCTATTTTTCTCTCAACCAGGTTTCAACTTGACTATTATTTTGATCGGTTTGAGAGCAACATGGGACCCTGGTATTATGCATGGAACACTTCCCAAGAAAGAGGGGAACATCAAAGTTCAAGCTCCCTCATGAGCTTCATCTTCAATAAACAAAAAGTAAGAAGCCTAGCTATATGGCTATAAAGAAAGCGCTTTGCGGGAGGCAACCCGGTTATTTTTGTGTGTGATTTTTCTTTGTGTCCTCTTGCTGTAACAAGAGATTTTGTGTCTAGTTAGTTTCTGGAGTTTTTAATAAAGTGCCAAGTTTTACCCATTTTGGTCTTGAAAAGTTGCTTATAGCGTTCGGAGATTTTATTCCTGCACGAATCAGTGCACGGTATGATTTTTAATTCTTATTCGTAACTCCGAATGAGCTCATATTTGAACTGTAGTTGCAACTTTTCATCCTCTGTATGCATGAATTTTTCGGAATTTTTCGAGAAAGTTTGGTAGGGTAGAAAAATACGTTTTGCTGCTGCTGTTTTTCTGGACAGATTCTGTCCCATTTTGTTTGATGCATGCTTTGAGCTTTTAAGTTGAATCTTTTTGATCCAATTGAGTTTATGAGTAGGCATACAACATTATACACTTTCTGGACATCTCATATGAATTTTTGTTCAAGGATTATATGCAGCAAGAAACATATTTGTTTATCACTATTAATGCACCCCACAGAAAAGAAATGGGAGAAACGGTGTTTTGAAGTTTTTTCACAGGGATTGGAGGAGATGCACCAAGAGCTATCCAAGGATGGTGAAGACCATAAGCTTGGGGATGTGAAGACAACCCCACTGGACCTACACACTCTCGGTTTGCACACGTCCAACTTCTGTTTTTCGATCGAAACACTTTATCGCATAAACTTGGAGCGTCTTTTGTTTTGTTTTGGTTTGATTCGTTTTGAGAGACCACCACACTATCATTTATATATGGAGAGCTACTGGAAATATGGGTTGAAATATGTTGGATGCTTTTATAAGATTGGGAAAAGGGATGTTTGAGTTGATTTTTAATGATACATATAGTTGCATGATTCATGAGCTTGTTTATGAGTAATAGTTTGCAAATCCTTTTTGAAGAGCTATAACTTATTCATGTTTTGGTGCTGATTGTTATTTTACTTGGTTTAACATGGATTAGTTAGTTCTATGGACACTCATGCATGCATCTAGATGGTCAACTTTCTCCCTTTGCTAGCCCAAAAATTCCAACAAATAAAAACTTGTTTCCAACACCTTCAACCAAAGTTTTTCCAGTGAGTCCACCATATCTACCTATTAGCTTTATGCTATTCCGAGTTGTTTATCATGTTATTTGTGTTATCTATACCTCTGAATTAAAATGATTTTGTTATTGATTGATGGGAAAAGTTGGTTATATAGCTCTCACGAACTTGATGCACATTTTACTATATTGCATAAATAAAACATGACCCATTGTGATTAAAATTATGATGTTATGGCTTGATAAATGTCGAGGTTGGAGTTAGCATATGTGCTGTCACATGGAATGCTTTCAACATTGCTCTTCATATTTAGTTGATATCATGTACTTTTGTTTATGGATGCTTATCATGGTGAAATGAGGTGGAAATGGAGTAGTTTAAATGAGTTTGTATAAATGGTTAGAGAGACGCCTGGGCCGCTAATCTAAGCCATGCATCATTCATGGTGGAAATTTACTTACATGCTATGGTGAACCGTCTGTGATACACCTTACAATAAAAAGCTATCCAATGGTAAATAAAAAGGGTGTTGAGATTGTTCATTTGTTTGTTTGTCTTGTCATTTTGATATGGGCTTGTTCCATATCCTGGGACAAGAGGTACCCCAGTTGACGCTCTTGATGATACTATTTTACTTACAATGATATTTAAATTGAACTTGCTTTGTTTCCTAAGTTGAGTAACATGGAGTAGGTACTTGTATTCAAGGGGCATGAGACACAACCTTTACTTTGTCAAGCACATTACTCATATTTGCTTTCACTTTAAACTTAATCATTCAAGATGCTATGATAGGGGCAATGAGAGCTTGACACCAAGGATTACCATATTACAATCATTAACTTAAGTAGAGAAGTTCAGAAGTTAGATGAAACTTATTCATGTTTTACCTCTACTCATATATACATCTTTCCAAAGTGTCCACCTATCATATTCAGATTTTCATCATCACTCTATGACCAATGTAGGATGTCCATACTTATCATTATGCATACATGTGGTCCATACTACTATCTGTTATGTTACACTTTGTGAACTATCATTGAACATCCTTGCATTGAATACTTGATATCACTTCATAAACTATCTTGCATATTGCTACTCCTTTGAAGAATGAATCATTTGACTATATGTAGCAATAGTAATCATCTTTGATATTCATTGTTAAGTATTAAATTGCAAAGTCCATGTTAGTTTTATCATCTTCATACTCGAGGACGAGCATGGATTAAGCTTGGGGATGTTGATGCATGTAAAATGCATACATGAACTTTGCACTTTAATTGCTTATATTCCAATCATATTTGCATCATATAAGGGTTATATCAATGTTTTATAATGATTTTGGGAATACTTCATAGTTTTCCCATTTATTTGGAATTAACCCTGTTTTTCCAGAAAACGTCTTTTTTAGTGTTTCAGACTTTCCGGGAGCTTCGGGACTCCAAAAAGGGCAAGGTCAAAGAGCACGGTTCAGAATTTTCGAGACGAACGCAATGGGCTTAAATTGAAGACCAGAAGCCCAACAGGCTGGAAATGGGAGGGTCCCACGCGGCCTAAAGTACATGGCCGCGTGGGCCCAGCTCGTTTCCACCTCGGAGCTCCGTGGCCGTCGATCTTTCGTCCACCGACTCCGTCTTGACCTAAAAACGCCTATAAAAAAGGTCCCCTGGCGTTTCGCGAAAGGAGGAGGCGGAGAAACACGAAACACACGAAACAGAAGACAGAAGGCTGCCGCCGGAGAAGATCGGAGGGGGGAAACGCCGCCGGAATCACCTCCGGAAGGCTCCTCCATCCCCCCTCCGGAAGTCTCCATCATCACCACCGTGAAGACCAGCACCATCTCCATCACCATCTTCGTGATCCACTTCATCCCCCTCATAGTTTGAGATTGTTCGAACCCTAGCTATTGTCTAAGTACTATTCTACATGTTTGTGAATTGCTACTTGTCATTGTTTTGTGGGGAGATTATAATTTCAGATTGTGTTGTATCACTTATACCATTGAATCATATCATGTCTTCGCGTTGTGAGTAGTTCTCTCATGTTCCTGGGGGCATAGGATGGATTGTCAATGATTTCTACTTAACATGTATTGAGTATTTGGTCAAGTTTTTATCTTTTATGATTGTCTTGATGTACAATGTATGAAGTGCACCATACATTGAGTAATGCATGAAGGTGTTTCACACTAGTGTAATGGATTGAGGGAGACTTGGGAGGACACGTAAACCTGAGACCGAGTCATGAAGTTACATTAGGAGGGGATTTATATCGGGGACCTTAGAGTGTAATGCTATGGTGGGACTTTTTGTCTTAATAATTCTTGTGCAGTCATTTACTTGGCCACATGATCCATCATAAGGGGTTTAGTTTATTTATTTAGCTACACCTAATTATGGCTCCGTCCAAAGAAGATTAAAACTTGACAAAATGTTTACCTTGTTGTTCTAGAAATATTTTTGCCATGAAATCCATGTAGCCCTTGGGAACGTTTTCCACGCATAAGAAACACCACTCAAGCTTGTCCTCTTGCTGCATAGGGGATTGGGCTTTCTCTCTCTTTGAGAGCTTTCACTCATCATATTTTATTTTCAGCTTTGCATCTCTACACCAAAAAACCCAAAAACACTTGCATCATTTTAGTTTGTCTAGTGCATAGATAATAAGAGAAGTGACACTCTTATTTGAGAGGATAAATACTTATACCTTCTACTCCTCGTGGGATCGATACTAATACTTACACAGCGAAGACTTCAACGATCTCCTGCACTTGGGAGTCATCACTTGGTCCATCGTTCTTACCGGTCACTTCAAGGACGGTGGGAGGTGATAAAGCCCGCTTGTTCTCGTTGGAGTGCGGCTATGGACCATGTGATTAACGCTCCACCAAGTGGCACCGTTGAGAGTGACTATGTGAGTATACTCAACCTCACTCTTTGGTTCATGCCTATTTTTACATTATGCACGGTTGTGATCATGCTATGCTTCCGATTATGCATATTGTAGGAGACATATGCTGACTTGCGGTACAAGGACATGGCCGGTTCCAAGGGAAAACATTTTCCCTTCAAGCATTGTTGGGCATTGCTTAAAGATCTTGACAAGTGGAAAGTAAGGGATCAAGAATCCGCACCTAAGAAATCGGATATGCTCAATATGGAAGATAGTGAGGATGAAGGAAGGAACCATGGCAAGCCCGAGGGATCCAAGAAGGCCAAGGAAAGGATGAAGTTGGAAGCGGATGCATCAAGCTTGAAGGACAAGCTTGATCAAATGATCAAGGCAAAGGAGACATTGACATTGAAGGCATTGGAGACAAAACTCATTATCACCGAGAGAAAGAAAGAGGTGAAGCTTGCACAGTTGGAAGCTAGGCGGGAAGATGCCAACCGGAAGGCCGAATTGGAGGAGAGGATGATCAAGCTCAAGGAAGTAAAGGCATGGAAAGAGATCATGGCCGAGGAGAAGGAGCACATGATGATGTCTAAAAAGGACATGGATGAAGACCAATTGGCGTGGTGGAAGGAGACCAAGGCGGACATCGCGGAGAGGAAGAGGCTACTGCGTGGTGGTGGTGCGTCGTCTACTCTCCGAGGTGACTCTCCGATGAGTGGTGGTGGCGACGGAGGTGTGGACAACTTCGCTTGAGTCACCGATGTGGTGGTGATGATGATCTTTTGCAAGGACAAAATGTTGATTATGTGATGTAAAACTATGAACCATGCATCATTTATAATCATTTGCAAGTTTGTTTCATGATATGTGTGTTTCATGATTGTGTTTTGCTAATATCCATTTGCAAATATTGTATGTTGCTGTCATTTTGAGGAAATCATGTTTTCATGATTATGAGATCATGTTTTGAAGGTTTGAAGGCCGGCGCGCAGATCAGTGCCCTCAAACCAACCCTTAAAACAGAATTCTGTTTTGAGGGTTGTAATTTTGTTTTGAGGGTTGGTTTGAGGACACTGATCTGCGCCGGCCGTTTTAGGCCTTCAAATTCGCGTTTTCTCGGCCCTCAAACTAAAGCCAGTTTGAGGGCACTGCTAGTGATGCTCTAACTAGAAGTACGACCCTGAAACTAAAGACAAAGACACGGACGTCAGAAAGTCTGAAATTTGCCTCTCGTTTTGGGTTGTGCCTAGGAGCCGAGGATACGGGTTCTCAAGCAGGAAAAAAAATCCTGGTTCCGTGGCTTCCCGGTGCGGCGCGGTGCGGTATCTAGTTCGTTATCTCCCCAACCAGACGCAGGCGACCACCGTCACCCACCTCCCCAGCATCCATTTCCACCAGCAGCAACAGAGGTAAATCCCCGAGGACCCAAGAACTGCACTGCAATTTCCCAATTCAGTGTTCAACTCGTCACATTCTTCTTTCTGAAATCTTCAGGTGTTGCCATAAAGAAGACGGGGGACGGGCGGCCGCCATGGAGCTCTGCTGCTCTGGAGTCGTGAGCAGCGGCGGCGGCGCCGCCGGTGCCGGGACGCCTCGGGCCCAGAAGGCCAGGAGTTCTCCTGGGTTCCTGATTGCCCCCTATAAGAGGCGGCCAAGCAGCCGCGCCGGCAGCCGGCAGCTCGCGCCACCAACCTGCGACGAGCGGGTGGTGGGCCGGCCCGGCGCGGAGAACGTCGTCCATATGCTCCGGTCAGCCGCCGCCGCCGACCCGGCGGAAGCCCTCGAGCTGTTCCGGTCCGTCGCGCGGCAGCCCAGGCTCGTCCACACCACGGAGTCGTGCAACTACATGCTCGAGCTGATGCGCGCCCACGGCCGGGTCGGGGACATGGCGCAGGTGTTCGACCTAATGCAGAGCCAGATCGTCAAGGCCAACATTGGCACCTTCTCCACCATCTTCGGCGCGCTCGGCGTCGAAGGGGGTCTCCGGAGCGCGCCGATCGCCCTGCCGGTGATGAGAGAGGCCGGGATTGTCTTGAACGCCTACACCTACAATGGCCTCATCTATTTCCTCGTCAAGTCTGGGTGCGAGAGGGAGGCGATGGATGTGTACGCGGCGATGACAGCGGACGGTGTGGTGCCGACTGTCAGGACGTACTCCGTGCTCATGTTGGCGTTTGGGAAGAGGAGGGACGCCGAGACCGTTGTTGGCTTGCTGGGCGACATGGAGGCTCGTGGAGTGAAGCCAAATGTGTATAGCTACACCATCTGCATCCGGGTTCTTGGACAGGCTGGGAGATTTGAGGAGGCGCATAAGATTTTTCGGAGAATGGAGGAAGAGGGGTGCAAGCCAGATGTCATCACCAATACTGTGCTTATACAGATTCTCTGTGATGCCGGTCGAGTCACTGATGCCAAGGATGTATTCTGGAAGATGAAAGCTAGTGATCAAAAACCTGACCGGGTGACCTACATTACTCTCTTAGACAAGTGCGGTGACAATGGTGACTCTCGGTCGGTAGTTGAGATATGGAATGCAATGAAAGCTGATGGGTACAATGACAATGTTGTTGCTTATACCGCAACTGTGGATGCATTGTGCCAAGTTGGGAGGGTCGATGAAGCTTCAGATATTTTCGATGAGATGAAACAGAAGGGTATAGTACCTCAGCAGTATTCGTACAACTCCTTGATATCTGGATTTCTGAAAGCTGATAGGTTTAACCATGCTCTGGAGCTGTTCAACCATATGAATATTCATGGTCCTACTCCAAATGGCTACACACATGTTCTTTTCATAAATTACTATGGAAAGTCTGGCGAATCTCTGAAAGCAATTAAGAGGTATGAACTTATGAAGAGCAAAGGGATTGTTCCTGATGTTGTTGCTGGTAATGCTGTTTTGTACAGTCTTGCTAAATCTGGTAGGCTTGGAATGGCGAAAAGGGTCTTCCATGAATTAAAAGAAATGGGGATTTGTCCAGATGCTATCACATACACTATGATGATCAAGTGCTGCACCAAGGCATCAAATACTGATGAGGCCATGAAGATCTTCTCTGAAATGGTTGAAAACAGATGTGTTCCTGATGTTATTGCAATGAATTCCTTGATTGATATGCTCTACAAGGCAGGCAGGGGAAATGAAGCCTGGAAAATCTTCTATGAACTGAAAGAAATGAATCTTGATCCAACTGACTGTACTTACAACACACTTTTGGCAGGATTGGGAAGGGAAGGTAAAGTCAAGGAGGTAATGCATCTGCTTGAAGAAATGAAATCTAAAAGCTTTCCACCTAATTTGATAACGTACAATACAGTTCTTGATTGTCTGTGCAAAAATGGGGAGGTGAACTATGCACTGGACTTTCTATACAGTATGACAATGAAAGGTTGCATGCCTGACCTTTCATCTTACAACACTACTATGTATGGCCTTGTTAAAGAGGACAGATTGAATGAGGCATTCAGGATGTTTTGTCAGATGAAAAAGGTTCTTGCTCCAGATTTTGCAACAATGTGTACTATCCTCCCGAGTTTTGTAAGAAATGGATTGATGAAGGAAGCTCTGCATACTGTTAAAGAATACATTCTTCAACCTGATTCGAAAGTGGATAGATCTTCGCTCCATGCACTGATGGACGCGATACTGAATAGGGCTGGTACTGAAAAGTCAATTGAGTTTGCCGAAACCGTAGCATCAAGTGGTATTCTCCTGAATGATTTCTTTCTGTGCCCAATAATTAGGCATCTCTGCAAGCATAAGGAAGCTCTGGCGGCACATGAACTCGTCAAGAAGTTTGAGATTTTTGGTGTCTCGCCAAAAACTGGGTCATATAATGCTCTTATTTGTGGCCTTGTGGATGAAGACCAGATTGATGTCGCTGAAGGTTTGTTCGCTGAGATGAAGAGACTCGGATGTGACCCTGATGAGTTTACTTACAATTTGATTCTCGATGCCATGGCGAAGTCAATGCGGATTGAGGATATGTTGAAAGTCCAAGAAGAGATGCATGACAAGGGATACAAATCAACTTATGTTACCTACAACACAATCATTTCGGGTCTAGTAAAATCAAAGATGTTGGACGAGGCTATAAACTTATACTACCAGCTGATGAGCGAAGGCTTCTCTCCCACACCATGTACATACGGTCCTCTTCTTGATGGACTGTTAAAAGATGGAAACATAGAATATGCAGAAGATCTTTTTGAGGAGATGCTGGAGTGTGGATGCAAACCTAATTGCGCCATCTACAATATTCTGCTAAACGGATACCGATTAGCAGGCGACACAGAAAAAGTCTGCGAGCTCTTTGAGAATATGGTCGAGCAGGGAATAAACCCAGATATAAAATCATACACAGTTCTCATTGACTCCCTATGCGCGGCTGGGCGGTTGAATGATGGTTTGTCTCACTTTAAACAACTGGCAGATATGGGGGTTGAGCCTGATCTCATCACCTATAACTTGCTCATCCATGGACTTGGTAAATCCGGAAGATTAGAGGAAGCGGTCTCCCTGTACAACGACATGGAGAAGAAAGGAATCGCGCCGAACCTGTACACGTACAATTCACTGATTCTCTACCTGGGACAAGCAGGGAAGGCTGCTGAAGCCGGCAGAATGTACGAAGAACTACTGGCGAGAGGCTGGAAGCCCAATGTTTTCACATACAATGCCCTGATCAGGGGGTACAGTGTATCTGGCAGTCCTGATAACGCATTTGCGGCCTATGGTCGGATGATTGTTGGAGGGTGTCGGCCTAACTCAAGCACCTACATGCAACTCCCGAATCAAATGTTGTAACTAACAAGTGACAAGCTAGTTATTGGATAGAGGCCGGGGTTCTCCCCTTTTCTAAAAAAAAGCTAGTTATTGGATGAACTGTTTTCTGTATAGTTCTTCTTGTCTATAATGGGGAAATGATCAACTGTAGATAGTAACCAACAACAGTGACATCTCTTATCTGAGGGTAATCTTCCCTTTCATGTGCCATCTGCTTACCGATGGCGTTGTTCTCAGGTGTTCTAGCTGTGTTCTTTTTTTCTGAACTTTTTTGTTCTAGCTATCAATTGAGGTCTCGCTTCTGCGTTGTTGGTACGTTGGCTCTCAGGTGTTCTAGCTGTGTTCTTTTTTTCTGAACTTTTTTGTTCTAGCTATCAATTGAGGTCTCGCTTCTGCGTTGTTGGTACGTTGGCAGGGTCTATGATTTTTGACAGGGTCTACGTTGGTGCTGTTGAATTTCCTCTTGCTTGTTCAGATAATCAGATCGACGTTCATGGGGGGTTTGCTGCTACACACTAGACCGTGTTCATGAGCTTCGTCGGCGGATGAGAGGAGCTAGGAGTAGCAGGCAGCGACGAATCAAATTTGTGACCAGATGGAATAGTGCAGATGGGCGGCGGCCGGACGGGGCATGCTGACCGACCGGGAGGCGGGAGGGATCATCTTGGCAGCAGCTTTGTTCATCTTTGTGTACTCTACTCTAAATCCACCAACAAACTTGGATCTTAAAAAAAGAAGTA
Organism: Poa pratensis; assembly: GCA_947311845.1. NCBI lineage: Eukaryota > Viridiplantae > Streptophyta > Magnoliopsida > Poales > Poaceae > Poa > Poa pratensis. The sequence continues at coordinate 5,376,905 of CAMZMU010000072.1, forward strand.
AATCCAGGCTCTGAAAAATCTGATTGGTGAAAAATAAATAAGAGAATCGAGCCATACTATTGGATGTGTTAAGGAAAGGTTCAATCTAAGTTTCACCTTTTTACCCAAATACCTCGAATATATTAAGGATAAAACAGATTACATCCAAAACATCAAATATGTAGATGTGGGACAACTGTCCCTGAAAACAGAAAAACCTTTGCAGAACATAGAAAATACAAACAAACCCTTGGGAGCAAATTTCTATAGCAGAATTCGCTGATGTCATCATGCCCCGAAGGCAAGAAGATTTTTTTTCCCGAAATGAGAGCATAGCCCGGCCTCTGCATCATGATGATGAGCACAACCCATAAGTAAGACGAAATCAGCATAAACAAATCTAGCTTGCTAGAAACACCCGATTTGGACGGTCCTAGCGTAGCTGGTTGAAAGGTGTTGTAAGTTTTAAGCCAACTACCTTCTCATACATGTATCAAATATCCGAATTTGGTATCCCACGAGGTTGGTTAGTGTGTATGCTTGCAACCAGACATGGCATAGAATTGAAACTTAAAACTTGCGAGTTTAACGAGTAGCTCGCAAATCGACCCGGTTTGGTTAGAACTCGTTGTCAAACAAGCCGAGCGGAATTTCCATTTTAAACGGTAAACGAGTTTGAGTTAAACAAGCAAAGGTTTACTGAATACTCGTTTAACTCGGTAAAAAAGTTTGTACCTGAGATTCTTGTTTATGCGGACCTCCTTTTCCTAATTATTGTACTTTTTATCGATTACATATTATTTGTTGGTGCATAATGTATGATTATTGTGATGATTACTTCATACATGCCCAAATAATTAGAAACGATTGCATATACAACCTGAGATGTTGCATACTGAGGGCCTCTTTGATTCAAAGGATTTTCATAGGAAATCTAGAGGAATCATTTTCTTAGGATTTTTTTTTTCATGTTGCTTGTTTGATTCATAGGATTGAATCCCATAGGAATTTTTCCTAAAAAATCTTTTGTACTACATGTCATAGGAATTCTAACGTTCACTCAGACACTTTGATTTAAAGGATTTTCATAGGAAATTTGTAGGATTCAAATCCTTTGGAATTTTTTCCTATGTTGTTCATTTGATTCATAAGATTGAATTCTATAGCAATTTTTCATAAGGAATCCTTTGCACTAGGTTTCATAGGAAATCTAACATCGACTCAAACCTCTTTTTTAGAATCCTTTACTTTTCCTGTGATGGAATCAAACAAACTTGTATATGCATATCAAATCCTGTAGGATTGGTGAAAGGACAATGATGTCGCCTAGAGGGGGGTGAATAGGCGATTAAAACTTTTCCGGTTTAGGCTTGATAATTGCGGAATAAAACTAGGTGTTTAAATTAACAAGCCAACAACCTAAATAAACTAGGCTCACCTATGTGCACCAACAACTTATGCTAAGCAAGACAAACAACAAGGTGATAGCAATATAGAATACTTCAAGCACGAAGGCTATCACAATGTAAAGTGCATAAGTAAAGAACTCGGGTATAGAAATAACCGAGGCACGCGGAGACGAGGATGTATTCCCGAGTTCCTCCTTTTTAGGGGAGTACGTCTCGTTGGAGAGGTGTGAACCAACACAATGGTTCAACAACCACAAAGGTTTCACCTTCTCCGATGAACCGCACTACAAAGGTTTGGTTCACCTTCAACTATCGGAATCCTTCGAGGCGGAAATCCGGAGCCTTTCAGCAACGATCCGGGGCACAACCCACAACGGGATTGGGGGATCCCGAACAGCTACAAGTGACCACACAAGGGTCTCAACCACCACACGGGCGTCTAGGGTCCAAAGACACAAGAGTAACAAATTCACAAACTTTCAACTTCCACGAATCCTCGTGGAGAGCACAAACCGATGCAACGAAGCAATGGCAAGAGCACAAGTGCTCAAATCCTTCACTCTCAAATCACACCAAAAGCAACTAATGCTTATGGGGGGGAGAAGAGAGGAAGAACAAAGGAGAACTCAACAAATGGAACTCCAAGATCTAGATCCAAAGGGTTCCCCTCACTTAGAGGAGAGATGGATTGGTGGAAATGTGGATCTAGATCTCCTCTCTCTTTTCCCTCTAATTTGAGGCAAGAATCATGGAGGAATAGAGATAAATCCAAGCTCAAGAAGGTCAACAATGGGGGGCTTTTTCGTGCTAAAGAGCTAGGAAAACCGTTGGGGAAGAAGACCTATTTATAGGTCAAGATAAGATCTGCCCGTTACACAGTTTTCGCACTTTCCGGTACCATATTCAGAAAATTCCGGAACCAATTCCGGGTTGAGAAAACGCTACTGGATCCATCCGGAAGCACCCGGTTCTTACCCGGAATTATTTCCGGACCGACCCGGTGCCAAATCCGGAATGAATTCCGGATCTGAAACTGGGGCAAAACAGGAAAACTACTCGATACGAAAACTACAATAACTTTTTCATCCGGACTCCGATTTCGATGATCTTGGGCCATCATGTGAGGATAAAACCAAATGTAGAAAGGTAAATCTTCTCTAAAAAAGAACAACCGGTAAATCCTCCAACACCAAAAACTCAACAAGATATTCATACGAAATCTGTTTTTGATGAATTAGAGCTTGGTATGGAGATGAACACAAGCTCTAAATCCTCACATGGATAAAAGTCAAATAAGAACCAAGAAAGATGATGATGCCAAGTATTCAAAGGTTTGAGCTCTCTACAAAGATGCGATCAAGTTACTCACTTGAGAGCCCCTCTTGATAGTACGCCGTCTATCCTATAACCCGATCTCCCACTAACACCATGAGACCGGTAAAATAGAAACCCTATCAAGATCATACCTTTGCCTTGCGCATTCCACTTGAGCTAGATGATGACGATCTTGATATCTTCAAGTGGACCACCTTTCTTGATTGCGCTTTGCTTGGTGAAGACTCATATATCGCTCCCCCATACACCAAGATGGGAGTACCTCTATTAGGAACATCTTCACTTGACCATTATCTCCAAATGGGTTGCAAGCTTCAAGCATATGATATCTTCTAGATGTCCATCTTGAACTTGCACATCTCAACTTGATGACGATCACCACTTGACGTCATCCTCCATTAGCTATAAGAAATCTTCCTTTTGATGCAAGCCCATGGAGAGATACCTTGTATCTTTTCATCTTCTTGATCATATCAAATATGTCCATCAAAATCAATGATCTTGATGGCATACAACCTTGAATCCAACACATGGAGTTCAAGCGATGCCAATGGACAAACCTACAAGAATAACTCAATACAAACATTAGTCCATAAGGATTGTCATTAATTACCAAAACCACACATGGGGCAACACATGCACTTTCAATCTCCCCCATTTTGGTAATTGATGACAATCCCTTTTACGAGGGTTTATATAATGAATATAAGCAGCCATGCAACACAAAGAGCAAGGACGCAAGAGCAAGAAAGGCAAATGCTTAAGAACGAGACTAAAGCATAAAACCAAATTCCCTTAAACCCTCTAAACTTCTCCCCCATTGGCATCGATTGCCGAAATGGGAGGAAAAAATTTAGAAGGCCAATATAGTAAGAGCTCCCCCATAATATGTGCATTTCTCATAATATGAGTGAAATCAAATGCACATATCCAATAACGAATAGTTGGGAAGGAGATCAAACTATATTGAGGATCCAAAGATTGCAAAAGAAAATCAAATTGAAAAATATTTCGACAAAGGAAGTAACCAATCAAAGGATCCAAAAAACCAATAGAACATAAGAAGATATTATGATAAGATCAACCAAGTGTTCTAATAATCAAGAGGGAACTCCCCAAGGTATGTGCACAATAAGGATTTGCATTTTAATATGGTGTGCACAACATGGAATCCTCACTCCCTCTTAGATCATTTTGAAACACAAACAAGTGCAAGAAGGCTTAAAGATAGAAAATAAGCAAAACAACTTGCAACAAGGAAATGTTGAGCAACAAGAGAAAGAAGTGACAAATAAATACTTGCTCAACCGAAAATAGATGGGTGTGATAAGGAGAGACATTTTAGGAGACTAATGCAAAGATGAGCGTAGCATCAACATAGTCGTTCAATATAAGTGGCACAAAGTGCATATCATGTCTTTCCATAAACACAACCCAAAAGTTGGAGCAAATAGGTCCACAAGCTTATTAAGGTCCAAAAAGGAATACCAAAAGACAAACAAAGCTTGTGCCAATGGAGGGATACCTTGTATCTTTTCATCTTCTTGATCATATCAAATATGTCCATCAAAATCAATGATCTTGATGGCATACAACCTTGAATCCAACACATGGAGTTCAAGCGATGACAATGGACAAACCTACAAGAATAGCTCAATACAAACATTAGTCCATAAGGATTGTCATTAATTACCAAAACCACACATGGGACAACACACGCACTTTCAATTGGAATGGGCATGACATTGCAATCTACGCTTTCCTATTCCTGCATTTTTAGAATCCTATAAATCAAATAGACCCTCAAGCCTCATTGTAAGAATCCTTTACTTTTCCCGTGATGAACCAAACAACCTTGACTACATTAGAAATCCTATAGGAATGGATTGGGCATGATATTCCCGTGATGAACCAAACAACCTTGACTACATTAGAAATCCTATAGGAATGGATTGGGCATGATATTGCAATCCTGCGTATTTCATATTCCTACGTTTTTCTCATCATGTGAATCAAAGAGGCCCTATAGTTTCGCTACGCAATTTTTCCACTTCTATGTGAATCTCCCCCGCTTATTAAGACCGTCGATTTTACATCCAACAGACGGTGTTATTTTTACTAATTGATGTATTGATAAAATAAAAGATGTTAATGCGTGGTTTTATTTTTTTTCCATGCAAGATAAGCGGGAAGATACTCGTAATTGTGGAGTTGCATTTTCCTATAGTTTTGCTGTGATGATTTCAGGTCCCACACCCCCCTAAAGTAAAGTTGAGGCGAAATTACCCAGTAATGCCACTGGATATACCGTACAGCTATCATCCCTTTCGCAAAAAAAAAAGATATACCGTACAGCCAACACCCTGTCAACCGGCCCGGCCACGACCCCGTCTTTTCCCGATTCCTTTTTTTCCTCCCCTCCCGTCCCAGTCTCTCCCCACTCGCGCAGTCCTAGGCTCGTCGCCGCGACGCCGCGTGCTATCTCCGGCCAAAATCGTCTGCGTCTCCGCCCTTCGCCCTTCCGGATCTCACGTGCGCCGCCGTACCGGAGCTCACCGACGCCGCCGCGCTCCCAGACACGCCTTCAGTCTGTTTTTATTTTCCTCAATCAAGTACAAGTACTGTGTGCTATCACAAACTAGAAACGGATTCGAAATCCGACCGACGGTTTCCTCTCCTCCGCCGTCCCACCTTTATTACCCCTCCCCCTCCCGAGTCCCGACCCACCCAAAGCTCCAATCCGCCCGCCGTGCCCTAGAGCTGCCGACCGCCGTGAGCCTCGACACGCCACGCCTCCCAGCCCCTCCACTTCTAGCGCGCGTCGCCGCCATCATCGTGTCCCTGCTGTCTCGACCCCGCCCGCAGTCTCGGCGATTGGTTTTCGGAGGTACGAGGTTTCCGTCATCGGTTCAACAACACTGAACTCCGCCAATTTTGGTCGGCGCACAATCTAGATCCGCCCCTCGGGACGGTTCCTGGGAGTCGAGTTGTGGAGCCTGACCGTCCAGCAGCCAGGCGCCGGTGAAGACAAGGAGTCGGTCCTGCTTGATGTGTAGCCTCAGTTTGATTCTGTAATATATTTGTGTGCTTTTGTTTTGAACACTACCTTGTATAAGCTGGTATTCCCAGCGTCCTGCTTTTTTTGCTTTATATAAAAGCTTGTTCATCGACCTTTCGTCGAAATTAATAATAAAAAAATTAAAAAAATTGGGAAGCCTCTATGGCGAAGAGTAATGTTGGTTATCTTGGTGTATCCGAGCCAATCTCGTTAAGCGGGCCGACCGAGAAGGATGTCATTCAGACAGGGGAGGTCGAAAAGGTGCGTGCATATGGTTGCTAGATAACCAAGAATTTGTAATTTTTCTGTAGTTCTCCTGATTAATATGTTGTTATTGGTGTTGATCAGTTTCTCGCAGAAGCGGGCCTGTATGAGAGTCAACAGGGGGCTGTCTCGCGAGAAGAGGTCTTAGGCAAACTTGACCAGGTTCAATCATGCTCTGTCGATGTGCTTATATTTTGGATTATAGTTTGGGTAGGCCGGTTTCAAGATGACTTAATTGTTTATCCTGGCAGACTGTGAAAGCTTGGATTAAGAAGGCCACTAGGGCGAGCGGTTACGGCGAGCAGTTTGTGCAAGAAGCAAATGCCAAGATCTTCACATTCGGTTCATACCGCCTTGGGGTACTCTGTTACGCCATTTCTTGTGTAGTTCTGTTTCTAAACAAATACTTATTTGTCAGTTGTTACCGTGTTTTCATGCTGTTTGCCTGTTCTGTATGTTTTTGTATCGAATTATACTAGTGTTATTCACTATGCATATCTCTATGTAAAGTCTGATGATTTTAGTTAGGTATGTACTGGTATGGATATATATCGCTGCGGGCTTTTAGACGTTTTCTATCTCTGTAACCTAAATTAACTGTTGTGAATTTTGTTACTTATTGCCCAGGTGCATGGTCCTGGTGCAGATATTGATACGCTATGCGTGGGTCCAAGACATGCAACTCGAAATGTAAGGGGATCTATTACTGAAATTCCAAAGATATTGCAGTCTTAATGTGCCAAATGTGCATTTCCTTTCATGCAGGACTACTTCTTTGGGTGTCTTCACGATATGCTAGCTGAGATGCCCGAAGTTTCTGAGTTACATCCAGTACCAGATGCTCATGTGCCTGTTCTGGGATTCAAACTTTGTGGGGTGTCCATTGACCTTTTATATGCAAACCTTGCACATGTGGTGATTCCTGAAGTAAGTTGTGTTTTACAGATTTGTTATTTCAACAATATTTCAGTATTTAGCAATTTCATCCTAAAAATGGAAGACCATATAAATAGATCTGAGTATTTTATTCCATAGTTTTATTTGGCTTGCAAATCATTTCATGACTTGTTCTAATGATGTTTGATAGAGATTCCTAATCATGGTACATTATGTCGTTTCAGGATCTTGATCTTTCTCAAGACTCAATACTGCACAACGTTGATGAACAGGCTGTTCGCAGTTTAAATGGGTGTCGAGTTACTGATCAAATCTTACGATTGGTCCCGAACATTCCGGTTTGTGTCCTTACGAATGTCTGTTCCTCAAGTAAACATGTTAATATTATTCAAGGGACTGAAACCCATTTGTTTTCTCAAATCCAGAGTTTCCGCACAACCTTAAGGTTCATGAGATACTGGGGAAAGCGCCGTGGGGTGTACTCAAATGTATGCTTCTTCTTGCTGCAAGAGTATTCTTTAAAGTATGAACAAATATGCATGATCAGGGAAGACTGAGAATGTGAACAAGAGAACATTGTGCTTCATTCTAAAAAAAAAAATTACATTTCATTTGGTTTTAAGCAAAGAGTTGCACCAAATTGTAACAATATGCTGTCTGATTGTTTGCCATTAATCTGCCTAATAGACCAACCAAATCAGCTTTCATACTGTTTCTAGGTCAACTGTTCTAGTAGTACTGTGGTATAATGAGATAAAAAAAACGAGATAAGTAAACAAGAGAACTAAAAAAAGTTAGCATTTACTTAAGCTGTTCACTGGTATCTGTAAAATACTGTTGCACATAAAATCTGGTGAGGTAAATCAAACGAATCACACCATGGGCAGCCTTGGCACATTGTCTAGCTACGTCACAGACTCACAGTGCATGATTACACGTTTACATTATGGTGCATATGCATATCACTGTATCAATGTTATGATCTATGAATATGAAATATATACTCAGATATTGCTTGCATGTCCAGGTTATAGGATTTTTGGGTGGCATAAATTGGGCAATTCTTGTTGCTCGTATATGTCAATTGTACCCAAATGCGTCGCCCAGCATGTTGATATCTCGGTTTTTCAGAGTCTACAGCCAGTGGAAGTGGCCCAACCCTGTTACACTTTGCCATATTGAGGAGGGTCCTCTTGGCCTCCCTGTTTGGGATCCAAGAAGAAACTTTAGAGAGAGGGGCCATCAGATGCCTATAATTACACCCGCATATCCTTGTATGAATTCTAGCTATAACGTATCTAGTAGTACTAAGTATGTGATGATCCAAGAATTCACACGAGGATTTGAGATCTGCCAGGTACTTACTATTTCAGAATAATTGTTTGAACTTTGACAGGAAATCATAAGTAAATAAAATCGTAACATGCATTTAGGACTGCCATAATATTTAGATCAAATGGTGATATGTTATTGATGTCTACTGTCTAGTCGTGATAATATTGATCTTAAGTGCAAACTCCCCATTTCCATAATTCTGTCTGCAAATGTTTAATTAGTTATTATTGATGTAGGATCTGTATTTTTTTACATTGGGATTTAGAGTTATGCAAATTCATTTGTTGTAGAGTTATCTAACTTTTATTATCTGACAAAAATCTATAGTGTATGATGCTAGTCTGTAGCAACTCTGCATTTACGTTTAGAATTTCTATTTTGAGTTCACAGGTATGGAACCTGTTTATGTCTTGCATCAGATTTGATTTCACCTTTGAATAAACTGTAGGCAATAGATGAAAATAAAGCAACCTGGGATGATCTACTCGAGCCATATCCATTTTTTGAACTATATAGAAATTATTTAGAGGTTAGTATCACGGCGAGAAATGAAGATGACCTCAGGAATTGGAAAGGGTGGGTAGAGTCTCGTCTTCGCCAACTTGTACTGAAGGTGAATAACTGAAAGAAAACTTTCATTCTTCTTAGTAATGTCTGCGCTGTGCTGACCTTTAATATATGATTTTGGCTGCTGATGTAGTTTGAGCGATATACGCATGAGATGCTCCTTGCACATCCTCATCCCAGAGATTTCTCAGATGGATCCAGGCCGTTGCATAGCTTTTATTTCATGGGTCTTTGGAGAAAACAAACTGCCCAACCTCAAGAAGCTGAGCAGTTTGACATCAGAGGAATCGTAAATGAGTTTAAGATTTCAGTTCTTGCTTATGTGCACCGGAGAGAAGGGATGGATATTGAAGTGTCCCATGTAAAAAGAAAAGACATCCCCTTGTTTGTTTTTCCTGGTGGAGTGCGTCCTCCTCGTTCTTCTAGAACAGCAGCCAGGAACAGTCGTGCTGTTTCTAGGAATGATGTTACAGCTGATGGTCAAGTTGGAAATCCATTGGGGGCTGAGAGTTCGAGTGATCCTCAGTCTGCTCAAGATCGTTCTTGGGGCTATCAAAGTACTTCGTTGATGGCACCTACTGTATCAAGTAGAGAAGCCCAAACTATTTTGAACGGGCATTTGAATCTTCACACAGAAACTGTTGAGCATGAACATCCAGGGCGTTTTCTTGGAAATACAACTGCTCCTGGGGGCAATGCTGTGTTGGATGTAGTTACACAAACTAACAGCATGCGATCTACTTCAAGTAATGGTGGCCCAACAAATGGGTTGGACATTTGTTTCAATAGTTTACATAAGGAGTCTGAGGGGATTAGTGGAAATAACCTCGTGAGCTCCTCTCCAGCTGTGATTGATGAGCTTGATGAGCTGGTATCGTATCAAGCTAAGCCTGATAATAAACATGCACCTGCTCATGGATCATCTTTGGAAGGATGCTCTGAAAAGATCCTGGGGCAAACATGCAATGGTAATAATCAGTTGAAGCGCAAGGCTGAGGAAGAGCTGGAGGTATTTTTTTCAAACTATTTCATGTGTATTTAGGATTTCTGTTATGGCCTTAAAGTCCTCTTTTCTCCTCTGTTCTTCCTTTAGAGTTGCAAAGCTTGCACGGGATGCCAACTTCTTTTTTTCTCTGAAATCTGAGACAGCAGATGGATGATAATTTATTGATTTCCTTATCAGAACTTAGTGTGCTACTGATAATAGTAGATTGTTTTGTATCGCCTCAGCATGTTTAAATAAGTGCTGACCAGCACTTTATGTTGGGCTGGGTTATTTTGCATTCAATATGAATAATTTGCTCATTCAACATCAATAATACAACAGAGCTACGCCATGCCACCTTGTACCGATTGTCCGATTCATTAGCTCATTGTGTTTTATCTCTAAATGCATGTGATTTAGCTTCTTCCGCTATTATTTGCTTGTATTTTAATATTAATTGTGTTTTCCTTCTGTTTTAAAAAAGCCACTTGAGCTTGCTGGCCCGTCATTTGGCGCTACTCCTGCCTCAACATCAACTGTCCAAAGAAAGTCCCTCAGGTACTCTTGTACTACATATAATAACACTTACACTACTTATGTTTGGAAATAGATGACGCCCTAGAAAGGGTGCAGCTCAAACTTTTCTAGATTTATCTCATTATCATACTAACGTATGAAGTATTTAGATTGATCAAAGGAAAAGTAACAATCCATTGGTAGCATGATTTTTCATGACAAAATATTTCCATAATATGATTTTGTTAAATGTAACTAACATACTCGTTTGAAAAGTAATAATGGTCAAAATAGTATGTCGGAAACTTTTCTCATGTCCATTAAAAGTATTATGCTGGAGATTTTGCCTATGTCCAGAGAGCATCAAGTAATGCCATGTGGGACCAATATTTTGCATGGTCATTCTGCTCCATTTATCCAGACTGTATATTGGCAGTTCATATACTGTTTGTTGGGTTTTCTGCTGGCTGTGAGATATTATGCTGCTAATAATATTTCTTAATTTGCTTAAGGCTCCGATTGTCAACTTTGCCGCAACCAAAACAAGCTGAATGAAGCTCCAGAATCCAAGACCAGGCCAAGAAGTGAAGATACGCAGGATCGAACAACAAGTTCTTTCAATTTCTCATTTTATCATGTTCGGAATGTAATTGTAGGATGACTTGTACTGCAGAGAAAAGTAAAAAATGAGAATGTTGTAATGTTGAGACCTTTTTTTTTAACCTGTTGCACTTGTGCCGTTGATATCTCGGAATCTTCTCATCTTGCTTGACTGGTACTATTCGCTGTAAAACCATTTGTTTGGCAATAAATGCCAGCCTTTGTGTATAAATTTTATCGATGAATTTGAGAGAACCAACCCTAGCTTCCGTTAGTGTCGTTGTTACACCCTGTGCGTGACAGTACTCACCAAAGCGTTTAGATGCCACGTGTGCCTCGTAAAAGCGTCTCATTATTCCTTTTACTAAATTCATCTTCAGTATTCCTTCCTTCGTGGACAGAGGTGGTAGGTATCGTGTGACGTGTGAGTGAGTGCCTCTAGTCTTCAGTAGGCGTTATGATAGTGCTGTGTACGTGGTAGGTATCGTGTTACACAAGACTGTTTTGGCATTAAATTCTTGCAAGCAAGCGAGCTGTACAAGCAGGCGGATTTCCTTCTCTGCTATCATATTCTAATGTAAGCTGTTTCCAGTAATCCAACTACTGAATCCATCTATACCGTAATTCGTAAATCCATAATCACCAACCTAATCGCAAAAACATTAAAGCACGATCTGTTGAAGTCCTGAAGAAAATTTGCTCAAGGGCTAATCACATAACTCAATTCCAGTAGTATAAAAGGTGACCAAGACAGACAGATTCTTGCCTGTTTGACTGAAAAGAAGTGCTAGTTCAACTAGAATTCTCCTCCATTTTAGGTAACGACAACATCTCGAAATAAGGGGGAGAGGGACAGGTTCTTTGCGTACAGAAAACCATCCGATCTGATATGAAAGACAAGGATTCAGCAACACACACTTCATTGCTCATGCTTGAGGTGACGATGATGGTTCACTCTTATCGCATGTTGCCTTTTCTTCCGCAGTCTTGTTTTGGATGTTGTTTGCCGCTTCTTCGCCCAGAGATCCAGAGCGCATCCGTTCCTTAACCTTGCGGAATTCATCGTAGTGAACACGGCGATGCTCCTTGAAACTCACTGATGTTTTGTCACCTGAGTCTGCATCAACACCGAACATATCACTGTATGTTCAAATAGCATCGTGGACTCTGATGATAAGCTTATTACCTACCCACCATAATGATACTACTTGTGCATGGCCTCAAATAAACATATAAATCATGACAGCTACATATATTCTCGATTTGTCATCTTAATCTTGAACTATTACGTTATGCTACCATTGAAGGCTAATCATCCATGCAGCATTAAAATAGATTCAAATGCAGCATAAAAATCTGATAGAAAAATACTGTAAGCAGAATAACCACATTAAAATGGCATAGAGCAAGAAGCTACCAACCATCATCATCTTCCATGGCATCTGCAGCATCATCATCTGAGGATGCCCAATCATCATCCTTTGAATCATTTTTACTCGAAGAAGCCACACCATTTAAAGCAGTTAAAATAGCTTCAGCATTAACAGTCTCATCTAGACACTTGTCGAACGGGTGTGTTGGTGATACTGACCCTAGACAGCAAGCAGTGGAAGAAATATTCAGCCTTTGCACATTATAGCACTAACGGTGGTCAGATATGATGAGATAAAAGTAACAAGAAATATACCATCATCATCTATCATAGGGTGATACGGTGTCTTGGGCTCATTTATCTTCTGCCTCACTGGCTTGTTTGATTCAATCTCATACAGATTATCCTCATTCCACTTCACACGATGAGAGCTGAGGACAAAACAAAAGGGTCAAATTAATGGAAGCAAAATCAAGCAACTTGAGTTCTAGCTCACACTTATGCAGTCAGTTCGGCCATTTCTTTACCTCTGGATCATAGTGCAGCATTTGTGCCAAAAAGATGGTTTGTGTGTGTGTATGTAAAACCATATAAAATTGCAAATGGGTCTACGTATCATATCCAAAAAAAATCGCAAGATCACATCCACGTAGAAGTCAATAGCTAGGCTGTAACCTGTTTAAGCATGCAACAGAGCAATGATGTTCTCTAAGTCTTCATAGTACCATCACGTGCAAGAGCCAAATTGGGAATTTTGCATTGCCCTTTAACAGATTAGCTCTATATTTTACCATGCCATGAAAGCTGGGACAGAGGGAGTAAACCATTTCCCTCTAGAAACTCTAGTTTACCATGTCATACTGAACTGAGAAAATGAATTTAATATTCCTCAAGACTTATCGAACAAATGCGATGATCCCTTGTTTATACAAAAATGGGATGATTATGCTCTATCATTGTGCTAGTCTAGAAATAAGATTTGAAACAACTCAAGTCAAGTAAGGTAGTAACTAAGAGTTTGAAACTGAATAGGTAAGCCGTGCATATCTAAATAAGTCAGTATGCATCATATCTTTGAAACAGGTTTATATGGATTCAAAGGAGGAACTAACACTACTAACCTCATGCTTTAAGATTCAAGCCTCCCAGTGAAGGAAATGAATGAATATCGAGAAATCTACACAGCAACTCTGTTGAGGGCTTGAAGCCAGATAACACTAGACCTCTTCTAGTTTTCCTGCAGAAAGAGAACTGTCAGAGTAAATCGAACAAAGATGACCTGTTCTATAATGGCTATCCGAAAACTACACATTTGAGTTTGCATTTGACAAACGTACACATACTCTGCAACAGTGTTTCATTTACGCTCACATTCATTTGTCCATACTATATGAGACCGAATCCAACATGCAGGACCAATCTCTAGTGTAATTGACACATGCGAGGTGAGAGACCGCAATGACAAGACAGCAATCAGCAGCCAGAGCCTATGTTTTTCTGAATCAAAAATTCAAAATAGATGCGTAGTTCTCTGATAATTTTGGCCAAGTCTACGGCGAGGTGAGGCGTGAGAGGCTGAATCTGAGGATTCCGAGTGCGGCAGTGAGCAATTAGGCCGGGGACAACACAATTGCCTCCAAAAACATAGTTTAAGCGTTCTACGACTAGAGTCGCTCCAGCGTGTTGTGGCCGATGACAACCATTTCGGAGCGTGATCTTGTGCCAAAAATTAAAACTGGAAAATCAATAAAAGATCGTCGAATCATCCACGTGAGCATGTCGTCCGATGGGGTGTGCCACTACCTATAGAGGTTACTCTTGGGTCTAGCTAATCGCCCCTCGACGACCGAACAAGCTCATACCTCGAGAATCAATGTCCGAGAGTCCTGCGGGAGCGCGGCGACGCGACGAGGTGGGACGGAGAACGGCGGGGCGCGTGAGGGGTTGGTTGGGGAGCGGGCGGGCCGGCGGGCGTAGGCGGTGAGGCGGAGCTAGGGCAGGCGGCGGGAGGGAGACTTGGAGATTCTAGAGCCGCATCGGATGGGAGAAGAGGAAAGGCACGGGATGGATGGTGGGCAAGAGGAAAAGTCGCTATGGATGGAGGAGCTCGATTTTGACCGTGCATCGTAGTACAAAAGTGAAATGGATTTTGTCTGTAAAAAATGCGAGATGGATTTTGACCAGGGAGTATGTAAAAATAATTTGATACTACTAGGTTTTTATTTTAAGAGTTTATTAATACAGATATGCATGTAATCTAATTGAATTCCATGTGCAACGCATTGGGATGGAATTCAAGTCCTAGACTTGGCATGGATTTACCTGGATTTATTCCAGGAGGCTGCGTCAACAACATAGATCTGCCGGCTCAAGAGGTGCTCATAGGATATCGTATTTGTGAACTGTGTTCTTTCCATGTGCAACATTGGGATGGAATCAAAACCATGGACTGTTGAGCTGCTCAACAACATAGGAATGGGATATCTTTTTAACGCTTTAAAAAAAAATGTTGTAGATGTAACGCTGACATTGCCAGGTTCAAGGCTATAGAGGATGGAGCAAAATGGTCAAATCTTTGGAGGTGGGTTCTTTTTTTTGAAACTTTCTTTGGAGGTGGGTTATTTTCTAGTGTGGCCCTGATTTGCCAATTCTCATACAGTGACTCTCAACAAACACTGTCAGACGAAAATTGACTCTCCGATGAGGAAAAGAAAAACATAGAGGGACGCTAACCTCGATCTTCAGCTCAATGATGGCAGGAACTGTAAACGGGAAAAACTAAGTGACGATTAATTAACTATAGCAGATTGAATGGCACAGCCTTGTGTATCATTCCTGTATATAACAATAAGATTTTACACCTCAAGGATGTATCCCCCATGTGCCAGAAAGTATAAGTCACATCAAATAGCACCCAATGTTCTACAACTCTAGTTTCTCTGTTGGTCGCGCCGAAGAATTAAGTTACTCCAATAAAATTAGGTTACAAAAAATGCATGGTGCTTCTTTGGCACCGGACATGCAAGGGCCTGGAAGGTCACTGTAAGGCGCCTCTGAAAATTGCTTGGCCCAAGACCTAGAGGCTCGTGAGGAGATCAGCTCTGCTCAACACCACTGATGCAATGGCTCACACACCGAAGCTGGAAGAGCCTGTGCAGATGAATATACTTGTATAACCTGGTTGCAAGATAAAGCTAACACATGATCCAGGGCAGAAGTCCTTACCACCAATTTTTTCCAGAATGGTTCTTACACAATATAGCTGTCCGACGATACAACTCCTAGCTGTTGCTGTGGAGAAAGATTATATGGCGATTGAGATCCGAGAACTGGAAACAATATTGTCAAACACGTATGCTGATATGTAAGCAAGCTACTTACTGCCGGGCATCACTAGTCCTTTTTGATTTGTGCTTTGGCTTCTTTTCTTTCTTCTTCTGCCTGTAGAAATTTCCATGTGGCAAGCATGAGTACATAAGGGTAACACTAATGGAGAACATGCAGGCTTGTAGAGATGCTGAGAGCTTACTCATCCAAACAATGTCTCAGCTTGCGATCAGCATGTTTCATGTCATCGGCACCAAGTGTTTGAAGACGGTCGACCTGCAGAAATACGGAAATAATACAGCACATCAAATTGATGTTCAAAAGCCCTCTGATGTGGGGTAACCCTCTGATGTATAAACACATGCACCTCACGTATCATCCATATAAAAACTGTATAGATATCTATGCATTCAGAGATGCAAGCAAACAAGAATGCGTGGTACTCTCTGTCAGGTCAGATACCTGAACAATCACATATGTTACACATTATCTAATCCTTTTTTTGTTAACAGTGTGTTAGTCTAGACCGGTGAAATGAAACAAGCAGTTTAAAAACTATGCTAGGTAGGAGTTTACATGATCATGTTAAACTGTATCAGTAACAAGCCAAGTAAAAGTTCTCACCAAGTAAATAACTGTATTCATTATCTGAACAAACTGTTCGACTGGACAATCAAAACGTTTCCTTGAAAAAATACTTTCCAAGTATCTGCGAACAATCAATGAATTTAGTAAGATCAGCAATGAGTAAATGAAAAAAAAATAGCATCATGAAACACAAAGTTCCGACACATTAAGGTCATAATAAAGACAGACATGAAGTTTACCACCTTTCAAAATCGAGGACCTTAAGTGCATCATTGGACTTGTACAGAGCAGCCAAAGCCAACTGTAAAAATAAGAAGAGTATCTAATCAGATCATATAAGCTATCAGTCGAAACTCTGAGGTTTGAATACGCCAAGCTTGATACATAGGCTTAAGCTTTCTTTGTTAAATACAAACTAACCAAGAAATTTGTAAAAATGGGAGTGATGTAGCAGAAATGAAGATTAAACATATTATTGATAGTTTAAGAGTACCTGTCCAGGAGTATAGAGAAGAGGTGCATCAGTCAACATCATTCTGTCAACATAAGAATTCGCAGTTTGATGCAGATCCTACAATACAAAGTATCTGAGCAAGACACATAAAGAGGGCTTTTGGCCAGCCATACAACTCGCCTGTTTTTTTTCGAGTTTACATGTATTTCTTATTCATAATTTTTTTTCTTCCATGTAAGAAATAAATTGAAAGAGGGCTTTTGGACATCGAACCGAATTTCCAAATTCAATGGATACTTGAATTATCGTTTGAGCAAGACACATAAAGAATAATATTTATTTGCTTTATTTGCTCATGTAGCAAAATTGGTAATATTCATATGATGTGTCTTTTGTTGATTCAATCCCAAAAGAAATTCTGACACAAACTCAATTTTCACAACTAACAATCATATGTTATCCCATCAATGTTTTGATAGTCACCTAGGAGACCAAGAGGTTGTAGATAAAATAATTTAATCTGTGTGTTGTTCTTCTATAACAGTATTTAAACTGATTCTACGATGTTGGTACTAGCAATTAGTAAAATCCCTGGTGATATCAATTAACTTCACCTACAAGTTTAGGCCTTTAGGGTTAACCAAACCAGACGTGTCTCATGAACTCATATTGCTTCTCAATGATTAGGTTTCGTAGATTGTGTACATGCCATTCATAAGATACTAGGGTAGAAACATTAAATAAATAGAGAACATAATTGCCCTACACATATCAGACAAGGCTAACACAGTAAACATTAAAGTAATGTGTTCTTGAAGAGTATGACAAAAGGGTCAAAGAAATGTATGACCTTTAACCGTTGGTGTGCACCATTACCTGCCCTACAAAAAGCCTTCGGAAAAAAACTGGCTTTAGCCATAGGATGAGCTAAAATATGATGAATTTATAAAGCTGAGCTGAATAGCATGGAATGTTCGCACATAACTTACTTCCATGTCCTCGATAAATCCTTCGATAGAACGATATGGAGCATAAACGATCAGATCAAAATCTAAAGACTGGAAGAAAGCAAGAACTTTAGTGTCACGTTCTGTTTGCTTGGAGGCGTTAAAAACTCGAATATGGAAATGGCATACTTTCAGAACAATCATCTCATTGTTTAGAATAATCTGGTGGTCCTGCTGAATCCCTTTGCCAAGTTCCTCAGCAGAAACATGATTTTCTTCCACTTTGCAAGAAGAATATACACAAGTTAACCTGTCAAATTAAAATCGATTAACTTGGTCACTGGCAACATACTAACAGTTCAAGGAAATACATTTACTGATAGGAGTATAAAACACTACAAAAGCCCATACTTTTATAGGACACATACATCATCCCCTTTCACAGAAGTATAAATGATTTCATTTGTTTGCATAGGTTTTAGTAATGTTTGAGAGATAAGTAAATCTTAGCTAAGTATTGATAAACCAGGTTTTTGTGTGTTCTGATTTTACCAATGTTGCTTACATGATATGCTTTGGGTGATGCTCCATTATAGACCACTGTAGATAGAATCTCTTGAAATAAATTATTGCTGTAGCCTGCAAAGCAACAACTGACTATTAGCACACGATCATTAAGCTAGGAAAGGCACTGTCTCTTGGAAGAGGAGCGCTTTACCTGGATTTTGTGGGGGAACTTGAATGCTTGACACACTTCCTGAATCTTTTGCTCATAATATATCCGCATCATTTTCTCCTCTTCGCAGGATAGAGGCTTCACACTCGTGCTCCCAACAACTGAATTCAAAACGGTGGTTTAACACTTGTATCAAAATGGGAGTTGCCAGACAAACTCGGCACAAACTTAACACAATGAACAACGGCCGACAAGGAAAACAAGCGCAACTATGAAAAGAGCAATATTTTGAAGTGAAATTTGTACTTACATAATATAGTACTACTGATGCTCATGTGTACTCATCGAAACATAAAGGCAGCAGAAACCATCAGATAGTACGTACCATGATCGGGCGCAGGTTCCGGGTTCGATATCGACCCGTCAACAGGGTCCACCTTCAAGCGCGTCGTTCCATACTTCACAGAGAGAACAAAAGGAAACGTGAGCAGCCATTATCCCATCAAAACAAGTGAATGAATGTAATGTCGCCGGGAGAACCCCAACCTGCGCGAGGGTCTGGGCCGAACGCTGGTTCACGCCCGCCCACTTATCCAACTGCAAAGCAGAATCAAATGCATCAGCATATCACGGCCAGCGTAGGCTATATAGGTCAGCAGCCCCAGGCCGAAGCAACCCTGGGCACCAAGCAAGCGCAGCAATAGAAAGGATGGATCGGTAAGGGTCACCAGGTCCTGAGGCTGGAAGATCCACCGCTCCCGGTGCGAGGAGGTCTGGAAATCCGACATCTTTCTTGGCGCTCCTCCCTCCGCCGCTCTCACGAGCTGAGTCGAGCACCCCGCTGGTGATGCCCCGCCTACCTGATCGAGGTGGGTGGGAGCGGGATGCTGCAATACTACGGCGTCGTCCGGAGGGCGCTGAGGCGGAGCGCGGGAGGGGCAGCGGCGGTCCGGCCGTCGCAGAGAAGGAAGAAGGGGTTTGGGTGGCGCCGGCTGGGGAACAGAGAGCCCTCCGGTCTGCTGTTATGGAGCTCGAGTCCGAGCGGCCCGCGGGGTGCGGGCTTAACCGGCCCGGTTCACGAAGAGCCCGGCCCAGTCGACGTAAATGGGCCGGCCTACTATCATGCCGGGCCGATGTGGGCCTAGTCCTCTGCTCTTTTCACCATCCACGCGACCACGCGTTTTGATCTCGTCGCCATTATCCATTCTTTACCTGCTCCAGCCAGTCGGACGACCAATCTCTCCCAGCCGCCGCCGACTGACCGGCGCCGCCGAAGAGGATGGGCGACGATCGCGTGAAGGCGGAGGCGCTGCAGATCCTGGGCCTCTTCCAGGTGATGCCCCGCCTCGTCGTCTTCGACCTCGACTACACCCTCTGGCCCTTCTACTGGTCCGTGCCCGTCTGTCAGGCACCTGATAGGGTAGGCAGTATAACAGTAGGCAACTGGATAGGAAATTGACAGGAATAAGGTAAATTGGAAGCAAAACAAGAAGAACAGGAAGAACAAACTGATGAATTTAGTTTTAGGGTTTCTCCTGCCACCCATCCGCCCACTCTCTCGGGTTATATAGAGTCCCCCGCAGAGCCACGAGTTTACCCGTTCATTACAGTTTAAGCATCATTAACGAACTAAAACCTGATTAGGCCTGTCCTATTACAACCAGGACCATCGGATAGGTCGAAAGGGTATCAGGCACTCATGTCCGTTGGATAACTGATGAAGAATAACAGGGCAGGAACACCTTCAGGTCCTGACATTGCTCCCACCTCGACACCAGACTTCAAGGATGGAAAGCTGGGAACGTCGACTGGATGAACTTTGCATCTTCCCAAGTAGAGTCTTCAGGTGTGAGATTCTTCCAATGCACCAACCATTGAGCTACCGGAATGTCATAGGCACCAGCCTTGCGAGGCACCTGTCTGTATTGCAGAACAGCAAGTGGTTCAGTCTTGATCTTACCTTCAGGAGTCAACAGAGGCAGGCTAGCATTAGGTACAGCCGTTGGTCCCAAATGCTTCTTGAGTTGGTTCACGTGGAAAACATCATGAATGAGTGTTCCCTGAGGTAATTGCAATTTGTAGGCAACCTTTCCAATGCGCTGCAGGACACGGAATGGTCCATAATATTTAGAGGTCAACTTCAGAGCATTCCTCAAACCCAATGCATTCTCCCGGTATGGTTGCATCTTCAAATATACCATGTCACCTTCTTGGAATTGCCTTTCTGTGCGGTTTAAGTCAGCAAACTTCTTCATTCTGTTTTGAGCCTGCAGGAGATTGTGCTGCAGTGTCTTTAGCATACCTTCCTGGGTTGAAAGGGTGGCTGATGCTTCAACAGATATATCTCCAGTTGGTGTCAGCTGTGTGATGTGTGGAGGTTTGTATTCATACAAGGCTTCAAATGGAGTAGTTTGTATGGACGTGTGGTACGAGGTGTTGTACCACCATTCAGCAGCTGACAGCCAGTTAACCCAGTTCTTTGGTTCCGAGAACGTCATGCTGCGCAGATACTGTTCTAAGCATTGGTTTACACGTTCAGTTTGTCCATCCGACTCAGGGTGATGTGCTGAACTGAAGTGCAGTTTCACTTGGAGGGCAGAGAATATTTCTTGCCAGAGTTGTGAGGTGAACACCCTATCTCTGTCACTCACAATTGTTTCTGGAGGGCCATGAACTTTCACAATGTTGTCCAGGAGAAGTTGTGCAACTTGATGAGTGGTGTATGGGTGTGCCAAAGGAATGAAATGTGCATATTTTGTGAGGCGATCAACCACCACTAAAATGACATTTTTCCCTTTGGATTTCGGCAGACCTTCGACAAAATCCAAGCTAATGTCTGACCACTTGCTCTTGGGGATTTTAAGAGGATCCAAGAGTCCAGGATAATGTACCCGTTCTGTTTTGGATATCTGGCACACAGGGCATATTGCCACTTGCTGTGAAATGAACTGCTTCATATTTGGCCAGAAGAACAAGTGTTTCAGTCTGTGGTAAGTGGCTCTGCTGCCCGAATGACCACCAAAGATGGATGAGTGGAATGACTGAAATAATTTTTCTTTTAGGTCTGTATGTGAGCCAACCACAATTCTGTTGTTGTAGCGCAACATGCCATTCTTCAAGGTAAATTTAGGATGTGAATTTGGATCAATCGCTAACTATTGCAGAAGTAGTGTGCATTTGTCATCATTTACGTAAGTTGCAAGAACATTAGACATCCAAGTGGGTATCACAGCAGAAGTTGCCAAGCAGATATCTTCAGCCTGATCTTGATCTTTTCTAGAAAGAGCATCCACCGCCAAGTTTTCTTTCCCTTGTTTGTACTCAATAGAGTAGTCAAATTCCAACAATTTCATCATGAGCTTATGCTGAATACCTTCAAGTAATCTCTGACTAGTGAGGTACTTAAGACTCCTTTGGTCGGTCTTGATGATTAGTTCATTTCCCAAGAAATAATGGTGCCACTTCCTTAGAGATTCTAGGATAGCCAAGGCTTCCTTTTCATAAACTGACATTGCAAGCGCTTTTGGACCCAAGGATTTGCTGTAGAAAGCAATTGGTTGCCCCTTTTGCATGAGCACAACACCCAGTCCTGTTCCTGAAGCATCTGTTTCGAGCTGAAAAGGGATGTTGAAGTTGGGCAAGATGAGAACTGGCGGTGTTGTCATGACTCTTTTGAGGTGTTCAAAAGCTTCTTGTTGTTGTGGCCCCCAGTGAAATGCATTCTTCTTCATGACTTCATGTAGGGGTTTGCATATGGATGCATAGAACTCAATGAAGCGTCTGTAGTACCCCGTGAACCTAAGAAATCTTCTCAGTTGTTTCAAGGATGTAGGAGCAGTCCATTTCTTAATCTCTGAGATCTTCGATGGATCCGTAGCTACTCCTTTGCCCGAAATTATATGGCCAAGATACTCCACTGAAGAGGTGGCAAATGAAAATTTGCTGCGGTTCAACTTGAGTTGGTGTTTCCTGATCAATGCAAGTGTCAGGTTCAGATGGTGTCAATGTTGCTGTGGGTTCTTGCTGTAGATGAGAATGTCATCGAAGAAAACCAAGATAAATTTGCGGAGGTGTGGCGCAAAGATGTTGTTCATCAGGTGCTGGAAGGTTGCTGTCGCGTTTGTGAGGCCAAAAGGCATCACTAGGTACTCCTAATGACCCATATGAGTGGAAAAGGCGGTCTTGGGTATATCTTCCGGCTTCATTCTGATCTGATGGTACCCAGATTTTAGATCCAACTTCGAAAATATTTCTGCTCCATGCAATTCATCCAAGAGATCCTCTATGACTGGAATTGGGAACTTATTTCTGACTGTTATCGAGTTAAGCTGTCTGTAATCAATGCACAGACGCCAGCTTTTATCTTTCTTTCTCACTAAGATAGCTGGAGATGAGTAAGGGCTTTGGCTCGGTCTAATCTCTGCATTCTTGAGCATATTTTGAACCAACTCTTCAATGATGTTTTTCTGTTTGTGAGGTACTCGGTATGGCCGGACATTGGGTGGGTTGGTTCCTTGTTTCAAAGGAATAGAATGATCAGAGGATCTGCTGGGGGGAAGGCCACTAGGTTCCTTGAATAGATCGGCATATTGCTCCAAGATGTCCTCAACATCCATTTTACTGTCAGTGATCGAGTAAAGGACCTCAACTACTGCAGTTGATGCATTCGTGACATGCAAGAGGTAAGCTGTAGCTCCCTATTTGAGTAACTTGTTGCATTCTTTAGAGGAGATTAGACAGTCCGTAGTTGGGACTGCTCTGTCCATTAAGGTAACCCAGGTGTTATCAACTGTTATAGCAATGCTGCGATTTTCCCAGTCAGTGAAGTTTGGGCTGTGCTTTTTCAACCAATCCGCACCTAAGACCATGTCATATC
The DNA here is from genome assembly GCA_947311845.1 of Poa pratensis. NCBI lineage: Eukaryota > Viridiplantae > Streptophyta > Magnoliopsida > Poales > Poaceae > Poa > Poa pratensis. Next base: position 5,400,090 of record CAMZMU010000072.1, read on the forward strand.
CTTTCAAGGGAAGAACTTGACAAGTGAACTGAAATTTCGTAGACTGAATGGCAAACTGACAGTCCGGGATTGTACTGTCCGACATTAGCTCACCTCCTCCGGCAACCATTACTTTCCTTGTCGCCGTGGCCTTTGTTTGGAGCTTCTTCTTGAAGACAAATTCTTTGTCAATGAATGTCTTGCTGCTCCCACTATCCACTAGTGCAATTGCTTGATGAGCCCCTATGTGCACAAGTACTGACAAGGTGGTGTCTCCCGGAATACCATGCAAGGCCTCAGCTGAAATGAGGTTAATAACATCACTATTTGCTGGGTGAGCTATGTCTTCTGCTGCTTGCTGCACTGGTTCAGTGTCAGTGTTCAGAGTGGCCTCTGCATCATGAAATTTTTCAGTAATAGCGGTATCTTCCTCTTCGGCATGCCCTTGCATTTGCATTGCATGAAGTGCATTTCTGAGACCAGAACACCTATGTCCCACATGCCAAGTTTCTGGGCAATACCAGCATTTAGTTTTGTCTCGTGGTTTGTCCATATTGGCCACATTTCTGTTGTCACGGTGGAACTGGTTTTGTTTATTCTGAACTGCCGCTGGTGTCCGATTCTGCATTGGTTGGGTAGTTGTTCTCTTGAGAGTAGAGAGATGAGCCAGCTCTTGTTGCCTTGCAAGGAAATAAGCTGAACGCATAGTCGCTGGTTGATGGCTTTTTACTGCATGCTTGATGGTATCCTTAAGTCCACTCAAGAATCTCAGCAGACTAAACTTATCCGTCAGGTATGGATGGTCTCGCTTCATCTGAATCATATAGTTTTCAAACGAGTCAATGTACAAGTTCACAGATGATACTTGTTTGAGATGTTGGAACTGTTCCATCGATTCGTGTTCCCCATCTTCTGGAAATCTGTCGCAAAGCAACTCACACAGTTCAGGCCAGCTCATTTGCAAAACATCCAGTGTGGTGCTGATCAACCAGGTCTTTGCCTTTCCTCTGATATGTGCATTGGCCCATTTGACTTTAGTGTCATTGGTAATACCAGCCAGAATGAATACTCCTTCACACTCTTCAATCCAAGATTTGGTATTTGAGCCATGGAACAGTGGAAGCTCAATGTGTGGCGTTCGCAGATACGGCTCCTGCTGGTTTTCTTGCGATAAATGCATACTTTTGTGAGCTCTAGGGTTGTCCTCTGCCGCTGTAGGAGTTCTTTGGGTGGCTGGTGACGATTGAGCCATTGCCGTCGGCTGAGTAGGATAATTTGGAGGTGGCTGGGCGTAGGTAGCTGGAGGGGGCTGTGTATAAGTGAATTGTGGCTGTATGGGTGGTGGGTAATGGTAATATCCATTGTTTGGTGGATAATAAGGATAATTGGGGTATGGTGGGCTGTAAAAATTGGGGCTTGGGTAGTAAGGTGAAGGGAAAGGTGGTTGATTTGGCTGGTACATGTGTGGGTGGGTTGCTGGGGTTGTTGTTTGGTGAAAGCTCGAGGTGGGTTGAGACACAGGAACATAGCTGGAACTAGGCTGGTGGGATGATGGGGCAAGCGGTAGCGATGGTGGTGGTCTGAAGGTATGGTAGGTAGGACGAGGGCTTGATGGTGGAAAGGTTGGGTGAGGCATCTGCTCGGGAGTCAAATTCCCCAACTATGGTGATGGGTTGGAACTGGATGATTGGTGTGGCCGTAGGGTAGACATGGGTGTGGATGATGGTGCGTTCCCCTCAAGAATTGGGCTTAAAGGTAGAGAATTTGTGGTGGGTGGTGGTGTGTTTGTGGTTGTAGGCACGAAATCGGTAATCACGGATGCTGTCGGAACCTGATCTTCCTGATGTTTTTGCGGCCGCACTGCTAGGCTAATCTCTGCCATCATCTCAGTGAGTTTGCTTAGATTACCTTGGATCGAATCCACAGATGCTTGCTGGTGTTCAAGACGACGATGCAGGTTCAGGACTTCCCTCGGCAGTCGATCACGGATCGCTTCCTCGGCCTGCGCCTGTTCTTGCGCTGCCTCCAACAGCGCTGCTTCCTCCGCCGCAGACGCCAACCGATCCTGCGAGCGCGTGCGCCGGTGGCCCATGGTGCCTTGAGTTGTCGATGATGCCTCGCGGATGTAGATCTCCCGCAGTGTCGCCAGCCCAGCCGGAAAAGGGATTTTACCCCCAGACCGCGAGATCCGGGAACCTCGTCGTGGCGGCGGCGCGAGCTGATTGGGATGGGAGGGAGGGGTCTACTTCGGGGAGGGATTGGCTCGTGATACCATTTGTCAGGCACCTAGGGTAGGCAGTATAACAGTAGGCAACTGGATAGGAAATTGACAGGAATAAGGTAAATTGGAAGCAAAACAAGAAGAACAGGAAGAACAAACTGATGAATTTAGTTTTAGGGTTTCTCCTGCCACCCATCCGCCCACTCTCTCGGGTTATATAGAGTCCCCCGCAGAGCCACGAGTTTACCCGTTCATTACAGTTTAAGCATCATTAACGAACTAAAACCTAATTAGGCCTGTCCTATTACAACCAGGACCATCGGATAGGTCGAAAGGGTATCAGGTACTCCTGTCCGTTGGATAGCTGACGAAGAATAACAGGGCATGAACACCTTCAGGTCCTGACACCGTCCTCCCCCTCCTTCACCTGATTCCACCATTGCTTTGGAGCACCGTCTGATTGGCTTTGCAGCGAGTGCCGCTCCAAGAGGGAGTCGCCGAGCCTGTACCGGCACGCCAAGGGCATCATGTGCGCGCTAAAGGAGAAGGGGGTCGACATGGCCATTGCGTCTCGCTCGCCCACATCCGACATCGCAAGGGTCTTCATTGACAAGCTGGAGCTCCAGCCCATGTTCGTCGCGCAGGTAAAGCTCGCCGTCTGGCCGTTGGTTCTTGACCGAAACTCAGGATAATTGTAGAAATCGGCCTTCCGATGTACTCCAAAATTGTAGAATTCAGGAGTAGCAAGTAACTAGCATTGTTAATACATGCAAATGCGCCAAAATTGCTAGCAATTGGCTTCCACACAAGTTAATATTACAATTAAAATTGGAGTCAACAAGTACTTTATGTATTTCTTCTTTTAGTTTGGCTGGCCACGAGCAGCTTTATTTCCTTGAATTCCACCAGACTAAAATATTGAAAACCATCAGATGAATGGAAGCAGAATCAAGAATGCGTGAAGAGGATTTTTGTTTCGTCATCTAAGTTTAGTGTGCAAGACACAAATCTCATTAATCCACTGAAAGGATCACATGATATAGAATTTTTTGGTGATAAAGGCACACATTTAGGGTTTTGTTGAGTGAGAAAATTGGGAACAGACAATTTACATAATTTTTCCCTTTATAATCTAATTGCAGCAAATTCAGTGGCGTATCAAGAAAAATTGGCTGTTCATCTTAACTTCAGTACCCAGTCGAAAAAGAAATACATTTCCCTTAATCTAGCAGAAGATGATGACATGAAATTTCCTACACTCTATTCTGTGAAAGTTACGGAAAGCGTCGCTGAAATATATCTCTACTGTGCAACCATTTGCGATTATGCATGGTATAAACGGAAAATATCATATATCTCTTGGTCATTGTATGCAGGAAATATTCTCCAGCTGGACTCACAAGACAGAGCATTTCCAAAAGATCCAGAGAAAAACTGGGGTTCCATACAAGTCTATGCTCTTCTTTGACGATGAAGACAGAAATATTAAATCGGTAATGTGCTAATTCTTACTGGCTACTGCAGTCACTTTATCAGAAAATAATCCGAAATGTTGCATATCTTGGTGCAGAAATTTCAGTGAGCACACATGATATTTTTTAAACTGCTATTGCTCTTAGTTTGTTGATTCAGTATTTGTTATAACCTTCGGAAGTTTCTCCTAGGTTGGTTTTAGGCTCGTCCTAGCTCAAGCTTGTGTTATAAGTTAGCTTGCTATACTCTGAGTCATCTTAATTACTGAGGTGTTATGATTTGGTTCGCATCTTGGTGGAGTATAAGAGAGACTAATAATCAAAAGGTCTCTATGTTAGGACGTGATGCCCATATATCTAAGTAACTTGTTATCAAACTTTGTGTTGCAATCTCATATGTTAATTCTGTGTGTGTTCCATTGTCTGCCACTTTATAAAGAGAGAGTGCATTTGTGAAACCATGAACCCCGGTATATCTTTAATCATAAGAAACACCTTTCCAACACCATATACCACTTTTCTATTTTCAGCCATCATTAAATCCGAAAATACAAAAATACTTTTCATCTTGCATACATCATTAAAAAACCCAAAAATATCATTTACCATTGCATGCACCACCATTGCATATTTATTTCCTGTTTGCATTGCATAACTATCTTGATGTCATTCTTACACCTTGTGCTTGACAACTACAGGTGAGGTTGAGGACCAAAACATTTAACTTTGTTTTGTAGGTAACCAAAAGAAGGATAAGAAGATATATCTTCACTACTGATTCCTGGAGAGTTCGATATTAAACCCTCGAGTCACCCCTCGTGGGGAAAACAAGTCTTCCACTACTACACACTCTGCACTTGGAGTCTCAACCTAACCCATTTAGTTTTCACGCAGGTAACCACGCGAAGGGCTAGCAAGTGTTTTCTGGCGCCGTTGTGGGGTAACTACGTGAAGGGCCATCAGATGCCTCTATGCATCTTCATGATTTTGTTGAAATATGTGACATGCATAAATTTAAAAATGTGGAAAGTGATATTCTAAAACTGAAGTTATTTCCTTTCTCACTTAGAGGAAAAGCTAAAGAGTGGCTGCATTCATTACCTATTGATAGCATTAAAACTTGGGATGATTTAAAAGAAGCTTTCATTAAGAAATACTATCCTCCTGTTAAAATTTTGCAAAATAGAAACATTCTTTCTTTTAGGCAAAATGAAAATGAACATGTTGCTATGGCTTGGGATAGGATTAAACTTATGCTTAGAACTTGTCCATCACATGGGGTCAACGAATGGACCATACTACACTCTTTTTACAATGGTCTAAATTACATGTCTAGAAACATTCTTGATTCTGCTGCTGGAGGTGCTTTTATAGGAAAAACTATAGTAGAAGCTAAGAACATATTGGAAAGTATTTTGCAAAACTATAGTCAATGGCATACTGATAGAGCACCTAATCCATCTAAGAAAGTGAACTCCATAGAAGAAACAAATTATTTGTCATCTAAAATGGATACTATTCTTGCTTTCATTAATAAACAAAATATTGAAAATGTGCCTTTGCAAGAACTAGTTGGTAATAATCCTGAAAATGTTGATGTTAACTTCATTAGGAACTATGGTAATAATGGGTATGGTAACAACAATTATAATTCCTATAATAAACCCCCGTATGTGCCAAACAAATATGCCACTAGTAGTAACGTTTCTAGTGATTTGGAGAACACCATTAGATCATTTATATCTACTCAAAAGGAGCTTAATAAGGAATTTATATCTAAGTTTGAAAAACAAGACTCTTTGTTTGAAAGGGTAGATCAGCTCACTAAGGAAGTTTCCTCATTAAAGAACACCATTATAGCTCAAAAACATGAGGAAACAATTAAATATTGTCAAGAGGTTATAAATAAATCTTGGGAACATATTCGTGAGCAAGAGAGAATTGCTAAGGAAACTATTATGGTAGTGAAAGAGAGAAAAGTTGAGGAAGTTAAAATGCTTACTGAAGTCAAGGAACCATGGCTTGATTTAGAGAATTGTAGCTTGCAAGAATTAATATCTATCTTACAAAAATTTGCAAGTGATCCTTCCATCAACTCTAACCAAGCAGGTTTTGTTTCTTATATTGCTAATCATGTTTTAAAAGAAAAGATTGCTAGGTACAACCAAGAAGCTATGATACCACCTAAGCTTGGGGATATATGGATTCCCAAAGTACTAGTAACCATTGGAAAAGAGACACACCATGCTATACTTGATCTAGGATCTAGTGTCTCTGTTTTATCTAAAGAACTATATGATATACTTGAATTGAAAAATCTTGAAAAATGCTCTATTGAACTTGCACTTGCTGATGATTCCATTAAACATGCTTTAGGAAAAGTAAGTGATGTTATGGTAGAGTTGCATATGACATTTGTACCTGTTGATTTTCTAATCATGGATATGAGGAATAAAACCTCTAGTACAATTATTTTTGGAAGACATTTTCTTCGTATCACAGGTGCTATCATTGATTCAAAAGAAGGGAATATGAAGTTTCAGTTTCCACACAAGAAGTGCATGGAACACTTCCCAAGGAAGAGGGACACGCCAAAGTTCAAGCTCCCTCATGAGCTTCGTCCGCTATAAACATCAAGTAAGAAGCCTAACTATATGGCTATAAAGAAAGCGCTTTACGGGAGGCAACCCGGTTGTTTTTTATTTTTTGATTTTCTTTGTGTCCTCTTGCTGTAACAAGAGACTTTGTTTATAGTTTATTTTTTCTGGAATTTTTAATAAAGTGCCAAGTTTTACTCATTTTGGTTTGAAGAACTTGCTTATAGCCTTCGGAGATTTTATTCCTGCACGACTCTGTGCACGGTATAATTTTTAATTCTTATTCTGTAACTCCGAATGAGCTCATATTTTAACTATAGTTGCAACTTTTCATCCTCTGTATGCATGAATTGTTTTGGAATTTTTAGACAAAGTTTAGTAGGGTAGAAAATACGTTTTGCTGCTGCTGTTTTTCTGGACAGATTCTGTCCCGTTTCGTTTGATGCATGTTTTGAACTTTTAACTTGAATCTTTTTGATCCAATTGAGTTTATGAGTAGGCATACAACATTATACACTTCCTGGACATCCATATGAATTTTTTGTTCAAGGATTATATGCAGCAAGAAATCTATTTGTTTATCACTACTAATGCACCCCACAGAAAAGAAATGGGAGAAACGGTGTTTTGAAGTTTTTTCACAGGGATTAGAGGAGATGCACCAAGAGCTATCCAAGGATGGTGAAGACCATAAGCTTGGGGATGTGAAGACAACCCCACTGGACCTACACACTCTCGGTTTGCACACGTCTAACTTCTGTTTTTCGATCGAAACACTTTATCACATAAACTTGGAGCATCTTTTTGTTTGTTTTGGTTTGATTTTTATTTTTTGAGACCACCACACTATCATTTATATATGAGAGAGATACTGGAAATTTGGGTTGATTTATGTTGGATGCTATTATTAGATTGGGAAAAGGGATGTTGGAGTTGATTTTAAAAGATACATATAGTTGCATGATTCATGAGCTTGTTAATGAGTAATAATTTGCAAGTATTTTATCAAGAGCTATCTTTTATTCATGTTTTGATGCTGAATGTTATTTTACCTTGTTTAACATGGATTAGTTAGTTCTATGGACACTCATGCATGCATTTAGATGGTCAACTTTCTCCCTCTTGCTAGCCCAAAAATTCCAACAAGTAAAAACTTGTTTCCAGTGAGTCCACCATATCTACCTATTAGCTTTATGCTATTCTGAGTATGTTTATCATGATATTTTGTGTTATCTATACCTCTGAATGAAAATGCTTGTGTTATTGATTGTTATGGGAAAAATTGGTTATAGAGCTCTCTCGAACTTGATGCACATTTTACTATCATTGCAATAAATAAAACATGACCCATTGTGATTAAGATTATGATGCTAGTGGCTTGATAAATGTTCGAGGTTGGGAGTTAGCCCATATGTGATTAAAATTATGATGTTGTGGGCTTGACAAATGTCTTTGGTTGAGAGTTAGCTCATATGTGCTGTCACATGGCAAGCTTTCAACATGCACTTCATTTCATTTAGTTGATATCATGTACTTTTGTTTATGGATGCTTACCATGGGTGAAATAAATGTGAAAATGAAGTAGGTTTAAATGAGTTTGTATAAATGGTTAGAGAGACGCATGGGCCGCTAATCTAAGCCATGCATCATTCATGGCGGAAATTTACTTACATGCTATGGTGAACCTTCTGTGATACACCTTACAATAAAAAGCTATCTAATGGTAAATAAAAAGGGTGTTGAGATTGTTCATTGTGTTTGTTTGTCTTGTCATTTTGATACGGGGCTTGTTCCATATCCTGGGACAAGAGGTACCCCAGTTGACGCTCTTAATGATACTATTATTATTTACAATGATATTTAACTTGAACTTGCTTTGTTTTCCAAGTTGAGTAACACGTGGAGTAGGTACTTGTATTCAAGGGGCATGAGACTTTCAACCTGTACTTTGTCAAGCACACTACTTATATTTGCTTTCACTTTAAACTTAATCATTCAAAATGTTATGATAGGGGAATGAGAGCTTGACACCAAGGATTATCACATTACAATCATTAACTTAAGTAGAGATGTTCAGAAGTTAGATGAAACTTATTCACGCTTTACCTCTACTCATATATATCTTTCCAAAGTGTCCACCTTTTATATTCAGATTTTCATCAATACTCTATGGCCATTATAGGATGTTCTTTCTTTTCATTATGCATACATGTGCTCCATAATACTTTCTTTTATGTTACACTTTGTGAATTATCATTGAACATCTTTGCATTGAATACTTGATATCACTTCATAAACTATCTTGCATATTGCTACTCCTTTTAAGAATGAATCATTTGACTCTATGTATCAATAGTAATCATCTTTGATACCAAAGTTTTTCCAGTGAGTCCACCATATCTACCTATTAGCTTTATGCTATTCTGAGTATGTTTATCATGATATTTGTGTTATCTATACCTCTAAATGAAAATGCTTGTGTTATTGATTGTTATGGGAAAAGTTGGTTATAGAGCTCTCTCGAAATTGATGCACACTTTACTTTCATTGCATAGATAATTCATGACCCATTGTGATTAAAATTATGATGTTGTGGGCTTGACAAATGTCTTTGGTTGAGAGTTAGCCCATATGTGCTGTCACATGGCAAGCTTTCAACATGCACTTCATTTCATTTAGTTGATATCATGTACTTTTGTTTATGGATGCTTACCATGGGTGAAATAAATGTGGAAATGAAGTAGGTTTAAATGAGTTTGTATAAATGGTTAGAGAGACGCCTGGGCCGCTAATCTAAGCCATGCATCATTCATGGTGGAAATTTACTTACATGCTATGGTGAACCTTCTGTGATACACCTTACAATAAAAAGCTATCTAATGGTAAATAAAAAGGGTGTTGAGATTGTTCATTGTGTTTGTTTGTCTTGTCATTTTGATATGGGGCTTGTTCCATATCCTGGGACAAGAGGTACCCCAGTTGACGCTCTTAATGATACTATTTTTTTTTGAAGCTTTAACTACTGCAGGGGAGCCCCCCACAGTTAATGATACTATTATTACTTACAATGATATTTAACTTGAACTTGCTTTGTTTCCCAAGTTGAGTAACACATGGAGTAGGTACTTGTATTCAAGGGGCATGAGACTTTCAACCTGTACTTTGTCAAGCACACTACTCATATTTGCTTTCACTTTAAACTTAATCATTCAAAATGTTATGATAGGGGAATGAGAGCTTGACACCAAAGATTATCACATTACAATCATTAACTTAAGTAGAGAAGTTCAGAAGTTAGATGAAACTTATTCATGCTTTACCTCTACTCATATATATCTTTCCAAAGTGTCCACCTTTTATATTCAGATTTTCATCAATACTCTATGGCCATTATAGGATGTTCTTTCTTTTCATTATGCATACATGTGGTCCATAGTACTTTCTTTTATGTTACACTTTGTGAATTATCATTGAACATCTTTGCATTGAATACTTGATATCACTTCATAAACTATCTTGCATATTGCTACTCCTTTTAAAAATGAATCATTTGACTCTATGTATCAATAGTAATCATCTTTGATATCTATTGATAGTATTAAAATGCAAAGTCCATGTTAGTTTTATCACCTTCATACTTGAGGACGAGTATAGGTTAAGCTTGGGGATGTTGATGCATGTAAAATGCATACATGAACTTTGCATTATTTTACTTATATTTCAGTCATATTTGCATCATATAAGGGTTATATCACTGTTTTATAATGAGTTTGGGAATATTTGATATGTTTCCTATTTTTTATGGAATTAACCTTGCACAGGCAGAAAACCCTATTTCTATATTTTAATGTTTCATGGACCCAAACGACGTCCAAATGACCTGCAAATTTACGAGCGTCAATTTTTGGAAGGAAGAAGACTTGGGAGCGAAGGAATCAAACAAGCGGAGACCCGAGGGCCAAGATAGGTGGGCCCATGCGACCAGGTACATGGGCCGCGTGAGACCCCTCCTTTTGGGCCTCGGAGCTCCGTTGCCGTCGATCTTTCCTCCACCGACTTGGTTTTGACCTAAAACCGCCTATAAAAATAGCACCCCGACGTTCTCTGGAAGGAGCACCGTAGAAACACAGAAACACGAAACAGAGACCTGGAGTTGCAGATTGGAGGGGGAAAACTCCGGCGGGGCGCTGCCGGCGTGGTCTCCATCTTCTCCAATGACTTCTCCACCGTCTCCATGATGATCTTTTTATGAGTTAATATATATTTGAGATTGCAATGGTTTTATTTCAGTTATGAAAGTAGATGCATATTATGTACCCCATTCTTATTTACTTGTCATGATCAAGCATGTTTATGAGAGCGTGTGAGGGGGAATGTGTGCATTAGTTGGAGTAAAGGGGGGTGGCTAGTGCAGTGAACGTGAGAGAAAGTTCTGCGATCAACTTGGGTATCTCTACCTTAGCCTCATTAGGGATAAAAAGAAATACCATGCTACCGGAGATGTGGGTGTGACCATTGCCACTACTCCATGACTAGATCTAGCATGTTCTTATTTTAACTTCATGTCATGATACTTATTGCTATACTCTGAGTTATCTTAATTACTGAGGTGTTATGATTTAGTTCGCATCTTTGTGGAGTATAAGAGAGACTAATAACCAAAAGGTCTCTATGTTAGAACACGATGCCCATATAATTATAACTTGTCATTAAACTGTTGTGTTGCAATCTCATATGTCAACTCTAGTGTTCCATTGTCTACCACTTTATTAAAGAGAGAGTGCATTTGTGAAACCATGAACCCCGGTCCATTTTTAATCATAAGAAACACCATTCCAACAACTTTTATCACTTTACCATTTTCTGCCATTTAAAAATCCGAAAATACAAAAACACTTTTACATCTTGCATTCACAATATATAACCCAAACATATCATTTATCATTGCTGCCACCATCCTTGCATATTTATTTACCACCATTACATATTTATTTCTTGTTTGCATTGCATTTTATCTTGATATCATTCTCACACCTTGTGCTTGACAACCACTAGGTGAGGTTGAGGACCAAAACATTAACTTTGTTTTGTAGGTAACCAAAAGAAGGATAGGAAAGATAAATCTTCACTACTGATTCCCCGAGAGTTCGATATTAAACCCTCGAGTCACCCCTCGTGGGGAAAACACGTCTTCCACTTACTACACACTCTGCACTTGGAGTCTCAACCTAACCCATTTACTTTTCACACAGGTAACTACGTGAAGGGTCATCACCGCCACATCCGCGATGGAGGAAGGCGCTCCCTGTGTTGTGCGGCACGCCTCCAAACCGCAATGAATGAGCACGAGCTCGCATGGGCGCTGCACATGATAGTTGAGAAGGAGACCCTTGGCTATGACTAGATCAGCCGAAAAGAAGACCATCTAGTTTATTTTTCAGTTTTTAGTTTCAATTCTAACATCGTGCTATCGTGTGGACTCTAGTTTTAATTTCATTTTGAATATGCATTACCATTCCGTGTATCAGATCTGCGCGAGCTCTCTTCATACCGGATAATTTTTTTCCACCCAATATGATTTATCCAGTACGAGAATATAAGGGATCTGCTAGATATGCTCTAATAAAAACCCAGCCCTAAAAAATTTCTAACAAGAAGGAGGCGGTGTTTTGGCTTTTAGGACTAGATACTCCTACTATGAAAAATAAATTTAAAATATTGTAAATGTCAAAAAAATTCGGACATACATCCGAACATGTTATGTTCACCCACAAAATTTCACGGAAAAAATACATTTTTTATGACTTGTGTAAAAAAGACAAATTTAATTACTGCAAAATGATTTATCACCCGACATTTCTTTTATCTTTTTGACACACCCCCTCAAGAAAATATATTTTTTCATAAAATTATGTGTGTGAACATTTTTTCAGGTTTTTTAACATTTTGAAAAACGATTTTGAACCATGAGAGCAAATGCTCTACGAGTCAAAATGGATTTCTGTAACAAAAACCCAAACCCCTAGGCTAGACCTAGGCGCGGCGGAGCGGGCCATAGCACCGTTCGTTCCCTTCGGCCTTCGCGACTCGACTCGCCTGCTGACAGCCGCCTCCCCGACTGAGACTGTCCAGTTCAGTAGGGTTTCTCCGCGCCGATCTCGCCGCCCAGGTCGCCGCCCCCTCCTTCCCCGGCTCCCCCCTCCCCCCTCGCCCTCGCCGGGGCGCTTCCTCTCCCGCGAGCTGCAACCACCCTTCGTCCCCAGTTCATGCGGTAGCAGGCCGGCGCGGGCCCTGGGTGCTGGAGAGCTCCGCGGGATGGAGGCGCTCCCCTCGTCGCCGAGGCACCCTCCCAAGTACGGCAGCGCCGCCGTCCAGGTCCGTACCTCTTCGAAACTCCCCTCCCCTCGTTCGCGGGTTTGGTTACGAGCGCTTCGAGTCAGCTGTATGTTCGTCACTCTGAATCCTGTCCCAGAGCCAATTAGTTGTTGTCTTGACCAATCCAGGGCAGACTTTGTTTCGTCTCACTGTAACGAGCTCGGAATTTACATGTTATGGCGCCGATTTGGTCAAGGGTAAACTGCATTGGTCAGCACCGAAGGATTTTGTGCTATAGCTTAACATCGTGGCAGATGGTAAATGTACCAGTTAGTACCAAAGGAATGCACATTAATATAGTTTTAGCATTACAGAGCTCATCTTGTGTAGCAACCACGTGGCTATCTAACTATACTAGTGTGGCTATGCCATAAAACCTGGACATAATCGTTTTATGACTTGGTAGATAGTAGAGACACCACCCGCTGAGCTCAATTTCTGTGCGACTAGTTGTTACAAAGGGGATAACTTGCTTAAGTCATGGTGAGTGTCCCTCATCATTTGATTTGCCCAAAGGCATAGTTTCTGATCTGCTGCAGATACACAATCTCACACGATTCCATTCACATGCCAAGTAGCCGAGTGCTCTAACTGTTTGTGTACACATGTGACTTCAACAGCTCATTTCTGTTTCTTATATTTCGCATAATGCTCATGTAGTAAACTGTATGTTGGCAGTTAGTTAAGTGGATAGAAATATTAAGTTTTACTTTTACTATATGCTTGTCTCTTGAATGAGCCATCTATAGGGTTTACGAAACTGAAGTGCATTTCTATGTGGTAACGCTGTGCGTAGTTGCTGAAAAATGATATTTATGTTGGCAGAATGCTTTGGAGCAGTTGGCGTCCATTGATCTCATCGAGCTAAGCAAGGAGGCTAGAATTGAGCATTGTCGTGCAACTAGGGACTTGAGTAGCTGCGGCCGCTATGTACAGCACATGCTGAACTCATGTGGGCACGCCTCCTTATGTGCTGAGTGTAGCCAGAGATGCGATGTCTGCCCAATTTGCAGAAGTCCAATACCTGATAATGGGAATAGGGTGCGGTTCCGCCTTTACCACAAATGCCTGGAAGCTGGGCTTATCTCTAAGCAGCACGATGAAAGGTTTCAGGAGAAAGAAGGCCATGGGGATCCTGTTAACATGGATGTCCAGCGGCTGCATTCCTTGTTTGATGTTGCGCTTCAGAATAACCTTGTCTCCCTGATTTGCCACTGTATCCTCTTTAGAAGGTTACTTATGCTTTAATCTGTTAAACACAGTTTCATTATCATTGTTTATGCAGTGCGTTCTTTTTCCTTCTGTTACCTTGACATTTGGACCAGATATTACTGATGTGTGTTTGGATGAGAGTGCTGTGTCAAGTGATCCACTTCTGGCTTTTCTCTTGGATGAGGTGGTAATCAAGGACTGGTGCAAGAGGGCTGTTAATGCACTCATATCAGAGATAGGCATGATCTGTATCCACCAATATTTTATTAATCGGTTCTTGTTCCAATTACAGAATTAATGTCTTTTTACGAGCCTTGCATCTCTTCATGCAAGCACATCATGCTTGTTGAGGGGGAGCTAAGGTTTATTCTTATATTGGTGATAACACCTTAACCACATCTTAGATAGATCTGGATTAGAGATGATGAAGTCTAAGTTACCCCAGCTGCAAAAGTTTGCAGTTCAGTTAGCAGGAATTTCCAGCGTCGTTGAAGTTATGATAGCATCTTTCAGGGAAGCAGCTCACATAAATGACCTGCATCAACTCATTGAGAACACAATGAAGGCAAAACAGGTATTGTTTCTTAACTCCAGTGCTATTAGGAATTTTATGTCAATGACTCGCTGTCAACAAAACCATATAACAAACCCTAAAACAACAACTAGATACCAAGTTATTCTATGCTTGGTAGTTGGGAATTGCTAAAGGCGATTATGCTGGGAGGTGTAGATTCACTGAACAGTTTACTTCAATTTATGGTGTCCCGCGAATGGATTTGGATACATAGATCATCTAAGACTGGAATATGGACAGCTACAACAACATTCGTCCCTCTTTATCTTCTCTTTCCCTTTTTGTTTCTCTATCTCGTTCATGTATGTCGACCATCACTTTTTTTTACTGAAAGATTTTCAAAGAAAAGTAATCAGATGTTTCTTACACTATCAGTATTTCTTCATGAAGTGCTCATTTTGGAGCTTTTCCTGCAGCATTTGGAAGCCATGATTTGGTGCATCAGGCACGAATTTCTTGAGAAGATTTGCTCACGCCATGCTAGTTTTGCAACTTGGAGTGCTGACGTGATTAAAAGAAAAACATCTGCAGAGGAGCGACAATGGCCTGAAGTTTCTGGTAAAACATCAGGTTACAACGAAGCCAACCAGGGTATACTTTTCATCGAGCAGGCGCTACAAAACCTTAGGAATCAGCAAAGTTATATAGATAATGAGGAAGAAGGGGAAATAACCTGTTTGCAGGATGAACAATCATCGTCTATGTTCCGTTCCACAATTGATCAGTCTAATGTCAATAGTTATCCATTTAAAAACTTACGCGAGGCAGTTGATGTACTCTTTCTGCACGGAGGATCTGACATGGTGATTGCAAAACAAGCAACTGTATCCTTTTCTGTTATCAGATAGCTTATTTTACATTTACAAGGTTACTTGCAATCATTTGAAAGATGCTACTCTTTTATTTCTCCTTGACATTCTTTAGTTCTTATACTACATATTTGATCGGCATTGGACCCGACCAGATTCAGAATGGAGGTATCTTGTGGATGATTTTGCTGCTACATTTGGTATCTCTAGTAGGATTTTGCTTGAATGCCTAGTGTTTTGTCTTTTGGATGATCACTCTTCACAGGCTTTGGAGGTAACTGATTCACACCCGTCTTTTCTGGACATGATGTTAGTATTGCTGCATGTGTCGCGCAAATATTTGATCTATTAATGTTGTCTTTGCTTCCAAGTCGTATATCTTTTCCTAATTTTTAACAGCTATTGGAGTGATGAACACCTCTTTCTGAATTACCTGCCTGTCCTATTTGACCAGAGTTTAACACAATAATTTATTTTCTGAATTCCTGTGGAATCCTCCTTTCTTCATTTATGGTGCCAGTGGCATCAGAACCCTGAGTTCTGCTTGCAAATACTGCAGTCTGCTTATTCACTTGCTACTGAGCTTTGTTTAACTATCAGTTGTGATGCTCGTCTACTCTCTGTGCAGGAGGCATGCTCTCTTCTTCCTAAGATTTCTAGCAAGGAAACACATCCAAAGATAGCACAAGTTCTTCTGGAACGTCACAGACCTGATGTGGCACTAGTCGTGTTAAAGTGCACAGGGCGTGATAGCTTCTCCGCTACTGCAAACATTGAGAAAGATGGGCTGTTATGTCTTAGTGAGGCAATGACTGCACTCCGTGTAAGAATTGAATACGGCCATGTAACAGAAGCATTTATGTTCCTTAGGAGCTACTGCTCTAGGGTAAAAGAGCAACGGCCAGCAGATACGGCTCATGTTGAAGATGCTCAAAGAAATTCTTGGATGTATCATGTGGAGGTGATGGTGACTGAGTTTTGTGAGATCTGCATTGATCGAAACGTTGTCGAGAAAATGATTGATCTGCCCTGGGATTCCGAGGAGGAGAAACATCTTCACAAGTCCTTCTTTGATTCTGCGTGTGAGAGGCCCACAGGGCCATGTGGTAGCCTGCTCGTTGTTTTCTACCTCCAGGTAAATGGTCTGTATGCTTGAGTGAACTAAGGTCCTCAGGGTCATGTACTGTATGCTTGAGTGAACTAAGGTCCTCAGGGTCATGCTTACATGATACTGTAGCTTTATGATATCCTAGTGTCATGAAATTGTCATTTGATTCATTTCTCATTTACTTACATGTTACTCCATATTTCAATAGCCACGTACATCTTTCGGATGTCAAATGAACAAACATATCAGTTAGACTTCAAAGCGGTAAAGCCTAGCAACTGTAGCATATTTTTCACGGATACAGAAGTTTCTGTATGCTACTAGATAGTGGATTTTGCACGTCAAAAAAAAAAAAAAAGATAGTGGATTTTGTACATGCAAGGGATGGGTGCTGTAGTAGTTTGAGTTTTAGGTACTTGTGTATTAAAAAATTCTCAAAAGTAAGCATAGATGTGTACCCTGTTAGAACTTGTGCACCTGCAAAAAAACCATGCAGAGTGCCCTGAAAAAAAATCACAAGATTCAAATTATGTTTTTTGAACAGCACTATTACAACCACTCGTCCCTTTTTACTCTGCGCATTGCATTTTGTATTAGATTTGTTTAAGTTTTTTGCAGGTGCACATGTTCTAACATAATAAATAGGCATGCAGGCGGACGTCCGCTGCGACGAAATTTCCGTCCGCCAGACCAGCTCATCCTTTGATTATCTGATTGGGCTAACATGATTCGCTGAACATGATTAGCCTAAAGTGTTCCTGGCGGACTGTCCGCCATGTCCGTCGGACCAGCCGCCTGCATGCCTAATAATAAACACCTATTATAGAATTATTTTTTAGATTTAGTTACTGAAACCTTAAACTTAAGCATCTGTACATGTGCTTTTCCCTATTATTAATGTACATACGCCAAAGATGACAAAATGATGCTTACTAGTTTGTAGTTTGTACATGTAGAGATACTATCTGCATTCAGATAATACAATAAGTAAACTATTAATCAGTGGCGTTGTGATGTTAGAACAAATGATAAATTGGAAGTTCACACTCTCTTGTCTATAGGAGTCTTTTCTTGCCTCGTACAGTTTTTGTTATCATGCTTCATGGATATCTTAACATTTGGTGTGTAAAAGCAATCTTCATTTTGTTAAAACTTAAAAAATATTTTATGATTTTTATACTGTGGTTTCTGTAAATGGCCTTTACATTTTTTATGTTGCCTGTGCCCTCACTATTATTTGCGTAATATACCCTATGCTTCTAATTGCGGTAGCCTAAATTGAATTTAGACTAATAGAAAACTAAGCATTAGCGTTGTCAGTTCCATTAAAGTACTACCAATAAGCTAGTGATATATGCATATATTTCCAACCTCCCATCACAAGGAAAAACATTGGAAGCTAATTATCTGAGGACTTTCTGTTTTTCTGGTTGTTCTTTTAGTGTTATCGGTACTTGGAGGCATATGATGTTCATCGCAGTCTTCACAGCTTTGAGCAAAATGCGCTGGAATCCGCTTGTGAAGAGGTTGCATCCAAAATCAGTTCAATTGCTCAGTGGAGAGAAGGTTTAGTTGTAAGTACTTCCCTACTATGGCTTTGTTTTGACATGCATGTCTTGTTCTTATGCTTTATTTTGTCAGGAAAATAATTTGTGATTTGTTCTCTCACAATATATACATAGGCAATTGCTGAGACTTGTTTTGACGAGTACTCTCTCTGTTGCCGTTTTAGAGTATGTGTAGTCAACCTCTTACATGTTTGACAGCTAATGTACAGAAAAAAGGAATTGACATGTACAAATGTTGTTACTAGGTTGTTCATGATTTTTTATTAAATGTAATGGGGAATAGCTGGATCTTTTCATGACCCTATCGGGCCACTTTGTTGACCTCCAGACATGATATACTGCAACTAATACAGTACTGCCTCCGTTTGGAGATACAGGCATTTTAGAAAGCGTCTGATCAAACAGCTTTAACTTTGATAACTAAGATATAAAAAGCTTAAAAGATTGATCACATCAAAATAGTATCAATATATTTTCGTGAAATATATTTTGACGAGTAGCAATTTCATAGTTGTTCAGTAGCATATTCATATCAAAAGTTATATGCTGAAGACTGCCAAAGTCACAAATGTCTTTTCATGTATTGTTGAATAAAGAGAGTAGTCCTGTTGGACGAATGGAAGAAGCCTATTTTCTTCAACACGTTATCTGCTGTACCACATGCTTTTTTTGAGGTGTAAATGCAACACTCAGTCTTGTTGTATATATGTCAATTACAGGCTAAATGCCTTGAGATGCTTCCTGAGGTCCAGCGGGAGGATGCCAGGGCCATCAGCAGCGGAGACCAAAGTCAATTTGCCATCCGAACCATGCAAACGTCTTCGCCACTTAATCCTTCAGTTAAATCACCTAAGCCTGCCATTGGATTGAGCTCGTCCTTCACTCCTGCTCTTCAGAACAAGTCAACCCCTCTCCCCCCCAAGGACATCCATGCATCGACTGATTCTGGTGCTCTTATCAGTAGCGTCCGTTCAGAGTTTGGCAGAAAGGTTCCATCTATTCTTCAATCTAGACCAGTTCCCCCAGGGATGCCTAAATCAAATATGAGATCGACTGCAGGGATCATGTTCCCCTCTGTGGGCCAAAATGGTGAGAATCAATATTTAAAAGGGACAAAAGAACTCGGGTTTATGAAAGGAGAGTCAAATTTTAAAAAAGGAACCAAACCTGCTGGTCATGATTCACTTCCTATGTATTTCAACTTGGGTGCTGGTGATACACCTATGAAAAACCAAGGAACAAGTTTGTCGAAGACTGAGCGTACCAAAACCACTTTCTTTCAAGGAAAAGATTCTGTCAGAAAGGGAGAGTTTGACTTTGGTTTACGTGCTGAGAAGCCTTTTATCTTAAGTGGCATCAATGCTGGTCAAAATGGCCACACAAAGGTGCCTGAGAGTGCTGGATTTCGCGAGGGTCATATGGAAAGAACAAAAGTTGCAGCGACACCGAACATTTTCAGGTAATCATTATTCTATATGTGGCAATATGTTTCGTTATTATTTTACTTGATGGTGCTTACTACTAGTTGATAAGGTAACTTATGAGGTCAATACGATTTAAAAGCAAAGTTGCATAGACCAAGGGTTTAGAGTAACTGGTGCTTGATTGGGTAACACTGGAGGGTAAAAAGGGTGGTTCCAGGGAAAAATTCATAGCCCATGGGCGGTACCTGTGGAAAACGGTTTTTACAACAACAACAACAACAAAGCCTTTTTTCCCAAACAAGTTGGGGTTGGGGTAGGCTAGAGTTGAAACCCATAAGATCTCGAAACCAGGTCATGGTTCTGGCACATGGATAGCTAACTTCTACGCAGCCCTATCCATGACTAGTTCTTTGGTGATATTCCAATCATTCAGATCTCTCTTAACAGACTCCTCCCATGTCAAGTTTGGCCTACCACGACCCCTCTTAACATTCTTATCCCGCTTTATCCGTCCGGTATGCAATGGCGCTTCCGGAGGCCTACGTCATGGTTTACAAAGCGTCCGCTTCAGGACGCCTAAGCGTCAAGGCGCCCCCCCTCCGCTTTGGAAAAACGCCCGCTTTAGGCGCTTAAGCGTCCAAAGCGCCCGCTTAGGCGTCGCTTAAGCGCCAAAGCGCCCCCCATCGCTTTGAGGACGCTTCACGCTTTGTAAACCATGGCCTACGTTCTATATGACCAAACCATCTTAGACGGTGTTGGACAACCTTCTCTTCAATTGGTGCTACCCCAACTCTTTCACGTATATTATCATTCCTAACCCGGTCCTTTCTTGTGTGGCCACATATCCATCTCAACATGCGCATCTCCGCTACACCTAACTGTTGGATATGTCGTCTCTTGGTCGGCCAACATTCTGCGCCATACAACATTGCAGGTCGAATCGCCGTCCTATAGAACTTACCTTTTAGCTTTTGTGGCACTTTCCTATCACAGAGGATGCCAGAAGCTTGGCGCCACTTCATCCAACCAGCTTTGATTCGATGACTCACATCTTTATCGATATCACCATCCTTCTGGAGCATAGACCCCAAATATCGGAAGGTGTCTTTCTCAGGTACCACCTGTCCATCAAGCCTAACCTCTTCCTACTCGTGCCTAGTAGTACTGAAACTGCACCTCATGTACTCGGTTTTGGTTCTACTAAGCCTAAAACCTTTCGATTCTAGAGTCCGCCTCCACAACTCTAACTTTCTATTAACCCCGCCCGACTATCGTCAATTAGCACCACATCATCCGCAAAGAGCATACACCATGGGATATCTCCTTGTATATCCCCTGTGACCTCATCCATCACCAAAGTAAAGAGATAAGGGCTCAAAGCTGACCCCTGGTGCAGTCCTATTTTAATTGGAAAGTCATCGGTGTCGCCATCACTTGTTCGAACACTTGTCACAACATTATCATACATATCCTTAATGAGGGTAATGTACTTTGTTGGGACTGTGTTTCTCCAAGGCCCACCACATGACATTCCGTGGTATCTTATAATACGCCTTCTCCAAGTCAATGAACACCATATGAAGATACTTCTTCTTCTCCCTGTATCTCTCCATAAGTTGTCGTACCAAGAAGATGGCTTCCATGGTAGACCTCCCAGGCATGAAACCAAATTGATTTTCGGTCACGCTTGTCAATCTTCTTAAACGGTGCTCAATGACTCTCTCCCATAGCTTCATTGTATGGCTCATCAACTTGATTCCACGGTAATTAGTGCAACTTTGAACATCCCCCTTGTTTTTGAAGATTGGCACTAATGTACTCCGCCTCCATTCATCGGGCATCTTGTTTGACCGAAAATGAGGTTGAAAAGTTTAGTTAGCCATACTATCGCTATGTCTCCAAGGCCTCTCCACACCTCGATGGGGATACCATCAGGGCCCATTGCCTTGCCTCCTTTCATCCTCTTCAAAGTCTCCCTAACCGGTTTTTGCCTTGCGAATTTTAATTTTGAAGTTTACATCTTTATCTATCTGGTAGTGTCAGTTTTACTGTTGTTCATTTAAAATTTGAATATCTTCACGGTTTTACTTTAAACTTACCTGGAGCTGACTGTGATGGGTGGTTCCTGGTGTTGTGTCGATCTTTGTCCCTGGGCTGTCAAGGTGGGCAGTTTGGTACATCATACCTTCTAGTCCACTAGTATCCAAGACAATTGCGAAGAATCTGGATACCTAGAAGTTTTCAGGTAGATAACAAAATGCTGGCCTTATTGAAATTTGTTTACATGGGAAGACTAAGGGTTTGTTTGGTCACTGCCCATACTTTGCCACGTTTTGTGCCAGGAGATTTGGCAAACCACAATTTTTTGTGAGGAAAAATTGGTGGCTACGCCTCTAGCAAAAGTTGGCTAGTAAATGGGTCTATCACAAGTGGTTAGAAGGCTAGAAAAAGTACGTCCCGCTACAACCGTGGCTTAGAACTGGACCGTGTTACGAAAACTCATACTGCTGAACTTACTGAATCAAAGTTTGCAGTGAACCAAATAGGCCCTAGCACAGAAATTGGCTGGATTGATGTAAAACATCCACATATGACCTAACGCAGCTCAACATAGATTCATATAGTTCTAGTGGTAATAGTGGATACTGGCCTTAACTGGTATGACCTGCCATTGATGACATGGTTGGCCTTCACTGGTGGTTACCTGAACCTCCAAGTGGTCAACAGCAATTACCATGGAAGGTTTTTTACCAGACAATGGATGTGTAATAGTACGAGTACGTTGATGAATAAAATGTTTAAAAATAACCACGTTTTCTCTCTTATTTGAAGCCTGGGCAAGAAATCTTCAGTTGGCGAAGGAGCAGCCGGCAAAGGTGTGTCAAGGTGGAGATCTGATGAGTCTAGCGAAGATGAAGACGAGAAAAGCGGATACATGGAGAGTGGAGCTTCCCTTAATACCCGAAGGCGGCCGAGATTTTTAAGAAGATGATAGACATAGACCCTCTCAACTGGGCCTAGGGTCTTAAACACTTACAGGGGATTGTTTTTTCCCAGCTTCTCCAGTCCCCTTAATCTAAGATGAATCTGTTTTGGCTGGAGGCGCATCACCCCCGTGTTTGAGTGAAAATCAGAAACCATCTTGGAAATTTTGCACCGCCATGGTCGATTGGTCGCAGTGATGTTTAAGGGAGCCAGAAAATGAGAAGGTGCAGACTTGTTTTGTACGGAGAATTTGCTATAGCCCAGGCGCGGTTTTGAGCACATGATCGTCGAATTTTGTGGTAAACCTTTTCGTTTCTAGTAGTACTGATCCGTTAATAGGGTCTCACACATTCCTGTCCGAGAACTTTTTGAGAAAACGAACGTATATTCATAGATAAGAAAATACAATACATCATACGTACGCAAACACATACAGCTGGGAACACAGCACCAGCGCAACAGCAGCAAAGCTGAGCCACCACACAACCTGTCTACGGCCACCGCCGGCGACGCCGGAGAAGAAGAAGACAAGCCTCCACCGCACCTGGGAGGGAGAGCACCACAACGCCTTCAAAACGCAAGAGCCGCCCGACGAAGAACGCCGGAACTTGAGACGATGAACGACCATCGGCAAAGGCACTCCCACTTCGCGATCCAGCAGAAGACGCCGAAGGAACGGCCGCCCCGCACCAGACCAGCCACCCTTCCACCACTTCCCCTGCACTGGGCTCACATCCAAGCTGAGAACGAACCTCCAGCATACCTTACAAGCCCCACCCCGCCGACGGAGGAAACGGCGAAGCGTCGACAGCCGGGCCGAAGGACGGGATCCCCACTCCACGCGGACGCCGCCGTCGCCAAGACGACCACGCGGGGAACTCCCACGGATCCGTCGCCGCAGCAGAACACCACGACGAGAAGGAGCACAGACCGGGGAGACCAAAACGCCGAATGCGCCGCCACACAAGCGCCGCCGCCGGCCACACCCAACCCCACCCTATTTACACCCCAAACGCGCAGATCCGGGGTTCCCCCACCCTTCCGCCACCGGAGCGGACGGAGAAGGGGGAGGGAACCCACGGCGGCGCCGGGGAACCGGGGGAGAGACGGAGATGCTTTTCTTATCGCCTGACTCAACTGTAGCAGGGGAAAGGGAGAAAGGGGTAACTCAGAGGAGATTTACACTTTGAGTTTTCCTGTCCGAGAACTTGAGGCGAGAAGAGCTTGTGGGGTGTGCGTTCTGTAATCGCAATGAAGAAAACATTTGAAGTAGTTTGTGGTGTATCCCGATAGATGATGACGCGTGGCAACTTGGGGAACGGGTGCACTGTGTATGACGATGAAGTGGGTAGCCTGGAACATGACAGAACGGATAAGCATCCGGTACGTCCGGACCACCGAATCCAAAATGGACATGGTGGTGGTATCAGACGATGAGATCGAAACGTAGGGACGGCTTGGGTTGGGTCCCCTGATGTTGATAACGGACAAGGTCTCGTCGTCCTTTGATGCTGTTAAAAGAACAGGTTGATCTGTACTCGTTGTTTGATTTCCGTGTGCTGAGCCCTGCGTGGCACCCTAGTATTGAATTGTGCTACTAGTAGTCATTATCTCTGGGCTGCTGCACGATCGTTCATTACTTGCAGTAGGTTGTTTACTTGTTGAGAGGTGCGTTTATGCAGTGAAGAAGAAAACGACGCGCGTGGCAACCCTCTCTGTGGGCGGGGAACCAACCCACCCTTGGCCATTGGGTGAGATACCTCCTCCGTCTCTCATCCCTCCATCGATCCATGGCGTGGGCCGCTGGTTGATGCGGTAAGTGAACACCGAACCTAGCAGGCAGGGCACATCGAACGCGAAATCTCTCTTTCTCGAGCGTGCGGCACACGTTGGGTGGGTTCCACATTCCCTTCCGCATGCTCGTCTTCCTTTCAGACCCCCACCCTTCCCCGAGAAGGCGGCCGTCGAGACTAGACTTATCGGTGGGTGTGGGGGTGGGGGTGCTCGACTGCTCGCCGGTGACGAGGTGATTTGAGGAGGGTGGGGCGGCGGAGGCAGCGATGGCGGCATGTACGCGCTCATCTTCCTCCTCCCGGCGGTTTATGGTTTTGCGGTCGAACGATCGCGCGCGATTGGAATCCGCCTCGGCCCATCGAACGAATTGTCCTGGTGCGATATAGGAGGGGATGGTTAGCCTAGCTGCCGATGGAGCTCGGCTCAGCTCCTGATACCATTTTTTGCTCACGCCGGAGTCAGTTTCAGGAGTTTTAGTGATAAAAACACCCAATTTGACTAGAAAAGATTCGGGAATCCGTGACACGGCCCACCCTATCCAATCCACACACACACCCAAACCCCACCAATCCAATCTAGCGACTATTTTTATCCCCGCCACTCGCATCGCAGCGTCTTTCCCTCAATTTCAATTCAGTCTCATGTCACAAAAATAAAATTCAGTCTAGGTGAGTTAAAACGTCGGCGTCAGAAGGTCGCACATCAACCACACTCGGAACACACTCCTCCTCCTCCCGTTCGCGATCCATCGTCTCTTCTGCTGTTCCTCTCGGAAGTCCTGGCGGGCCGGGCCGACGGTGCAAGGGCATCGGGATGGCGACGGCAGTTTTGTTTACGTGCGTACGTGACGCCGACCTGACCACCCACCACCAGCTGCTGCGTCCTCTGCAACCCTGCCTCCCAATTATTGTCACCAGCAGCGATACCAGGCAGACAGTAGCACCCCGTTTTGGCAGCCAGAGTTAACTGTTTAGGAGCTCTAACCATGGTCGGTGAGACCACATGCATCTGCTAGCGTACGTGTGCTACATCCCCTCTCCTTTGCACTTTACTTCAAAAAACGGTTAGCTTATATACCAAAAAAAAAAGATCCGTGGATGCTCATCATTGAAACGAAACGCACATTTTGTAAAAGTTTTAGGTGCCAGTATGTGACCATAGTCCAAAACATCAGCCTTGTTGTACAAAACTTAAGCGATCATAAATTTCATAATTATGTTTCCTTCAAATTAACATTTTGAGGTAAAAATGAATACTATAGCCCGTGTCTCCGCAGCTGCTTGCGTAAAATCAGAATTTTTCTACCTCTTGATCCACTGGGTGAGCTAGAGATTATATAACATGACCCAAGTAAATGTGGTTCCTAAGTATTTTTTAAAAGAGGGTTACCCCTCCGATTTCGATTTCTATTATGAGAAACCAAGTTACAAAGAGGGCCAGCTAGTGCGTCAACTCCCCGCACCGCCGGAGCTATATGTTTAAGTACACATTGACCTTTGTTTATGTTGCCGCTCTTTTGTCTCGACGACAAGTCTCTCGGGGGTGTTTTTTTCCCCTCATAACGGGTTTGAGATTCTCACATCTTTAGATCGTCAATCTTCGAGATTAGTCCAGTTTCCTTGTTTTAAAATAATACTGCAGTTGTTCCTCAAGCATGATAAAACATCAGGACATGAACGGCAAAGCTAGAGACGACGACTTTGCTTGAAAATCGGTAGAACTCTTGTTTGTACCTGGAGCTCTTGTTGTTGTTGTTGTTGTCTCGAATTTAATTTGATTTTTTTGGCGGGGATATAAAGTGAGATTGTTGGTAAAAGAGACCGAGAAGTACACACGAATCCCGGTGTGTACCATGTCATATCTGGAACGCCAGTTCATTAACTGCTTAGAAAATAACTTGTACACCCATCTTGGAAAGAGCTTCGAAAGTCCAAAAGTCACATTGACTCCCGAGTAACAGTGCTCTCCCTTCGTTAAAAAAAATATGAAAACTTCGGCATATCCTTAATGATGTATACTACAAGCGTCACTATGCGAAATTGTTTATATTGTGAGCAACATACTCATTTTTGTGTAGATCAAAGTGTAAAGTATTTCACATCACGATTTTGCACGCGTGTAAAATACAACGTTGAGAACAGGCATGATTTTTCAGATTTGTTTGAAACTTTTAAATAGAGTGAGCGGAGCTAGAAATCTTCACTTTTCGAAAGTCCAAAACACAGATGTTAAAATATCGGAACAAAAGAGCAGACAGGCCAGTGTGGATAAGACCGGACTACTCACTCATCACATGACTCCACCACACCACCCCACCCCACCCCACCTCACCGGGAGAGAGCGTGCGAATGCGAGGAGTGTCGCCTTAATTAGAGCTCGTCACCCCCACCATCGCCTCCCAGCAGAACAAGTGTCCCTCCCTGGGCTCAAAAAAAAAAGTGTCCCTCCCTCAACTTCTTCCTCCCCCACGCAGCTCCTCCGGAAGCGAAGCTCGGTCCAGAGGCCACGCAGGTAAAGAGGCCTCCTTCTTCTTCCCCCCTTTGCGTGGATCGATTAATACTAGCTTCCTAGTTCGTCCTTGCACCGCTCACTCACTGATCTAGAGACGCGACGCTGCTGCTGCTGATTCTTTTCCGAAAGAAATACGAGACGGTATGCGTCTACAGTAGTGATGCCTTCCTGAAGTGAGCACAAGGGTCGGACGACTGTACGTCCGGTGTTGTTCCTCTTGGTTTCTACACGATCTGTTGTTCTCCTCTCATTTCTGCTAGCGGGCTGCTTGTGCACCTTAGATCGGTGAAAACTTGCTCCGGATGCTTGAAACCTACAGTTTTGTATAGTTGCAGAAGTAAAAGTAGAAGTTATCTGGTTCCTAGATTCCTTTGAGGCAGGCGTGTCCCACCTTGGTATAGTGGTTCGTTTATTCGCTGCGGAAGCGAGTTGATAACGCCGAACCGAATATCATGGACACGACGACTGCATAGAGTTTAGTGCTCTCAGTTCTGGGTGAAGGCGTCAGTTGGATTCTCTGTTTGTTGGTGATTCCTTGTTTGTTCTGACTGTGACATGGAAATAAATGTTCCTGGTTTGCGAGCTCTGAATATGGCCTTCCAGAGATGTCTAAAGATGTTATGTTAACACGTCACATCAAGTAGCGTAGGGTGGACATATTAGTACTGGGTTTTCTCCAAAAAACACTATGTCAAAACGAAACTGATTAATAGGTAGGACATGCCATATGACTATGTCGACGTGCATAAATATTCAGTTCTTAACAGATGATTCTGCCAATAAAATAACTGGAGACTAATTCAACGAATTTTCTGTGCATAAATTGCTTTTCTCCAGTAGCACTACTACTTATCTCTCTTACTGGCTTGAGTACAAAATGGTAGACATCCTTTTCACTGCATCATCCCAATGGAGAGGTGTTCCCTCTAGGATTGAGATAGGGTTGTTTGTTTATGCGGAATGGTGAGACAGCTGCATTATTGATCAAATGCTTCAGCCTTTTGAATTGTATCAGCTTGATGCTACCTACTAAGTTTAATAAAGTGCCCTTTATCCAAAAAAAAAACAGCACAAAATCGTTATCATGTGGTTATGAGCTAATGTATTTGCTTTGCCTGACAGCTTCCTTAGTTTTAGCCAAGCCCACCTCTTGAAATCATGTACTTGATCATTCCTCCTTTTATTGGGCTTTGATTTTACTCGGTACTGTGGTTATGGCTCTAGTTCCCTGAAGGCAAAATGTGTGATGCAAATTAATTTGTCAACATCTCTTTCTTACTGCTGCTTACCCATGGCGGATTTTAGCCAAAACTTACTTTTAGCCTGGGTGTCGTGCTAGTGTTTCCTCCGTGTTATTTCTGCTACTTCCAACATTTCAGCTACATGCCATGAGCATGGCCCATATTTCCCACATCTAATTTACCTCTTTTTTCACATTCTATGCAGTTACTATTCTCCAACAATGTGTGTCACCTGTTATAAGAGTTGATCTGCTTGAAAGAACCAATTTATGAATTATTTACTAGTCATTTTTTGGGGTTTAGTTTTTATGCTCTATGGAGAATATAGGTTGATCTGTATTATTCAAATTTTGAACTTTTAAACTATATGGAACATCTCCATTCTAACTAATAAGTACTTCTGCTATAGAAGAAGGTCACAAGTCAATTAAAATGAAGTAATTGACCTTTTCATGTATGATCTGACACAGAAGAAAATGCAACGCGCAATTCAAGCTATCGGGTCACATGGCAGTGTGCTCAAATCTGCTGTTCTGAAACACATCAGTATTGCGAAGCCTGGTATGCTTCCGGCTGTGTTTCCGCGCTTCATGTCAGTATCATCTGCTCAAATAGATGACAGTGGATTTGAGAGCGGTACTATTGCGGATATTCTGAAATCTAAAGGGAAGAGTGCTGATGGATCGTGGCTCTGGTGCACCACAGAAGATACTGTCTATGATGCTGTCAAATCGGTATTGTTTCCTGCTGGTCATATTACTCGTTGTGTAGGCATTTTTATGCTTCTAGTACCCGCACAAAAAATTATGCTTCTAGTGACGAAAGAGTTTCAACAGATGACACAACACAATGTGGGAGCTTTGGTGGTTGTTAAACCTGGACAAGATAAATCAATTGCTGGCATCGTCACTGAGAGAGGTAAACCTGCTATCCAAACTCAGGGTGATGGAAAAAGACATAATCATGTGCTAAAAGAATTAAAAGATAAATACTATCGCTAACTCCTATTTTTACATGCTGTGTGACATGCATTTTTCTTGGGTTATGCCCTTTTCTTCTTTTGAAAAAAATGTCTGAATATATTGAACTATAAAGAGAAAATGAACAACATATTGGGAAAATAAGGGCTGTGAGTAAAAGCTGTACAGTAAAGGCGCAACTGCTTGATAAAAATAACAACATCATGCATCTAATATTTATGTACTCAACACATCATGCATCATGAACCTGCAGATTGTGTAGCACATGTCCGCTTCAAGTAAGTGGAACATATACATGCAAGTATTTGTGGTTGTATTTGTATGCTGAAATCGCAGTCCCCAAGGTTACTGCGAGTTCCCAATATTTTTTTAGTTAAGTTGATTTAGGTTAATGTCCAACAGTATAAAGGAGAGTTCAGGTAAAAGAGGAAGTGTTTGATTTGAACCATTGATTATTGCGCCTTAAATGGTCCAACACTCATCCTGGAACCTTAATGGCCGAACTCTGACCCGGGACCTCCAGCTACCATAATCAATCCATAACGTCTTCGAAGTCAGATGAACCCTTGAGGTTTGCCAACTTCAGGCGCACCACTTCGACACTCACAAAGTCACAGAGATCTTTATCATTTACCTATTATCTCATTGAGCCATCGTCCTAATGCATAGTATCCATGAATAGTATCTGCCAGCATCGGTACCTACTTTGTTAAGATACATGCAGATGTTCCTGAGAACAGAACCAATACGTATGATCGAAGAACAGGACAACAAACATGACCAGCTTGTAAGCAAGATTGACCTATGTGACTAACACTGATTCTGATACTTGCCTTCTCAGATTATCTCCGGAAAATCATTGTGCAGGGTCTATCCTCCAAGTCGACGAAAGTTGGAGATATCATGACTGAAGAGGTACCCGCCCATACCATGAATATAACTGGTTGTAACTTGTAAGCATGTACTCCGTTGACAAATCACTATCTGAAGCCGAACTGCATTGACATATCATTTTGACAGAACAAACTGATCACGGTGAAGCCTGACACTAGAGTGCTGCAAGCAATGCAGCTGATGACAGGTAACCAGCGAGCCTAACGAGTTCCTTTGAGATGTGTGTAAAGCACTGAACTTAACCATTGCGCACCTTGCCGATCACGCTACTTGCAGAAAAGCGCATCAGGCACATCCCGGTGATCGACGGCACGGGGATGGTGGGGATGGTCTCCATCGGCGACATCGTGCGCGCGGTGGTCAGCGAGCATAAGGAGGAGCTGAACCGGCTCAACGCCTTCATCCAGGGTGGGTACTAGGATCATGTCCCGGCTGGCGTTCGCCGGGCGCGCGTCCCTTTGAACTCTTAATAATGATCAGGGTGATGATGACGAAATGTAGGCCGTGTTTTTTTCTGAGGACAATGGCCGTGTTAAACTTGAAATGTTTGCGCTTGTTCACTTGTGCGTTTGTATGGTCATGATACTGGAGCGCTTGGTTCCAGAGCGAACAGACCGTCTCGTTCTAGCAGTAAAGAGACACTGAATAAAGTGCCAAAATGTATCCATGATTGTGAATAAAGCGTCCAATGTAGCGAATAAACTCTTGTCCAACATACACAACGGCTTGTCATAGTTTGCAGGGGTATCCGACCCTTGGAAATTCAGTACAGCAGCACGACTGGTGCAATGAAGTAGTGCTCCATCTGGGTTTTATGTACAAGAAATAGTTACTACCAACAGTGCTACAAAACTTGAACATTCAGCCATATTAGCCTTCCCGAAAGTTGGACAAAAATTGCATTTAGGGCTTTCTGTTTCAGGCTTCGGAACTTATTTTCCCTCGCGCCGCCAGGGTAGGAAAAAGCGATCTAGCTCTCGCTCCAGCCTTCCGACGCCGGCCTCCGGCGGCTCCCCTCCGCTGACGGCCTTCTGGGGTTTGTTTCTCTTTGTTCCTGCGCGATCTGTTGTTTTCCTACCATTTCTCCTGGCCGGCGACCTGTACACCTTCGATTTTCAGCACAAGAACCGTTCGAAAGAGATGACAAATTTTCTATCGGCGAGTAAGGAATTGAACGCAGTTGCTTGATTTCTTCCTGCATGTTAGTTCTTGATCTGTTCGCTTGTGTGTTTTTTTCCTGTTTTTGTCTGCTCCCGATTAGCAAGTGTATTATAGTGGGCTGTTCCTGGGTATGAACCACAACTTCATGTTGACGGTGAACTGATCCGGATCGGTGAAGATAGAAGCTAGTATCTGGTTCTCAGATTCCTTCGAGGCAAAGCGTGTCGCACCTTAATTTCCTTAGTTAAAATGAAGTAATTGATTTTTTCATGTATGATCTGACACTGAAGAAAATGCAACGCGCAATTCAAGCTATCGGGTCACATGGCAGTGTGCTCAAATCTGCTGTTCTGAAACACATAAGTATCGCGAAGCCTGGTATGCTTCCGGCTGTGTTTCCGCGCTTAATGTCAGTGTCATCTGCTCAAATAGATGACAGTGGATTTGAGAGCGGTACTATTGCGGATATTCTGAAGTCTAAAGGGAAGAGTGGCTCGTGGTGCACCACAGAAGATACTGTCTATGATGCTGTCAAATCGGTATGTTTTCCTGCTGGTCATATTACTCGTTGTGTAGGATTTTTTATGCTTCTAGTACCCGCACAAAACATTTATGCTTCTAGTGACGAAAGAGTTTCAACAGATGACACAACACAACGTGGGAGCTTTGGTGGTTGTTAAACCTGGACAAGATAAATCAATTGCTGGCATCGTCACTGAGAGAGGTAAACCTACTATCCAAACTAAGTGTGATGGAAAAAGACATAATCATGTGCTAAAAGAATTAAAAGATAAATACTATCGCCAACTTCTATTTTTACGTGCTGTGTGACATGCATTTTTCTTGGGTTATGCCCTTTTCTTCCTTTGAAGAAAATGTCTGAACATATTGAACTATAAAGAGAAATGAACAACATATTGGGAAAATAAGGGATGTGAGTAAAAGCTGTACAGTAAAGGCGCAACTGCTTGATAAAAATAACGACAATTGTTCCTTACCTCGCCGATGAAAGAGTTTGCTTCGGTCGTGTCGCAAATGTTCTCGAGGGTGAACGGGTATGCTGTCACTCCTCCTGCAAAACCGAGGTCTCCCGGTGCAGACTCTCTATTGTCGACGCCGCAGTCTGCTTCTACTGTATGTGCACCGGTCCATGATCAGTTCATGGATGTGATGAACTCGCCGACCAGGGACTCAGCCAGTCCTGTCTCGCCATGTACTCCAGGAGGGAGGCCACGCCGAGAGCGGTACATGACATCATCTCCTGCTTCGCCGCGTACTCCAGGAGGGACTGCGCGTCGCGATCACTCACCTGTGCCTACCGGTGGAACCGGTGTGTTCTTGGGGGGGCAGGTTTTCTCAAGCAGAGGTGATGGCCTTCGGTGGTATTTCGGAGAAGCAGGCGAACAATGTGCGCTACAGTGCACGCATTCGAGCCCAGCCGAACGCGGATGATACCCAATTGGAGCGTGCCCAGCAGCGGGCCATGGACAAAGAAGTGAACAACGATGCAGGTACTTCAAGCATTACAAAATTTTCAATTGCTTCTATTTCAGATGAAATTATTACGGATAGGGCTGCTAAACTTGGGGTTTCATTAGGAGTCTCTCCAAGCCAAATTAGCAACTCGGTCACAATCATTAAGGAATTAGATTTACAACGCACTCTAACATTTTTAAAAATAAATGAGGATAAGCTAAAACAAGGGGAGCAGACTCTCGGTACGAATATTCTAGACAAGGCAAATATGCTTAGTACTGATTTAGAGGCAGAAGAGCAAAAAGGCTCGGCAGGTCATGAGGACCTAGACATGCCTATTATTAAGTTAAAAAGAACTTACAACAAGAAGAAGATGGATAATTCTAAGGTTCGTCGTAGCATTAGGCTACAGCTGAATGCTAAAAAGAAATGAAAGGTTGTTTTTGGAATAGTGATGGATTCAGAGACACTGCTAAACACTCAGTAGTGAGTGATACCATAAAAGAGAATAAGGTAGGGATAATTTTTCAACAACTTTTTTAAAGAATTTATCGGGTGGACTTGAGTTTTGTTGGTTTTGCCTACCTCCTCAAGGTTGGTCAGGGGGCATATTAGTGGGATTCAATTCTCATTCTCTTCAGGTTAAGGGGGTTTTTCCGGGAGACCGCTGTGTTAAATTCCATATCGTTTCAAAAAGTGATAACTTTGAATGGACTTTAGTAGTGGTGTATGGTGCAGCTCAAGATGCCCAAAAGGGGGAATTCTTGGCTGAGCTAGTACGCATATGTGAAAATGAACAAAGGCCACTCCTAGTAGGTGGAGACTTTAATATTATTCGTCGACAGGACGAGAAGAATAATGATAATTTTAATGCTCGCTGGCCTTTTATTTTTAACGCAATCATCGAGAGTTTAGACCTAAGGGAAATAGATCTCTCTGGTAGACAATATACATGGGCTAATCGCAGGGAGAACCCTACCTACGAAAAACTGGATAGAGTCCTAGTGAGTGTACCTTGGGAACAGAAATTTCCTCTAGTCACGGTAAGAGCCCTCACTAGAGAAGTTTCAGATCATACTCCGTTGCTTATTGACTCAGGTGAACAAGCTCACCTAGGAAATAAGGCCTATTTTTCTTTCGAGTTGTCTTGGTTACGTCAAGAGGGTTTTTCGGAGTTGGTAGCTAGAGAATGGGCTGCAGTTAATCATGGAGATACACCAATGGTAGTTTGGCAGAATAAGATCCGCCATCTACGCGCTTTTCTACGAGGGTGGGCTAGGAACATGAGCAGTGTTTATAAAAATGAGAAGATTAGACTCCTTAATATTATAGACACTTTGGATTTAAAAGCAAAAAATGCACCTCTAAATGCATCCGAAAGGGAAGCTATGAGAGATGCCAACGATAAAGTAGCAAAGCTTAGAAGAGATGAGGAATCGAAGTGGGCGCAAAGAGCTAAAGTAAAGCATGTTCAGGAAGGCGGAAACAATACAAAGTATTTCCACCTCATCGCGAATGGGAGACATAGACGTAAAAAGATTTTCCAGCTCGAACAAGATGAAGGAATTATAGTGGGTCATGAAAACATTAAAAATTACATCACGGCATATTATAGGGGGCTCTTTGGGTCTCCGGCTGAAAACTTTTTCTCTTTAGTAGAGATAAACACACAAGATATTCCTCAGATTTCAGCTGAAGAAAACACTATCCTTACAGCCGACTTCACAGAGAAGGAGGTGTACGAAGCAATAATGCAAATGAAAAAGAATAAAGCTCCAGGACCAGACGGTTTTCCTGCTGAGTTCTACCAAACTTTTTGGGAGCTTATCAAATCTGATTTAATGAAACTGTTTGCGAAATTCCAACAAGGGGATTTAGCACTGTTTCATTTAAACTACGGAAACATAGTTTTGCTTCCAAAAAAAGAAAATGCCATTCAGATTCAACAATACCGTCCTATTTGTTTGCTTAATGTAAGCTTCAAATTTTTTACCAAAGTCTGGACTAACCGGGTTACAGAGGTAGCTCAAAAGGTAGTAAGTCCCACACAGACGGCTTTCATGCCGGGAAGGCACATCCTAGAGGGGGTGCTGATCCTTCACGAGACCATACATGAGCTTCATAGGAAGAAAATGAATGGTGTCCTCTTAAAAATAGATTTTGAAAAGGCTTATGATAAAGTTCAATGGCCTTTTTTACAACAAGTTTTACGGATGAAAGGTTTTGATCCAAAATGGTGCCATTGGATAGAACAATTTGTTAGCCGTGGGAGTGTTGGTATAAAAGTCAATGAGGACTTAGGTAGATATTTCCAGACTAAGAAAGGGTTGAGACAAGGGGATCCATTATCCCCTATACTCGTCAATATTATAGCGGACATGTTAGCTATTATGATTGCGAGAGCGAAAGAGGATGGTCAAGTGGCTGGACTCATACCTCATTTAGTAGAGGGAGGGGTCTCAATCCTCCAGTATGCCGATGATACAATTATCTTTATGGAGCATGACTTGGAGAAAGCTCTGAATATGAAACTTATACTATGCATTTTCGAGCAACTTTCAGGTTTAAAAATAAATTTTCATAAGAGTGAGCTGTTTTGTTTTGGGCAAGCAAAAGAGGTAGAAGATCAGTATCGAAATCTCTTTGCTTGTGCCTCGGGATCATACCCGTTCAGATATTTGGGTATTCCGATACACTTTAGAAAGCTAAAAAATGGCGAGTGGAAACTGGTAGAGGACCGTTTTGAGAGGAAGCTCGCTAGTTGGGCAGGCAAACTTCTTTCTTATGGAGACCGCCTCATCCTAATCAATTCGGTCTTAACGAGCTTACCCATGTTCATGCTCTCTTTCTTTGAAATACCAAAAGGGGTACGGAAAAGATTGGACTTTTTTCGTTCAAGATTTTTTTGGCAAAGTGATGGACATAAACGTAAGTATAGACTTACTAAATGGAACATTATTTGTAGACCAAAGGATCAGGGTGGCCTCGGGGTAGAAGTTCTGGAGTTAAAGAACAAAAGTCTTCTATGCAAATGGCTTTTCAAAATTTTAAACGAGAATGGGGTGTGGCATGAGTTAATCCAAAACAAGTACCTACATTCAAAGTCTTTGTCACAAGTTACGGCAAAACCTTTTGACTCTCCTTTTTGGAAGTGTCTTATGAAAGTTAAAGAGGATTTTTTCAAGAGAGGCTCTTTCAATATTGGTAATGGAGAGAGTGCCCGGTTTTGGGAGGATGTTTGGTTAGGAACCAGTCCTTTAGCTGAACAATATCCATCCTTGTACAATATAGCTCAACAAAAACAAGTTTCAGTAGCTAATGCATTGTCACAAGCGCCACCACTAAACATAGGTTTTAGGAGGGCTTTAACCGGGGATAGATTGATTTCATGGCTTCATTTAGTTAATCGACTGATGGATGTTCAGCTTTCCACTCAGCCTAATACTTTTAAATGGAATTTGACTAAATCTAGAAAGTTTACTGTCAAATCTCTTTATCTAGATTTAATGAATGGCCATACACGATATCTAAGAAAATACATTTGGAAAATGAAAGTGCCACTAAAAATTAAGATTTTTATGTGGTTTCTTCACAGGAAAGTACTTCTCACCAAGGAGAACCTAGTGAAACGTAACTGGAATGGTTGTAAAAAATGCTGTTTTTGTGACCAAGATGAAACAATAGAGCATTTATTTATAACATGTCCTTTTGCCAAAATGGTTTGGCGTATTGTTCATATGGCCTTAAACTTAACACCTCCTAGTAATATTTCACACTTGTTTGGGAATTGGTTGCGGGGTGTCTCCAAGCAGGATAAAGTACCGATCCGAGTTGGAGTATGCGCTTTACTTTGGGCCATATGGAACATAAGAAATGATTATATTTTTAACAGTGCAAAATCTTGTTCATTTATGCAGGTTATACCAATGGCTACGCATTGGATCCGTATGTGGTCTTACCTACAATCAACGGAGAAGCGTCCCGCGATGGTTTCTGGGTGCAACCGACTGGATATGGTTGCACGGGACTTGTACACCCAGTTCAGCTGGCGTTCTGATTTTAGGATAACATGTTGATGTAGCGTCATTCATGTTCTTCTTTTCTGTTTAGTTGGCTCATTCATGTTTCGACTTTGTGTGATCCTTGAACTTTTGTAATGAATGATTCTTAATAAATGAATAAAAGCCGCATGCATCATTTCGATGCAGAGGCTGGGGCTTCCCCTTTTCTAAAAAAACATGCAATGTAATTCTTGGCACTCAAGAGCTTCAGGACTGATGAATGAATCTAATATTTATGTACTTAACACATCATGCATCATAAACCTGCAGATTGTGTAGCACATGTCCACTTCAAGTAATTGGAACATATACATGCAAGTATTTACGGTTGTATTCGTATGCTGAAATCGCAGTCGACAAGGTTACTGCGAGTTCCCAATATTTTTTCTGCTAAGTTGATTTAGGTTAATGTCCAACAGTATAAAGGATAGTTAAGGTAAAAGAGGTAGTGTTTGCTTTGAACCATTGATTATTACGCCTTAAATGGTCCAACTCTCATCCTGGACCTCCAGCTAGATCAGAACCACTTGTTATTTTAACCTTAATGGTCGATCTCTGACCCGGGACCTGCAGCTACCATAATCAATCCATAACTTCTTCGAAGTCAGATGAACCCTTGAGGTTTGCCAACTCTGGGCCAACCACTACGACACTCACAACGTCACAGAGATCTTGATCATTTACCTATTATCTCATTGAGCCATCGTCCTATTCATAATATACATGAATAGTATCTGCTATCTTCAGTAGCTACTCTTTTTCTTTTTTTTTGAGTTTTTCAGTAACTACTTTGTTAAGATATATGCAGATGTTCCTGAGAACAGAACCAATACGTATGATCAAAGAACAGGATAGCAAACGTGACCAGCTTGTAAGCAAGATTGACCTATGTGACTAACACTGATTCTGATACTTGCCTTTTCAGATTATCTCCAGAAAATCATTGTGCAGGGTCGATCCTCCAAGTCGACGAAAGTTGGAGATATCATGACTGAAGAGGTACCCTGAATTACTACATATAAACACTACTACACTACCCGGCTCCTCCTTGCTTTGCCCAAACAGTGTCGAGGCAGACTATCTCAGCCGTTGAATCACCACCGCCCTTTTCACCACGTCCGTTGGATCGTAATTTTTTCCAATTTCGACTCGCTCCCGGACACAATAGGTCTATGACTTGTGGGCCAGCAAGCAGGCCGGACCCAGATACAGCCAAAGCAGCTGCGTAGCTCTCCATTTCCAAGTTTGACCGTGGCGGTAGATAAGGACGGGCCACTCCCGTCGCTTGGCCAATCCTCTTCCTCTCTCACGCAACCAATCCCCAATCCCGTCGCTCCTCTCTCTTGCCGCGCCGCCACTCGCCCGTGCCTCTCTCCTCCCCGTGCCCTCCTCCCCAATCCCCTCCTGTGCTGCCGCCGCCGCCCCTCCCTAGCTCGTCCGCCGCCACCCCGCGCCCTCCTCCTGCTCGTCCGCCGCCGCCCTCCCGCCTTTTTCCTCCTCCTACCATCTCTGCTACACGAGGACATGGAGGCCGCAGCAAATCCGCGGCCAAGCTGGAAGAGTCGTCCGGGCAGGGCAGGGCGGCGACCGGGCCATGGCGTCTGCCCGCGGTCGGGCAGCGGCGACCGGGCCAGGCACGGCGGCGACGGGCGGCCGGGCGACGGGGGCCGCCTGGCTGGGCGACGGCGGCCGGGCCATGGCGTCTGGCCGCGGTCGGGTGGCGGCGACCGGGCCAGGCACGGCGGCGACGGGCGGCCTCGCTGCCGGGCAGCGTCGGCCGGGTTGGGAGAGCGTTCTTGCTCTCCCTGCATCCGGGCGGCTCCACGCGGCGGCAGCTCGCGGGAGACGGCAGTGAGCGCGGGGCACCTCCACCGGCGCTGCAGCTTGCGGGCGACGGCGCCGACTAGGTCGACGACCTGCCCCGGTGCGGCAGCTCGAAGGAGACAGCAGTGAGGGTGTGGTACCGGCGCTGCAGCTCGCGGGCGACGGCGACGAGGGCCGCAAACGCGGACGAGGTTTCGTCTCGCGGGCGGCGCCGCCGCCAAGAGGGCCGCAGATGCAGGCAAGGTTTTGGGTCGGTCCTACCTCTTGTTCATCTTTTTCTTCTTCTTGACTGTTTGTTCTTGACTCTGCAGGTCCAAGCAGGAGCTTGCACGGCTACGGGGATGGAGTAAGGTGACTACTCGAGATTTGCAATGGAGACCAATATCTGAGGGATATGGGTGGTGATTGTCCTATTCGAGTTAAAGATTGAGGGCATCTCCATCACAGGCTTTCTGCTCCTTCACGATTGAAGGCAAGCAATTTTCTCCTTTGATTTCAGTTAAAACTTGATGAACTGCTGTTACCATGTATTATCAAAAGAGGATTGACATGTTTTAGTACTGTGCAGATCCAAGAGGGATATTCATCTGTAGTACACCTGGTGAAGAATCTGACCATCATTCTTGAAAGTTTCAGCTGAACTAGATACAAATCAGTTGCAAAGGCGATTAGGCATTTTCCCTTGTATTTTAAAATGCGCATGATCTCTGGTCTTGTAGGGAAAACCGTAATCACTTTTTCAGTTTGGTGAGTGTATGCATTTCCACGAGCGCTATGTGAAGTCTGACAATTTGTGACTAGCTAGATCTACTATTTCAGTGACTAACTAAATCTCTTCCTAGGCTTTTGTGTTTTATTCTGCAATATAGTGTGTTCTAATGTATTTATCTACAAGAGTGCTTTATACACCAAACTATACTCGGATTAAGGATCTATTCTTTATTATTAGCCCCAGCGCCAATTCAATCTTCATTGACTCTCTCTTGGTGTGCCGCCACCACTGCTGCTGCAGGTCAGTAACTACCAGCAGGCCCCTGTGCGTGAACGCTGAGTTCCCTCTGTTTTGCCTGAACTTGTTGATTGACTGAATGTGTTGTATCTGTTCATAATGTCCCTTTCCCTTTTTGTTCATATTATTGCATAAATTTTAGTAGGTTGGCTTTTCTTTTTTTACCTTGATACATAGAGATAGATTAGTAAGCTCTTCAATTAGCATGGTTCAGTTTTTGACTCCACAAGAAAAAGAGAAATTAATAATGGTTGTTAGTGTATGTGTTTTGTATTTGCCAAAGCAAAAAGGAAAAAGGAACAGGTCAGCCTGATTGTCGGTTTTTCTTTGTTGTAGAGAGGAAGCGGAGCAGGAGGCGAGGCCACTCCGGGTTGGGCTCGTCAGGCTGCTGCTGTTCAGAGAGGAGGACGGCGGCGGCGTGGCGAATCACTTGGGGGAAGGGAGCACGGCGAGGTCAAGGAGCGGATGTGCAGGCTGCTGCTGCACTCTGCCTGGCGGTGCAACGGAGTCGACGAGCAGGATGATGATTAAGGAGGTGATTTCTTGGACTCTTTCTTATGTACATAGTCATGAATTTTCATGTTATGATTTGTGCATTGTAAACCTGAGCCGTGTGTATTCAGGAAGAAGAGTTTCCTGGGTAATTTATTGATTCTGCTCTTTTCGATTTCAGTTCAGTTGATGCGGAGTGGAGGTTAAAGATTACCGCTGTATGCAAGCGTTGAATCCGATGTCAACACTGGTAATAGAAACTGAGCACCCTTCGGATGATAGTTGCAATGAAATATATGTCCCATGTTCTTTGTGCCTTGCATTTGTCGCAGATGATTGACGCGGATGATGTACTTGTTTTGCCGCATATGCCTTGCTTTCCATGTGTTTGTGTTCTTTTATTCTGTACATACCACAATGCCTCTCAAGTGCCCAACATCATTAGTACTTCTGCGCTCATTTTGAGAAGGTTTGCTTTGCCCTCTTATATGATTGTCCATTGCTTATTTCCCTCTGGAAAAGACCGAGCGGGTGTTCTGTTTACAGTTATCTAAATCCTTAATCACACGACGTTTTCAGTTTAGGATTTTTGTGTGGCCTTTTGATCCATGAAAGTGCTGTAATGAACATGACTGATTGAGATAAGTAAATGGATATTTCTTAACTGGGTTGCTTTGCTACTGAAGCTCATGTATTATTTCAGATTTTGAGAGGCTGGGTGGCTTGCCATGGTCCATAAAGTTCAGTGCCTTAGGTTAATCAAGTATTGGTTCAGATTTTGATGTTATCTTTCATATCTTTAGTTGAGTAATTTTATATGATCATTTAAAAATATTTTGGTCGTTCTGCACGCGGAATCTTCTCAAATTCTGCTTGCATTTTGGCATCTGGGCCCAACAGCTAGCAAATGGCAAGCGACAGAGTTGCATATGCTACCCTCATAACCTGAAACCATTCATGCATTCATCTTTTTTCTATTTTATATTTCAGTGATTCGGCTAACTAAAATATAACCCTTTTTTCCATTGTCATTTTAATATTGCAAAGCAACATGGTGTGAAAGTTTCAGTAAATGATGTCATCATAAAAGCTGTCGCATATGCCTTGAGGAAGTCCCTGGAGCAAATGCTAATGCTGCAACATTTTGGGCTCTTATAAAGTCATGTGTCTATTTATTTTATGGCAAGACTACCAGTTTTTAGTTCAGTGTGTGATTGTGTGAATCACTAACATCACAGACCTAACACAGGCTTTTTGTGCGAATGGTGGCTCTGGATTTATAATTTTTGAGCATCTATGCATATGCATAATTTCTTTTGTGATAGTAACATGGTTTTGGTTTTCTAATGTGTATAGAAATTCATTTTGTGCTACCTATGTGCTCTTTCTGATGATGGAATATGAGCGGAATGATACCAACCTTTTTGCTACCTTTTACATCCTTCATAGTGCACAATATACTTTCAGATTTCGGTACTTTTTTTGTTGCATTATCTGTTAATTAGTCATGTACTACTCCTGAAGCTAAATCAAACTGAATATAATTTTTTTTCAGTTGAATAATGACACAATCCAATCTTTTTTTCCGGTATTGGTGATCATGTTTTGCTAAACTGAATGGTATCTATGTGTACAAATTTGTGGCATTAATTCCTCTGGTTTGTCTCTGACAACCTGATGAGTTGCTTGGCATGGTAGTTCCCAACTCATCTTTATATATATGTTGCTTGGAAATGCAACCTTAGTCATCTGTTTGGTCGTGATGTTCAGTATTGCAGAATGCAACTGTTTGATTTATGGCATTCTCTATTTTCTGCAGACTGACAAGACTTTGTTAAAGGAGCATAAGGTCTTCTTTTCGTGAGGCTCCGCATCTACCTCTTATTGCTATTCTTTTTATGCAACATTCATATTTGATTTAGCTTCATGAGCAGCCGAGCTTGGAGCAGCCATGGCGCTAGGAGCAGACTTGAGGAGCTTGGGATTTTCGGGAGCAGCGGATGCCAGCTAGGAGGCGTGTCAGCTTAGAAGAGAAGACATGCTCTGTCTTTCCATCTAGCGACCACACTGCCAGATCAACGGGCCTAAAATCTGGGTGAGCTCATCAACGATCCAATTATCTTCTTCTCTACCTTTTTCCCCCAGTATAACATAATTTGGTCCAGCGCTGTGCTTTTCCTTTTATAGCACCTTCATCAGCAAAGAAACAGTAGTATGTGTGTTCTGAATCCCTAAAGTGATCTCCTGGTTCTTAAACAAAATGGAATTAGGCTGATATTAAACATTTTTTGCCGGAAATCTCTCTGCATGTTTATCCATACAGATTCAGTCTATTTGGGTAAATTGAATTTTCTACCTTCTCTCATATTGTGCAAGTTTCATTTTTTCTTGCAGATCAAATCCCATATATGATCTCGTGTTTCTTATTTAGAAATATGCTAGATGTAATCATGATTTGTGCTTGCAGGAAGCAATATTGTTGGGTTTCTGCTGAGAAGCTTACCTGTTTCTTTCAGTTGGAAAAGCAATATTAGTGATTCGTGCACAAGCCTGTTATTTAGGGTATTATAGTTTCTGAATTCATGGTGCCATTTCTGAATTGGTAAATAAAAAGTAATCCATTGTGCATATGTATTGAAACTGGTAGTTCTTTTTGCCCTCACCTACTGTTGGAGCTGTTTCCGTAATGTAGAAATAGTGTGCTGCTAAGTACATTGGAAAGTTACAAGCAGCAGCATCAACTAATCATGTCATCCTGGATTAAGTGAGTTGCTTATATTGATCAAACTTTTTTCTTTTTCAGGTGGTTGACTAGGTTCTTCAACTACCTCGAGAGGTACTATTTTTTGCTGGAATTGCTTCAGCCACTCAGAATGATCTCTTCACGAACAATTAGCGGTTTTACAACTGAGCCGCATGCTTTGTGATGTTCTCTTCATGTTTCTATGCAGATTGTTCTTTGCGAGGGCAAAATTTTATCTTTTGAGGTGGTTAGATACTTCCCTATTGCTAGGTTTAATGTACTCTTAAACAGGTACATGCTACAACCTTACTTAAGATCTGTAATTCTGAGGTTTCTGCTCTTTAAGGTTTACATATACCAATAAGGCATTGTTGTGG
The DNA here is from genome assembly GCA_947311845.1 of Poa pratensis. NCBI lineage: Eukaryota > Viridiplantae > Streptophyta > Magnoliopsida > Poales > Poaceae > Poa > Poa pratensis. The sequence continues at coordinate 5,442,977 of CAMZMU010000072.1, forward strand.
TCTCAGGAGTGGAAGTGATCGGCTGCATTGCTGATGCTGAGTGCAGAGCTGCAATTCATCTCCCTTTTCTCTACACTGTATGTCTCTCCGTCCCAATTTCTCCTTATTTATTTGATTAGTTGGATATATTATCAGATCACAGGCAATCAACTTCATGTGCATTCATTCTGGTTATATTTCAGTACCAAGGACCCTCACAGCCAGTCACTTTCATTATTGGCCTGGGTTTAGTGATCAAAGATAATCTCATTTTGAAGATATCAGTTTATACAGAAATCATTTGAGCTGTTCGTTTTTGTCTCACACATGATTAGTTGTTGCTGCTATCTGGTGGAACAACTTAACATAATAATGAGAACTCTCCACTGCAAAAGTGTGCATAAAACAACTTAATTTGACTATGATTCTTTTGATATGCGGTTCATTTCCATGCTTATGAAATTGTATAGACCGTTTCTAGGCATCTGATATTCAGCGTATGTGTCTTAGCATTCACATAGTAGATACTATTTAACGTTTGCCCTTCCTTTTTGCTACATGTAGATGTAACTGGAAGCATGGATGTTCTCTGATACTTGCTGTTCAGACTGCACCCATTTGTTTGCACGCTATAATACACTTATGGTGAAATTTTGTAAGGCTTGGCATACAGTTTTAGTAGTTAATATGGTTCAGATGCATTATCCTGTGAATTTGATTTCTTTTTTGGCTGTCAGAGCCACATATGGCATAACAACTCTTTATCATGTTCATGTAGCCATGTCTGATGCCTCAAGTAATTTTCACAAGGAATGCTTTATTTCGTTTTTATTTTAGTGATACAGAATGTGAGAAGTTCGATGATGGGCATGGCCAACATTTTCTTATGAGGAAAACAAATCATCTGTTTTTTCTTTGCTCACTAAGTAGGCTCTTTGTTCTCATTTTTTCCTTGCTATCCATATTAATTACCACATACACTTTAGCTCTTCATTTGTTGCAGCTAAGTAGAAATAGATAGAGCGGAAATATGTTCAGTCAAGTCGGCATTCTTTTAGTACCTCCCTTCAATAAGAATTGGTTTGTATGCATTTGTGATGCCTACACGCCCATGGATCTGGAATTATACTCATTTAAATGCTGTTGTGTGACTCGCTTCCTCCGTCCCTCTCTTTTCGGCTGTTTGATGAGCTCTGCCCTTTTTGACCTCTCTAATAGTGCCTCAATGATGAGAAAAGATAGAGACCTAATTCTTATTGCCCCTTTTGATCTGTGCAAGTGATGTGGTTAAAATCGAACTTGGGGCTATGACAACTATGCGCTCATACACAAGATAAACTATGAATTGGTCACGTATCTCCATTCTCCCATAATAATGTGATGATGTTCATATTGTCCCACTTATTTGATATACCCTGGATTAGTTTGTAGCATTTTTAGTAGGAACACACTGTATATGGTTTGTATCAATTAATTTAATTCCATTGTTGTCTACAGTTGGGTAATTGTTTCCTGCCCTCATGCCTTTATTGTTCCTTGCCTTGGTTACATGGATCTACAGAAAATGAATTTTAGCCTATCATTTATGTTTACATTTTCTTTTCTTGCAGATGTTGCCTGCTCAATAAGGTGCAAAAAAGCAAAAAGTACCATTTAAATAGCTATTTAGAGTACAAGGTTGTGATTGTTTCTCCACATGATATTCTCTGTCTTCAGAGAGTAAATTGAGTGATTTTAGGTAATGTTATTGAACATTGTCGAGGTTCTTATTTTAGATAAGCTTTGATTAGGATTTTGTTGACGACGCCCTTATTCCTACGGCTGAAGAGAAGCCAACAGATAAGACCGTCAAATAACTTTCTTAGCTTGTTCCCTTTGTTGATATCGTAAGCATGTGTTGTTTTGGCGGGCTTACTATAGTAAATGCCAAATCTAATGTCTTCTTTCACTATTTAGTGTGCTTTTGCAAAATCTAATTCAAGTGAAACTTTACTGCATGTGTAGAATGTTGATCATATTACGGAAAGCGTAGAGGAATAAACTCGTTTTTGGCACAACCTATCAGAGTTGCAGTTAAATATGAGAATTGCAAACACTATTTGGTATGGGGATCTTGCCTACTGATCTTTTGTTAATTGCATAGTTGAGTATCCATAGTTCTTAAGTATGTTATAATATGGTCAAAACAGTTCAGATTATTGATGCTCTAAATCCTCTTTTCTCTCAAATAAGTCCCGTGAATCCTGGGTGATGTCTTTTTTTTAATGCATAATCTTGCTAATAATTCAGAAGATGCTAGGTAATGTCACTAAGTAATGGTAGCCTCGCCTTTAGAATTACTATAGAATAAATGACCTTTCAATTATTTTCCTTTCTTGGATCTACTTAAATTATTGCGTTTTCCCTTACTTCAAACTCTTCTTCTTTAGCTTGAGGCCATTCTCTGTTGCTGACATGATAAATGCTTTGCAGTCTCGGATCACTCCATTGCCATAACAGTCATGTGTGCTTTAGTTTTCAAAGCAACCTCTCCTCATCTGTAGGAGCAGAGCAGCTTGCACTTGGTTAGGATCTACATGCTTAAAAATGCTTACTTGCAGTTATATCTGTTTCATTACGTTGCTGCAAATTCTCAATCGTTATGTTGTCCGTGATATTCGGAGACATTTCTGAATTTTATATTGCCAGTTTGCAGCGTTGGTTTTCCTTTTAGTCTCACAGAGCAATATAGAAGTTTTGGAAGACGACTTCTTCGACAATCATTTCAATCCTGTCTCATTGAGACAGATGTGCTTTGTTGCATTCATTGTTTTGACCGTTTTCATTGATTGTATAACTTTGGGTTTACCACTTTCTTAGATGTTTAATTCTTTCTTTGCTTGAGTTTCAGGTGTTAGGCAGTGGGAGCATATCTCTTAATGCCTCTCTCAGCTAACCTTAATCATACATAGTGCAGGGAACATGAGAGTACTGCATAATGTTTTTCTTCCTCTTTGTTAAGTAAGTTGTATTAGAGACTCTTTTGTTACAAGTCGACTTAATATACAACAGTTTCTTACTATGCTCGTTGGTGGTAGGGATAGCTATGAAAACTCCTAAAATATTTCTACCTTTTAGTAAGTGCTGCACATAGACAAGGCAGAAAACAAAATGAAGTAGTTCAAACTGGAGATAGACAAGTCAGTAACTGTACCAGGTATCATCTCGTGTGCATGCATGTTTGAAGAAGAAACCTTAGCAAACTGAGTAACTATTCCAGGTTTTATTTTAGTTGGTTGTAATTCATATGATGAAGTATTATGGTATCTGGTATTTTAAAAAAGCATGCCACATTAATTCAAATCACTTGTACTGAATGCCAATTTAGTGTCACTGTCCAGACAGGTTCAGACTTGCTAACTTGCAAATACTCCATACAAGCAAGCAAGCTTGCAAATATAATCATCAATTTGCAGAAATTCATATACTGTACATCACTCATGCATATACATTTATCTCATGTGCAGCACGAACAGGGGAGCAGCAGCAACAACTTGTACCTTCTTCTGAGATGAACTCAAAGGCAGGGGATCAGTAGCAGCAGCACGAGCTCCACATGCTGTAGAGAAGAAGCGGCACAAGAGCGAATGTGGGCGACATTTGGGTGCCGGCGCCACCGTTTTTGGTCTTTGGTCACCGGAGGAACTACGGTGACGAGCTCCAGCGGCGGCGAGGGGAGGGGAAGTGGCGGCTAGAGTGGGAGGAGACGTCGTCGATTCTATCGGCGTCCCAACAAGCGTGACACGAGGAGGTGTAGCTCTCGGCGAGGCAGAGCTCATGGTCTGCTTGGACTAGCTCGGGAAGGTGTCACACATCGGCTATTGACGACGGCGGCAGGGGAGAAGCTACAACAGCAGGCCGACCGCAGGGGAGAAGATGCAGGAGCAGGACCTCCACCGGCCTGGATCCTGGCCGACGGCAGGTGCTTCACGCTCCCGGAGAAGATTTGGTGGTGCACCGACATTTGTCTTGCATTGTCTTACTGCATACTGATTAGAACATATGGTTAGCTTGCCTCATTTTTTTGCTCTTTGTCATTCTGTTAAGCACTGATGTTGGTTATTGTATATTATTTTTCTTCCTGGTAAGAACAAATACTTGGCTTGTTTCACACAACGAACAAATGGTAGGCTTGTGTACTTGACCTGCCTATATTTCACACAACGAACAAATGCTGGAAGTTCTGATGACGGACAGCTGGCTTTAGCAAGAGGATGCACAAGCTTACAGAAATTGGAGATGAGGAGTTACTGCTTCAGTGAATGTACAATTGCTCGATAATACATTTTACGGTTCAAATGCATATACATCTGGATGTCTGCTTTATTCTTTAAATAAATCAAGTTACAAGCATGTCTGTTTGTTAGTTAAAATCAATAATTTTACAATTGCCTGATAATTGTTTTATTTGGAATGTCGCAAAAAAGTTGTTGATCTATACTATATGGCACCCACACACTTTGTAACTGGCTCTCCTGTTATTTTCCGTTCTCTTTGTCGTAAGATTGCTACAGGCAAAGTTGCCATGTTGTTCTTGGGCTGGCACAGTTGTATTTTATAATTAGCAATGCATTACTTCATTCAATTTTACATCTTGTTGTTAAGATGAAATGTGCCATATCGGACTAAAAATACCGCCAATTATTTGCCTGAACCGGCTTAACTTCAATAAAATGATGGGCATCAAAACAAAGAGCATATGGCAATAATAAGGTATTGCTTCTGGTAGTTACCCAGTTGCTCAACAAGTACTTTTCGGGAATACTGCTATTTCAGTACATTTTTTTAACATATTAGATGTACTACTCGGGAATGATTTGGGATAAGTGACTGTCTTTGTATTTATGGACTTGGCTGATAGCCTTCCATAATGTGCCTCCGGGATAGAGCTTTCCTGGTTGCCTTGGTAATTAAATTTGCATCATCGACTATTTCATTGGCTAAAATCACAGGTACATTTATAGGACCATATATGAGTTGTAGACATGATGCATTTTGCTTTTAAACATTTTATGCTTCTGTGTAGTGCTTGTTTGAATTGCTTACAACAAGTCACAAGTATGCTGAATTTATTTATGTTGAACTCTTTTTGTACATAGCAAAAGAATTGAAACTTTACTGGACTTTTAAATCTTTGACAAGGTTTGTAGACTATCTTTGAATTGTAGGCTAAGGTTTGTTGCTGTGGTAATCGCTAATTTTTTCCTTTTCTATGAGATAATTCTGTAGACTAAGATTTTCTTCTCAACTATAAGTGCAATATCAGTATGACATTAGCATTGTAACAATCGTGCAATATGAAACTTCCATACTCCTCTGTATTGGAGTAGGTCATATATTATCAAGCAATTTATGTTTGTGTACATTCATCAATTCGAATCCAATTTTACTTTATTGATGTTTCATACATACAACTCCGCAATTTTCAGATTAATATCCGTATAAAACCGAGCTAAACAAACGTTGTCGTAATGATAATTTTAACCAATATACCATTCATTTTTCATTACTCATATATGTGTTCACACAATTATCAATGATAGCCATATGCAAACACAAACTTGCAAAATATACAAAACTTAAGGCTACATTAGAGTTTTGATTTCGGCACCTGCGTCAGGGGCGCAACGAGATTACATAATCTTGATTAGTGTTGGTCTATTTCTTCACACATGGTCATAGCCACCGACTTGTGGAACCAGCTGAAAACCAGAGGACACCTGCTCAACTCAAACCACGGTTTATTGTCCTGTTTAATAAAAACCTAAATGAAATAAAAACGCTACATTGGCAAGATTTTCTTTCACATGATCTTTAATATAACGTGTAATATGACTATTAATATCACGGCTTATTTGGCAACATTTAGTTTCACATGATCTTTGATATAACATGTAATATGACTATTAATATTAAGTAATTGCAAACATGTTATATGACTATTAATATTAAGTATTTGCATATGTCGCACGCTTAATTTACGTTTCTATAATGAAAGCCGCTGGAGTTTACCGCTTCAAACACGATTAACTAAATATATTAAACCTAAGGCGACCCTACGGTCTTGCTTTCGTCACCTGCGCCAGTGGCGCAACGGGTCATCTAGTATAACTAGTTGTAAGCATGTACTCCATTGAGAATTCACTATCTGACGCCGAACTTCATTGACAAAATCATCATTTTGACAGAACAAGCTGATCACGGTGAAACCTGACACTATAGTGCTGCAAGCAATGCAGCTGATGACAGGTAACCAGACCATCCTAACGAGTTCCTTTTGTCAGTGCAAACGACATGCGTGTGAACTGTGAAGCACTGAACTTAACCATGGCACATTGGCTACCTGCAGAAAAGCGCATCAGGTACATCCCGGTGATCGACGGCATGGGGATGGTGGGGATGGTCTCCATCGGCGACATCGTCCGCGCGGTGGTCACCGAGCACAACGAGGAGCTCAACCGGCTCAACGCCTTCATCCAGGGCGGGTACTAGGATCATGTCCGGCCGGCCTTCGTTCGCCGGGCGTCCCTTTGAACTCTAATAATGTGTAGGCCTTGTGTTTTCTCAGGACAAGGCCGTGTTTAACTTGAATGTTTCCGCTTGTTCACGCGTGTGTATGGTCATGACAGTGGAGCGCTTGGTTCCAGAGCGCACAGACCGTCTCATTCTAACAGTAAAGAGACAATGAATAAAGCGCCAGAATTTATCCATGCTTGTGAATAAAGCGTCGTATGTAGCGGAAAGTGTTTTTGGCTCATGCAATTCTGTGATGCTGGTAGTTTCAAATGTTTTAAAAAAAATTACGAGTTTTAAAAATTTGGAATTTTGTTTATGGATGTAGCCAATGGTGTATATCACAAACATGCAAAATATCAATTTCAAATACTTCATATTCTGAGCTACACAAAAATGATAAAATCTGATAAATTTGGAGATTTATAAACTTCATATTCTGAGCTACACAAAAATGATAATATCTGATATGCATACTCATATTCACACTTTTTCATTCTTATGTAACTCAGACTACAAAATATTTGAAGTTTTTTTTTCAGATTTGTGGAATACACCATTGACTATATTCAGAGTTTTTTTATTTTTTCTTTTGAAACTTGGATTTTTTTTGACTTTTTGAAAATATCAGTATCACTGGTGCTCGAAATCACGAAATCTCCACTCCGAATGTAGCATTGATATAAACTCATGTCAAACATACACACTGGCTTTTTACAGTTTGCAAGGTGAATTAGCAGCACGGAGCAAGAAAACTGACGGTGCAACGCAGTAGTGCTTCATCTGCCTTTTATGTACAAACAAACAAGGAGAAATCTAAGGAAAGGCGCCGCTGCGCGCGTCCTCCCGAGCGGCGGCTCGTCAAGATTCGTGAAACGAATCTGGCGCTCGCAGCTCTCCCGTGTCGCGCACCACCACCACGTCTGTTCTCGCGTGCGGATAAGGTTCGACGTGGGACCCACTCGTCAGTCTAACCTGGGACGTAACGGTGTACACCATTTTGAATTTCGGGAGTCGTGCGGGAGTGGGGAGATTAATTTCAGGTTTTTTTTTGCCCCAACCTCATTTTCGTTCCCCACGCTCTCTCTCATCTCGCTGTGTCTCTCTGGCGATCCGCGGGCGATTCGCCGTTCCTCGCCGCTGCGAGCGCCGTCCGGCGGTTCCTCGCCGCTGCGAGCGCCGTCCGGCGGTTCCTCGCCGACCCAGCACCGCGCCCTCGTTGCTCCGCTGTCGGGTGAGTCTTCTGCCACCGCTGGTTAGCTCCTTTCCCTCGCCCTTCTCTCTCTATCCGAGCCTCGCCGGTAGTACTGGCCAGTCGCCGTTCTTCGTGCGCTGCCCACGGACTCACCACGACGGGTACTGCGACCGGCTTATGCGGTTCGCACATCCTTATGCGGTTTCTCCGCCAACGACCGGCTTCTTCGTGACTGCTATTAGGGGATTTTGTTCTGTAACTTGCTCAGTGCGACCGGATCTGCAATCGGAGAGGGGTGCCATGTTCGATTTGTAGAGATTAGGGTTTTTAGGTGCGTTGTTTACTTGTGCTGTCGATTTTTGTGGTGGTTCATTCGCTTTTAAGGTAGATTTAGTTAGGTTTTTAGTTCTTATGCATGTGATTTTTGTGCTAGGCATTACCGATTGCATGCTTAAATCCCTGATAGCTAAATTGTTTTGCATGCTTAGTCAGTGCAGATGTTTAACCCTGACAAATGGTGGGTACTGCTGTTGAGGTTCTGGTGTGTGATTCAAATTTGCTAGACCATCATAGTACATATGTGTTTATGCTGGTGATGGTAGTGTAGAATTTCTATATTCTGTTTTGTTGTTCTGATAGCTGCCAGTAATCTGATAGATATCATGTTTTTAACCTGTTAGTTGTATTGTATTTATATGGTAGCTTAGACTTTGTCGAACCCGGTGGTTTGATGTTTTTTGTTTAGCTTGCTAATTTTTTAACCTGGTATGTATGATCAATTAACTTGATATACTCGTTCAAACAACCTGATAACTAACTTGTTAATTTACTTCTGTGTTATATACCTATTTTGTAATTAGCAGTGATTCTAGATTTTTCTAAACTTTTTTTTACTAATTTGGTAACTACAAGCAATTAATTTGGTAGGTAGCACTGATCTAATTGATAACCAGACATTTTTGTTAGCAACAAATGCGTCAGCATTGTTTATTAATTTGGTCACTAGCACTGAAATATGTTGTAGCTTCCACTTGATAATATGGTAACCAGTCATTTTTATTAATTTGGTCACTCACCACTGTCGCCGTCGATGTGAGTGGTGTAGTTGTACGGTGGCTCGTCGGCGCATTTCTCGTCGATGTATCTTTGCATGATGTATTTTAATTTGTGCTTCTTTTGTTTTCTGTTCTATCAAGTTTGTACACATGATTAATATGGTTCTGTTTTGCTAAACAGGTTTAGTGCGATGGGTAGGAGGAAGGGCAGCCGTAATAAAGTAGGTGGTGATGTGAAAGCAAAAGCCATAAAGAAAAGGCGTGAGGTGAGTTGTTTTCCTTGTTGCTTACCTTTGTTTTCTTGGTCGGAATACTAGTGTAGTTGTCAAGTTGGTGCAAATGCACTGATGTAGTTTCATTTGTGGGTTAGTGTTGCAGTATTATGTTGTTTATTAGTTAGAGTATATAATGTGGTGAGCATATTTAATTTACTTGGATTCTCAAACTGAATATTTTGGGTTACTACAAGCAGTGATTTTAGATTTTTCTGAACTATTGTTTTTCTAATTTGGTAACTACAAGCAATTAATTTGCTAGCTAGCACTGATATAATTGATAACAAGTGTAGTTGTAAATGGTGTGTTGGGACTAGTGTGCATAAATGTTCTGATGTAGTCATGTTTTTATGGCTTAGGTTGCACCAACATTTTTTGTCGAACTGAATTTTTGGAGTAACCAGTTTTGGGGAATTACTTCTGTGTTGTCTACCCATTTTTTTTGGAATTTACCGAAATCGATGATTGAACTAATTGATAACCAGAGTAACTGTGAATGTGTGGTGGGATGAGTGGTGGAGGGAGCGGGGTTTAAATGTACTGGTGCAGTTGTGATTTTGGCTTAGATTGCAGATATCTGTTAGCAACTAATGCGTCACCATTGTTTATTAATTTGGTCACTAGCACTAAAATATGTTGTAGCTTGCACTTGATAATATGGTAACCAGTCATTTTTTATGTTGCAGGCTACTCGTGTCGACAAGAATAGGGCTTCTCCATATGCTGTCACGCAGCTCTATGCCAGTCTGATCAAAGATCAGCGTGATGCCATAGTTGCTATGGGGCAAGGATCTTTCCTGAATATCAAGTGTAATTCCCTCCACAACCCACTGAACAGTTGGTTTGTCAGGTGCTATGATCCAAAGAGGAGAGCATTCGTTGTTCCATGTCGAGATATTATCCCTCTTACAGAAGAGTCTGTCAAGTTATTGACTGGGCTTCCGCGCGGTCCACTGGAGGTGAAGTACTACGTGAATGGCGAATTGGAGGAGCAGATTTCCCGTCGCCTTTTCCCTGGTGAAGGCAGTAGGCCGAAAGTATCCGATGTGGCGAAGAGAATTTCCCAATACAAGGCTGCGGACAAGACTTTCAAGGAGCTATGGATGGTTCACATAGTGTCTGCTGTATTGGCACCTACTCTTGATAACCATATCAGCAACAGCATCTATCCCATGCTGGTATAAAAAATATTCAGTTTACTTTTTCTCTTATTCCTTGATGTTTTATTGCATCATCAAGCGCTTACAAGTGTGCTGTTTTTTGTTTCATATGCGCAATTAAATAGATGGATATAGAGCAAGCTTCAGAGATGAACCTCTGTAAATTTGTTGTCGACCAGCTGCACGAAAACTTCTCTAGTGGGAAATATGGAAGGGGTTTTCTGTTATTTTGCATGGTGAGCCTCCCCTACCCATGTCTATTTGCTTTTTCTTTTTGTTTCTTCAAATACTGATATATGTTGGTTTATTTCCTGATATCTGTGCTTTCACAATCTGGTAGTTTGTGAGCTCAAATCACGGTAGCTGCATTTTTTATTTTCGTTTTCGGTGTTTTTGTTTTATAAAAACTCTTGTAGCTGTGCACTAATATCCTGATAGCTGTGTATTCATAATCTAGTATCTGTGTATGGAACATCTAGTATCTCTGACTCTTTTTATTTTTACCTTCAACAGCTGCGATACATTACTGCTATCAACACTGATGATTTGGTTCTAGAGTTAGAAGATGCACCATTGGCTATTAATTCATGGACAAACGATGCAAGAGATGCGGTAGCTGCCTTAGATAAGCAGGAGTATGATTCAACCACGTTCGGAGCAATGCAGGTTAGTCTTCCCTGGTTATGTGTAGTTCTAGCTAGTTAGCCATTTTTTGTGCATGCAATTATGGTACTAAATCTGTACTTTTCCTCTTCCTTGTTATGCAGCTCAGGGATGAGTTCAAAGATGTTCTATCTCGAGAGATGGGCCTCTTTGGAGGGCCAGATGGTTTCGACTCTTGGATGAAGCTGAACCTTCATCCTACATGCACATATGAGGTATAACTGCATGCCTCTATTGTTGAATGTAGTATTTTACTTTTTGTTTTTTTGTTTCTCTTGCAGTGGGGGGATGCCTACCTTATACCTTTTTTTCCCTCTTTTTGTTCATGAACAGCAAAGCAAAAGAGCCCACTCCCTTATGTTATCTTTTGCTTCAACTGTCAACGGCGCCTTAATCAATCTCATTCAAGGGTTCACTGAATCGCTTCCTTGTGAGAGATGTGCAGAGGCAGATGCTGTGAAAGGTGGTGTGAATGCATCAGAGGTAGAGGCAGATGGTGTTGCAGAGGTAGATGCTATAAACAAGGGCAACAATGGATCAGATGTAGAGGCAGAATCAGAAGCCAATGATTTTGGTGTTGGAAACAGTGCATCTGATTCGGATGCAGAGGCAGATTCATCTTCGTCTGAAGAGGATGAAGAAACTGAGATATATGCATCTACTGTCGCAAAAGAAGACGCTGAGCCAAGTACTAGGGCATCCCCTGATGATCAAGCTCGAGAGGGTTCTAGCGCATCCCCACCTCAATTCCACTCACAGATTTTTGTTCCATCAGACAGTGAACTTTATGGATCTGATGGTGGTGGATGTATTGGTGGTTTTGCGGATGATTCTCCAACTGTGGGCAGCCAGCAAGTAGATGACCAGATCAGAGGGAGTGCAGCAAAGCTTGCCTCAAATCTTAGCAGATCAAGACTGTTGGGTAGAAATGAATGTGATTCAAAATTGATCAACACTAATGACGAAATCAAACGGCTTGTCGCAATGGAGCTGAAACTACCTTTAGCGGACCTGCTACATGCTAAAGATGGCCAACCCAACCATGGTGCTGTAGGTGTTCGGGTCACCAGGTACTTGTTAACTAAAAGCCTGCTATTTTTTTATTCTGATAAGTACTCATTTTCTACCTGTCAGCTTGTTTCTACTAATCTGATAACTGGGGTTAATCCATAATTTGTTGTCTACTTTTTTCTACCTCATAACTAACCATAGCTCTTTTTGTATCTGGCAACTCATCTTTAACTTTGTTTTATTCTCTTTTTTTGTAACTGCCAACTCATCTTCTTTTTTGTAACTGGCAGGAATGTTGAAAGCATTCCATCTGGTGGTGTGGGAATTGTTGATCAGCCCCATGACGGCGACGGCACAGTAGAGCAATTTCAAACAGTTGATAAGCATGTTGCTGCATCAAGGAAAAGTGACTTGTCTCCATCAAGGAAGTCCCCCAGGCTTCAGAAAGTCCAAAGAGGGAGTAACATCGGCAAATCCGTATCCGATAAGCATGTTGATAAGTATGTTGCTGCCAAGCAGGCCGCCAGCGACAACGTCGCTGAAGCTGAGATGACTAAGGCGGTTGTAACTGTCGGTGATTTGCCACAGTACAATCCTCTGCACAAAAGGTTTGTTTTTTGCGCAACTAGGTTTAAAAAAAAACTGGTAGCCAAGATAAAACAACCTCATAGCTAGGTCGAATTAAACTGGTAGGTAGTTTTTAATTAGCCTGCTAGCTACTACCATAGTACTTTTTTATATTTTTGTTTTTTGTACTAACTAGTTTTTTTGTATATTTTTTTTCTAGGAAACGTGTTGTTTCATCAACTTTGTCTCCATCAAGGAAGTCCCCCAGCAAAGTTAAGCAAGTCCAAAGTGGGTCCTCAAACTTGACCCCATCAAGGAGATCCCCCAGGTTTTAAGAAGTTCAGAGTTCCTCATCAACATTGTCTCCATCAAGGCTGTCCCCCAGGCTTCAGCAAGTTCAAAGAGGGAGTAACACCGGCAGTGTAAAGGTTGCTACCATCAAAAGTGGCGATATACCTAAAGCATTTGTTGACAGCGATACGAAGAAAGACGGGGAAATTGACTTGTCTCCATCAAGGAAGTCACCCAGTAAAGTTAAGCAAGTCCAAAGTGGGTCTTCAAACTTGACTCCATCAAGGAGATCCCCCAGGTTTCAAGAAGTTCAGAGTTCCTCATCAACATTGTCTCCATCAAGACTGTCCCCCAGGCTTCAGCAAGTTCAAAGAGGGAGTAACATCGGCAGCGTAAAGGTTGCTACCATCAAAAGTGGCGATATACCTGAAGCAATTGTTGACAGCGCTACGAAGAAAGAGAGGAAAAGGTACAGGAAAAGTGACTTGTCTCCATCAAGGAAGTCCCCAGGCTTCAAAAGTTCAAAGAGGGAGTAACATCGGCAAATCCGTACCCGATGGGACTACCGCCATGACTGCTTACGTTGTTTCACCTACTGTCACCATTCCGCCGAAGGGAAGCATGTCTGATGGCAAGAGTGCAAAGACTGCATTTGTTGTCTCGCCGACAGTTAGCAACCAACCCAAGTCAAGCTTGTCTGCTAGCAAGGTGGGCGTACTCATTGATGGGAAGAGTAGTTCCAGTGCGATTCCCATTTCACCGACTGTTGCTGAGCCCAAGAAAGCAGACGGTACCCCGGAGGAGAATAGGTGCAGGGATATTGTTGTTCCCCCACAAGCACTGCACATAATGTTAAGGTCAGAGAAACAAGCATTAGTGTGCATCTGCAGAAATTTGGTTCAGGTGGGGCCACACCGATTACTGTTACGCCAGAGATAGCAAGCCTTGTTAAGGGCCTATCAGATTCATTCAACAAGGAAGAGATTGAGAAAGCAAGGACTAGTGGTAAAAAGCCTTTGTCAGATTGGACCAATTCTCGAAAAGGAAACGTGATGAAAAGGAAAGAGATAATCGTCCAGGATGTTCACTCCTCTGGCTTTGATCTCATGTTTAGCTCGCAGGAAACTTCTACCCCTGACAAACCAATCGACGCCAATCCATTAGCTTGGGCAGCATCCCAAGGTACTTCCTTATTGGTAGACTCGTTGGTGTTATCTGGTAGCTGTTTTTCTCTTTTTTGATAACTGGCAGTAAATTACATGGTAGCTTCATTCTGGTATCACAATAGATTGATGGTTTTTTCCAAGTCATGGTGTCTTTTTAGTTTACTTGGTAGTTGCACCTCTTTTCAGCATGGTAACTGTGTAACTTTTATATGGTTTTTCTCTATATTTTTTCTGAGTGTGTCCCTTTTTTCTGTTTGTTTGGCAGAAGAAGATGTCTCTCGAATCGAAACATCTGATGATGTTTTGAGGAGTTGAAATTGTCAGAGGAGGTACAACAATTTATTGCGGGAATTTCAACAGAACTCTCTGCTGAAGGCGAGAAGGAGCTCATTAGATATGAGGAGGCCGGTCGAGCTTTCTTGAAAAGAGAGAACGCTATCAAAGAGAAGGCCAAACCAGGGCCCACTATTGGTGTTCTCAGCTTAACACCGAAGGTTAATCCACACAAAGCTAGAGTGAAGAGGGTGTCCCGTTTCCAGAGCTCACCATATGATTCATCATTGACGGTCACACCGGATCAAGAAGAGGTTTACAGGAAGATATTGCTCAGCAACTCCCGTCATAGAGACGACTCATCAGAGTTAAAGAGGTGATAACCATCTGCTCTTTGTTCTGTTCCCATTTTTTGTCACATTTTCCCTGTGTTTTCTTTTCTGCAAATAGCTGTTTTGTTAGTACTGAATGTTCCATTCTTCCCCGCTGTTTGTCTAATTTGAAACAGGTTCCGGATAATTGTATACAAGAACTGCTGGGTTTTCACCGGTGATCTAGCTGATTCTATCCACGTCAGGGGCGAACTCTCCAACAGTTGCATGGAGGTTGGTATCGAGTACCTCCAGAGAACAAACACGATCGAGGGAAAGATAATAATGCCGTACATGATATCAAAATATTTGATGGATCATGAGATGATGAAGCCTCTTGTAATTGATTCTTTCAAAAGGACCCCGACCTATTCACTGAGTGTCATGAAAAGAGTAAGGATAAGAACGTCTTCTGTTTTTTGTAATACATTTTGCTTCTGCCAGATTTTTTTCCTTGTACATTCCATCAGCTATTTCCTGCCTACCATATTCTTTTGCTCTAGCTAACAGTTTAATTGGTTGTACTTACCATTTTTTTTTGTGTTTCCTTCTTTTCACTAGATTCATTTCCCAGTCATGCATGAGATTGCGAGAGGAGAACCATTTGGGAACCACTGGTACTGTTTGTCCTTGAACTTGGAGGCTGAAAGATTTGAAGCGCTTGACTCACTTCGTGGTGAAGGCAACGTAGGCCTCCTTGGTCATGCAAACGGTCTCATTAAAAGGATTAAGACACTATGGTCTACCTATTATCGAGATTCCAAGGTTCAGATTGAGAATTACGAGCTCAAGATCATTGCTGCCCCTCAACAGTTTGGGAAGTACGTGTGCTTTTCCACTCCCTGTTCGCCCTTTTTTGTTATCTGGTAGTTATAGCTGGATAAGCTGGTAGCTGTGTAGTATTTATGTTGTAGTTGCACCAGAAATTACTTGGTAACTGTGTTTTTTCAATCCATTTTTTCTATTTTTTTATGCGTGCAGCAAAGATTGTGGGTACCACGTGCTTCATAATATTGAGAAATGGGATGGGCAGAACATCCCCCAAATCAACAAGGATGACGTGCTCAAGATGAGGAAGCTGTTCCCCTATAAGTGGGCTACTGCCTCTTTCAACGAGTCGAAGAATTGGAGGTGGCATCTTGACAACAACAAAATGTGAGGTAAACACACATGCCACAAAAGGAGTACAATTTAAAACATGAATACAGAATATGTATTACACAATCAGGTGTCAATTAACTTAGGACCACAATAAGAATTTTTTTGGGGTTGACTCGCTGGTCTCTATGTTGTTTTTTGTTCTTCATCCGGTAGCTCCCCTCTTTGCAAGCAAGTCCTGTAGTCGTGAGACGTTGACCCACATTGCTTGTAGGTCCTGACCTCTTTTGGGTTTATGTTCAATGGGTTCTGGAAAGCATGTTTCCTTTTCCTTCCTTTTGTGTTTGATTTCCGTGGATCACGGATGTCTGGAGCCTGCGATGAATCAGAATCTGCTTGCATGTTAGGAACTGGATAGCCATCTTGGTTTGATTCACTTGTAGGGCCAATGGGGCCAGGAGCAGTGTTTTTGGAAGACCTTGTTGCAGCAGCTTTAGTCGAGCGCCTCCTAGGAGCTGCCTGTGGTCCTGATGCTGCTCGTCTCGTTGGAGCACTTGTTGTAGGATTTGTAGCCGGAGGCGGTCCATTTGGAGCAGTAAGCGGATCACTTGCAGCAGCGTGAGCATTTGCAGCAGCAGTAGCCTTCTTTGCCCTTTTTGCTGCCTCCCGCTTGAGATCAGCCAAGTCTTTCTTCAAACCTTTTAAGTGTGTCTTGACTAGCCTCCTGCCGTCTTCTGATTGGTTTCCTTGGATTGCTAGAGTCTTAAAATCCGCGCACATCAGCGCCAGCGACATCAGCTTTTTTGATTCCTCTGGCATCACAGCTGGTCTACCTGGTCCTTCTTCGACCAAGTCTTCATCCGCATCCCATGTCCACCTTTTCAGAATGTAGGCATCAGGCATCTCCACCACCCCAAGCTGTGTCATTGTCTGCATTTTGTTCCAAAATAGAGAAAAGTTAGTGTTTGTGTGTTCCTTTTTTCCCCTGATAATAGTGCATGCATGGTAACTCAACACTTCTAATCTATCAACTATGATGGTTTATCTTGGCAACTGGTATTTTTTCATATTTTTGGACTTTTTTCTTATTTAACTCTATATAAGGTGGTAACTGGACAGTATCAAATAGGCAACTGTGTAGTATAAACCTGGTATATCCTATTTTTACTTCATTTTTTCTTACCCTTAGTATGTGGCAGCAGACGATACCGTCTCTCTCAAATTTGCAGCACGCATCTGTACTCCTTGTTCTCAGGATCTGCATAAACTTCATATGTGCGGTTGTAGTAGTTTGGCACATATTTCGTTATGCACTCAGCCTGATACGTCTTCTCGCCTGTTTGGTGTATGTTGTACGAATATACTGACTGCATTTCGTACTGGAAACGGTTATGTATTTTGCGCGTGTACACCTTGGACAACTGGTTCTCTATGGGGTGGTAGCAAAATGCACGAGCCGTTGATACTGCACTGTCCACTTCCTCCTTGTTTTCAGACTTCATTATCTTTGCTTGGATTTCAGAGTATTGGTGAACAAATTCGAGGACAGAATTGGTTGGTTTCACATATTTCTTTAGGACAACATTGAAGCCTTCACTCCGTTGAGTTGTTTGCATGAAAGGGTAGAAGTTCTTCATGAAGTAGGCTGGCACCCAGTAGCTTCTTTTGTCATACAAATCTGCTAGTCTTTTATGCCCTTGAACACCGTACTTGTTGATCATGTCATTCCATTTTGTTTCAAATTCTTGCGGTGATAAGCTGATGTTCAAGCAGTCATTGAATGCTTGCCGAAGTTGCTCATTTTTGCGAAGGAATGGCCCAATATCTTCTGCTACCTTCTCAACAATGTGCCACCTGCAATTTCGATGGCTTGCATTTGGGAAGACCTTGTCGACTCCTGCTCGCATCCCAAAGTCTTGATCTGTGATGATATTTAGTGGCGCCAATCCATCCATAGCCTCTAGAAATGCCTCGAAGAGCCAAATAAAATTTGCGCTTAGCTCCTGCCTCAGAAGGCCACACCCAAACTGAATTGATATACCGTGGTTATCTATCCCGATGAATGGCGCGCACGGCATTTGGTAGGCGTTTGTCAGGTATGTGGTGTCAAACGACACACAGTCATGGAACCTCTTGTAGGCTCTTCTGGCTACACCTTCAACCCAATACAGATTCACTACCCTTTTCTCCTCATCAACTGACATTTTGTAGAAGAAGTCAGGGTCAGTTTTCTTCATCAACTCAAAGTATGCCCTTGTGTCTTGCATGTCCGTCCATTTGTTGTCAGCCTGAAGTGAGGATCTAAAGTTGGCCACATCTTTCGTGGTGTAACCTAGGCCGTCAAGTGATGCGTGCAACTTCGTCATGATCTGCATCTGCCTGCTCGTCTCCAGGTTGCATGAATGCAGCAGAGTAATGAATTCCTTATCTTCTTCAGGGATATCTCTGTGGCCTCTTAAGAAACCTGTCAATGCCCACTTTTTGATGAGTGGGTGGTTGTGGTCGTCACTGAAGTCTGTCACGAGCCAGCTACCATCTCTGAGTTTCACAGACATATGAGCCGGGCAGTTAGTTCTTGGATGTGTGTTCCTCTTTCTTTCAGGCACAACCGGTTTCGGGTTCTGCGTGTCCTCTTTCTTTTTGGGGTCACGCCCTGCCCTGGTGCACACAATGCCTGCTCTAATGAATTCCCCTGTAACTTCAAATGGTTTCCTGTAGTCATATCGTATGTCGAAGCCTTTCCTTCTTGCATACCTCCTGTAGTGTCTCTCTGCTTCCACCAGTGTGTCGAACCTCATGTGCGGTGCTGGAGGTTGTGGTGTCGACATTGCTTCTGTTGCGCCATCATTTGTATTGTTCCCTTCAGCTCTGGGCGTATGAGTACTAGATGCAGCGTGGGTAGTCTCCATCTCAATAGTAGCTTCTGGTCCCAACTCCAAACCTTGTCCATCAGCACCAGTAGTTGCATTTCCTATAGTTAATAGCATGCAAATAGAGTTTGTGTAAGTAACTGTTCAAATAATAGGTGGTATCTGCTATCAAATTATGTGGTAGCTCCTAATAAACTACTTGGTAAAAGGAAATAAGTATTCTGGTAGCTAGAACAGTCTAAACCTGCTTTTGTTATGTTTTTACTGCTAGCTAGCATGAATCAACATGGCATCTGTTCTCAGCTATTCTAATATGTATTACAAATTAATATGGTAGCTAGTATTTTTCCCCTAATATCTACTGCCAGGGAGTTAACCTGCGAGTGATTCTACAAGCAATTATTTAACCTGGTAGCTAGCATCAATGAAATTGGTATTGTCCTTGAAAATACATGGTAGCTAGCACATAATATACTTTTGCATTGATTTGAAACGTCTACATAGCATATTTTTTTACAACTAAGTTGATTCTGGTAGCAAACAAGAAGTAAATTGATATCTAGCATTCAACAATTTTGGCAACCATTGGTGTATCTGATACCTTGGTTGCTTGACATATTATTGCCAGAAATGGCAACGTTTTATGCACCGATTGCTATGTCCATATCCATCTCTTTTACCTGCAGACATGAATTGTGAAGCCATGTTAGTATTGCTAACTCAAGCATTCTATGCTTTTTTTCATGCAACATGATTTGAATGGAGATGTTTTGGATTCTTCTGTCATTAAAGAGTTGATGCCATTTATGTTTTCTGGCTGTGATTGAAGAACCAAGCCTATGCTGTTTATGCCTGTGACTCTGCATGCATATAATCCTGTATGAGTAACAGAGGCAAGTTTGCACCTGCATGTCCTTTATGCTACCATGCTTCTGGAGCTAATTGTGAGCATGTAGCTACCTATGTGTAGAAGTAGTATCTGTAATCTCCACTAGCTAGTGGTACTCTAAATTTGCTTGATTCCTATGGGAGCAGCAAAAAGATGCATGATTTTGTCTTGCTGAAGGTGACACTGCAAAGAATCATGGAATTCTTGTTTTTGCTACCATGCTTTTGGAGCTACCTAGTTTCCTTTGTGTAACCTAGCTACCTGTTTGACTGATGGAATACATGAATGTGCTACCTAGCTTTCTATGTGTAGAAGTTGTTTTCATGCAAAAATCTTTGTAATTCCTCCCAGATAGTGGTACTATAATTCTGCAGCTATGTGTTTTCATGGATAGCGATATATATATATATATATATATATATATATATATATATATATATATATATGGTGTCATGTCATGTGATTCCTACGGGATCTTTGCTTTGAGCAAAAGGTGCAGAGAATTTTGTCTTCTTTTGCTTTGAGCAAAAGGTGCAGAGATTTCTGTCCTACAACAAAAGGTGCAGACCACCGCATTTGTTTCTAAAATTTTCGTGTGGATTTGTGTTTTGATCTTGAGGAAGAGAAGCAGCAGTAGATGTGGTACCTGATCTCTGCTCCAGAATATTTTCCTGTGATTTTTCTCTGCGAATTCAAGTTTTTCTTCCGTTTTCTTGATCGTCCAGGCAGAGCGCCATCAATGGCGCCGGTGGTCTGGAGGTGGACGATCTCTGCGATCGCCCAGGCAGAGATATTTATTAGGTCAGGCTGAGCCTACGAAACGGCTCAGCGACGGCCCAGGAAGAAGCGAAACCTTGCCCAGCGACAGCCCAGCGATGGCAAGCGAAAACTGGGCTCACGCGCGCTCGCGCTGGCTCGGACGGGCGCGTTGATCGCCGCTGGAGAGGACACAGCAGCGGCGCCGCTGTGTAGTCCTGTCCAACAAACAAATGTGAGTAGTTACTACCAACACAAACAAAATCGCAACGTGAAGTGCTTTTTATTATGTACTACACAAAAATGACAAAATCTGAACATTTGAAAATGTACATCACTACACCACCGCACATCCTATATTTGTCATTTTTGAGTAGCTTGAAATACAAAGTATTTCATATATAAATTGTACACGTTTGTGAGGCCCCGCCGACGAGAATTGAGATCCACCGTGCGCCTTCATGGCCTCGGGGCAGATCGGCAACGGCGCCGACGGTAGGCGGGAGGAAACTTCATCGCCTTGGGAGCTCTCGTCCTGAAGGGGTATTCTTTGAGTTCGCGCTTGAGTCATTTGGAACTGAATCGGTCCGCGCCGTTGATTGATTTGGACGATGGATGCAGGGCGAGGCACACCATCTCATCTCACTCCAAAGCCCAAACCCTCACCTACAGCAAAAAGAAAACCCCGACCAGCCGCCGCTTGTAGCGAAGGGGAAAAGACGGCGAGTGCACGGGAGGACGCCTCGGACCTCGACGCTGGGGATGGAGGAGCGGAAGGCGTCCGGGCGTGCCGCGTGCCGTGCCACGGCGCTCCGGCGAGGCGTCTGGCTGGCATGGCACAGGACGGCCGGCTGGAGGAGCCGAAGGAGGCCCGGCGTGCGGCGTGCGGCGATCCGGCGCTGCGGCGAGCCGGCTGGAGGAGCCTACGCGGTTGGTCGTGCCGCGCTCCGGCGAGCTGGTCGGGCCGGCTGGAGGAGTCGACGCGGCTGGTCGTGCTGCGCTCTGGCGTGTGACACGTCACCGCGGGCTGGTCGGGTGGGCTGGCCCGAGGCACAACGGGATGGGCTGGCCCAAACCGGCCCAATTAGCACGCGTCCCCGTGAGGTAAATTCCTTCTGTCTTATTTCTCTTCAGTTGCGAGTCGGCCCAGCCCACCAACTGCTTTTCCGAAATCCCCCCGCCCTCTCTATTTCTTCAGAATTCTTCCCCTCCTCTCTTCTCTTCTGAACTCGCCGCTTCCCACAACTTTCTGAAACATTTTCGCTCTTCGTCCCGATCAAGCGTGCGCGAGCGCAATGTCGACTTCGGCGACTCCTCGTTCTCCGGCGAGCTCGCCTCCTGCTTCCACCTCTTTCCCGCTTGACATGGTGGGACGCCGCGTCAAGCTCTTCCGCCTCT
The DNA here is from genome assembly GCA_947311845.1 of Poa pratensis. Taxonomy (NCBI): domain Eukaryota; kingdom Viridiplantae; phylum Streptophyta; class Magnoliopsida; order Poales; family Poaceae; genus Poa; species Poa pratensis. Next base: position 5,464,546 of record CAMZMU010000072.1, read on the forward strand.
ACCGCGAGGGCCGAGTGTCGGGAGTGGACAGAGAAGACGAGCAAGAACTGACGGTGATCAGGTTCATCGCCGATGGGACGATTTCTTCCGGGAGCAACTTTCGCATGGAGATTTCAGGGGGATTGACATTCCATGGCATTGTCAAGCTGGACAAGACCTCCATGGAGGCATCGATCCTCATCAACGACGGCTCAGGTGGGTTGGGTTCCGTTGGGCTTTGGTGGTAGTTTATGGGGCGGCTCAGGATAATAAAAAACCAGAATTTTTGGCCGAACTTGTAAGAATTTGTGAAGGGGAAACATTACCAACGTTGGTTGGGGGAGATTTCAATATCATTAGGAGACAAAATGAGAAAAATAATGATAATTTTAATGCAAGATGACCTACTATTTTTAATGCTATCATTGAGAGCTTGAGTTTGAAAGACTTGCAATTCTCTGGAAGACAGTACACTTGGACTAGTAGGCGGGATACGCCAACTTTTGAGAAGTTGGATCGCTTTCTAGCTAGTGTTGACTCGGAACAGAAGTATCCACTTGTCACGGTTCAGGCTCTAGCCCGTGCGGGGTCAGACCATACGCCGCTACTCCTGGATACTGGGGAACATGCCTTTGCGGGGAATTCTAGTAGATTTTCTTTTGAACTTTCATGGTTCCGACACGAGGGGTTTTATGACTTAATTGCTCGTGAATGGAATGCGATCCAAACGGGTAATTCACCAGTGGAACGGTGGCAAAATAAAATCCGACACCTGCGTCAATTTCTACGTGGGTGGGCAAAAAATTTAAGTGGGGAATATAAAAAGCTACAAGATAAATTAATTTTACTATCTAATGCGTTAGATATTAAAGCTGAAACAATTCCTCTTACGGCAGCCGAGCGGGATGCTAAAAGAGAGGCGGATGATAATCTAGCGAAATTGCGTCGTGATGAGGAATCCAAATGGGCACAACGAGCTAAAGTAAAATATATTCAGGAAGGGGGGAGTAATACGAGATACTTCCACATAATTGCAAATGGTAAACATAGGAAAACGAAATTTTTCCAGTTGGAACAAGAGGAGGGGACGATAATTGGACAAGAGAATCTCAAGAATTATATTTCAGAATATTACAAGAGATTGTTTGGAGCACCGGTTACAAACAATTTCTCGTTGGATGAGAGTGTGACAAATGATATGCCACAAATTTCTCAAGAGGAAAATGATATTTTAACCCAAGACTTTTCTGAGAAAGAAGTTTTTGAGGCAATTAAACATATGGAACATAACAAGTCTCCTGGACCAGATGGTTTTCCGGCTGAGTTCTATCAAAAAATTTGGGGAATCATAAAATCCGACTTGATGGCAATGTTTGCTCAATTGCGTGCAGGAAACTTGCCGTTATTCAAATTGAATTTTGGTATTATTACCTTGCTGCCAAAAAAAGAGGATGCAAGTAAAATTGAACAATGTCGACCTATTTGCCTCCTAAATGTGAGCTTCAAATTTTTTACGAAGGTGGGAACAAATCGAGTAACTTCTATTGCGAGTAGAGTAATTCGTCCAACTCAAACTGCGTTTATTCCTGGACGAAATATTCTCGAAGGAGTTGTGGTTTTACATGAGACAATACATGAGATGCATAGGAAAAAATTGGACGGGGTTCTTTTTAAAATAGACTTTGAAAAGGCTTATGACAAAGTGAAGTGGTCCTTCTTGCAGCAAACTTTACGAATGAAGGGGTTTACACCTCAATGGTGTGAATGTGTTGCAAGGTTTGTTCAAGGGGGGAGTGTTGAAATTCGCGTTAATGACGATATCGGTCATTATTTCCAGACACTCAAGGGGCTAAGGCAAGGAGATCCGCTATCTCCACTGTTGTTTAATTTAGTTGTTGACATGTTGGCCATTTTAATTTCTCGTACGAAGGAGGATGGTCAAGTGGGGGGTTTAGTGCCGCATTTGGTTGAAGGAGGGATCTCAATCCTCCAATATGCGGATGATACTATTCTTTTTTTGGAACACGACCTTGCGAAGGCTGTGAATATGAAACTGATTTTGGCATTGTTTGAGCAACTTTCGGGTTTGAAAATAAACTTTCATAAAAGTGAGTTGTATTGCTTTGGGAAAGCTAAAGATGATCAGGACGAATATAGGCGTATTTTTGGCTGTGAGCTCGGTGCGTTACCGTTTAGGTATTTGGGCATACCCATTCATTATAGAAAATTGTTAAACAAGGAGTGGAAAATAGTTGAGGACCGTTTTGAAAAGAAATTAGCAGCTTGGGTGGCTAAGATGTTGTCATACGGTGTCCGTCTTGTGCTTATTAACTCAGTGTTAACAAGTTTGCCAATGTTCTTACTGTCCTTTTTTGAAATTCCTAAGGGGGTTCGAAAAAGGTTAGATTATTATCGTTCTCGTTTCTTTTGGCAAAGTGATCAACATAAGCGAAAGTATAGGCTAACAAAATGGAACTTGGTCTGTAGACCGAAGCAGCAAGGAGGTTTGGGCATTTCGGTTCTAGATATTAAAAATAAATGCTTACTTAGTAAATGGCTCTACAAAATGTTGAACGAAGAAGGGGTTTGGAAAGAAATTCTTGTTAACAAGTACTTAGGGAATAAAACGTTATCCCAAGTACAGGTTAAACCTCTAGACTCCCCTTTTTGGAAAGGAATTATGAAAGTAAATGATGAGTTCTTTCAGCGTGGAAGGTTCGAGATTGGTAATGGGGAGCAGATTCAGTTTTGGGAGGACAAATGGTTAGGTCATACTTCTTTACAACACGAATACCCGTCGTTATATGCAATTGCCTCCAATAAACATAGTACGGTTCATGATGTTATGGGGGAAGTTCCTATTAATTTACCTTTCCGACGGGTATTAGTAGGACAAAATAGAATGAGCTGGTTTAACCTTATTGAGAGATTAATGCGGGTTAATCTCACAGATGAGGAAGATAAATTTAAATGGACGCTTACGCCTAATGCCATTTTTACGGTGAGGTCGTTTTACGAGGACCTGCTAAATGGTCATACTAGATATTTGCGTAAATATCTATGGAAATTGAAGATTCCGTTAAAAATTATAATCTTCTTATGGTTTCTTAACAGAAAAGAAATCCTAACAAAAGACAATTTACTGAAAAGACGGTGGGTAGGTTGTAAGAAGTGTGTTTTCTGTGATGAAAATGAAACCGTTGAGCACCTCTTCATTAAGTGTTCGTTTGCTAGAGACATTTGGCGTTTAGTTCACTTTACCTTTAATGTCTACCCACCTACAAGTATTGCGAATTTGTTTGGTAGCTGGTTGAATGGGATAGACAAAGTTACAAAAGCGCGCATTCGGATTGGTGTTGCGGCCATATCGTGGGCTATTTGGAATTGTAGAAATGACATTGTTTTTAATAACAAGAATTCAACTCATTATTTGCAGGTTATTCACAAGGCGTGCTCCTCGATTCACTTATGGTCTTTCCTGCTTCCTGCGGACCAGCGTGGACTTATAGATGCCGGATGTACCCGTTTGCTGACGGTTGTGCGGGCTATTTTCAGCCAAGCTGGGTGGCGTCATTCTAGAAGAATAGATGCATAGTAAATTATTGTTTGAGTGGTTGATCTTTGTAGCCACCTTAAGTGATCCATGATTTGTGAACTTGTACACTTGAATGATCAATAATTGCGGATGGATGTGTGCATCTCTTGGATGCAGAGGCCGGGGATCCGCACCCCTTTATCTAAAAAAAGGTGGGTTGGGTTCTTTGTTTCTTGGTTTTGTTCCTTCTGTTCATGTTCTGGCAGTGATTTTGCCCACGCTGCCTCCTCTTCCGCCCCTGACTACATGGTTCTCTGGAAAATCAATGGAGGAGAGAATCTTATTTCTTGGTTTTGTTCCTTCTGTTCATGTTCTGGCAGTGATTTTGCCCACGCTGCCTCCTCTTCCGCCCCTGACTACATGGTTCTCTGGAAAATCAATGGAGGAGAGAATCTTGTTTCTTGTCAAGGGCGAGGTTCACAGTGGCTGAGTCAGTCAGCCCGGGCAGAGAGCCTGGGGAAACTTCAATTGTTGCTCATTCATTGCTTCTTTGCCAACGTAGTACCCTTTGTTAGTTTCTTGTTTACTCATATTGCTTCGACTGAAATCTTGGGCGCACGGGCTGGCCTGGCAGAAGCTCCGCCCCTGCTTGTTCATGTTTATTGCCCTTGTTTGTATGCTGCTGGGACTGTTTTGATTCTGATCCCTTTGCATGTATTACTTGCCCAAGCATATGATGTTTCACGTTATTATTCAGAAGTGTCAAATTACCTGGAAAGATACTTTATTACTGAAGTACAATTGTACGGGAAATGCCAGAGCCACCTGTAAGGCTGTAAGTGAAACTAATATGGATGATTTACTGTTTTTTCATACATGCTGCAAGTGTCTAGGCTGTCTAGTAGGGTGGAATGTTCACCTTAGACTATCTCATCTAGTAATGTATCTGATCTGATTACAAAATGAAGTAGTACATGACATGAGCTTATTAGTTCCGAAGTATTTGGTTCAATTGGAATGTTCACCTTGGACTATCTCATCTAGGAATGTATCTGATCTGATTACAAAATGAAGTAGTACAGGACATGAGCTTATTAGTTTCAAAGTATTTGGTTCAATTGGAATGTTCACCTTAGACTATCTCATCTAGTAATGTATCTGATCTGATTACAAAATGAAGTAGTACAGGACATGAGTTTATTAGTTCCGAAGTATTTGGTTCAATTGGAATGTTCACCTTAGACTATCTCATCTAGTAATGTATCTGATCTGATTACAAAATGAAGTAGTACAGGACATGAGCTTATTAGTTCCGAAGTATTTGGTTCAGTTGCATAGTACTGTAGATACTAGAAGCACAAATGTGGAAGATCACATGTTTTGGATGTTTTCAGCTATGTAAGACTTGTAAACTCACGAAATTGTTGACGCAGCAAGAGTTAAAATACATTATTTCCTTCTTGTGCTCGTTGCAGTCCGTTCATGCCGCTGCTGCAGGGATTTGGGAGTCCCAGCTCCCCCCTTCTCGCCCAGCATGGTGGGGATGAAAGTTCACTTCTCTGAGCCGGATCCCCACACATTTGAGGCATCTGTCCTGCAAGTAGAGAAGAGGCCCAGTCTTAGTGTCGTCAATCTTGAGATGACCAGTCCACCTCTTTATTCTTTGTGCATGAGTGACCGTATTATTTTAAGGTCTGGCTTGGATACTTGGGAAGGAACTGTCATGTACTTTGAAGATGAGGGCTATGTAAGGAACTTGCAAAATAAAATATGTATTCATGTGCGAGATGAGCACGGTGAGCCTAATTTCTCTTCATTGATTATGTTTTTATTTAATCTGCTAATTTGATTTCTGGAAAAAAAAAGTGACATTTCATGTCTCTCTATTGTGGCAGTGCCGCAAGGCCCCATGTCTTTGCCATATATGAAGATACTGGTTCGGCCAGCAAGAGGATGTCCAGCTATAGGGGCCTTCAGACATAAGGTGAGACAGTTGGGATATGGGTCAATGTTCTCTAGGATGGTCAATGAAAGAAAAACAGCACTAATATGGATGCACTGGTTGAATAGAAGTGTTGCTTCAGTAATGAATGATATAGCTAATACTGCAGTTGACCGTTCATAGTAATTATACATCATCTAGGGTCCTAACATATAATAAAGACATGGTTGTACCCCTGTCAGGCTTAATAAAAATGAATGTAACATTAGGAAACATCTGATTCTTCATCTTTGAGACTATCTTTATTACTTTTGCTTGAACGGCTCTCTTGTTCTCCTTTTCTTTTCCTTCTGCCAGACTTGTCTCAGGGCATTCATGCTCTGAGTCGTCTGATATTACAACAAATATTTTGTCTTGTTATTCAAGCATGCCATTCGAGTTAACTCAACAATAATCCTCATGTTGACTTATAGGGCAAGAAGGATTCCCAAAGAAAACGCAAGTCCTCTGCACATGAAGAAAAAAAGATCAAAGTAGCAATCAATGGTAAGATTCTAGAACTAAGAACATACTTATTGTGACTAGGTGAGACCTATGAAGATTTTGTTTCTCAGGTTACGGCGACGTAGGAAGGGCTCTCACAAGAGTGGCTTTGGATACTAAAGATGTTGACCTTGTAGCTGTTAATGACCCGTCAATCATAGATCAACTGGTAAAGTGTTACCTGATTTTCTTATAGGAATATTACATATCTTCCCTGAAAAATAAATACTGCTTGTTAACCGGTTTTGTGACCACTGCTTACATATACTGGTATGCAGAGTTGTATGTTTAAGGATTCCAAATGTGACTTTGAAGTGAAAAGCAGTAGCTCCGGCATTCTTTTGTTTGGCCAAAAGGAGGTCACTTTCTTCAGGGAAAGGTATAGAAAAGTATTCACCTGTTGTATATGCAATTCTAATATGACGTTATCTAACATTTGGTATATTGTGCGTTCTAGTGATCCTAGCATAGTCGATTGGTACACGGCCAGGATCCAGCCCCAGCTTGTTGTGACAAGAGGTAACATTAGGCAGGGTGCCGATAACAAGGTATAATCTCTCTCGTTTTAACCGTCTTAGCTTGCAAACTATCTTTGATTTTTTGATGACTATGGCCCATGTTTCTGTTGTGCATTCAATTTTACCAATGCTCATGAACTGTCCCAATTTTCTTTTCAGGATTTTGCCAAAAGGTACAGGGAGATTTCGGACCCTAGGCTCTCTGGTCCTCTTGAAATAATGCTTGGCACTTGCAACTCGTGCGTCACTCCCAGGAATTCGTGGGGCCCACTTCTCAAGATAACGCCCATCACCCCAAGTGATGCTAAGGTGTGTCCTTTGCTTGATTTTCAACCAGTTTTCCTTCAAAATTACTTACTGCAGATTCGTGGAAATTACAGGCTGTGAGCGATTGTTTCCCCCTCTGGAGGGGCGAACAAGTTGTTTCAGTAGTTCGTTTTCAGGGGACCGATGTGACTTTTGATCTGGGATCATGTCAATATTACCATACGCTGCAGAATAACACCCAGTAAGTCTATCTTACTTTCTCGCCTTCTGTTACCCCTTTCATACCTAGCTCATCTACTTCCTTGTTTCCTTTCCCCATAGGCCTAGCATCGACTTCGCACAGCTTGTGAGATGGTGTTTTCATATGCTAAGCCGATTCCCGGATGCAGTTTGCGACGTTGAGATGAGCGAGTGGCCACGGCGAGGCTGCAGATGATAGCTCACTCTTGTTCAGTACCTCTGCTTAAATGTATAGTCAATCGACAGTCCGTAGCCTCCTGTACATGTATGGTCACACGTTACACACAGCGTCTTAAAACAGTCCGTTGGTCATTGGATAACTGAGCGAGCCTTCTGAATAATCTCTTGTTTCTCAGGCCATGTAGCTAGATGAATATATGTCAATCTGCAAATATTCTCATTGTGACCTTGTAGTCAGCTCTCTCAACTTTACTTGCATCTGCCGTCGGTTCTGTGTGGGTTTGTTACTGATAACATCCACATGTTTTTGTACGAAGTCATCAAGTGGAATGACCAACTGCACATGATTGTACAGTGCAAACGTAAATTCATTTTGACCATCTCTGTGGATTTACTTCTGTGTGTGGGTTCTGTAGTATCTCAAAAGGTCCAAAAAAAAAACCCATGTTGGGTTGTGGCTCATGGTAACTAAGTAGCAAATTGCCCCTGGACAACCACAGTGATTCTGAAAGCAGTCGTAGTGTTAATCTGTTGGTACCTCGAGAGAGAGGCATAGTAAAGAACTAACAGGGGAAAGCGCGAGTTGCTGTGCCCGGTTTTGTCCATTATCATTGTGCATGACAGCATGAAGCTCCTTTTTTCTTACTAGTAGATACCCCAAAGTGAGTTACATGGAAATTTTCATTTGAATCTATATATTTTATATTATTTGCACATATACTGCTTTTTGTACGAAATAAAGGTATATGAAAAAATTGAGGACTATGGTGATAATTTTTTTTTCATACTTTTTGTATTGAGGTATCTTAGAATAATTAATGAGGTATAAAAAAAATATAAAGAGGTATAATACCCTCGTATGTGAGGTATATTGAGTATGAGAGTATGTACACCCAGGAGTATATAATAGGAGATATTCTTCTAAAGAATTCAGTTACCAACAACATGACAATACAATCCATGTTACATACCAAAAAAGCATTATCTAAGAAATAGCATCATTTTGCTATCGCAAACCGAAGTTCATTTCATATAAAGTAGAAGAGCTAACAAGATAAGGTAGGGAAAAAAAAACTCGGGCAGCAGGAGGGAGGAACCCCCTACGCCATTTCTTTTAAAGAAGATGGAGCTCTAGGCGCGCACAGCCGAGCGAGCCGGGGGCTCGAACTCGGGTCGCGGGAGCGCGCACGGACGACCGTGGGCAGCTGCCTAACTGGGCGACGCCCAATCCCCAAAGGGGTGAGATGCCCGGAAATTCGAGAGAAAGTGCAGCCAAATATGCGCAGCTAGGACTTGAACCCGGGTCGGCTGGGCGCGCACACGCAGCCACTGCCACTGGGCTAACACCCAGTTCTCAGATAAGGTAGGGAGAATAAATAAATGTGCACTTCGTACATTGTCATTAGTCTTAGGCAAAATAATAATACAAAAATATATCCACACACGCATTAGTTTTTGACCATATGCCAACAATGGTAAGTAAATAATACTAGACGGATATGCGCGCTTCGCCGCGCCGCCTGCCTGGCGTTGTTAAACTGCGTGGCTGGTGCAGTGTATTTGCTAGAGTTTTGGTTTGTTTGTAACGTTTGTCAGCGGTTTACTCTGATGGCGTCATTAGGTGTGAGGAGATGGACGACGCCATTTGCGTGGCATTTCAACCGTATGGAACTAATATTTAGTTTTTCGACCAGTTCGGTTAAATAGGTACTTTTTCTGTTTCATAATATAAGTCATTTTGGTTAGCTGTTTTAGCTCAAAATGGCTTGGTGTGGGGGGAGTAGATTGCAAGCCGAACGTGATTTCTTCTGTCTGCTCCCTTAACGTAATGTTTTGGGGTATTTTTTAGGGTATTGGAGATGCTCTGCCGACCCATGTACCTAGCGGTTTCATTTTAGATCTCTTTGATTTTTCTTTTTGCAAGCCGCATTGAGAAATAAATTTGTTTCTCAAGTCTCAACCGTACAACATATGGAGAATAATATCATAATTTAAGCCTAAAACATCAGAGATGGCAATGGCATACACTATATCAGCAAGTCTGAATAAAGCGGAGTTCCGCTGCATAGTCTAGCTGGGCCATGGTTACAAAATATACACAAGCATGATCACAAACAGGTTGGTGAATGGAACGAACGCCTTCATCCTGTACTCCTGGTACCAGCTTGGATAATGTTCTTCTGCTAACAGCACGCTTAGTAGATGACCTATAGGAACTAACATCAGAACATATAATCAAAACATGCTTGCAGTCATACTGAGGAATAGAAGCATGATGAAATCAAGAAAAACCTTTGGGTGCCTTTACTATATCCAATCAAGTTTTTTTCTTCACCTTTTGTGGGTTCCCTGCCCAGGATGTGGCGCCATACTCATTCCCTCATCACTACCGCTGGCATATTTAATGAGAATTCCTTAAACAGTTATATATGAGTGAGAATGCGCAAAGAACAATGAATAATATGCAAAGTGGTTTCAGAAGAACAAAAAAAGACATCAAAAGGTGACTGCGTGATCGTAGCTGGCCAGCTCCTCGGTCCTCTTGCCACCATCACAAGCCAACGCAAAAATGAACAATCCTGATATTAGCACAAAAAAGATAAAGAAGGAAATGACATAGAAAGGCTGAAAGAAATGACAAAACAATTCAGGAATCAATACAAAAATTGTCAAGGAAACCAAAGAAAAAAGTGATTTCGAAGTAGAAGACCTAGAAGGCTCGTAAGTACAAAGTGGCAGTCGGTTCAGCTGTGCTACCTTGCAAAAGGGCGACTATAAGTTATTTCTCTGCTCTGTATCATGAAAGTTGGTTTTCAGAAACTGTTAGTTTTCTGTTAGTTCTGCAGCCATGTAGTTACAACCTAGTGTTTGTGCTCTGATTATGAATACAACTCCTACTAAACTTGTGGTTTGCAATATCACTCTCGTATGGGGTTGTATGGTGATTACTATACATTTTTTTCCATTTGGCATTATACAAAATATGGCGTTTCTCTGGAACGAAGAGAGAGCAGAAATAAATGCCTGAAAATGTGTGACATCTGTCTTGGAGAAGCTTGCTGTATGGCCATATATTCAAGACAATGTGTGACATCTGTCTAACTGTTTCTGGCATATGGATTGGAAGCGCGAGAAAATAACTGAGCAATAAGAAAATACCTTGAAAACAACTATTCATTTGTTTTTGTCATTGTACCATCCGACGACATTTATCTTATAATATGGAACATATAAAAAATATTCGCATGGTAAAAAGATACATATCTAGTCTACTCAAAAGGAAAAGAAACTGCATAATCAGAATTACTCAGCATGCCAAAAGATAGTAAAGTTGAGATATAACATGAAACTAAGTTAATAAAAAAAGGACCCCTCCCAATCTCTTATCGGAATTGCAATCTGAAGCATGTATATAACAGTGCTACAAATCACTCATGCATACACTTTGGAGAAAAATCTAACTCTACTTGAGAAAAAAATCATTGCACCAGGGAGTTGAGGAACAGTATGGTAGAAAGCTATATATTACGTTTAACTATCTTCATCAATAATTTGGAGGAAGTTATCTGATGGTTGTGGAATTTCTCCTAAACAAGTAATAGATCCAAGTCTAAACAAAATGGTACTCTTAACTTTCTCAGAGCTAGTTAAGTTCCATCACGTGGAAGCAACACATACATTGGTCTATGCCTTTTGGTGAAATGTTGTATCCAAACTTGGAGGACTGTCTAGAATGGCTTTGAAGAGTGCCGATTAGTTGAAGATCCTTGCTTATTGCTAGGTAGCATCATTTAAGTGTGTTGAATGTGACTTTAACAAAACAATATATGAGAGAGACTTCAGATGTAAGTGTCAAATGCTCGCTGAATCATTTGTAACTGTACTGAATGACAATACAGAGCAGCCAAAAAAAATTTACTTACGACGATTGGCACATGGTCATTGTTGGAAATGAGATACCAAAAGATCATGTAGTGGTAGAATTGATCTAGCTGCAATTTAACTGCGAGAAATAGACGAACCAACCTGATGAAAAATTTAGATTAATTTATTATGCTACAACCTACAACCATGCAAGTATTGATCAATTCCCTTCTATCTTTCCAGCCAGAGATCATTTCTTGCTACCTTTGAACAAATATGCTTGAAATTTAATAGCCAAGCAACGGGGAACACAATGAGGTTGATATGATGCACTAATACAGCTAAAACTTGGCAAATACCACACAGTGACGTTTCTGAAAGCTGAACACCACAGGAAACCAAACAAAACAATAGGAAAATGAGTAAAGGTGGAGCAGAGCAAAATGAGAAAGGAGGCAAACCATTGTCGAGATGCATCGGACATGTGAAGCAAGGGACATATCTGACGACGCCGGCATGGCCAGCAGGAGAGGACGAAACCGGTGGAAGAGGAGCGCGTCGTTCTCGTCCCCACATGTCACCACCGTCGGTCAGCTGCGTTGCGTGTACAGTGGCTGGTCACTGAACAGAGCATGCAGGTGGCGGCGGGAGGATGTGCGTGTCGAGCGGTGGCGAGATGCGGCTGCACATGGCCAACGACGGAGGCAAGATCGAGTGGCGGAGCACCGTGTGTGGGCAGGAGAGCTTCGGCTGCGGAGAGGGGCTTCCGCATCGGGAAGCGAAGGAGGAGGGGAGCGGTGCCAGGCGTCCGCGACTCCGGTGGTGGCTCCCAAAGGCGGCGCGGCGGCTGCCTGACGAACCCTAGAGCGAGCCCAACCGCCAATAACAGAGAAAGGGGGCCGCTCCTCGAGGGTGGATCCTCCGTGCAGCTTGCGCCAAGCCTGGCTGGCCGCCATTCACCGAGCCGGTGTGTTTGGTGGGGCGTCGTCCATGGCGGAGTGGAGGTGCAGAAACCGGTGTGGGAGGCGGCATCACGCTCCAGAGGCGGGAGCCGAGGAGGGGTGGCGGGCGCTCGCCTAATTTGCGCTCCGGGGGAGAGAGAGGCAGCACGGGGAGGAAGCAGGGGAGGCCACCGGCCAGAAACCCTAGGTACTCCATGTCCATAGAGAGGAAGAGGAAGAGGAAGAGGAAAAAAGAGAGAGAAGAAGATACGGGGCCGGGTTTGGGGGTGCCTCTCTGGATTGCTAGTTGATTTCGTATATTCTGAGAGACTAAAATGAAAAACAACCTGGACAGGCCCACAAGCAGCCACACAACTCGCGGTAGATGGCCTGAGAGCACTGGACGGCCATCAACCTTAAAGCTTTAGTAGATGTGGTTCATGTATATGTATTCCTTTAAGATCATAATAATTTATATAGATATCCAATTTTCGAAGCCATGGTCCCACTTGGCCACTTGATAAGCCTTACGCGCTTCACTATGATCAAATAAGATGCCAACTCCACCATTCCATTTGACTTTGGAGTTTATGACTCTTAGCTAGATAAGCAGATGCTATCTTCGTCCTCCTATCATGTGTGTTGTGATCTTGTTGAGTGTAACATCCCTACCTGGTGGCATATTGGGCTTGCCAGACTTGTGTCGTGGGCTAGTTGCACTGGGCTTGAGCCGTCGTGTCTTCGGCTACAAGAAGAGAACAAGAGAACAACAGGAACCATTCAAGCATCGAACAGAAATGACTGAAGTCTGAAACTCTCCTTCTGTCCCCATTCGTCTCTCCCGTCCCCTACCTCTCCGGTGGCCGCTCTCCACAAGCGGCGTTATCCTTCTCCTCACGTCCCGGTGATCGCTGGCGGCAATGGGGTGTGATAATTTGGTATCAGAGCTAGGTCATCCTCCAGAAAAATCCCCCCCCCCAAAAAACCCCCAAAAAAAAACCCCAAAAATTTCGCCTTGATTTGGTGTTGTGGAAGCGATGGTGGCAGCAGAGACCACCATGGAGGCGAGGCTAGCCGCAATCATGGCAAGCCTTAGTGAGTCGCGCGTGTTGCTGACTTCTTCAGCGCGTCGATTGGGGGTCAAGGAACAGGAAGGGTAGGTGGCCACCACGACCACGCCGATGTTTGTGCTGGATGGAGTATGGGAGAAGCCGGAAACCAAGCCTTTGTCACCCTCGCTCATCTCCATGCATCGGGTCAGGGTTGATGGTGTTCTACATGCGGACACTGACCACCCTCCTGCCATGCCCACAAGGTGCTCGACACCGGGCCCGGCTGGCAACTTTGGCAACAACCTCTCCCCGGCTGCCATTCCGACGAGCGGCATGACGCATCGCCCTACAGAGACCTCATCCGGTGCCAGGAACTACACGCTGCAAGGTGTGGGTTGGGCTGGCATGAACACCCCCGCAGGCTGTTTGACACATGGCCGCACATGGCTTCGTGAGGTACCTGGTGCACGCGCTTGCAACGACGACACCAACGTGACTTGGGGTACTCTGTCAAGTGTTGGAGCACCCTTCGGCTCGACGTCCACTACTTCCGCAGATCTCCTTTCCCGTTTTAACGGTGATAACCCATGGCTTTGGCGAGATAATTGCCTCGAGTACTTCAAGATCTTCAATATAAACGAGTGCATGTGGGTTACTGCTGCTACACTTCACATGGAAGGTGCGGCTGCTCAGTGGTACAAGGCATACAAGTTGAGTCAACCTGTTGGTGATTGGTCCGAGTTCATCAATGCCGTGGAAACAAAATTTGATGTTGGGGATGCCGAGACACACGATACAAAAGAGCAGCAACCGATGTTGTGTGAGGCAACTTGGGGAATGTCACACATATGGTAGAGCCATTTTCCGAGGACTCTAATGGGGTGCAGACCCATGTTGGAGACTTGTCCCTGTATTCAGAGCTCGATGTGGATTCTGAAGACGAGGTGTTCAAGGACATGGTGTGGGACCAGGAGCTTGCTGACTGTGTCATCACTCACATCGGCGGCTCATCATTGTTCCGAGAACAGAATATGGATACTCACCATGAGCTTGTGGGGGAGATTGCCCAGCCAACACGCTTGGAGCATGAAGTAGATGGAGTTGGACTGGTATTACCTATACTACCTTCAGATGAAAGAATGCTACAGCAGCTACTGTTAAAGGAGATGCAACATGGCCCTAATATGGCTATTCTTTTCTTGCCATGGGATCCCGGTGGGTGTGTGGACTGTTATTACAGAAATACCAGAGCTTAGCACAACAAGGGCACGTGAAACGAGAAGACTTGGTCAGAACCTGGGGATGTTGCCTGATTATATATTTTGCATGGACCTTAATGATCAACTATTGCTCCAAGTCACGCAATTGGCTTCACAAATTTGGGATCCTGGTATTTCAAGGTTTGCTTGTACAACACAATGGGGCAAAAATCAATATGCACTTGGGTATTTGTCACCATTTTGTGGTGATAAATTGTCTGGGTACTATTGGGAGCAGATGCTAGATGGAAGCAATCGTGGAATCAAGATTGTTTCAATATATTTGGCATAGAGAGTACTTGTTCTATGCTCCTAGTTGACAAGGTGCCCCCATGGAGACGAAGTGCTTTTCACCCAGGAAAAGATGAGCAGAATATTTATGTCAGTTATGGGTTGGTGGTAATTCATGCACTTCTGCTGTCGCTACAAACACTACATGGGCTTGATCATTTGACTGTTCCCGAACCTCAAGGTCTGTACTGGACAGCTGTCATGCATATTGTGACTTGCGTCGAGGTCTTGGTTGCACACGTACAATGGGACCCTGGCAGATTCTTGTCGACCATGAGTTGTGTCAAGCCCAGGCGATCTCAATGCCGAAGTGGGAGCTACAAACTATCGCGACCTGAGCACGCCATTGCTTGGGGACAAGCAATGTTTTGCCGGGGCGGTAGTGTAACATCCCTACCTGGTGGCATATTGGGCTTACCAGACTTGTGTCGTGGGCCAGTGATGACGTGGAGTGCACGTTCGCTGGGAAACCCCAAGAGGAATGTATGATGTAGTCAGCAGCAAAGTTTTCCCTTGAATCTACCAAGGTTTATCGAACCAGTAGGAATTGGGAGAGCTTCAGAAAGGTGTCAACAACAGCGCCGTTGAGATGCTGTTGATGTGGACCTGCACACATACAATCAAAGTACTTTGCCCCAACGAAACAGGAAGGTTGTCAATCTCCCCGGCTTGCTGAATACAAAGGATTAAACGTATGGTGTGGAATATAATGATGAACACAAAAGTAGCAGCAGGAAGTAAAGTAGAGCGTGGTGAAAACGGTGTTTGTATCAGTGTGGAATAAAGGACCGGGGTCCACTAGTGGTGTCTCTCCCTAAGACAAATAAACATACATGTTGGGTGAATAAATTACAGCTGGGCAATTGACAAATTGTAAACGCATGACAATGCAATATATGACAAGCACATGTCCATTGTTATATCTATTGGGCATTACAACAATATACATAGACCGCTTACTAGCTGCATCTATGACTCATAATCCACTCACAAGATAGCTTCCGGGTCTCCCATGAGTATTAAGTTGCAAGCAATAGATTATAGCATTAAGCAAAGTGTGTAATGTAAACAAACGCATTAGACTTAACAGCAGTACCCTTAAGCTAAGCATCAGTTATTTTATCCCTAGAGGCAACAACACATCTACAACCTTAGTTGTTTCTGTCTATCAAGCCCAGGCTTCTAGAGCCATGAACCCACTATCTAGGATAAATAACCTCTCTTGAAGTCACTAGCACCTACTTGGCCAAAGCATCTACTAACAACGGAGAGCATACAGGAACATAGATAAAACATAATATACATAGATGAACAAACTTGATCATAACTTCACAATTCATCGGATCCCAGCAAACACAACATGTAGCATTACATAAAGATGATCTTATCATGTTAGGCAGCTCACAAGATCTAAACATGATAGCACAATTTGGAGAGACTACCAACTAGCTACTGCTATGGACCCGTAGTCTCGTGGAGAACTACTCACGCATCACTCCGGAGGCAGGCATGGTGATGTAGAGCCCTCCGGTGATGATTTCCCCTCCGGCAAGGTGCCGGGAAGAACTACAGAAACCCTCCCGAACTAGGGTTGAAGATGACGGCGGCCTCAGAAATTTTCGTGGATTTTTGCTCGGGTACTTAGGGTTTCCTGAATAGATGCAATTTATAGGCAAAAGGGCAACGTCGGTGGATACCCGAGGAGGGGCGGCGGCCTAGGGGTGCCCCCCCCGTGGGCCCGCCTGCCTCCCTGGTGTGGCCCCCAGCTTCGTCCTTCTGGCTGATGCTTCGTCTCGGTCCAGAAATAAATCAGTTAAATTGGCGTCCAATTCCGAGAATATTTCTAGAATAGATTTACTGAAACAAAAAGACAGCAGAAAACATGAATTGGCACTGTGGCATCTTGTTAATAGGTTAGTCCCAGAAAATGCATAAAAATGATATAAAGTGTAAGATAAACATGTGGTAATCAATATATAATAGGCATGGAACATCAAAAATTATAGATACGTTTTGGACGTATCAGCCAGCTGCACTGGCTTGAGCCGTCGCGTCTTCGGCTACAAGAAGAGAACAACGTGAACCATTCAAGCATCGAACAGAAATGACTGAAGTCTGAAACTCTCCTTCTGTCCCCATTCGTCTCTCCTGTCCCCTACCTCTCCGGTGGCCGCTCTCCACAAGCGGCATATACCTCCGGTGGCTGCTCTCCACAAGCGGCGTTATCCTTCTCCTCATGTCCCGGTGATCGCCGGCGGCAACGGGGTGTGACATTGAGGGCCGCATCCCCAAGTGAAAGACAAGTATGTTTGTGTGTTTTCTGATGTATGTACACATACAACAGAATTTATGTGCA
This sequence comes from Poa pratensis, assembly GCA_947311845.1. Classification (NCBI taxonomy): domain Eukaryota; kingdom Viridiplantae; phylum Streptophyta; class Magnoliopsida; order Poales; family Poaceae; genus Poa; species Poa pratensis. The sequence continues at coordinate 5,481,513 of CAMZMU010000072.1, forward strand.
TGCCGGCACCAATATGACATCCAGAAAATCTGGACATGTGATTCAGAAGCAAAGCAACTGGAGTGACACTGTATTATATACTCGTATTGATTGTCCGCTGAAACGAATGATGAGAAGGAAGTAAATGGTTGCAAGAAAACCAAACCATGATATCAAGCACGTCTTGCTATTAGACTGCTCACAATGGGGAGTAACATAGAGTAGTAACATGCTGATGTTACTAGCCTATGTTACTATCTCCATAGTGTGAAGTAACATATGTGTGGTGTCTTATTTATTATTTATTAGGGTATAAACTCATTTTGTCTTGATAATTGTGATGTTACAGTAACTAGCTAAGTTACTACAAACACTTCTCTTCTCATTAACTGCATGCCACATAAGCAAACTTGTCTTAAAATGTGTGGTGTTACCACCTAAGTTACTCCAATTGTGACCAGCCTTAAGCTAAATAGCATATATATGTTTTAGTGTTCACCTAGAAATAATTGCTACCTTGCCAGATATCGTTGGCAGCTCAATATAATTTGCTATTATACCATTTTTTTGGTTTCCTGAGTAAGTGAAAGCCAGTCCATGGGAGCATTTATACATAATACAAGTTCAATTGTTATACACACAAGACAATATTATGTCCCATATCTGAAATGTGTATTGCTTGCATACACATATACATATACACTACAACCTATACTGAACACCATGCAACATGTCAACAAACACCAGAAGCAATGTATGTAATGAGAGGATATTTACCAGTCCGTAGCAGGTGGTGATGCAATGCACATTTAGATAGATGATCTGAAAATATATATTTACAAAAATTATTACCATATGTCTAGCTCCAGTTTCTATCATACCAAATCTATCAAAATTTTCACATGATGGTGCATAATTTTTTTCACTGAAGCCCAACTAAGAGTGGGTTAACATAGGTAAAGCATATGCATCTTGCTACACTGAAAAAACATTAGCGAACAAGTGGGCAATTAAGAAATACAAAGCTAATGGGTATGGGATAAATACTCATCGGTTCATATAATACTGAAACATGTTTTCTCAAATGAAATGAAAATAGCTAGACATAGAAAATGCATACCTAACTTGCTACAAATAAAGCACTGGTAGCATTATTCTAGACGGTGATCACTGGACATGATACATCTTTTTCGCTGGTTGATTCATGTCTCAACCCTTTGTGATCCTTGAATTGTAAGACCTTTTGAATATTTTTTTAATAAAAGCAATAAAGACCGTATGCATCAACCTGATGCAGAGGCTGGGCTCCCCCTTTTCGAAAAAAAAGATAAACTGATGATACAAAGGATGAGAACTTTATTATTGTGAAACATTAGCGCCAACTTAAGTAGATTTGATATAAGAAGATTGAAGTTAAGAGTGGAAACACCAAGTTATCTTAGCATTGTAACCTTCTCCACATATATATGCTTTAGTTATGACGCATCCATGCTTGTTCTCCGGAGAAGTAGCTATTATATTATTTTCTCTTTGGAACCCATTTCCTCTTGTATTCATGAAAGCCAAGAGTTGGATCATCATTGATTTTCCTGCAGTTGCTCTCAAGAATGTTAATGCGGTATTTCTATCCATATACATTTATCAGGTGCCTCACCATATATTTTAGGTGCAATGCGCACAGCATAAATTTTTCAATTGCTATTTTCTTATTTAAATTTTTTCTGTCAATGATAATGAATCTGGATGCATCATGTTTGCGAGAGAAACCAATATGCATGATTGAGTTTGGGAGCCTCCCTCTTCCATAGACAAACTTTTTTCATGTGAGTTTGTTCAGGTTGCTTATATGAGTGATGCATGAGAACTGTTCTGATGCTTGAAGCCAACGTTTTCTTTTCCTTTGTAGCTGGTTTGATTCTAAAGAATTTTGTTGAGTGCTTGTTAGTCTTTGTAACACTCCAGAATATCAATTTCAACCAGATTCTCCAATCAAGATTTCTAATTATAATAGCTAGAGTCTCCTCGGATGGTGTGTTAGAGAAAACAAGAATAGTGATAATAGCATGGGAAGAAGTATCCTTATTTGAGATGACTCGGGAATTATAGATGCATGAGAAGTTGATGTTAACAAATCAGTAGCAGATGATTCTGCGCATCTCAAGCAAGTATAAGCAAATGTTTCCCGAATCAAAGTCATATGATTGATAAGGAGGAAATCATTTTCTTACTGAAGCTCTTTGATTTTCATGGTTAAAAGTTCAACTCTTTAAGCATACTTTCACGAGCTTTAGTAAGTTCATCTTTTAGTTGCTTCATGTTACTCAATTTAATAGTTAGAACCTCTCTTTTTTCATAAGACATATAGGGTGTATTTCATCACATTTTGAAATATTAACTGATGAAGATTGATAGTTGAAGCTTTAGTCTGGTGATGAATCTTTTGGGTCTGAGTCAAATTCTGGAGGAATGAAGACGTAGTTCTTGTGAATATCTTCCAATCTCTTACAAATATCATGACTCTATGGTGCTCATGTGAGCATATACTTTATGATAAATGGAGTTGACGAGGGTGTTGGCTTCAACATAATTCCAGTGCATCTCTTTCGGTCTTTCCTTCTCTCTTCAAATGAGGCGCCTCGTGGAAGGATGATGCATTTGTTGGTAGCTCTCCATTCGATCATCGTACCTATAATATGTTGTAGTTGGATTTTCATATCAACTTTGTAGAGTCTTCTGATGTGATATTTGGTTGATGCACGAGTGTCTGGCTAAATGCATCGGAGCTCACAGAGCTTGGTCTTTGTATTGATGTTCCTTTTTAATGGGAAAATACATCGATCTTTATAATTTTTGTAATATTTTATAATTAATTTTTCGTTACTACTTAGCAACATAATTATATATTCATATACAAAATTAAGGTCAAGGTTGCTCCTTCGGGACTACATGTATATCTAAAATATTGTGAATGTTTAAGAAATAAAATTTAAATGAGAAGAAAATTATATGTATAAAATAAAAATAAATAGTTAAGAGAAATACACCTATGCAATTGTGTGCGACAACAGCTTAGAGTTTGGTATTTGTATTGAGATTTTGTTCTAATAATAAGATATGAACAGACAAGGCAAAGTAGCGTAGTACACACAAAAATCCGAGCAAGAAGCATGGATATTTGAGAAGACGAGATCACATAAAGAACCACTACGATTTTAGAAAATCATGTACAGATGCTACGATCACGATAAGGAAGAACGCGGATTTTCTACAGCGTATATGGCGCACAACGCATATTCTCTCTCGATTCTGTCATCTGTAAGCTAGCTAGCTCTAGCCTTTCCTCCACCATGCGGGATCTTCACATGTGCATGCATGCAGCTGATCTCCCTAATGGACTAGAGTGCTCAAAATTTTATTTGCTAGCTAGCTCATTTGCAAGCAAATCTTTGGAGAATCATATCTCATAAACAGTTTGTAGAAATTGTAACTTATTTGCACCATTGTGATGTAGATGGTGAACTCTATAAAATGAGTCCAATATCATATATATATTGTGTATCTCATTGGACCACCATGTCATAGAAAATACCTATGCTAATTAATTATAAATTTGTGGTATAAAATACATCAAGCAGCTAGCTAAATATTGTGTATCTCCAGCAGCAACTGTCTTTTCATATTATTTTTATTTTTGTTAAAAAAGTTGTTGCATTTTGTTGCAAATAAATCTGCCAAAATGTTATCGAAACGAGCCGGGTGCCAGTTTCTTCCCTTCCCTTTATATTGTTGTGCCGGCTGCCAAAATTCTCAAAATCGTTCCTCATTTCTGCACAAACCTCTCAAGTTCTACTTACTCGTCATCGCCGCCGCCCACCTCTCAGAGGTTTCTTGTTATGTGAAAAAAACATCGACAAATTTAAACATGGATAAACGGCGATGGATATCCCTAAATTCTTGAAGATATCTAAACTCAAGATGAAGGCTAAGATATCCACACGTGGGGTATGTGGATCCGTAAAGTATTTCCAGAGGTTCCATGATTTGTACAAAGGCATCGACAAGTTAAAACATAGATAACCGGTGATGGCTAACCCTAAATTCTTGAAGATATCTAAAATAAAGATTGAAGCTAACCGGTGATAAGCAATGAAGATATCCAGATGTGGGGGCATGGGTTCCGAACCTCATTTCCAGATGGTAACCCAGTTTTTTTGAAGATGTCCAAAATAGGGATCAAGGCTAACCACACAATTGTAACATCCTCTTGGACAAATGTTGCAAAAGAATATTAGACCATTTGATTTGTTCGCCTTTACGGATCCACATACCCCCACGTGTGGATATCTTCATTGTGTATCACCGATTAGCCTGATCCTGAGTTTAGATATCTTAAAGAATTTAGGGATATCCATCGTCGTTTATCCGTGTTTAAATTTGTCGGTATTTGCAACAAAAAGCAGATTCATTTGCAACAAAAGGCACCAACTTTTGGTAGATTCAAGAGTACAAATAACATTTTGGCAGATTCAAGGCGGGGACATATCAAGTGAAAACACTACAAGTTCTGAAAATCTGAAAATTTCTGCTCGTGGCCCTTGGATGATGCACCAACGGCCAGATTGGATTCTTCATCCCTCCACCAATTACTTGTACATATTTTACAGAACCCCGCTGCGCTTAATAACTACAGTAGCTAGTACATCTCACGATTCACTACTCTTCCTGATTGGGAGGAGGAGATGGCTCTTTCTTTCGATTACGGGGGTTTTATGTAAAATAGGTGGAGGTGGGATTGGAGCTCACGATCTGACCATTGGAACGAGATTGAACGGAGCAAATCGTTGTTTTCATATTTGTAGAAACTGGGTCATTTCCACCTGATACGTTCCCGATTCAAGATATCTTCAAGAATAATGTTTTGGTAGATTCATTTGCGACAAAAAGCACCAAATTTTTAATAAAAATAATATGAAAAGACAGTTGCAGCCGGAGATACACAATATTTAGCTAGCTGCTTGATGTATTTTGTACCGCAAATTTATAATTAATTAGCAAAGTTATTTTCTATGACATGTGGGTCCAATGAAATGCACAATATTTACGTAAGAATATATATGTATGATATTGGACTCATTTTATACAGTTCACCATCTACATCACAATGGAACTATTTATGAGATATGATTCTCCAAAGATTTGCATGCAAATGAACTAGCTAGCAAGTAAACTTTTGAGCACTCCAATCCATTAGGGAGATCAGCTGCATGCATGCACATGTGCAGGTCTCGCATGGTGGAGGAAAGGCTAGAGCTAGCTAGCTGACAGATGACAGAATCAACATGCAGCATGCAGCACAGATCTTCAGAAAAATGGAGCGGACAGGATATGCGTTGTGCCCCATATGGGTTGGAGATCTGCATTTCCGGATAAGGAAGGTGTAAACCAGATAGCCTTTGTCCACTCTACCCAATCTGGGAAGTCGTCTATGTCGCACACCACCCGGAAGACACCTGTCCTCACGTTGAATTCCCAAATGTCCGGGTGGAGATCATCGTAAGTAGCTATATAGTCGGATCCTGGCATGATGCAGGTGAAGTAGACGCAGTTGGGCCTTATCCACGTCGACGGTGCAGACACCACAGACGCCGGCACCGCCAGCGACTGGTTGCGGTTGCCGATGAGGAAGGCTTGCCCACTCAAGTGCCGCGCCTTCCTCCAGAGTCGGTGCCGGGAGCTTCCCGGATGGTACCTCTGAACATGCATTCGCAACGGCCGGGTTCGAGTGTCCCATGGTAGGCCGGGGCCGTCGCTCCACACCACGTACAGCGTGCCCTCTTGGTTGAACACCAGGTGCTTCCCGTAACGGCGGTGGTCAGGGCCAAGCTGAGGGCGGCACTTTGCCAGCGGCACCGGCACGACGGGGGAAGGCGCCGCCGCATCGATGCTCCATATCTGCCCGCATAGCGTCATGTAGTAAAACTTACCATTGTGGTAAGTGATGTCAAAGGTCTGTATTGCTGCCGCCGTTGAGCTCACCGAGTCCGGGTTGTTCACGCCCTGCAGCGTCAGGCCAGTGCATCCATTGCCAGTCATCTTGGCCGGCTTTCGTGAACGCCAGGCCAAGCCCCGATCGGCAAAGGACGGCGACCGCGTGGTCGTCGACAGTGGGGTTGGCGGAGAAGGCAATCTTCTGGATCAAGTTATCCTGACGCTTAAATTGTGGCAATTCTTCTAATGAAGAACTATTCAGGCGTCTGTAGCACTGGAGCGTCGGAAGGCGGACTTGCGCGCGGGTCAAGGGGTTCAGAAGCGTGACACTCATGTCACCATCCACGAGGGCGAGCCACCCGGCGGTGCAGCCAACGCACGGCGAGTTAGGAAGCGCCACCCGGCCGGCGACGATACGCTCCGGGATGGTGACGAAAGTGAAGTGGTGCATCTGTTCGCTGGACCGCCATCCGTCCGGGATCACCAGCCACGGCGGCGGCAGACCAGGGAGAGCCGCGCGCCAGGAGCGGCAGACGCCGCGGAACCATATGCAGCATGGCATGTCCAGGAGTTCGCCGATGCTCCTCAAGAGATCACCAGGAAGGGCACCCCAGTCGCGGAAACTCTCCGTCTTTGCCTCCACCTCCATCACTGATCAATCAAAGTTCGAGATGCGCAAGGGCCTTGTGTTAATTATCTGACTCTCAGGAGCATATATGGAGTACATACTGTTGGAAATAGTCCAGCCTTATCTAGGTGAGTTTGAGTCTAATTAGGATTCAGTATTTACTCCGAGAGGTTCCAGACTTCCAGGTAGTAGTCGTACGTACGACAGTTGCCATATAGAAGTCAGTCAGCCTCTTTTGTAAGTTTTCCAATTGGTGACGATTAGGACACAAGGGCTATAAGATGGACTAGTTATATTACGGTTACATGTATTTGATAGTTGTGTGTCGCGGGTGTCTCGTGATATTTTGATCTGATCCACCTGTTGTGTGGAGGAAACCCAATACATGAGACTTTTGATATTTTTATAAATAGGTGGCTTACCACATATGCCATGTGGTCCCAATACATGAGACTTGGAGTGCAATACAAGTTGTAGTATATTGTTTAAACTTAATCTATCTCTTATCTCCTTACACTACAAGAATCTCACTATTTGCCATGTCTGGCTCTTTGCCGAGAGCTTTTCCACGAGCACTCAACAAAGCCTCATGTATGCCTCGTGTCATACTAGAAATGACACTTGGCAAACAAAAGACATGACACGAGGCACTCGGCAAAGAGGTGGTTCTCGACAATGTCTCACCTTCGCCCAGTGCACGCTCGATAAACATCTAGACCGTTGGCAAAGGATGGAACATGTGGCCCCATCGGCCGCCCACAGACTGTACTAGCCCATTTGTCGAGTGTCCTCTAATAGCTATACTCGGCAAACAAATAGGTTCGGCCAAAAAAAAATGGACCACTCTAGTAGCTGAGGTCGGGGTCGCGCACCACGCCACTGAGTCGGGCGGGATGCACAGGTCAGTGAAAGAGGACGCGAGACATGTCGCTAATAGATTCTCAACAAATGGGTCCTATGACAGTGCAACATAGTGTATCTTTGAGCAGATGTAGACACAACTCTCACACCAGGCTATATAAACAGGTCAATCGATTGACGAGGTAGAACCAAACTTCCTGCTCCGCCTAGCCACAACACTTTCCGTCCATGTTGGGCCGCAACCAAGATAGAACTTTTCAGACTGTTTCATAACACGGACAATCAGCGTGGCCCAATCGGCTGGACGGCTTAGTGGCGAGGCGGGTGGGAAATTTTTTGGTGCCATTTTTTTCCCGCTTACTAACAAGGTTTGCAGAGTACTCGACATATGCCACTCCACAAAGCTATTTCATTTGTTGTTTCTATTTCTATTTCTATTTCTATTTCCATTTCTATTTTCTATTTTTTTATTTTCCTTTCATTTTCTTATATTTTTCTTTTCTTTCTTACTTTTTCCGCTATTTTTATAACACTCTCGTGACACCTCTTATTTCCATACCTCTTCCCTTTCTACATTTTTCCCTCTCTCTTTTTTTATATCTCTTTCCCATCCTCTCTCTTTCTCGCCATTTGTTTTTTCCGTCCTCTGTTATCCACATTATTTCTCTCCGCCGACGGTCTTTCCACCATTTCCATTCGTTGTTGCCCTATATGACTCCTTGCTCAGATGCCCTAATGAATCAGCTAGTATTTCTTCGTCTTAGAAGATGCAACACAATGTAGCAAATGGTAGTTAAATGAAAGGTACATTGAAAATTTCTTGGGAGATGTGATGGTTCTTGTTCATAGAAATAAAACCCCCAAAGGAAATTTGAATAAAATTGTGCAGTTGAACAAAATCACGCAAGAATTTGACCATGATGTTCTATAATATGTTGTATATTAGTGGGCAATTGGATGGCAGAAATAATGGATGTCACCATGCGATGGTTCTTTCATCTTTGAAAAAAATGAATAACCTTATCTTGAAATTTTGATGTCACCATGCATTTGGGCCATAATAAGAATGGATTTTCAAGTTTTTTTGAGTTATGGACATCTCAATTGATTCGAGGGACAAAAAAAAAATCAATGTCAATAAATTTGCCGAAACAAAGATAATTCTTTTGGAAAATCACCCAACAATTTAGTGTTGGGAGATTGTTCTTTCAGTAATTTTCCCAAGGGGAATACATACACTCTACCGTGTCTCTACCATGGTAGTGTATAATTTTGAGATTCTTCCTCGGAATCTAGCTACTACTAGTACAACCACCCCAAAAAAGGTATCCTTTGGACACGAGGTGACAAGATAAACTCTGCATTTTTAATCCACCGAGCCAAGGCGAATAATAGGAGATAATAGCAAAGTCCCCCTGTGGTGGTGAAATTTTCTACTCCAACCGATTGTCGCAACTCGCAAGTCGTCTTCATCCACCATCCATAGCAGACTGGTGGTAATTTCCTCCCAATTTGACCGTCTCTTTGTTTTGTCACAAGCGAACCAAGAAGATTACGGGTGTGTTTGGCAACGAAGTACTGTATCTTTGAAGTATTTCGGGAATACCACAGTTTTTAGAAGAAAAAAAACTAAGTTTTAAATACTTCAACGTGTTTGGTTCTAGTTTAAACTGCAGTTTTATAAATACCATAGCAGGCTGGTGGTAATTTCCTCCCAATTTGACCGTTTCTTTGTCTCACAAGCGCGCCAAGAAGATTACAGTACTTGATCATGTCGAATTGGAATACGCCGAGCACTGAGTAGCCCGTAGTCGTCGTTGTCATTGGACTGGACACGGCCGCCTCCTGCGATGCTGAAGCGAGAAAAAGATCGATCCCCCGCATGACATCCTCCCCAAATCCTACTCTGCCGTCACAACAATCTCGATTGGTAAGTTAAAAAAATGGTGGAAAACTGTGGGGCGTACGGAATCTGCTGTCGTCACTCACAAGCAGCCTAATCATGCTCGAATATCCATGCCGTAACGGAGACGCGTTGATGTCGTAATGGTATTCTTTTTTTTTTTGAAACGAGATGTCGTAATGGTATTCGACTATCCATGTCGTAGCAGAGACGCACCTAACCTTCACTATCAGCTAATCGCAAGAACTCACGCCGAAGCAAGAAACCAAGAAGAATTCCATGATCAATTGTTCTTCATTTCTTAATCAAGCAACACAATGAATTAATAATCTGTACATATCCACGCGAGTAGGATCGATCGTTCGATTACTCGATCACGGTGTATCCTCGCGCGCAGGGGAAACCTGATTGCTTCCCAATTGATCGATCTTCAGGCCTCGATCGGTTCGTTCCTTCAGCCGAACAGTAGAGGCATCGCATTGGCGTCGTCGATCTGGAGGTTCTATGCTAGTAGTGGTACACGTTCGGCGGAGCCTGCCATCGGCTATCGGTGGTGGCCGGAGAGGCGGTTGAGCCATGCGTTACGGAGCTGCAGCTCAAGCGGCTCCCCGAAGCACTGCGCGCGGGCGAGGCAGAAGTGGGTGCAGAAGCCCGCCGACGAGCGGACACGGCAGGTGTCGAGCACGTAGCAGGCCGCGCACTCCATGCCGCGGGCCTGCACCACGAGGCCCCACACCTGCCTCGCCGCCTCCGCGCCGTCCTCGACGGCCGCCGCGGCGACCCGCTCGACGAGGATGATCCCGTCGGGCCGCCGCTGGCCCCCGCCGGCGCCCCACCGCCGCCGCACGTCGGGCCAGGCCTCCGACGACGCCGGCTCGCGCCGCACCGTGACGCCTCCCTCCCGCCCGTCCACCCCGTCCTGGAACAGGTGCACCAGGAACGGCGCCTCCCCGACGTGCCGCACGATCTCCGCGATGGAGTCCCGCATCCACCCCTCCACCCGCTCCTCCCCGACCTCCTGCTCCTCCGGTAAGTCTTCGCCGAACACGGACTCCAGCAGCCCCGGCTCCCGGTTCTCCCGCCGCCGGAGCTCCACCGCCCGGGACGGGGACGGCACGTCCGCGACCACGGCCCGCGCGCGCACCGACGATCGCCTGGGCGCGGGCGGACAGAAGGACGAGGAGACCACCCGCCGCGGCGAGAACGCCGACGCCGGGCCGCACCCCCGCACGGAGGTAGCCGCCGCCGCCATCGACCGGCACCGCCGCGACCTCCTCCTCTTCCCCTGACTTCAGATGATACCTTGCTTGCCAATGATGTCTGTCTCCGGACCGGTGGTAAATACCACAGCTGCACTCGATCGACGGCGTCAAGCGAGAGTTGCGCGTAGAAATAGGATTGGAGGATGGGGAAGGCTACACGGCAGAGGATTCCGAGCCGTAACGACCTTCCTCCCCGGCTTCCCACGCTTTACTCCCCCGTGGCGTCCGACGTGGACGGCGTTCCAGGATCCGCTGTGCCGGGGCGGGGTCCGTGGCCGTCCGTGCGGCGCGATGTGCGGTGGGATGGTGGTCGCGACGGGTGTCTGGTGTGATGCGGGGCGGAGGGAGCGTGGGGCGCGTCGGCGGGCACGCGACGGCACGCGGCGGGCGGGAGGCGGGAAGGGGGTTTGCCCGTGCCAGGTCGGACGCGGGTGGCCAAGTCAGCGCCACGTCGGAGGGGGAGTGGGGCCTGGGTGATTCGCGTGTGCGGCTGTGGGGTGAGCGACGTGTGGGAGTGGGCTTCGTGGGGCCTGCCTAGGGTGGTGGGCTGGGTCGGTGGTCATCCGCACGCGTCTCGTTTACCTCGTGATCCCGGTGCCACCGCGTCGTGCTGCTTCCGTTGGGTACCTACGGCGTGCGCGGCGCCGGCAGTCCCACGTGAGGCACACGTACGGGCGTGCGATTCTCCATTTTATCGACCTCCAAGAAAGATCGAAGATCGAACGAATTACGCGCAAACTCTCGTTTTCGACGTGCTCGATCAAAGTTCTCGGAAGAACTGTGCTGTCAAGACTCATATGTTGGTTTTTCTTTTTTTACTTGGGGTGCACCGGACTATATCGAATCGTGCACCCACATTACACTTGATCATACCGGGGGACCAGCAGCCCCCCCCCCCCCCCCCCCCCAACACCATAGATTTCTTGCTACAAAAATACGAACAGTGTATAATTTGGAAAAATTACTCTAACCGGCCCCCCTAATCTCCAAAATTAGTGAATCCTGCCTCCGCCCCTGCACTTGATTATTACAAGGAGCCTAGCTAGTGTATTTTTCAAAACGAAAAAAGGAATCTCTGCTTCTCGTGACTAGTATAATTGTTGCAAGTACAAGGCGATGAAAATATCCCTGACATTTCACTAGAACGAGCGTAAAAGTAACTGTTTCTAAATGAGCACCCGTGATCCTGTTTTAAAAAAAGAAGGAAAATCGCACCTCTGTGTTTTAAGAAACTCTGTAAAAAAAAGTGCACGCGTACATATACATGATATCTATGTATACACAACTAAATTTCGTTTCGAAACACGTCGTATGTTAGGCTACTCCCTGGACCGCGCCTGAAGCTCGTCGTCGGCCGCAACGTCAGAGTGCTGCTAGTGCTATGGGGCCGCAGGGTTGCTGCTAGCGGGTATCGGCGTAGCTCTCAGCCATGGGTGGTGATGTGTGCGGTGCTGCGGGAAGCGGAGGCGTTGCTATGAGCGGGGATTTGGATGTTGCAATTGGCGTTCGCGATGCTACCTACGCTGGTCAGTGGTGCTACTGCAGGTGATTGTCGATGCTGCTGCCTTAGGCGGTGTTGCTCCCAGTAGCCTACATGCTACAAGCGACGGGCGGCGATGCTACGGGTGGCGATGCTACATGCGAAGGACGGTGATGCAACCACTGGACTTGGCGGTGATGCTACAACCGGCGGTCAACGATGCTGCCATCAGTCGTCGCCTGCAGCACCAGCGAGGTCTCCTGCTGGCTCTGAGTCATGGCCGGCGGAGCTGCAAAGGGATGATGGCGATGCTGTCGTCGGTGTTTTCGTTGCGAAATGAAAAACAGAAAAACCGATCCGAAATACATTTGTACTACAAGATTTAGAGATTTTGGCTGTGATTAATTGATTTGGCGCGCATTAGTTTCTTTCGGGGATGTTGGCGACATAGTGTCGATCCTCGTGTGTTTCTATTTTACCGTTGCGCGGGCATATTACGGAACGGAGTACGATGGGGACGACGGCCTCGTACGAGATGGGTTTGTATTTCAGATCGGGTTTTCTGTTTTTGTTTTCCCAGGCAAGCCCTGTCCAAACAGAACGGGACCAGGAGTGAATTTCCTTGTGAGAATTAAATGAGAAGACCGATCTCTGTTTGGATTCAGATCCCGAAACGGAGGAGGAGCTCTTCAATTTTATCCAGTCCCGTCCTGCAAAGATCAGTAGAGGAATCGGAGATCACCTCATAAAAAACGGTCCTCTTGTGGATCGAACAACTCGACAAGGAGCGCAGCGTAACTAAACCTAGCAATAAGGACTTGAATTCTTCCGTAGAGACAAGGAGGAGCATCTCTGGCCGCTGAATTCACTAGAGATGACGAGGAGCAATGAGGTGACGCAGAACGCCGCAGCTCGCCGTGGACGAGATAGGCTTAGCGAGCTGCCCGACGACATCCTACTCAACATTCTCGAGAGGGCGCACACGCTGGATGCCTTGAGAACTTGCATCCTCTCCAAGAGATTGTTGGGGCTCCCCGCCATGCTCTCACGGTTCAACATAGACATCAGCTCCCTCACGCGTCACCACGACACGGTGTCCCTTGGCTTCTACAATTGCCACATTGCTCGGTACAACAACGTCGTGGCCAGTGTCACACACAAGATCCTGCGTGCCAAGAGTCTAGAGGCGGCCACCATCATCCACAACTGAGGGTCAGATGCTATCTGAGGCCCGATGAGTGTCTCCCCATCACCAGAGCTTTTGCTAGCACCATGGCAATCCACAAGGTCGATGACGCCGAGTTGGTGTTCATCGTAGAGAAGCCCCTTTCAAGATGCACGCATAATAATCTTGTGTGCTATGCGAAGCGGTTCAATACTTGTCTTGCTGACTGTCCTGCTGCATTCGCTGGCCTCACACGCCTATGTCTTCACAACATGAGGTTTGGTGGACAGGACATTCCCAACGTCCTCAACACCTGCAAGCGGCTGAAACATCTCCGCCTCACACACTGTGACGTAGAGGACAGTTCGGTTCTACTGGTAGAACATGATCAGCTTATTACGCTCATTGTCGAGTATGGCCAATTCAAGGCAGTCCATCTCAGCTGTCTACCAAAACTCCAACATCTGACTTGTACTGTTTACTGGTACTCTTCCCTGACCTTTGGTTATGTCCCCCAGCTTTCAAAGCTAAGTCTCGGAAAAGGGGGTCGTATTTCAACTACGAATCTCCAGTTAAGCCAGTTTCTTGCTAATGCCCCCTCCATAAGCGACCTGCATATGAATTTTATGAGTGAAAAGGTACTCAATCATTCCTACCTCCCGCGGTTCTATTCATTTGCAGCTTAACTGCCATAAGTTACTAATTTACTTCTTGTGTGCCAGATTTGGGTTGTATCAGAATGCCCTAAATTGCTTACCCCTATGCTTCGCAACCTAGAGATTTTGAATCTAGATAATATACCTGAAGGATGTGATATCGCTTGGACCATGTTCATTCTTGAAGCTGCGCACACCCTAAGGGAGTTATGCATCACGGTGTGGGATCATTGGTGCAACATGGTTACAGACCATGATGCTCGAAGGAAACAAGGATTCTGTGAGAAAGCAAACGTGGAGTCTCTGCATCCTGTTTCAAGCACAAGAATTTGGTCAAGCTTACCATCCACGGCTTCCAACCCGATGAAAACTCAGTGCGATATGTCAGCCGTGTCATGGAAGTTGCCGTGAACATGAGGGAAATATCTCTGCATGACAGGAAGGCGCATCGCTGTTGTAGGTACTTGGATCCCAAGATCAAGGTTTGCCCGTCTACATATCCGACGACCAGCGAGGAGAAGGATATGCTTAGGTTAGAGATGACAAGGGGGTTGGAGGCTCCGCCTTCTGTGATCCATTTTAATTTTAGGTCCTAATTAATAGTTGAGACGAAGAGATGCATGCCATCACTACATCTAGAGTCTATCCTGATAATATAGAAATAAGAGGCATGTTATCACTTTAATCTATCATTCATGGCATTCTATCCTCTATGTACGAGTTCCTGAACTCCATAATTCAATATTTGCTGCCTTTGTACTCGTCATTTTGTCTTTAAACTGAAGCATGTACACCTTTTTACTGATTGCAAAACAAATGTCTGATGCTTTTTTGATTTTTTTTAATGACTGATGTGCTTAACAAACTTACCCGTGCATTGCTACTGGTTGAATATTTTTTATGCCTTAGTAAATTGCACTACTGGAAATAAGGTTTTAGTTAATTCCTGCAACAGCATTTTCATCTTTCCTGTTGTCGGTACCGGTGCCAGTTGCATTCCCTATGCCTATTATAATTCTAATTATCGACTCTGCTCAGTGGCGTCTCAGTTCGTTAGCGGCTCAAGGGAGAATGGGAGATTGACTTGTTTCAGCCGGTGTCTGATACTGCTCAGCGACAACTGAATGATATGCTACAGTAGGTGGCAGATATTCAGTTGTCAACTAAATCGGGCAGTAGACAGCTGAATACAACGGGGCATATACCGACGACCAAGGGCAGTAAATCAGCATCTGGTTCTTGGCCGACATGCTTTGCTGCATGCTTGTGGGTACTTTGGAAGGCTAGGAATGATAGGGTCTTTAATGACAGAAGCATCACCGAGACAAGGCTGATTCAAGGGGTGACTGAAGAGCTCAAGCTTCGGACGCACAGGACGACAACATATGCTAGCAAACTGAACCTTTGGGCTTCGCAATTCAACTAGTTTCAGTTTTTCTATCTTTCTTTTGTAATTGTTGTAACTATAAATCCGAGAGGATACCCCACACTATAAATCCGAGAGGAGAAAATAAGCACTCAAAACCCACACGCAAGAACATGAGGAGGATACCCCAATATCATGATCGAAATAAGCCGTGAAGAACAAAGATCCTCTACCATCATATGCCAAAATCTCTCTTGAACATCGGTAATGTGAAGCAGATCTTAAACAAGAAAATAAACTGCAAAGTGACACTGAAACATCATAGTGAGCAGCACAACTAGAAAAAAAAAGAGGAAGAAAAATCCCACTTCACTCGGCCTGAAACACACACACACACACATAGCTCATCTGCACGTCCCGATTAGTTTAGGAACCAACAAAACAAAATCAATTCGCACGGACAAAATAAACAGAGATCGCGGCACAGCTAGATACTGTGAGAAGCCTTTCCCCGGCAAACAGAAAGGGGAGCAGGGGTAACAAAAAAACTTAACCGTCTCGGCGGCAAGGTCCAAGGCTTCTGTGCCCACCGGCCACGGGGCGCGCCCGGTGAGGTATTCCTGCTGACCCCTCCGCCATGAATCATCCCCTTCTCTAATTCCTCTATCCTAAAACAGTTGCTCACTGATTCTTCTCGTCGCCCCTAAACCCCGAGCTTGATGAATGACGAAGACGACGTGATGGACAGGAACCCCAAAACGGGTCGGTCCAAAACTATACTAAAAAGAATGTTAACACAAAATATGCCAATCTTACCGACAACTGAGGCCCAACAAACCCCGAAATAATGAACGTGGTGCTAAGATGGGTACTACTCATGTGAGAATCCGATTTCGCAATTGATCCTTTTATTCCCATAGTAGATGATCAGCATTTTGTAGCGCCCTTCGTTATTACTCATCTGCGTTTTCTGTCCACTGTCGGCAAACTGGCCACTTAAACTGCCTTGGATCTCCCTGGTGTTTTTATTCCTGATATTTCCCCGTCGGATTCGTCATCAGATACTCCACCAAAAGGTATATGCCCTGATGTTGTCTGAACAGGAGTTGGCAATTCTGTTGAAGTAGTAACAGGAGCTGCAACACCATCAATGTTAATTTGAAGACCCAACTCTGCAGTTCCACTACCATTCCTTTGCTCAGAAGGCTGTGTACTGGGTATTTCACTATCTTGGGTCCCTCCAATGCTCTTCCGTTTTGCACTTGCAGTTTCCTTTTTTGGTGTAGATAGGTGCTCAGTATGCTTGTTTCCCATAGCAGTACGAAAATGCTCAATCGAATCATAGTCGATAGCAGTTTGGAAAGGAAATGTGTCTCGAATAATGTACAAAAGTTCCAGCAAATATATCCGGATTTCATGAGAAATATCAGACACTTCATCGCGGTATTCAACGTACTGTTCATGATCCAGCAAGCCACATGCAAAAGAATACTCCTTTGCCATGCCCAGCATGGCAGCAGAGATCTGCTCAGAATGAGGCCCTCTGTAGTTAATCAGGATCTCCAAGGCCACCTGCCGGACCATACAGTCAAATTCAAATCGCATTCGCCACGATTCGACCGAAAACACACCATCAGCCTTCATGTTGGACATTTTCAATATCTTGAACCTGGCCTCCTGCGTGATACACATAAACCCAGCAGCTGGAACAATGGAACCGGCTGGAATAGCAGTGAGTGTAGCATCTGGATTGCTGAAACCAAGTGCTTGCTCCACGATCTTTTGGCTTAGCTTACCATGGAGCTGAGCGATCTCGGTCAGTCCAGCATGGCCAGCAATTATAGCATTTAACTTCTCCTCCGTCTCCAAACACTCTTTAGCTGCCGCGGCGTTGAGGCTCGCAGAACCATCACGAACACTCAGGTTGAGAAGCTGAAAAACATGGCTTTCATTTCTGTGGTAGTACTGCTCAAGGTAACCGAAATAGTCTTCGAAGAGAAGATACCCGCTCTTCCAGGGCAGCAGCCTCTCCCAGCCCCATGCGATGCTGACAAGATCGCTGTAGAGAATGACGTCCAGCGGAGGCAGCCCCTTGACATCTTCCTCTTCCCTGAGCTTAATGACACGCCTCCGCATGGATTCAAGGGTTCCACGCGGTAAGGCGAATCCGTAGCAGACCTTTCCGAACAAGACGAAATCCATCTTCCTCTCCGGATCCAAATCCATTATCCACTCCGGATCCAGGTCACTCCTCAGTCCTATGTCAATAGTCACAATGTTCGGGTAGAGGTTAGGATCCATCATCTTCGGATGTAGGCCAGAATCCATCTTCTTTTGATCTGCAACCGAACACATGATCTTGAGATCTACGCCCGAATCCATCGTCTTCTTGGAATCTCCGATTACTAGATTGGACGGATGGGCGTGGGTTAGAAGAGGGCGCCGACGAGGTTTTGGTGACGAGGGGATGCGTGGGGTCTAGGGCTTTGAACCAGGTATTAAAACGGCGGCTATGCGGGTGTGTAAATGGATGCAATTTCGACCTCCTCGATCTTTCGTCTCGAGTCTCCGGTGGACGTTCAGCTCCAGCATCGTCTGGCTCACCTTTGGCTTCGCTGCATCGTGCATGCCTGGACAATTCCAGCCAAACCGAATAATGATCCCTTCACTACAAAAATTGAATAATGATCCAAAGTATCTCTACATGGGTACAGCGAGCTATAGATTAATGAGGCCCAAACCAAACTTAACTAAATAGATACATGGCACATTTGTACGTTATTGGTAAAGTTAGATCTTTCATGGATGTTTGGCTTATTTATCCTCTTGCAGAATAAAAAAAGTTGACCCTTGATATCCCAGATATCTGGTTTTTTTTTTCCACAGAATAACCAAAAAGATAGGAATTTATCATTTTAACCTGGTAGATGCTCTTATTTTCATATTCTTGTGGAGCTAGAGAAGTTCTAGTGGTACATTGGCGCCACTATTTCACCAACGCATGGTAGGACTACCAAGAAGTCATTAAATATTTTTCTGTGCGGATAATTTAACATAGTATAGTATGTCATAGAATATAAGTCTGAAATATAACACATATGAAGAAAAATGGTTAAGTCTTCGATGAATTATGACCGCATTTTTTATCTCCACCTACTATTTATAGAAAAATTTCGTATCTTTTGTATCTCGATGTGTAAATCAGATTTGAATTGTGTTTGGCACCATGGGTGCATCTTATATTCTTGTGCCAATGTTTTAAAAATATTTCAGCTTTTCTTGGTAATAATTTTATAGTACTTGGCAACCCGGCAACGCCACCCACTTTGTTGCACTGGAGCATTGTTTAAAACAACGATCTTACTTCATTCAATTAGTGGAAATATAAGGAAATGACTAATTCTCACATGAGCGAGAATTAATTTAATTCTCAATTAGATGATGTCACCCAATTTCAATTGTAACACATGTGCAACTGAAAAACATTAGTTGCACCCCAGTGCAACCCACCTGCAGGTCCAAAAAATTAGTTGCAACCCATGTGCAGCAATGTGTAACTGAGAAAATTTTATTTACAATTCATGTGCAATCCACCTACAACTTTTTTTAGATGAACCCCCCTACAACTGGGAACCCATAAAGTGTGCATACAAACCAGTCTCACGCACCGGGTGTTAACCACGGTAATTTTTTTCCGAGATTACGATAACCACGGGTTTGAAACTGTTTTGGATTGTAATTGTTTCAGCCCATACCCAATTACTTCCTACAGTAAACCAAACCCAGCTAAATTGTTGTCAGACTCAACCCAGTAATACCCAAACTAAACAAACCCACGTGGATAAACGCATGCAAAACTCCCGTTAAACAAAAACCATTCTCAGGTTTAATTTTGACTCAGTGGAATGGGCCGATCAAGATTTAGTTACTCTTCGGTCCATTTTGTTTTGCGCCATATGTTGTCCTATAAGTGTTTTCCTCACGTAACGATCTATGGACTTTTGTAAGAGTTTAGTGTTTATTTCAGACCAAATAGAAGTTTTAAGCCTCAAGTGTTTAGGTTCGAAAAGTGGTATGTCTTCTTCTGAAAACCACATGAAACACGTGTCTCTCTTTTTTTAAATGTGAATCTCACGTGCCTCTTTTTTCATTTTTTTGAGGCACTTGTCTCATTTTTCTTACAATGAATGACTTATCTCAAGAGGTGAGAAACCAAGTTCATTTTTTTTACATGAGAAACCATTTTTTTTTACAGCTTCATGAGAAACCAAGTTCGTTGAACACGCTTTAGTTTTTTAGATTCTCTCGACATGGAGCGTATCTGACCAATGCGCAATGGGCCATGACATAAAAGAAAATGGACAGACAATACTTGAGCCGCGGTATCTTTCATGGGCCTAAAGAATCTGACACGCACAAAGCGAGAATTTGATGCCGTATGGCGTGGCCGTACTACGGTGAGCCGGCCGGTGAGGCAACAGTTCATTCAACCATTCACGAGTTCATCTCTTTCTTTCCTGCAGCGGCCGATCAGCGCGGCCGGCGGCCATTCTTTTCCTTTGCTGTGAAGGCGTATGGCCACACCGACTAGCGGATTTGACTATCTGTGTTCGGCGGCCAATGTATGCAGAATCGAGGACGCAGAGCCCCAGAGATTCCATTTGTCTACTCTATTCGTGTATCTCGATCAGCTGCACTGCACCCGCACTCCTTCCTTTCCCTTTCCTTCGATCCTTTCCCCAACAAAAAGTAAACGCGCCCGAGCCTTCGCCTCGTCGCCACTCCCTCCGATTCTTCCGCGCACCGCCATCACTCCTCTGATCGATCCGCAATCGATAGACAGAAACTTCCATCATCCATGACATCGTCGTTGGCCCCTGCGCCGGCGTCGGGGTACCCGCCGCCCGGCAACCAGGCCGTCGCCGTCACGGCGGCGAGCAACGGCGCCGGCAACCCCTACGTACTCGTCACCCGGCCAGCGACGCCCCGTCCACCTGCCAGTGTGAGTAGCGAAGTTCCATCTTGAGTGAATTTCTCGACTGATTCGATCCATCCTCTTTGCGCCGCTTCCTCATGCCGCCTGCGCGTTCTCGTTCGCAGCCCTCCGGAAGGCGCTGGGGCGGTACGGCAAGCTGCTGGAGGACGGCACCCGCAAAGCCGCCGACACCACCGGCAACATCTGGCACCACCGTATGTATCATTTTTATTTTTTGAGCATGAACCGTATGTATCATATCACACACGCTCTCGCTCTCTGTCTCCCTGATTCGGTTCTTCGTGCACGCACATGGCACACTGACTGACACGTTTGCTTTCACCTCGGGGTCATCGGCGGCGGGGGATCAGTCCGGACGGCCCCGAACATGGCGGACGCGGCGGTGGCGCGGCTGGCGCAGGGGACCAAGGTGTACGCGGAGGGGGGACACGACAGGGTGTTCCACCAGGTGTTCGGCGCCATGCCGGGGGAGCAGCTCCGCAAGGCCTACGCCTGCTACCTCTCCACCTCCTCCGGCCCCGTCATCGGCACGCTCTACCTCTCCACGGCGCGCCTCGCCTTCTGCAGCGACTCCCCGCTCGCCTACCACGGCCCCGCCGCCCAGGCGCCCAAGCCCATGTACTACAAGGCAAGCAGAAACACCTCTGCTCTCCATTCTCTCTGTGTACATACACTTCTTCAGATTCAGTTCACTGTCACTCCACTGGAGCTGGTTCAGCCATGTCTGACGCACACTTGAACTGCAGGTGGTGCTTCCCCTGAGCCAGGTGAGGGCCGTGAGCCCGTCGGCCAGCGTGTCGAAGCCGGCGGAGAGGTACATCCAGATCGCCACCATGGACAACCACGAGTTCTGGTTCATGGGCTTCGTCTTCTACGACAAGGCGCTCAAGAACCTGTCGGAGGCCCTTCACCATCGTACGTGATACACTGATCTCCGCGTGCAGCAGTGCAGCACCGCAGCTAAGATCCAGTTCGATCGCACTATCAGATAACTCTGCTTGTCAGTCAGTTAATCACTGTTTATGCTTCTTTGCTGTAGTGCAACTTGTCATCAGTATCGTAGTAATCATCAGTGTCGAACAGATGAGAGGACCTTTATCTAGTATCAGGAGTTTCCTGTATTGCACCTTTTCTATCTACAGCTCTGGTCTCTGGATATCTTATATCGTCAGCATCAATAATCACCTCTGCGGTTATCGGCGTAGAACGCTGAATACAAATAAGTAGCGATATTTTGGCCAATTTTTACTAGTTTTGCTCTGGCGTTACAGAGCTGTAACACTGAACCTCGCATACAGTTACAATCTGCAACTTTTACAGTACCATAGGATTACAGTACAGACCCTCTGATTTCGCATCGAGATCATATAGTACATCAAGAACATACTAGGAGCATAATAACCTCGGCTGAAAGGTGTAGTAGCAGCAGCTATTGTCTCACAATTCACAACAACATTACATAGCAAAACTGTTGTCGTCGGTGGCGGCGGCCTTGCGGCGTTGTCCTGTATAGAGTTCATCAATACATGGGGATATGGCGGAGCTGTTCGTCTGTGTATGTGAATTCAGAACTCGATACGGCAGAGCTCGATCGTCTGTGTATGGATCAGTGAAGCGGCGGTGTGGGCGCCCGCGGGTGGAGCCGATCATCAACGTGGCGGTCGAAGGAGTCGACGCGGTTCTTGAGCGCGGCGAGGCGCGCCCTGACGCTGAGGTCGATGGCGTGGGAGTCGCCGAGGCCGTAGCAGATGACGAAGCCCGCGATGAGCGACGGGTCGACCACGTTCTCCACGTTTAGGTTGACGAAGCCGGTGATCCGGCGCATCTTGCGCGCGATGAGCTCGGTCTGGCGCGCGTCCAGCTCCACGGCGGAGGTCACAACTACCCGCAGCGCGTGCAGCGGGGGCGCCTCGGCCGCGGCTCCCTCGCCGCCGGTGGCGTCCTCTGTCGCGATGGAGGTCATGCTGCCCTTGTCGAGCAGCGAGCGCAGGAAGTTGAGCGTGACTGGCTGGAACGGCGCCACCAGGGCCTGCTGCTGCTTCGCGACCGGGGCCGGCTGTCCCGCGTTCTTGACGGCCTCGTCGGCGCCCGGCGCCCGACGTAGCTGCTGGACCGGCCCAGCGTCTGCGCCTGCCACCGCTGCGACGAGCGGTGCGCGTTGGAGAGGCCTGCGGTGCTCGGGCCGTCGAAGCGGACGGAGGCCGGCATGAGATGGAAGGTGCCGCCGTCCTTGGCGGCCGGGAACGCCGGGTGGCCGCCGGATGGCTGGTTCAAGATGTTCATTGGCGAGTGACTACTGACTGACTGGAGCTCGACGGAGGCACCGCTAGCTACTGTGGTGGTCGGAGGAAGGATGCAGGGGAGGACAAGGGAAAGGAACAAGAATGCAGGTTTTGAAGCGGGGAGGGAGGCCGGAGCGAGGGTGACGGCGATAGTAGCTAGCTGCTGGCCACAGGCGAGGGGCCAGGCTAGCGGGATGGGGATAAGATAGGGGGAGACTCGGAAGCCGATCGGGGAGAGAATTTGGCGTGCACACGATGCGGGCGCGGCAGCCGCACACGCCCCATCCGGAAGAATCTGCGTGCCAAGCCCGCCCAATCCCGTGTGCTCCTGCAGCCTGGCCCTCGCGCACCGCGACGAGCCGTCACGTTTTTTTCGAACAAAAAAGTCCTCGAACACATAGTGGCCGGACCGATAAAACCCTGAGTCGAAATCCTTACCTAACTGGTCGGGCGGATAAAACCCTGAGTCGAAATCCTTGCCTAACGCACCCTGAATTATTGTCCCGGTTTAAATAGAATCCTGAACATGTTTGGTGCACCGGGAATACGCCGTTTCGGTCGAGATTGTAGGTTACTCTCATCAACATGTAGATCCCACATGTAAAACCCTTCTTTCTCAATCTGGCGGATGCAAATAGGTGCCCAACGCGGTGCAGGAGATCGCGCTAGCACCCGGCGTGCAGTCATGGGATGCCTCAGCAACGGCGAGGTCGGCTGCTCGCCAGGCCGACCTCGAGCGGCTCCAGCGCTACCCCTGCAAGAAGGCCGACCTGCTGCTGCCTGCAAGGAGAGTGACAGCAAGAAGGGTGACCCGCTTGCTGACATTGTTGCGTTGCAGGCCCTGTTCGTCGATCTGAAGCTCCTAAGAGCAGGCGTAAGGGGGTGGCCCGTCATCAGTACGGTGGTGGACACGGAGCGGCCATGGCGTGGGCGGCGAAACAGCAGCAGCTGATGATGGGGCTAGGTCTCGGCGGCGGACGGGACAACACGTCGTACCCATGCCAAAATTGCAAAGACGAAATTGAGCGACCGCTCATGGCGGACCACCGTCCACCGGAACGCGTAGCGCGAGGAAAGACGTGTCGGGGAATAGACTTTGTCTTGGTGGCTAAGCGGGAGCAGAGAGAGCAGCTCTAGCGGTGGCGGACGGAATTGTCGCCTCTTTGTCAAGGAGAGTAGCAAATTATTCGGTTTAAGTTTATTTTTTCTGTAGTAGAAAACTAGTTGAGCGTTTAAAATAGACCGGGATACACAAGTTTTTTTTTGAAACTTAAAACCACTCATATATTAAGCTAGCAAGCCGCCTCACCATACTGTGATTCCCACTCTATGTGATAAACAGATCTCACAGAAAACCTCCCACTTTTATTAAACTTCCACGCCACAAAATAAGACATATCATGTCTAGGAAGAGGAATTTGCATAATACGATGCACATCGATAGGCCAAAAATTCTCCCGGATCAGATCCGCATCCCAACTCCCGTAGCTGGATCAATTAGCTCATTTACTCTAGTTAAGACAATATTTTGGCGTCTTGTCATGATCTTCCCATTCATACTACTCGGAATCCAGCAATCCTCCCAGATGTTTATATTCGAACCATCTCCAACTCTCCAAATACATCCTTTAAAGGTTTGGACTCCTGCCCATATACTTTGCCAAGCATAAGATGATCCCTTCTTCAGACTGGGATACACAAGTTCGTGGTGCAAACGATTAGGATTTCGACTTGAGCGCCCAGCCTCTTCAAGTTTAAGGTTTTAATTTTTTTAAATAGACATATTCCTTTTCTTTTTCCTGTGGCCACGAGCCAGCTGAGCCAGCCCCGATTTTTCACGGACACGGGCGCCACAGACGCGGTGCCTGCCTGCCTGGGCATCGGTTTTTTCGTGGCCACCCATTGCATGCCGTGCTGCTGGTGCAGGCGACGGCTCACCGCCACCAAGAGCCGTGGCTACTCTTTGTCTTTTGGCCTTTTGCCGTGTGCGGACTCGTTTTTACCGTGTAGAAGAGACACTCTCCACTCCGCTCCGCCGGTAGCCTGTCTACGAAGAAAGAAAGAAACAATTCGTCCGTGCTGTTTCACGCGATCCCGAACAGATACTTCCACAGTACACATGGATCATTGGATCTGTTGCTGCGCTTGAGCTGTGATGAACTGACGCAAGAAAACGAAACGATGGTTGGTGAGCTGCTTGGCCTCGACCTCGTGCGCTGCTTGGCCTTTTCGGGCGCCTGCCACAGATCCCAGCGGACGGCCGTGTCACCGGTCCGAGTGCCTGCTGCCTATACACTCGTCTCCACAAAAGAAGAACTAGAGCCGGTTCCTTCCAGAAAACAAAGCCATTTTGTCGAGGCAATAGATAGCAAGCGGAAAAATACAAGAAAGATGCGTGCGTACTGATATTTGAATTCATTCGCACAAATCCTACTCTGCAGTTATGCATTTCGAAGCAAAACGAAAGCATGACCAACAAGGGGCAACTGCGGTAGTCACCGGCGCTCCCAATGGGCGCGTCGGCACCAAAACGGGCCCAGCGGCGAGCCCAATAGCCGAAAAGTTGTCGACGCATCCTAGTGGAACGTCCGGCACCCGCTTCGCGCCCTGTTTCTAGGGAGGCAAGCGGGCACGCCGGCAAACCGTGGAAACTACGTCACGTCGGATCCTGACAGGCGGGCACCACACGACTGCGACACGGACCATTTCTTTTCTTCCCCACCTTGATCATGATTTGCATGTAGAGTTTGCTACTTTCCTGACAATAAACGCTGAAATCCAAAACGAAGGAGCTCACGAGCAATTGCAAAATGATTTAGTTGCTCATATGTGGACGCCCAAAGGACAAGCAGCCGACCGACCTAATTGACTGTGCAATTAGTTTTAATTTGAATAATTGTATGAATTATTATAATTATTTTCATGAATAATTTTATGTGTTCAACTTTGTAATATGGTTTTATTTTAGACATTTTAGATTGAATTGTCTTTAATTGAGAGAAAACGGATTTACATTTTACTAAAATTTATTCACTTTTTTCTTCGTTTTTTAAACTTTCTCCGGTCTCTATGGGCGCGCTGGTGAAGATGCTCTAAACACACGCTAAACATTGACACATGGAACTATCCAAAATAAACATCATCAGCAAAATAGGGTTGTGATCCTCTACCCCTTAAAATAAATGAGAGGTGTAATTAAGGGGCAACGGTTACTTAAGCAACAGCTAGCCTTGAAAGATCAATTCTACCCTTTCGACCATATGTTGCAGCTAGCCTTGAAAGATCAATGCAACCCTTTCGACCCAGGGGCGGACGCACGTTATGGCGAGTGGGGGCATTGGCCCCCAGTCAATTTCCAATCGTATGTATAGATGTCCGATACGATTAAAGGAAATGCCCCCGGTCAGCCCATTACCGGCGCCCCCACTCCCTCAAGCCCAGCCTTATTTGTGAAAGCCCGGTAAGAAAAGAAATATTTGTGAGCTTACTAGGCTAGTTTCTCACGTCTCATACTAGAGCCTACAGGCCTAAATCGCATATCACGATCCAGCGTGGTGAACCTCCGCCGCTTCGTCTTTGGAGATTGGAGAACGAGAGCAGAGCACGCGGGCGCCGTGTCCTAGTCTGCTCGACTTCTTCGAAGATGGCGGCCGCCCTCCGCCGACCGCCATGTGCCCGGCCGGCCGGCCGTTGCCGCCTCCGCGCAGCCTATTCCCCAAATATGCGCCAGGTAAGCTCTCATCTCAACCGGTAAACATTATGAATTTATAGTCGTATTGTTTCATGATTTGGCAGGAAAGAAGAAGGAAATAATGGAGAGGTATTTGATTAAGAAACCAGCAAACACCAACACCACCACATTGCTATTGGAGAGGTAACAACGTTTATTTGCAAGACAAATAATATTCTCATTTTTGTGACATACAAATAATTTGGATATATGTCTTTTTTGTTCAAAAAGGTTTGATTACTTTGTTAGTATACTTGTCAAGTTGCCATATTGCTATTGGATGAAGTGTTTTATTGATTGTGAGAAAACTGCTATATATATCATATTTGGATGTTTATAAGCCTTATGTAGTTATTTGTTGTGATTTTTCTTTCTGAAAAAAAAAGTTGGTGGCTTTTCCATACATGGATGCCCCCAGTCCCTTTTTTCCCTGGGTCCGCCATTCGACCATATGTAGGACAAAATCATGATCCCCCAAGAAGAGTATAAACTCCTAACAATATATGCTAATGTTCAACACTTGATTCTCTGTGCTTCATTGGTTGGCAAATATCTTTTTTCTATCTATATATTTGAATTGCACTGTTTCATTTGTTTCCGTGATAGAAACCAACCTGTCAAGGAAAGAAAATGAAGATGGACAAGAGCTGCATATGTGTAATATATCCCATAAGCGTGAGAAAATTTCAGATTGTTGATAGCCAATATCCACTTCTACTTATAATGTTACAGAAGACTGAACTAAAAATCAGAAACATACTGACGTATGATTTTCATACAAAGCAGATAAGATCGAGCAATCACTTAGACTACTCATATTGGGGAGTAACATTGAGTGGTAACATACTTATGTTACTACCCTATGTTACTACCTCCATAGTGGGTAGTAACTTATTTGTGGTGTCATGCATGATAACATTTATTAGGTTGTAGACTCATTTTACCATGGGTGTGTGATGTTACCGTAACTACCTATTGAAAGGACAAGGATGTCGCCTAGAGGGGGGCGAATAGGCGATTAAAACTTTTCCTGTTTAGGCTTGCTAATTGCGGAATAAAACTAGGTGATTAAATTAACAAGCTAACAACCTAAGTAAACTAGGCTCACCTATGTGCACCAACAATTTATGCTAAGGAAGACAAGCAACAAGGTGATAGCAACAAGAATACTTCAAGCACGAAGGCTATCACAAAGTAAAGTGCATAAATAAAAAGCTCGGGTATAGAAATAACCGAGGCACGTGGAGACGAGGATGTATTCCCGAGTTCCTCCTTTTTAGGGGAGTATGTCTCGTTGGAGAGGTGTGAGGCACCACAAAGGTCGATCTCAACGCCACAAAGGCTCACCCTATTCTCTGATGAACCGCACCACAAAGGTTTGGTTCACCTTCCACTATCGGAATCCTTCAAGGCAGAATCCGGAGCCTTTACAACAACAATCCGAGGCACAACCCACAATTGGATTGGGGGCTTCCGAACGGATACAAGTGACCACAAAGGTCTCAACCACCACAAAGGCGTCTAGGGTCCAAAGACCCAAGAGTAACAAGTTCACAAACTTTCAACTTCCACGAATCCTCGTGGAGAGTACAAACCGATGCACAAAGCAATGGCAAGAGCACAAGTGCTCAAATCCTTCATTCTCAAATTCCAACAAAGCAACAAATGCTTATGCGGGAATAAGAGAGGAAGAACAATGGAGAAGAAACACCTAGAACTCCAAGATCAAGATCTACAAGGTTCCCCTCACTTAGAGGAGAGATTGATTGGTGGAAATGTAGATTTAGATCTCCTCTCAGTTTTCCCTCAAAGATATGCAAGAATCATGGGAGGGATTGAGAGGGGGCAAGCTTTTCCAAAGTTCAACAATGAAGGAGAGAGACGGAAAAAACGAGCTAACTGCTGGAGGAAGAAGGAGAGGGGTATTTATAGCACCTCTCAAAAAAAAAAGAGCCGTTGCAGCAGCAGGGGACCGGATATTCCGGGGTCAAGACCGGATATTCCGGTTCAAGTTTGGACCGGAATTTCCGGCCCAGTTCGAAACCTTCTGGAGGGCACCGGATATTCCGGGGTCAAGACCGGAATATCCGGTTTCCTGAAAACTGACAGAAACAGCAAAACGAAAACTGCAATATCTTTTTCATCCGGACTCCGATTTCGATGATCTTGGGCTCGTTGGAATCGCAACGAAGAGCTCTTCAAGATTATGCAGAGAAACATCATAGTCCATCATGTGAGGAGGAATCCAAATGTAGAAAGGTAAAACCTCTCAATAAAAAGACAAACCGGAAAAACCTCCAACACCGAAAACGCAACAAGTTTTCCATACGGAATCCGTTTTCGGTGAACTAGAGCTTGGTATGGAGATGAACACAAGCTCTAAATTCTCACATGGATAAAACCCAAATAAGAACTAAGAAAGATGATATGCCAAATATGCAAAGGTTTGAGCTCTCCACAAAGATGCGATCAAGTTACTAACTTGAGAGCCCCTCTTGATAGTACGCCGACTATCCTATAACCCGGTCTCCCACTAACACCATGAGACCGGTAAAATAGAAACCTTATCAAGATCCGTCTTCTCCTAATGCTCCCCCATGCTTGATGAAGACTTCTCCAAATGCTCCCCCATGCTCCAATATGGGAGAGCCTTGCTAAGGTCCGTCTTCATGAATCCATTTGCACTTCATCTTCTTCTCTTGATATATATGATGGCTTGGAGATAAACATGAATGTTCACTCAACTTCTTTTCCAAGCCATGCTTGCAATAAGCTCAACTCTTCACATGACCATTCTTCATATAAACCCTTGGATGGAACCTTGGTCATCATGTAATCTTCTAGATCAACACATGAACTCCAATCTTTTCCTATGGACAAGATCTACAAGTATATCTCAATGCAAACATTAGTCCATAAGGATTGTCATTAATTACCAAAACCACGCATGGGGCAACACATGCACTTTCAATCTCCCCCATTTTGGTAATTGATGACAATCCCTTTTACGAGGGTTTATATAATGAATTAAGCAACCATGCAATACAAAAAGCAAGGATGCAAGAGAACAAAGAACAAAACCATATTCCCTTAAACCCTCTAAACTTCTCCCCCATTGGCATCGATTGCCGAAATGGGAGGAAAAATTTAGAAGGCCAATATAGTAAGAGCTCCCCCATAATGTGTGCATTTCTCATAATATGAGTGAAATCAAATGCACATATCCAATGACGAATAGATGAAGGGAGATCAAACTATATCAAGATCCAATCAAAAGAGAAAGATATTCGAAGAAAGAAACAAGCAATCAAAAGGATCCAAAAAAATGTTCTAAACAACAAGAGGGAACTCCCCAAGGTACGTGCACAAAGTAGGATTTGCATTTCAATATGGTGTGCACAACATGGAATCCTCACTCCCTCCTAGATAATTAGAACACAAACAAGAAGGTAGCAAATAGGTCCACAAGCTTATTAATGCAAAAATACCAAAAAAAAAAAGCTTGTGCCTTTTAGAAACCACCAAAGAATCAAAAGCAATAAAAGGTGGTCACTAAAAAAGGAATACCAATTAAAGATGTAACTACTCTCATGTGTATAAGTTTCTAATTAGACATCAATCATGAAGATATAAGTCCACAAAGAAACATGCACACAAAATAGATACAACGGTGAAGAACATGATATCCAAGTGGAAGTCATATATATACCAATAAGATCATTGCTTAAAAGCATAGCACAAAGCTCAATTTTATCTTAAAGGATATAGATGAACTTCCAACACACACTCATCATAGCAAAAAATATCCACAAGGGATAAGGTGATAAATGGGATGCTCCGAGAAAGATAACAAGTATCGCAAAAGGCAAATGATTTTGAAAAATCATCAATATTGCATATGCGAGACATGAGTAGAAAGTGCTAGATTAACATATTTGGGATTGGTGAATCATGAAAATGATTATATATATTCCCCTTGATATGTAATCATCCCGGCTTGCTCACATTTGCAAAAAGATGTTTTGAAAAAAATGCAAAACCATTCAAAAAAGAGATTCATGCCAAGAACAACCTACACAAGGTTGAAAGCTAGAAAATATGCATGAGGTAGATACTTGTTACCGAGATAGCATTGGTGATGTAGAAGATAAGAGTTCACGATCATCCGAGCTTGGCTCCAATAAGCACATGGTGATAACACCTTCCTTGTAAATGAGACAAGCTCCAATGCATCTCCAAGTACCTAAAACAAATTCAAGTACAAAATGGTACCCAAACTCATTGGGTCCAAAGTAGTTAGAGCAACTACAATACATAGGACAAACTCCACATAAATATGTGCATATTGATATGAAATTGAATTTCATGCACATCTTAGCCATTTAGGATTTGATGGAGTTTATCCTATATATTGGATCAACGAAAGTAAGCATGCCATAAGATATACATATAGTAAATATGCATGCACAAGACTTTCAAGAACCAAACGAGATACAATTTGGACAAAACACCAATTAAACCAAGAAAGCACACACAAGTGTGACAAGAAAAAATTGTCCAAATTATATCAAAACCCAAATCAACACATGATTGAAGATACCACTTTGAAAAGATACCAAATGAAAGTAAGATACCAATTGATGAAAATACATCAAGGAATAAACCAAACCCTCTACACTTTCATGATGGCACAAAGTACCAAGACGAAAATGTTTGTCTTCCAAAGAGACACGTCATCGGGATCAAATACCAATTGAAGACAACTAATGTTCAAAAGCATATAGGATTGCTCCCCCAAGATTTGTGCATTATTTATGATCTTGCATTTGAATACAAAATGCACACAAATGGGATCATCACTCTCCATACATATTATTCAAACACTAGTCATGTTCAAGGAAAGCAATAAGATGCAAAACCAATTTAAAGAATGATGTTCTACTCAATGTAGGATAGCTTCCCAAGAATGGGATCATTGCTTTTCCTAACACAAGAAAGCACAAAGCGAATTTTGAGTAGAGCAACAAGGATCCAAAAGATACAAGGAAGACAAGAGAGTTAGATCAAACAAATCCTTGGCAATAAAAATAAGGCAATTCAAAGCAAAACCAAAGTGAAGATGGTCTACAAATTTCACCACAATATGAGTATCACTTGTCAAGGACAAGGAGTATAGAGATATTTCTCGGTGGTATATAGGAATGATATTGAAGACCAATTTCACAACAAATAAGCATATGGAAAAGATAAGATTTAAAGCCATGCTTAATAGATAGATATTCTTGATAGCTTCAAGTATTCACGCGATCATGCAAAGCACTACAAAGAGTAGCTTGAAGCAATTGGTTTCCCAAAAGATATATGAGAACATATTTGGGAAAACCGTACCAAGAATGTCCATCACAAACAAGATCCAAAAGGTGAACAAAAACATTTACAAATGGAACTTGTTTGAGCAACATGCCACATAGGAATAAGATAATAAGAATATCAATTCTAGGTGGCAATACCTCACATGTTCACATTTTCTAGGCTTGTAATATGCACATAGCTTATTACTCCCCCATAATGTGATAATCCAATTTTCTTAACAAGAGGCAAACAAAACCAACTAGAGATAATTAATGGACATTATAGAATTTGAATTTCTCATGAGAATGACATACCACATAGAGAGTAGATAATATTATATATCATCACTAAGTGGTATTCCTCATGTATACACATTTTTAGGATTGTGAAGTGCACGAAGCATATCACTCCCCAAAATGGATAGTCCATTAATCTCTCAAAAAGAGAGCCAACAAGATAAGATATCAAATAAAAGCAATAAGGCTCAACACAAGTAAATGGTGTGCAAACCAACATACACATACTTGATTACTCAAGATAAGTAAGTAGAGAGCACAACACATACAAACACTAGCAAGGTACAAAACCTAACACATGCAAGGGTGCAAGCAACTTTCAATGTATATATGATTTAAATAAAAGTTACCGCAAGGAGGAACATTGGATATGAGATAGAACAATATAATCCAAATGACTTGGCTTGAGAAATATAATTGATGAAGATCCCTTAATTCTTCATGATGTAGCCAAGTCTCCAATGCCCTCCAACAACACCTATTGATCAAGTTTTAGCTTGTTGGTCCCCAACCAAGTTGGGTCCTAAGAGGTTAGTCACAATAGGCTTGGCAACCCAAATGTTCTTTTCTTGACACCACTTTGAGTACCAACATATTTGGCAAACACATTGCCAACCTTATCCTTCCGAAGAGAATAAACATCATCAATTATAATGGGGTTGGATAAGGTACCATTAGTGCATGAAGAAGCAAAGTGGCCCTTCTCTCGGCATAAGTAGCAACATTGGCTTTTTCCCTTCTTCTTAGTTGAAATCTCAACTTGAGGAGGGTGATACGTCTCCAACGTATCTATAATTTCTTATGATCCATGCTAATATTATACCAATTGTCACATGTTTTATATACACTTTATATCATATTATGACATTTATTGGACTAACCTATTAAAAAGATGCCACAGTGCCAGTTTCTGTTTATTATGTCTGTGTATTGCAGAAAAGGCCCGAAAACCAAAGTGCTCGAAAAAATCCAGAAAAATTACAGAAATTCTATTTCGCCAAAAGACCCACGGAGCCAGAAGGGCAAGTCCAGCGGAGGCCCACGTCCTCCTCACCATGCCGTTGCGCGGCCTGGAGGGGGCGCCGCCATGTGGTGAGGCCGCCTCGTGCACCCCCTCGCGCCACCCTTTCGCCTATATAATCCTCCTGCCTCGAAAACCCTAGAAGAATTGATGATTTCTCCAGAAGAGTTCCGTAGCTCCGCCTCCACCAAAAACCCTAATTCGAGGGACAGAAGTCTCTGTTTCGGCACCCTGCCGGGACGGGGAATTGCCCCCGGAGCCATCTCCATCGACTCCACCGCCATCTTCATCGCCGTTGCTGCCTCCCATGATGAGGAGGGAGTAGTTCTCCCCCGAGGCTGAGGGCTCTACCGGTAGCTTTGTGGTTTACCTCTCTCTCCCATGGTGTGATCTTTATGTGATCATGAGCATTGCTAGTATCGCTGAATTCATATGTAATGTTTATGCTACTCAAGTGATTTTATCTAGTTTCCGGAGTCATTGTGACAACACGGTATCAAGGTGACAGTGTGGGTACTTGTGTGTGACTCTATAAATAATTTAGATATTATCATGGCTTATTCTTTGTGGAATTATGGTGTTTGTTTACTCAGACTTTGAGGTGTGCTTTTGTAGCCCTACGCATAGTACTCTTGTTTCACCAAGAAGGAGAATAATCCCGAGTAGCACTTACTTGCGTTCAGTTGTGCTAAAATGTTGAGAGATACCACTAGTGAAAGTATGATCCCTAGGCCTTGTTTCTAAGCATTGAAACACCGTTTACGACAAGTTCTGCTACATGTTTGCTTGCTGCCATTTTTATTTCAGATTGCAATTACTACTTATAATCATCCATATTACTTGTATTTCACAATCTCTTCGCCGAACTAGTGCACCTATACATCTGACAAGTGTATTAGGTGTGTTGGGGACACAGAGACTTCTTGTATCTTAATTGCAGGGTTGCTTGAGAGGGATATCTTTGACCTCTACCTCCCTGAGTTCGATAAACCTTGGGTGATTCACTTAAGGGAAACTTGCTGTTGTTCTACAAACCTCTGCACTTGGAGGCCCAACACTGTCTACAAGAATAGAAGCGTGCGTAGACATCAGAGGGGTAGCTTGATTCTTTTTGGGAAGTGGCCGTTCAACAACTTGAGTAACTTGAGTTTGAACTTGAGGCCTCTTCCCTTGTTGCTTCTCACTAAGAGACTTCTTCTTCAAAGGGCAAGATCTAACATGGTGCCCTTCAACTTTGCACTTGAAGCAAACAATCTTGGCCGAATCCTTAACTTGTTCTTGGCCCTTGTTTTTCTTGATAGGCTTGGACTTGTTCTTGTTGTTGGAGTTGAATCCAAGTCCACTCTTGTCGTTGGGGCGTCTTTGAACACTCAACACATTGTTAAGTGTGGACCTCCCAACATGACGCGTTTCCAAGTCTTTCTTCAAAGAAGTGACTTGGGCCTTGAACTCTTTTAATTCCTCTACATGGTTAGTATCAACACAAATACTAGAGGAAGTAGATGCTTCATTGTTAGAGCAACAAGGCAAGGAAGGTAATTCATTACAAGATTTAGCAATAGTATGTGATGTAGAATTACTAGGACTAGCACA
Source organism: Poa pratensis (assembly GCA_947311845.1). Lineage (NCBI taxonomy): Eukaryota > Viridiplantae > Streptophyta > Magnoliopsida > Poales > Poaceae > Poa > Poa pratensis. Next base: position 5,516,071 of record CAMZMU010000072.1, read on the forward strand.
TGGCAATAAAGCATTGTGAGAGGAAGTTATGTCATTGTCCACATGAGGCTCACAAGATGTTACCTTTGATATATAGCCTCATGAGCTAACTTTAGCTTAGCATAGGATGCTAGAAGATCCTCATTAGAGATAGAGAGCTTTTCATGACTTTCTTCCAATTTCCTATACTTGCTAGTTAGCAACTCAAGTTGAGCCCTTAGCTCAACATTCTCATTCAAAATAGATGCTTCACAATAAGTGGAGTTAGTAGCACAAGCATCATCAATATTAGAAATGGAAGAAGGCAACTTGGTAAGCTCATCATTTTTAGATAGTTGAGTTTGGAGTTGATCATGAGACTTGATAAGGAGAGAGTGTTCACTTTCTAAAGCCTTGTGGGCTTTGTCAAGTCTCTATGTTCTCAATTAGTCTAGCATTGCCAACACCAAATTCAACTTTTTCCTTTTTAAACACTTTATATTTAGCAATAGCATGATCGCTTTCCTTAATGATTTTAGCAATAATAAGATCATTTGATTCATCAAGAGAATCAAGTTTCTCTTCAAGAGAAGCCCTAAGCTCTTGCTCTTCCTCAAGAGCATTCTCTAAGGATGCTTTTTCCATAGCATCCTCTCTCTCAATTTTACATTTCTCATCAAATTGAGTATCCAAATCCTCAATGATTTCCCTACTCTTAATAGCATAAGCAATGATATCACATAGAGGAGGGATAGCTTTGCTACCTTTGGGGAGAGCACCAAATACCATCTCACCCTTCTTTGTTATGGATTCAACATCCATAAGTTCTCCGTAAGACTCCTCATCCATATCATCACAAGATGTAGAGGGTTCCAAAGGTTGAGAGACCTTTGAATCCATAGCCATAAGGCAAAAATGAGTAGTGGACAAAGATGGTGAAGAGTTACTTGAAGCTCCATTGAGATCCACGTCTTGTTTCAACAAATGTTGGTATTCCTCTACATTGTTAGCCACACAAGAAATAGAGGATATGGAAGCATTATTTTCACGACCACAAGACATAGAGAGCATATCATCATGAGATTTAGTTAAACAACCATTACATGATATGCAAGGACTAGCATGTAAAACATTTGGAGTGCTAGAAGTGCTTAAGTCCAAAGATAGAACATTGCAATTTCTATCACCACTCACCATAACATTACCTTGTGACAAATCACATGTTGGTGAAGTGGAAGAAGTTGTGAACTCGTCACGGTCGGAGGTGGAGGGAGAACAATCATTCTCTATAATGTTGGACACTTCATATATATCTTGAAGCTTGGTCCAAAGCTCATGAGCGCTCCGAAAAGGCATGATTGATGCAAGAACTATATCGCTCAAAACACATATAAGACAATTAGATACACGAGTATCGAGATAAGAGTTTGCCTCATCCTCTAAAGATAACTTTTGTGAATCCTTTGGAGGAGAAAAACCCATATCTACAATTCTCTTAAAATTTGGGTTTATGTCCCTAAGAAGGTTAAGCATGCGAATTTTCCAAACATCATAATTTGTGCCATCGAATATAAGAGTGGGATCGTGCACTAATTCTCTAAACGACCTCTCACTAGTACATAACGACACATCGGAAACAGGCCAAAAAACCCTTCGGCAACGGAGAAAGGGTCCGTGTCCACGACCCAGTCACTGATGTGAAGGCTCTCATCGGCAACGGACACGAAAAATCGTCACCGATGAGGCTTGATTTTGGCTACGATTGCCATCCAGTCTCCGTTGCCGATGTATCTGGACATCAGAAACGGAGATTCTGTTTTGCTCGTTTGCATTGAGGTTCTTTCATAAGCCTACAGCAGCAATACAGTTGCCAATTGACATTCAAAATATCACAGCAGAAGCACAAAGTTGCTAGCAAAACCATTCATAACTTATATAACAATTGTCACCATTACATAGCATCAAAAGATGAGTTACACATGCTTCGCTAATCCTATCATTCTCATGCCTCCCTAAACTGCAGCTAAGGCTTGCTCCCTAAACACACATCCACAAAATAGCCGGAGAAACTGAAAAAACAGAAACTACACCAAGCCAAATTGCCAAATTCTTCGTACTGAGGCTTGCTCCATCTTGGACGGTGTCGCCGAAATATAATCCCACTTTATAAGTAGCACATTTAAAGTTTGTTCGGATCAGCTTTGTGCTTCTGGATAAAAATACATGGATTGATAGTTAGAGAAGAGCCAAAATATGATGCTACATGACATAGATATAATTTAATGTGAAAACAGTTCACACCTTTAAGCGCCTATATCCGTGTGCTTGCAGTCCGATCCAACGATTTGGAGGCATAACTTGAAGGTGATGTTTCCTTCAAGAGCCTCGCCATTTTTTATACAGTGTCGCCGAAATACTATTACTTCATACACTAGCTACACAAAATAATAACGAGGATTAGCACATTGACAAAAAGTTGTGACTGGATCTATTCATCATCGGTAGTACTACAAAGAGTTGAAATTAATTCACCCTACTAGACTTTAAAATAGTGCAAGATACTAGACAAGTTTTCTATATACTAGACAAGTTTTCTATGCTAGACTAGAAAACTAGACAGAAACAATAAAGTGCAAGATACTAGACGAGTTTTCTATATACTAGACAAGTTCTATATACTAGACAAGTTCTATATAAAACCAATTGATGAACTAGTTCATGAGCTGAGCGATTTAGATCTCACATTTTCTTCTCCGTGGACGGCGCCTCGAGATCGGCCACCTCCTCCTCCGTGGACGGCGCCTCCAGATCGGCAACCTCCTCCACCGTGGACGCCACCTCCTCCACCGGGGACGTCGCCTCCAGATCGGCCACCTCCTCCTCCGTCGACGGCGCCTCCAGATCGGTCACCTCCTCCACCGTGGACGGCGCCTCCAGATCGGCCACCTCCTCCACCGTGGACGCCACCTCCTCCACCGGGGACGTCGCCTCCAGATCGGCCACCTCCTCCACCGTGGACGCCACCTCCTCCACCGGGACGTCGCCTCCAGATCAGCCACCTCCTCCTCCGTCGACGGCGGCCTCCAGATCGGCCTCCGTTGACGGCGGATCCGCCACAACTGCTGCATCACCACCCGATGAATGATCTGATCTAGCTCCGCGTGGCCCAGACGCGCTCCCGCACCTGCCGCATCACAGCTGCCTCCAGATCTGCCCTATCACGAACAGATGCAGCTAGATCGGTGCGGCCGCTAGACCCGCGGCTGCGATGGCGAGATCTAGAAGCGCCGGCAGAGGAAGCCATGAGAGAGTGAGGAGAGTAAAAAGCTACAATGGGCGGCGGCTAGGGTTGAAAGATGGACAGTGAGGGATTGAGAATGAGACTGATGGGGCTTTGCTTCGCCAGTACATTTATAGGCACCCAATTGGCAACGGACATTTTATATAACCGTTTCCATTGGATACAAGTTCACAACTACTATGTGCTACTGATTTCCGTAGCTGCATACGAACATAATACATTCTAGTGATTTTCAAAGTGCATACGAACCTAATACATTGTACTGATTTGCATAGCTGCATACGAACCTAATACATTCTACTGATTTTCATTGCTGCATACAAGTTCACACCTAACAGCAGCACACAAACACACAAAATCATTCTAGCAATGCTCACAAGAACATTTAACTGAGCTATTTCTGTTCCTTTAGGCCGCTCCTTGCGCACAGCAACAACATGGTCAGATTTAGTCGAAGTGTTTGTTGGGCTCCATGCCAAACCAGCTAGAGCTGCTGCAGTGTGCGGCTTCATCTCCATGTTCGCCTTCTTGACTATCAAGGCTACATTTTCCAGCTCTGCAGCTTCCACTTCGACGCCATTAGCAAGCAGCATCTCAACATAATCTTCAATCCAAAAAAAATAATCACAGCTCCCAGAATACTCTTCGCCCCTCCCCTGCCAAATGGTAAATCGAATCCAGAGGCAAATCAACATCACACATAGAATAGAATCAATCAAAACTGGTCGAAGCGTCGAACTAACCCTGTGATTTGGACACTTGAAGTAGATCCGGCCTGGGTTCAGATCCGAACGCGACACTCGACGAATCGCGTTCCGACAGCGGCAGCAAACGCACTTCACAAGCGGCAGATCTGACCCGGCCCCGACGGCGCAGGAGGAGGATGCATTCGATCTCCCCGACGAGCTCATGCTCTTGGCCATGGAGGACACGAGTGCGGAGTAAAAACAAGCTGGAGCGGAGGAACAAGGGCGAATCGACAGTCTTTTATAATATCCAAGATAGTGCTAAAAAAGGAATTTTATATAAGCAACCTCGCCAACGGTTGTATACAAATGTCCGATGCCATTGAAGAACATATCGCAAACGGAGTCGAAAGAAACTCTGTTACCAACATATCGGCAACGGTTAATAATTCGCGACCGTTGCCTATGAAGGCGGGACGCGGGCCAGCTTGCCTGGCGGGGCGGGTTTTCTCACGCGGAAAGCGCGATTCTCCGTCGCCTAACTCGTGCCGTTTCCATAGAGGGGTATCGGATGTGTCGTTCTGTACTAGTGTCTTTACTCTCTAGGCGGTAAAGACCAATAAAGAGAGCCGAGGCTCTGATACCAATTGAAAGGATAAGGATGTCGCCTAGAGGGGGGAAAGAATAGGCGATTAAAACTTTTCTTGTTTAGGCTTGCTAATTGCGGAATAAAACTACGTGATTAAATTAATAAGCTAACAACCTAAGTAAACTAGGCTCACCCATGTGCACCAACAATTTATGCTAAGCAAGACAGGCAATAAGGTGATAGCAACAAGAATATTTCAAGCACGAAGGCTATCACAAAGTAAAGTGCATAAGTAAAAAAGCTCGGGTATAGAAATAACCGAGGCACGCGGAGACGAGGATGTATTCCCGAGTTCCTCCTTTTTAGGGGAGTACGTCTTGTTGGAGAGGTGTGAGGCACTACAAAGGTCGATCTCAACGCCACAAAGGCTCACCCTATTCTCCGATGAACCGCACCACAAAGGTTTGGTTCACCTTCCACTATCGGAATCCTTCAAGGCGGAATCCGGAGCCTTTACAATCCGAGGCACAACCCACAATTGGATTGGGGGCTCCCGAACGGCTACAAGTGACCACAAAGGTCTCAACCACCACAAAGGCGTTTAGGGTCCAAAGACCCAAGAGTAACAAGCTCACAAACTTTCAACTTCCACGAATCCTCGTGGAGAGTACAAACCGATGCACAAGCAATGGCAAGAGCACAAGTGCTCAAATCCTTCACTCTCAAATTCCGACAAAGCAACAAATGCTTATGGGGGAATAAGAGAGGAAGAACAATGGAGGAGAAACACCAAGAACTCCAAGATCAAGATCTACAAGGTACCCCTCACTTAGAGGAGAGATTGATTGGTGGAAATGTAGATCTAGATCTCCTCTCACTTTTCCCTCAAAGATATGCAAGAATCATGGGAGGGATTGAGAGGGGGCAAACTTTTCTAAAGGTCAACAATGGAGGAGAGAGAAGGAAAAATGAGCTAACTGCTGGAGGAAGAAGGAGAGGGGTATTTATAGCCCCTCTAAAAAACGAGCCGTTGCAGCAGTAGGGGACCGGATATTCCGGGGTCAAGACCGGATATTCCGGTTCAAGTTTGGACCGGAATTTCCGGCCCAGTTCGAAACCTTCTGGAGGGCACCGGATATTCCGGGGTCAAGACCGGAATATCCGGTTTCCTGAAAACTGACAGAAACAGCAAAACAAAAACTGCAATATCTTTTTCATCCGGACTCCAATTTCGATGATCTTGGCCTCGTTGGAATCACAACGAAGAGCTCTTCAAGATTATGCAGAGAAACATCATAGTCCATCATGTGAGGAGGAATCCAAATGTAGAAAGGTAAACCTCTCTATAAAAAGACAAACCGGAAAAACTTCCAACACCGAAAACGCAATAAGTTTCCATACGGAATCCGTTTTCGGTGAACTAGAGCTTGGTATGGAGATGAATACAAGCTCTAAATTCTCACATGGATAAAAGCCAAATAAGAACCAAGAAAGATGATATGCCAAATATGCAAAGGTTTGAGCTCTCCACAAAGATGCGATCAAGTTACTCACTTGAGAGCCCCTCTTGATAGTACGCCGTCTATCCTATAACCCGGTCTCCCACTAACACCATGAGACCGGTAAAATAGAAACCCTATCAATATCATACCTTTGCCTTGCGCATTCCACTTGAGCTAGATGATGACGATCTTGACTCTCTCAAGTTGGAACACCTTTCTTGATTGTGCTTACTAGCACATGCTTGATGAAGACTTCTCCAAATGCTCCTCCATGCTCCAATATGGGAGAGCCTTGCTAAGGTCCGTCTTCATGAATCAATTTGCACTTCATCTTCTTCTCTTGATATATATGACGGCTTGAAGATAAACATGAATGGTCACTCAAACTTCTTTTCCAAGCTATGCTTGCAATAAGCTCAACTCTTCACATGACCATTCTTTATAAACCCTTAGATGGAACATTGGTTATCATGTAATCTTCTAGAGTCCAACACATGAACTCCAATCATTTCCTATGGACAAGATCTACAAGTATATCTCAATGCAAACATTAGTCTATAAGTATTGTCACTAATTACTAAAACCACGCATGGGGCAACACATACACTTTCACCTATGTTACTCTATTTGTCTCTCTCCATATTAATTAGTTTTCACATCATCTTTTTTGCTTAGATGACATGCGTGTTACTCCCTCCGTTCGGAAAAGGATGACTTTGATACTTGTACATCCGTATTTGGACAAATAGAAGTCATCCTTTGAACGGAGAGAGTACTACCTATGTTATTCCCAAGGCTGGGCGTTCGGGTTTACCCGAAATTTCGGGTCAGGTAATTCGGGTTATTAGAAATTCGGGTTTCTAGAAATGACACCCGAATTTTGTCTAATTTTTTTGATACCCGACAACTCGGGTACCCGATAAATCGGTTCGGGTCCGGGTTATCCCGAATAACCCGATATGAGAAAGAGGAAGTTGTGCGATACGGCAGTTGGGGCGCTCGATTGCATCGCCGTCGCGCCGGAAAAGATAAGAGAGCTCGTCCTCGTGGGGCACGTGATGCTCGAGGAGGAGGTTGAGTCAGCAGCGACCGGCGAGACGAACCAGCATCCGGCGAGACGAGGGACGCCGGCGCGCCGGCTGCACCGCTCCACGCCGCTCGTAAAACACGAGAGAGTCGAGGGAGGCGCCGCCAGACGGCGCGACGCCGCTCGATACTGTTCTCTTGAGGGTGGCCTGGTGGGAAACGAGGGCGGCGGTCGGCTGCATCGCAGCAGGTGGCGGCGCTCTGTGTTAGAGGTCAGGGATGGAATACGAGCACGCTTGAAATAATGGTATGCAACTAAATCCAGTAGAGTGAGAAAATCCCATTGGTTCTTGGCATGAAAATCCAATCCATTTCGCACCTCTCCTCTTTTGTCTGTGCTCTCTCTATGCCCCACCACCACCAGCATGCCTTGTGGACATTTCATTTTTCTGCCGAGTGAAATGGAATCTTTCTGTTCAGTTCAACAACAAAAAAACAGGCCAACGTGGAGCGTTGATGACACTCATGGCCTGATTGCTGAACAAAATACTTAAGAACAGTGACAAGTTCCGAATGTACCAATGTGTAGTTAACAATATGACGAGATTTCACACTGTAGATCTGCTCTGATGTTTAGACCAACCACATGCTATCAATTCAAATAAACTATTTTATTCTCATTTTGCTTCTGTTTCTGAGAAACGAGAATGATGTTGTTTTATATGCTGACTAGTGATTAGTACTGATTTTTTTTCCTGGCCTGCCTACCTTTTTTCCATTTTATTTAACTTTTTTTTTTGCGGTTTCCATGTTATTTCACTTGATCGCGAGATTCAAGTTTGTGTAGTTGACAACAAGATCTACATAATCAGGCATCTCTAAATTTTGTTTATATATTTCAGACAGTAATGCCAAATTTCATATTCTTTGTGTTTTATTAAGCAGGAATCATTATTGTACAACTTTTTTGAGCCCTCTCATGCTTTTGAAACAAACTTTCCATATCTTGTTTCCAGGCTGGCTAAGAAGTTTTTGAAACAAACTTTCCTTTGCATTTCAGATTCTGTCATATCCATCAATCATTTTGGTACTCAACTTGAAAAGGAAGAGCAATCCCTAATTATGAGTTTTATTATGCCACTGCACAACTAAAGGAGATCAGCAAGTTATTGCATGCTGTAAGATCTGCATGCAGGCAATTTTCCGATGTTTTGCCCTTCCAAGGTCGATCATCCTGAAGGGCCTCACAACACATTCTACAACACCACTCATTCCTAATTCGTTCATTACAGGCGTGAAAAGATAGAAGTAGCATCACATCAGGTTATATACGATGTGGTCTGAGAGACAGATCACGAGACAGGCGTCATCATGCAAACAGGGAATGATAACAATACAATAACAGATAACGAGACAAAGTGCCCAATACCATCTAAAGAGTATAATCATGGGGGTGCTAGGGCCTTCACCAGAGCTCAGACATTCTGGGCCGTTGATAAGGAGTTACGGTCGATCTCAGCCGTCCGATCGTGCTGTTTTTTTTACTGTGCCTGGTCCCACCTGTCATCGACTTGGTGGCTGGAAATTTTGGTGCACACAGCGGCGCGGTGGCAGTGGCCGTTATTCCGACGGAGCCGCTCTGGGCAAAATCGTCTTTTCGCGCTGGGGATATATAAGCCGCGTCCATGTGTGAAAACCCTAGCCGCAGCCACGCCAATCGCTCGCGTGGTCTCTCCCCCAATCCCCTCGCGTCACGCCGCCTCGCTCCCGCGTCCTTCCTCTCCATCCTGCCGCCATCACCGCGCTGCTCCCTTTCTACTCCTTCTCGCCGACACCACGCGAGTGCTCTCTCTCCCCCGCATCAGCAGCAGTTCGTCGCCGCTTTTCCCCATGTCCTGGTCTATCCATGGCTCGAGCAGGGAGAGGTGATGGGCAGCAGGGCGCCATGAGTGAAGCAGGCTGAGAAGGGATTCGGAGGTCCATCTCGCTCCTCCTCCTCGCCGCCGCCTTCGTCGTTTTCGATTCATCCCGGACTTGAGCGATGGCGCCGCGTGGATCCGACGCTGGTTGAGGTAGGCTGTGGCTGGATCTTGCCCTTCTTCCCCATTTTTCATGTGTACATATCGTTCTTGGATTTGATCTCCCGTGAAAATTCTCTTTGTGCAGTTGTGGCCGTGACTTTCTCTCCAGTGAGATCCGACGTGCTACTGGTTTGAGGTGAGTGCAGATCTGGATCTTGCCCTTCTTCCCCTTTTTTCCTGTGTACATATCGTTCTTGGATTTGATCTCCCGTGAAAATTCTCTTTGTGCAGTTGTGGCCGTGACTTTCTCTCCAGCGAGATCCGACGTGCTACTGGTTTGAGGTGAGTGCAGATTTTTTCCCCAATCACGTGGTCCTGCTAGCTAGGTAGTGGTTGCTTGCAGGTTCTTCAGATTGTGCAAGTAATGTCTTTTTGCAAGCCATGCTTTGTGGCCATGCATAGAGGTAGAGGCAACAGAAGTTTCTTAGATTGCTAGCCTAGCTGGACGTGCTAAAATGGTTTGTTTTTCATACTGTGTATAATATTTGGCTCCCAAGCGTTGATCTGGTATGCTTAATTCGTCCATTATATTAATATTGGATGCACCATTTCCTACCTGTTGTGATCAACAATTATCATTAATTCGTCCATTATGATATTATGGATTATCTTATATTATTAATCCAGCTTGCTAATTAGTTCTGTTAGACAAGGACTTGATGAATTGTCCTACGATTTTAGAAGATTCTCAGTGAGACAAACAATGGCAGCAGCCAAGCTAATTGTATATATATTTACTCTGAAATTTCTTTTGAGCAGGATGTACAAATTCTAGGCAAACCGGCAAGGTTTGCACGCATCTGTTCCAGATTCTAACGGACATAGGTAAGCAATTGTTTTCCTCTCATAGCCTTTCTAAACCCTGAAAAATCTCTGAACCCAAACCATTTTCCAACCTTCATGAAGTTACACTGCAGGAGGTTGTGAATGGGGATGCAACAATTGCCCCTTAAACTGAACTGTACAAATATTCTGGAAAACGTTAAATTCTGTGACAAAAGTTATGTGAGGTTTTTTCTTAGATAATTTTCTTGCATATTTTAAGGTTATACACATTATCAACAATAATTAGTCTTGGCTTTGATTCACTCACTTCTGCTTCACATGCAACATCAGAAATCCTAGACCATATAAAGTTGGCATCTTAAATAATTTGTGAGCTCCTTCGTATTAGATGTTGGTTGAGGATGATTTCAACTGTATTCAAGATATATATTTTGATTTTTTGGTGGCCAAGCCCTCAGCTAAATTTAACTTTTTATTCTGCTACACTTGGAAACTGAAAATTGAACATTAAATACCGAAACAGTTGATTGCATCTTTGACTATGACCTGAAGATATTTTTTTCTGTACAGAGACAAGGAGGCCATTGTCGACGTCCTTTGCCCCCCCAGCTTCCATAACAGGATTCCCTTGACTTTGCTGCGCTTGGACCTCGAATAAGCTACCGTTCTCTCATCTGGCCGTGTCGATTTGGTCCCTATGCAACGCGTAGCCACCTTGATGTCCCCAGCTCGACATTGATGACTCCTGATGTATCTCCTAGATGTTCTCTCGCTGTATTATTGTCTTCACCTCCGGTCTCTTTGCTTCCAACCGGATATGGTGTGGATGCTACCGCTGCGACCAGACTGGGTATTTGGAGCTGAATCTTGACGGCGTTGTTGATCTGCAGGTTCGTCTCACTCTCTCTCTATATATGTTTTCATTTGTGTGTGCGTGTGTGTGTAAACTAATGATCCCCTTCTTTCTTGTGTAGATAGAAGGTACCTTGACAACGCCGATGTGACTAGATCGAGACATGACAGGCCGCACAAGGTACAAGTACCGCATACTTTTCTTTCTTGAATCTTGCTGCATGACCACATACTTTTCTTTCTTGAATCTTGCTGCATGACCTGGGTGTTGGTTGATATTTGTTCATGCTTGCTTTCAATTATTGGTTCATGGTAAAACAAAAATAGCTGGACATTCGCATTGGTATTGTTCATTAAAAAAAAGTTACAAATATAGGATTTGGCCTGTTATGGTATTTTTTCATGAATAACGCATTCGTTTTTGCTAGAAAATATCCGGATGGAATTGTTTTTGCTACCGCACGCACTCTGCAGTGTCCTTGGTCTCTGCCCATACCTTTTCTGCTTCTACTGCCAATTGGAAACCAAATAAATGACACCTTTCAACTCAGCATATTTGGATTTCTTGAATGTTGCAGGTCTGGCGTGATTTGGATTTGATCGCCTACAAAGTAAGTCTCACCACTTCATGCCATAGTCCATTCTATATTTCATTTTCAGTTGCATCACTTGATGGAATTATCAATCATTTGATTTGTTGAAAGTCGTTGTGAATTAAAATTTATGTCTTAGGTTGCACGTATCAAGTATTGCCGCCTCTCTTCCTTCTTAGAAGTTGTTATTTAATGGCCTTCAGAGGTGAGTGTTGTATTATGGAAATTTTGTATTGGTAATAAGGGTTTTGTATTATTTGAGTTCAGATATATGTTTTTTTGACAGGCAGTAGCAATGTGTATGCATTGCGAATTTATGAAGCTAAAGTATGCCAATGATAACCTGTATATACAAAACAAACGTTGGAGAACTCCATAGTTGGCATACCCTTGAACAGATGGGAGGTCCCATGCCTCAGGTGAGCTTCTACTCTCCTTAATTAGTCAATCTCAACATGTTGATTCAATTTGTGTGTCTCTATTTTGTTCTTGCCAGTGCGCTAATCTCATGTGAAAAATATGCCCCATATTTGTACAATGCATCAATGCATACTGGATTTATTTAAATCTCCATCTGGTGTTTTACCCCTTTTCGTTAAGTATGGTTCTACTGGCAGGAAAACCTTATACGCATGTTACTTTTTATACTCAAAGTGTTACCCATGGCTTAGGTAAATTGTCATTGGCTTTGTATGCAGCCATTAATTTCTCATTTTTTGTATTAGAAATGGGATACTTCTCTGTGTAGAAACAAGTGTACTTCTAGACGAAGCCTGCAATGTAAACTCACCTAAAATTGTCGTATGTGGTGGCAACCAGGAATCTTCTACGTTTTTGCATAAATATTGGATGAAGTGCTTGAATATTGAACAATGAAAGGAGAGGAGAACATGTCCATATATATCGTGCTTCCTCCACTTATATATTGTGTATTTACAAGACAAATCATATTTACAGATCATATGGCAGTATTGCTTCTCCCGAGGAGATTATGCTGGTATTTAATTCATTTTGTGTATAAAACACATCCATGTGGGACACGTGTGCATGATTCTTTAAATAATATTTACTATTTCATGCATGATATATCTAAATATACCAATAAGAACGATTATACACTTGGATCGTGGGTTACATTGGATCATGTTGGGAAATTATTTGTAACTTTGCTTATGTACTTTGGTGTTTAAAATGAGAGGAGAAGATCCAGGAAAGTATTAGGTTAGTATTGGTGTATGAAACTGATTTATTGTCAAGAAATGTCATGTAATTGCTCAAACTTATGTGTGTCTGCTTATTTCTGCTGTGAAACAACATATTCTGTTTTCGCTTTTGTTGCTCCATTTTATATTTACAATAGTGATTACTCAAACTAAGACAATAATTTATACACTATTTTGATATGCAGGATTGCCCAGCTAGCTGATCATCCAAAAGTTCCTCCACCTCTCGACTAAAAATTTCCAAGCCCCAATTGTTACAGGATAATATGGACAACTGAAAGGTAAAAACTATTCTCATTGCCATCAATTGATGGTTCCAAAATGTTGTAATGAAAAACCTATCTATTCTGTATGTAGGAGCAATGTGCTCTCCTTTAAACCTACATACCACTGCTATATCAGTAGTAACGGCTACAACTTTGATTTAACAATATGTTTATCATTCCATTTAGTCAATTGATTACCTTTATGGATTATGAACAGGTTTATTCCCTTTTCTCAATGCCTCTGGAGATTGCCCAGTTTTTATCAACATAAATAATTTTAGATCTTTAAATTGGTACAGAGCTATTTAAGGAGCTCTTGCAAATTTATGGCAATATGTAAAGAAAACAACTGTGATAGGAAATAACAGGGCTGTTCTCTCATCTTTTAAACTGAACTAGCAATAACAGTTCTTTCTATTTATTAAGAAAGCTCATGTAAGATCAGCCGACACCTGAGCTCAATTACATGAGTCTGCCTATGTTTTACCTATTGAGACGACTCTAATTCCATCAGCAAGCTTACGTAATTTAGGTACTTTCAACAATTTCTGTGTTTCAGCTCTGTGTTTTCACAAGCTCTTCTCTAATGACATGTCCTACCTGACATGTACAGGAACAGAGACCTATCATCCACTTCAACTGCACGCAAGGCTTTGTTTTACGGACCTGACCATCAAGTTAACATTGAATATCTTGAAGAATAAACATCAATCCATTCGTCTGATGGGTCCCTGCAGCAGCAAACCCACCAGAAAAGACTTAGGATGCTACCACTGAATGTTTGGACAAACCGATAAACCAAACGTTTTGTCGTTTCTATAAGAGATAAACGCACCATTGGTCACTGAACTTTAATTAGATGAGCATATTGGTCACTGAACTCTCAACTTGTTACAAACTGGTCACTGAACTATCAAAAGATGAGTATATTGGTCACACTTTGTCCAGCGGAGCTAATTTTGTCCGACGTGGCATGCTGACTAGATAGTTGACCAGTTGGGAAGACCAATTTTCTTGCAGAAACCCCCCTGAACATCTGGAGGCACCTGAACCCCCTGGCCACCTCGCCGTCGGAGAGGCGGGCGCGCCGCCCGAAGTCCAGCTCCGAGAAGCGCACCAGAGAGGCAGAGTCTCCTTCGTCCTACCGATATGCCATTCCCCATCACCTTCCCCTCCGCGCCACTTCCAGCAGCAACTCCGCGCCCTCTCCTCACCGGGAGCGCGGGGGTCTCTCTCCTCACCGCCGCCTTCGTCGGCATGGCCTTCACCATCCAGTTTGTGCGCGAGTTCACCCGCCTTGGCCTCCACCGCTCCGTCGGCGGCGAACTCGGACCGCCGGTGCTGCAGCAGCGCCTGCTGTGCCGCGGCGCCGCCGTGCTCGCGCGCGTGTTCTTGGAGCGCGAGGTTGTGGTGCTGCAGCAGCGCCTGCTGTGCCACGAATCCGCCACCGCAACCTACCTCCTCGACGGTTTCCTGGTCCTCGCCGACGCGCATGGCGCGTTCCAGGAGGTTGCCGTCGAGCTCAGGGCCCACGCATCCGATGCCCAGGCCGCGCTCAGGCGCCGCGACGACAACAGGCTCTCTTCCACCGTCCGATCTCTCCGCCGTGCCGAGAAAGACCTGGTTCATCTCGCGGCGTCAGTGCGCACCGCGGCCAAGTTCCCGTCGACGATCCTCTCCGTGTCCACCAGCGCTGAGGAGGCCGAGGTGTCCGGGGCCCTCGCCGAGGCCGTGGCAGCGGCAGCGTGCGCGTCCGCGGCAGTGTTCTCCAGATGTTCAGGGGGTTTCTGCAAGAAAATTGGTCTTCCCAACTGGTCAACTATCTAGTCAGCATGCCACGTCGGACAAAATTAGCTCCGCTGGACAAAGTGTGACCAATATACTCATCTTTTGAGAGTTCAGTGACCAGTTTGTAACAAGTTGAGAGTTCAGTGACCAATGTGCTCATCTAATTAAAGTTCAGTGACCAATGGTGCGTTTATCTCTTTCTATAAACAGAATTACATTCTTGATTAATTCTGAACTTTGTTCGTTCATCATGGACTTATTTCTGTACATACTCTTTGTCCGTGACTGCCCCTGCAAGCCATGGTCGTTAGTATTTTGGTTAATGCTGTTGAGACCAGCTGCGCTGACTTTTCAAATCATTTTCAGTTACATGAAACTCATCAGGTGTTTGAACTGGTGTTTTCGAACTGATTAGAACCTATGTATTTTGTACTACTTCCGTGTGTGCACAAATATTATGTATGTTATGTCAATGTGGTGTACTTATCTATATTAATATCCATGTATACTGCAACATTGCTCTGATTATCCTATTTCTTAGGATTTTGAATGTATAATATGGTGACGGTTGATTTCAAACGATCCTTAAAATATGCTTTCAAATCAATTACCATCCTAATTTGCCTATACATGCAGATATAAACTATCTTTTTTATTAATCTGTATAAAATGTGACAACCACGGGCAAGAAACTGAAAGATCCGACAAGCGCCGCGCGGCGAGCCGCGCCGTTCGAAACTAGTTTCACACATAAAGTTCAGCTAAAACATCTTAGATAGCACGGAATAGGTTTTCAGAATGATGAAGCAAATGTTCACACCATCACATGATTGTCAGTTATTCCTCGCAAGCAGCAAACTGTTCGGACACCACTCATTCGTTCATTACAGGCTTGTTCTCGTTGGCCTTGAACCTCTGGTCCTTTGGCTTTTGCTCTTCCATTTTCCTGTCATCAATAGGGCAGGAGGGTCACAAACAGATATAACACAAATTCAGGGAGTTGTAACACTTAAATTCAGCACCTAAAACAATGACTGCATTTTAAGCCATAGGAAACAATAAAAAAAATATTGGCCAGTATTAATCATGCAAACAATCAAGAAAATCAAGGTACGCTAGAAAGCCCAAAACTGCAGGATACAAAACAACAAAATGGATACTTACTATGGATTCCACGTAATTAACTGATACCAACCGTTCAACAAAATAAAGTGGCGTTTTCAACAATACAGCACTATTTGAAATGGGTTTTCAGAAATGCATTTTGCAACTGTTCATGAGTACTAAGTACGTTGGAGGGATCACCTAAACATAACCCAGTAAAGATTAGGTAACACAAGCTGCATGACCGATCAATCGGTAAAGAAAAAAAACTCAGTTTCCTGAGTACAGGAGAGATTTGTAACATTGTATGTTTGTAGTCACATAGTACTGTTTTACTATCAATCACATGACAATCATGTGGGTTCATTTAGTATAGACACATGAAAAGAACAGTTACACAGCCCCTACGATATAGACAAAAGTTTGTTGATCTCTCAACAGTTTTCCCATAACACGCTAGAAATGAAGTTATGGCATTCTATGGTACAACAATAGGACGTCAATGAATGACCAGTTACTTCAGGTTCAAAGAACATCAGACTACAAATCTGTTGGAGTACTCTGTAACTCATACTTAGGACCAGGAGACTTAACATCAAAATTAAAACAACATGTTAATGTAACACAATTACGACACCATTATGTTTTGTAAACAGTTGTATCTCAGCCAATTTCAACAAGTACTACAATTATCAAGAAAATAAGACGTTGCAGCTTGCAAGCACCAAGTTCTCTTGTCCAGAAAGAGAGAAAAGGGAGTGCTTACTGGCTCACTGCTAAGAAACACCCCAAAGGTCCAGGTAAGGGTCGAAGACATTGAAACTATTTTGCTGCTATCGTTTACATCCATTTTTCCAATTGAACCTTCAGGTCAACAAAAAAAACTGAAGTACCAAGTATCTCATATAGGAATGCACTATTATTCTTTATGTTTTCAGTTATGACCAGCTTGTTTCATGCAGAACTGCACACGAGAGAATCTCATCAAACACGGCTTCACTTCTCTATGGATCAACCCACACCAACTATACGGATCAAGCTAGTCTACAATTGTGTTTACTGCAGAAATCAAGTTACGCGCCGTAATGATACGGCCTCACACAATCTATTTACCGTAAAAACAACGACACTTGCACAAATCGGAACGCTACGGAACATCTCTTGATGAGAGAACCGGCACAAATCGAGGGAGAGACAGTCTCTCTCATGGCATTGACATCGCACTAAGTAGCATGAAGGAACCGCTCGCGGAACCGAATCGAGAGGGGGTTGTGAGGGAAAAGGGATAGGTTACCTCTTGTCGGAGGACGCGCCACCCTTCTGGCTGAGGAAGGAGCGGAACAGGGGAGAGTTCACGTCGTAGATCATCTTGCTTCTTCTTCGACTGCTTCTGCTTCTTCTTCTTCTTCGCCGCCGCCGCCGGTGTAAAGCTTGGCTAGGGTTTGTGGAGATGGGGGCTGTCGATTTGAGGGTGGGAGGGGATTTTTTTTTTTTGGAGCTTTGTAGCTCTTGGCTAGAACGCATCGTGCTGCACCGGACCCTGCGAGCCGTTGGATGAGAAGCGTAGGTGGAGGATGGATCCCCTGCCTTTGATATTTGCACAAAGAACCTTGTCTAACTAAAGATTAACTCGTACGCCCCCTTCACCTGGCTCCCAAATTGGAACAGAGGCGCGGGACATGGGAAACATGGCATCGAGGCTCTGGCGGCGAACCTCGGCCTCCACTGCGCTGCGTTCCTGAACTATTTCCAGGCACAAGCACCTGGAGCAATACTTGCCATGGACTCCATCATTTCAACTAAAATGCCAACAACTTTTCCTTGGTATTAATTTGTCCATGTCAGTTCACTTATGTTCGAACAACGTTTGCAAGGTTCAAACGGGGTGGGCTACACATGACGGAGATAGTTTGAAACCTTCATTTGGAACGACATTTTCAAGCATCATCAAGATTCATACACCCGATGTTGCAAACACAAAAGGGAGCAGTAGGAGATTGAAGAGGGGTTTGGAGGGAGTCCATGAACAATAAGAAAGGACAACTAAACCAGAATTAAAATAGTATGTATTGTTTTTTCAGGTTTTACTGATGTGGTTTTGTTCTTCTTTGCAGGGCAAGTAGTGTCCAAAAGGTTCAAGATCATTAGATTATTCTAGTTACCAAAAGTTGGTCATGTCTGTTCTGCAGGTTAAATGGCTTATAAATTTTGCTCCTCTTTGATTAAAATTTAAAACATGTTTGGTATCTTCTGTTCTTTCACTATAGCATGTTCAAATATTTTGCAACATAGCCGTTGGGGGTATTTTAGTTCGAACCTAGTTTTTCCTAGACTTCCAAAACAACTTATGAACCTACTTGTGGCTTTTGTTGCATTATACTTGTACCTGCTATACCTTGGTTTATTAATAACATATGGGTTGTAACTCAGGTATGTGCCTCATTGGTAGATTTCTCTGTGATGTCATGCGTACTTCTCCGAATATGTGTATATACATACTATTGGTGTATTGTTAACTTTGAAATGTCAATAACATGGATCCAGAGGTCGCCTGCCGCGCGCGCGCCCCTCGCCAACGTTTCATACTGGTCGGTTGTGGTCACTGGTGTTTTTGGGTTCCCTCATGGACTGCGAGATCGGTCCCGGCCGCTCAGCACACGTCCTTGTCCTGACGGCGTCGGCGTAGAGGCGATGGAGCCGTTAGAGGCGATCTCGCAGGCGACGGCCGGCGGGAACGCGATCTCGACGGGAGAAAGAGGATTGCCGACGTTGCCTTCGGCGGCGGCCGGAGCACCTCTCCCTCCATTCCTTCGATCGCCGGAGGGCATTTCTGGTGCCTCACGGAGGCGGACTCCGACGAGGAGGCGAGCGAGGAGGACGGGTTCAAGGACAACAAGGTCACGGAGGATGAGGCCGGCGGTTTCCGATACCTTTGTCGGACGCCGTCGCCTTGTGCAGGGAAGGATCTGGAAGAACGGCGATCGAGGGAGGAGAAGAGAATACACAAGCAGCTGGCTCAAAGGTATGCGGCTCTTTCCCTACAGATGATCTCGCCGGAGAAGATCTCGCCGGAGAAGCTGTTCGACGAGCGGAAGGTTCACTCTGGCCGGCTGCTGGTTGGAGGATCGGACCTAAAATTTCCAGTGTTGAGTCCGACTGTCACTTGCGAGGACGATGGGTCGGGGGTTTGGGAGCTGGTGCAGCGCCGCCGTCGTCGTTCTGGCGATGCGTCGCCGGAAGAGATGAAGTGCGGAGGTCCTGGTTTGCGTGTTATACGTCCAAACGTCAATGTCAGCGGTCATGCGGGCCGTATTGACTTGACAAAGGCACAACGCCATGGCCATGGCCGGCGTTTCAGTCGAGTCTCGCCGGACTTGGGGAAGAGAAGCGTGATTTTCGGATCATACGCTAATTCAAATTTTAAATCATCTGCGGAAGGCCTTGCGGGCCGAATTCGTGTCTTGGGTTCTGGAAACCGATGCAGTGGCCCAGGCAGGGTTGCGACCCATTGTGTTCATGCTCGTGAACCTGGTACTTCGTGGTCGAATCAATCTCAAGCAATCAGAACGTGTATCGAGGTTAGGGTTGAACACTGCTCGTCGCCGCCGGCTGTCGCTGCTGGCGCCATGGCAAGCAATGGCGGAGGTCGAGGAGGAGCTGGGGACGGCCGCGATTACCCTACGGGTCGTGGCTATGGCGGCTTCAATGCTGGCCGTGGCTATGGAGGACGCGGATATCCTCCGTACCGTGGCGCGGCGGGGGGTCGTGGACTGCACGCGGGCTCTAACGGTGCTGCAGGCCAAGGGAAGACAGCGCACACTTTTGAGATAGGAGGATCCAGCGGCACGGCAGGAAACAGCGAGTTCAGGAATCAAAGTTTTCAGGGAAATTTTGGTGGATATCATGCCGGTTCTGGGTTTGCTTCTGGAGGACAGGGGCAGCGGCAATACAATTACAACCGTCCGTATCAGTTCCGGGCGGATAATGGAGGAAGGCCAGCTCAGTTTCGTAGTAATCAGGGAGGAGGATATGCAAATGCAAATGCAAACCTCCAAGGGCTGTCCGAGGAAGTCCTCTCGAAGATTGTCAGCCAGGTTACGGAGGCCCTTCGACCTCCGCGGCTGCTGCTCAACGTCCTTCTGCTCCTTTAGTTGCTGCGGCAAAAGTGGAGAGACGGCGACGGCAGCCCAACTTCTAGCTAAGGGTGCCACACCGGTGGGGATTGCGACCTCATCGAATGTGGTTACAAAATCACAGCACACCGGGGGAGAGCGTCCTCGTGGTGGCATGGGTGGACAGGAGAGGTCGGAGTTAACCGCAGCTAAGAAGGCAAAAACAGGATCCAAAACACGTTGCTATCGCTGTGATGGGCCTGGACACCATGGAAAGGAATGCTCAGTTGAGGTGTGTGATATTTGTGAGAGCAAGGAACATGCGCCTGAGGTGTGTCCCTTGTTGACTGCACCTAAACCACAAGTGATTGTGCATGGGTTGATTAATGAGGGTTTAATGTTCTATGAGCAGCCAACGTCGGATACTTACAAACCGAAGATCGACAATGTTCGTATGGCTATGTTGACGGTCACTGGCGGTGAGCTCTCAATTCCTCAAATTGTAACTCAGTTGCAGCGTTTGGTTCCTTGGAGCAGTTTCATTGGGATGTTCAGCAGGTGGGACACAATGTCTTCAAAGTGCCGTTCCCCTCCAAGAGTGAGCTTGAGAGGCTTGCTATCTTCGGGGCATGTAGGGTACCGAGCAACAAGTGTGAGATTACAGTGGTTCCTTGGGTTGCTACGGTGGAACCAATGGAGATGCTGCCACAAAAGTGGATCCGAGTGTATGGTATTCCTCCCAAAACTACAGGGGACTATCTTTCCCTTTGGAGTTTAGGGTCTTTGTTCGGAAAAACTATTAAAGTTGACATGAAATTTACTCGCAAACATGGGGTGCTGCGTATTCTAGTGGGCTGTGTAGACTATACTCTTATTCCACTTAGTTGGCCAATTTTCATAAAGGATGGATTCTATCGACTGAAGTTTAAAGTGGAGCATCCGGCCGATGTTGGTGATAAGGAGGATGATGATCCGAGGTCACCACCACCGAGTGATGATGAGGAGGACAATGCAAATGAGGAATCCGAGAATCATGAGAGGGAGAAGGAGAACAAAACAACAGATGATATGGTCACGGATGAGGTCACTAAAGATTCAGGTATGAAAGGCAATGGGGGTACTGCGATCTCCGATACTATGCAAGAAAAGGCCAAGACATCGGGAGTGGTTTTTTCTCCGATGGTACAGAAACAGTTCAGAGAGGCTAGGCAGGAGTGGCTGGACTCACAGTCGCGCATTACCATTGAATACAGCGGAGAAAAGAGTTCTGATTCATCTCTCTGCCATGGCAAAAATTCTGGGGTTTTCTCTGCCGCCGGTAACGGGACTGCTGATTTCTCTGACGACAGTAGCGTTTCGTTGACGGAAACGAGCTTTTTTCTGCCGGCGGCAATGTTCTGCTGCTTTCTCTGCCGGTGACAACGCTGCTGCTCTACCGACGGAAACGATGCGGTTTCCTCCGACGGCGACAACGGGGCTGCTGCTGTCTCTGCCGACGACAACAACGATGTGGTTATTCCTGTCGGTGGCACAGATTTCTCTGTTTTCTCTGCCTGCGGCACAGAACTTCCTGTGTACTCTACCGTGGCAGAGATTTCCCTGTTTTCTCTGCCGGCGGGCAGACGGGCAGCAGGACAGAAGGAGGTTCACCGGTTTCCCAGCTGTTGCGAGCAGATTGGACTACACCAACAAATCTGCTGTCCCCGTGTACCTCTCCGATACCATATGATGTCGGTGGTATGTACATGGATCCGCAAGGGTCTCCTTTGAGGCAGCAGCCTCTGTCTTGCGGGCAGGGGGCATCAAGGGACATATCTATTGTCAATGGGCTAGCTGCAAGGCCATCGGAGAGCGAGGTTTTGGCGTTTGGGGGATGATGGAGAAGGAGGTACGTTCCAGCCAGAGATTGAGGGAGCAACACAATGCGGATCTTCCTCAACTTGAGCGCGCGATGGAGCTTTCTTCGCGCAAGGCATATGGCTCCCCATCAGGTACTCAAGCTCACGCCAAGCTTTCTTTACGGTCTTATCTAATTCTGAAATTAAAATAGAGCAACAAAATTGGGTATCTCGTTAGGAATTAATGATGCACAAGTAGATTCTTCTATTTCAGCCATGATGGAGGTAGAACGAGAGAGGGAAGTTATTTTTCTGAAAAATTCTTTGCCTCCAATAAATGATGAATCTGAATCTAGTTTAGCTTTAAAACATGCCACTAATATTTGCGAAGATTTAGTGGATGAGGAGGCTGATGTCTCGGATGATCATGCGGATCTTAATGAGACTTTAGCATCAATGAGAGGTAGAGGAAAGAAAAAGTCACTTTCTAAACGTGCGATTAGAAGGGTGTGAGATTAGCCATTTATTCTAAATTTGAACAAAATTAAATGAGGGGCATGATTTGGAATTCAGATGGGTTTGGAGACACTGCAAAACACTCTGTTCATGATTTGTTAAAGAAAATAATCTAGACTTTGTGGCTATAATTGAGACAGGGAGGTCTTCTTTCGCGACACCTTTCCTAAATTTTTGGCTGCGGGTTCAGATTTTGTGTGGTACTGTATACCTCCACACGGGAGGTCGGGTGGCATGCTATTAGGTTTTAATAGTGCTTCTATTACAGTACAAAATGTGATTACAGGTGATTTTTGCGTCAAAATGCACCTGAAAACAAAGTTAGATGGGTTTAGTTGGGCTTAGTAGTAGTATATGGGGCAGCTCAGGACAACAAAAAACCAGAATTTCTTGCTGAATTAGTAAGGATTTGTGAAGGAGAGACGTTACCGTTGTTGGTCGGGGGGATTTCAATATTATTAGGAGACAAGAGGAGAAAAATAATGAAATTTAATGCTAGATGGCCTACTATCTTTAATGCGATAATAGAGAGTTTGAGCCTAAAGGATTTAGAATTGTCTGGAAGACAATATACTTGGACTAGTCGACGAGATACGCCAACACTTGAGAAGTTGGATCGTTTTCTAGCAAGTGTGGATTGGGAACAAAAGTATCCACTGGTCACGGTGCAAGCTCTTACCCGTGCGGGGTCGGATCATACACCGTTGCTATTAGATACCGGGGAACATGCGTTTAAGGGCAATTGTTCCAGATTTTCTTTGAACTATCGTGGTTCCGACAAGAAGGATTTTATGACATAATTGCACGTGAATGGAATGCGATCCAAACGGGCAACTCACCAGTTGAGCGGTGGCAAAATAAAATCCGCCATCTACGACATTTTCTTCGTGGATGGGCGAGGAATTTGAGTGGGGAGTACAAAACATTACGAGATAAATTGATCTTACTAAGTAATGAATTAGATGTTAAAGCGGAAACAACCCCTCTAACGGTAGCCGAGCGGGCAGCCAAGAGAGAGGCGATGATAAGCTGGCCCAATTGCGTCGTGATGAGGAATCGAAGTGGGCACAGCGAGCTAAAGTTAGACATATTCAGGAAGGGGGAAGTAATACAAGATATTTTCACATTATTGCGAATGGTAAACATCGAAAAAAGAGAATATTACAATTAGAACAAGAGGAAGGCACGATAGTTGGGCAGGAAAATCTTAAAACATACATTTCGGAGTACTATAAGAAATTATTTGGCGCGCCGGCTACAAATAACTTTTCTTTGGACGAGAGTATGATCAATGATTTGCCGCAAATATCTGAAGAAGAAAACCAGATTTTGACTCAGGACTTCTCTGCGAAAGAAGTGTTTGAGGCAATCCAACAAATGGAACATAATAAAGCTCCAGGCCGGATGGATTCCCCGCTGAATTCTATCAAAAATTCTGGGAAATTTAAAAGCTGATTTAATGGCTATGTTTGCGCAACTGCGTGCGGGAAACTTGCCGTTATATAAGCTAAACTTTGGTATTATCACGTTGCTACCAAAAAAAGAAGATGCAAGTAAATTGAACAATACCGTCCTATTTGCCTCTTGAATGTGAGCTTCAAGATTTTCACAAAAGTAGGAACAAATCGTGTCACCTCTATTGCGAGTAGAGTTGTACGCCCCACCCAAACTGCGTTTATACCTGGTAGAAATATTCTTGAAGGGGTGGTTGTCTTACATGAGACGATACATGAACTACATAAAAAGAAGATGGATGGGGTCCTCTTCAAAATTGACTTTGAGAAAGCGTATGACAAAGTGAAATGGTCCTTTTTACAGCAAACGTTACGCATGAAGGGGTTTACGCCGCAATGGTGTGAGTGGGTAGCTCGGTTTGTACAAGGGGGCAGGAATCCGAGTTAACGACGATATTGGTCATTATTTTCAGACACTCAAAGGGTTAAGACAAGGAGATCCGTTGTCTCCACTTTATTTAACCTAGTTGTTGATATGTTGGCTATCCTAATTTCTCGTGCGAAGGAGGATGGCCAAGTGGGGGTTTAGTTCCTCACCTTGTCGAAGGGGGGGTCTCAATCCTTCAATATGCGGATGACACTATATTATTTCTCGAACACGACATTGCGAAGGCCGTGAATATGAAATTAATTTTAACACTTTTCGAACAACTCTCGGGGCTGAAAATAAATTTTCACAAGAGTGAATTGTATTGTTTTGGGAAAGCTAAAGATGATCAGGAGGAGTATCGTCGTATTTTCGGTTGTGAGATCGGTTCATTACCGTTTAGGTATTTGGGTATACCAATACATTATAGAAAATTGTTGAACAAGGAATGGAAAACAGTGGAGGATCGGTTTGAGAAGAAATTGGCGGCTTGGGTGGCGAGAATGTTGTCATACGGTGACCGTCTTGTGCTTATAAATTCAGTTTTAACAAGCCTACCAATGTTCTTACTATCGTTTTTCGAAATCCCAAAGGGGGTTAGAAAACGATTAGATTTTTATCGTCTCGGTTTTTTTGGCAAAGCAATCAACTCAAACGGAAGTATAGACTAACTAAATGGAACTTGGTTTGTAGACCAAAGGATCAAGGTGGATTGGGAATTTCGGTTTTAGAAGTGCAAAATAAATGTCTCCTTAGTAAATGGTTGCACAAAATTTTGAATGAAGAGGGTGTATGGAAAGAATTATTAGTTAACAAGTACTTAGGAGATAAAACGTTATCTCAAGTACAAGTGAAACCTATGGATCACCTTTTTGGAAAGGCATTATGAAGGTAAAAGATGATTTCTTTAAGCGGGGCAGCTTTTCAGTAGGTAATGGGGAGCAGATTCAGTTTTGGGAAGATAGCTGGTTAGGACCTGTTGCTCTTCAAACTGAATATCCATCCTTATATGCCATTGCTTCCAACAAACACACACAGTAGCTAATGTTCTTGGGACAGTACCTATTAATCTCCCATTTCGCCGGGTATTGGTAGGAAATAATAGAACACATTGGCTTAACCTAGTTGAGAGGCTTATGCGAGTTAACCTTGTAGATGAGGAAGATAAATTTAAATGGATGCTTACTTCCAATGGAACCTTTACGGTTAAGTCATATTATGAGGACTTATTAAATGGACATACTAGATACCTACGTAAGTATCTATGGAAGTTAAAAATCCCGCTAAAAATAAAAATCTTCCTATGGTTTCTAAATAGAAAAGAAATTTTGACTAAAGACAACTTGATTAAAAGAAGGTGGATTGGATGTAAAAAGTGTGTTTTTTGCGATGCGGATGAGTCCGTTGAACACCTCTTCATTAAGTGTCCGTTTATTCGTGATATTTGGAGACTATTGCACTTCACTTTTAATGTTTACCCACCTACGAGCATTGCGAATCTGTTTGGTAGTTGGTTAAATGGCATAGATAAAATTACTAAAGCTCGTATTCGTATTGGTGTTGCGGCCATCTTGTGGGCTACTTGGAACTGTAGAAATGACATTGTTTTTAACAAATCAAACTCCACTCATTATTTGCAGGTTATACACAAGGCGTGCTATTGGATCCACTCATGGTCATTCCTACTACCTGCGGACCAGCGTGGGCTTATGGATGCCGGATGTACCCGTATGCTGTCGATTGTGCGGGCTATCTTCAGCCGGGGAGGATGGCTTCAACCTAGACGCCTAGATGTTTAATATTCTTTTGTTCAAGTGGCTGATCTTTGTGGCCACCTTAAGCGACCCATGAATCGTGAACTTGTACTCTTGGATGTTAAATAATTGCGGGAGGTTGTGCATCTTTTGGATGCAGAGGCCGGGGATCCGCACCCCCTTATCTAAAAAAAATAACATGGATCCAGAGATGATGGAAAAACCTACTATCAGCGCTGCTACTTCGATCACAAGTAAGAAAACATCATGATCGCCAAAGAAGAATATAAACTTTACACATATTGCTTGGGTTGAACTGCCGTATCTTTGTGTTCCATTTACCAAGCCAATATCTATCTATATCACTATACCAGGGTAGTAGCAGTGTTTCTTTAATTCCTTAACATAAACCTGCCAAGGAAACTGGAGATGCTAGATAGCTGCATAAAAGTTCAGACTCACGCTAGCCAATATCTACTTTCGACCTGCAATACTGTTACACAAAAGAGGACTAAAAATTCAGATATAAAATTGTCCAAATGATCTTCATACTAAGCGGTGCTAATCCACAAAACGAGGCTTCCTTGTTGTCATGACCCGTATGTTACCTGAAGCGCTACGCATACGTCGACTGGCGTTGGAGAAGAAGCAGAGGAAAGAAGCCCATGACGCCAAGGCGGCCCAGTCCAGTTGCAGTCCAGACAAGCGACCAGGTGTTTAAGGACGAGGAGCCATCCTATCCAAGGCATCGATTAATTATGAACTAAGAACACTGTCATAGACAGGATATCTTCTTCCTCTCTCGCTTCGTCGAGTTCAATTCTCCCAGCGCGACGTTGTGGAACCTGTATCTGAGATTATGTGTGTATGATTGAGAGATTGGGGTACAACATCTGGTATCAGAGCCCTAGATCCAGATTGGGGCAAAAAAAATCCACAGAAAAATCCACAACAAAAAGAGAGAGGACGAGCGGTACCCCAATCAAGCAATTCAGAGGCAATTCGGAGGCGATTCGAGAGCGGAACGTGGGTGGTTTAGCAACATCTTGTAAAATCCCATCCACGGATCTTAACTCGCGGCGGCGGAGGGTTGATCGGCGAATTATGACGGCCTACGGCGGCGTGTGGTGGCGGTAGACAGTTCGGGTGTAGATCTAGCGGCAGCGAGCGGTTGATCACGGATCCTCACCGTGGTTGTGAAATTCTGGCTTGACGGCTTGATCCGTGCACCATTGGAGGCGGCTTGGATCGGCGGCGGCTGACGCTCGCACCAGGAGCGTTGGCGTGGGAGTCTGACGGAGAAGGGATGGAGAGAGCTCAAGCTGACTTGACGGCATTGAAGAAACAGGGTGATGAACTGCAGAAACAGTGTGGCAGCATGGCGGAAACTCTCAAGACAATTGATGAAACACTGAAGCGGATCGGTGTGTGGATACCCCAGGTCGACTCCACGATTAAAGAAACTCAAAAATCATTGAATGAGGTTGGAGACAGGGTGTCTCAGTTGGAAGTGGCTCGGATCGATGAGGTTGCAGTGCAGCAAGCGGGAGCAACGCCACCACTGGCGCCAACTCCACAACCTCGAGAACAAGGGCAGTCATCAGGTGGTCTGAAGATCATAGTACCTCCTCGTACAGGTAGCAGACGTGATTTTCCACATACCCCTGTGCATTTCGATATGGGTGATCGTTCTGGTGCTTTTGATGATAGCACCTTTCCTGGATCAAGGTCAGGGCACCACATGACTCGACCACCAAAGACAGATTTTCCTCGTTTTGATGGTGACAACCCTAAATGGTGGAAAACGGTGTGTGAGAAATATTTTGCTCTCTATTCAGTGGAGCATGAGACATGGGCAAGCTTTGCCACTATGCATTTTGTGGGCAACGCAGCATTTTGGTTGCAGACTTATGAAGCTGAGCATGATATTGATTCATGGGAGGAGCTATGTGTGGCTGTTCATGGGAAATTTGGGAAGGATAAACATCACCGTCACCTGGAAGCATTAGATCGTTGCAAACAAACTGACACTGTGGAAATGTATTACCGCAAGTTTGAGGAACTGAGACACAAGGTGTTGGTACACAACAAGCACTACGACGAGGCCTTCTTTGTCACCAAATTTGTGTCAGGGTTAAGGAAGGATATTCAGAGAGCAATACGGCTCCATAAGCCCAGGACTGTAGATGCAGCACTGTCATTGGCAGAGACGCAAGAGGAATTGTTGGCTGAAGGGCGTTCATATTCCAGCTCTTGTTATAAGACAGACTACAGAAACTCTTATAGCAAAACTGGATATTCAGGACCAGGAATAGTGGGCAATGCACCTGATGAGAAAAAGAAAACAGCAGAGAAACAAACTCGTCCACCGTGGGATGAGAAGATGCAGGCACTGAAAGCACAAAGAAGAGCTCGAGGAGAGTGTTTTCGATGTGGTGACAAGTACCAACCCGGTCAAAAATGCAACAAAAGTGTGCCCCTTCATCTGGTGGAGGAATTGATGGATGTTTTACAGATACCTTCTTCTGAAGATGAGGAAGACGGCAATAGCAGCTCTACTGGCTCATTATGCCACATTTCCCAGTGTGCCTTGGCAGGTACAACTTCTCGAAAAAGCATCAGATTGTTGGGTACTGTGAATGGGAAGCAAGTACTAATACTGGTAGACTCGGGCAGCTGTGGCAGTTTTATCAGTAAAGCAACAATTGAACAGCTGAGTCTGAAGACAGTCGAGCTGGAGCCTGTCACAGTTCAGGTTGCCGATGGAGGCAAGACAAAAATCACAACTGCAGTGCCATCGGTGCAGTGGGAATGCCAAGGAACAAAATTCAGTACACCATGCAGAGTGTTTGAAGTTCCATGCTATGATATTGTGCTAGACATGGACTGGTTGGACGTATGTGGGAAGATGTGGATTGATTGGCCAAAGAAAACAATGCGTTTCCGAGTGAATGGCAAACGCATAACACTCAAAGGAGTGAAAGATGTAGTACGCAGCTGTGATGCTATATCAGCTGAGGAGTTGAAAGGGCTCATCAAGAAAAGAGGTCTAGCCTAAATAGTTCAGCTCTGTCCAATTGAAGGGAAGTATACCGAAACAGACATACCTGTTGAAATTGAAGAAGTACTCCGTGCAAATGAACAATGCTTTGACACACCATCTGGGCTACCCCCACATAGATCCTTCGATCATCAAATCCCATTGATGCCAGGAGCACAGCCAGTTAATGTGAAACCATACCGATATTCTCCACAGCAAAAAGATGAAATTGAAATACAAATTGCAGCGATGATCAAGCAAGGGATCATACAACCCAGCCAAAGCCCTTTTGCTTCACCAGTGCTGTTAGTCAAGAGAAAAGATGGTACCTGGCGATTCTGTGTCGATTACAGGCAGATAAATGTAATTACGGTCAAGGACAGGTTCCCATGCCCATAGTGGATGAACTACTCGATGAGCTATCAGGTGCAAAAAAATTCACCAAGTTGGATTTACGTTCTGGCTACCATCAGATTAGAATGGCAGAGGAAGATGAAAGGAAAACTGCTTTTAAAACACATAGCGGTCATTTGGAGTTCAAAGTAATGCCATTCGGATTAACATCAGCTCCTGCAACCTTTCAGGCAGCGATGAACACCATTTTTGCGCCCATCATCAGGAAATATGTTTTAGTGTTCGTGGATGACGTCCTCATATACAGCAAGAATTTGGAGGAACACATAACACACTTGGCCTCAGTCTTCCAGTTGTTGCAACAAAACAAATTGTTTGTTAAACGCAGCAAGTGCTCCTTTGCTCAAGAATCCTTGGAATACTTGGGTCACATAATTAGTGCTCAAGGTGTGGCAACTGACCCAACTAAAATCGAAGCAATACAACAAGGGCCAAGACCAACGAATGTGAAACATGTCCGAGAAATATTGGGGTGTGCAGGATACTATTGGA
The DNA here is from genome assembly GCA_947311845.1 of Poa pratensis. Lineage (NCBI taxonomy): Eukaryota > Viridiplantae > Streptophyta > Magnoliopsida > Poales > Poaceae > Poa > Poa pratensis. The sequence goes on from CAMZMU010000072.1 coordinate 5,545,873, forward strand.
AATTCATTAAGCAATTTGGTATCATTGCTCGATCGCTGACCAATCTCTTGCGCAAGAATGTGCCATTTGTGTGGTCTCCTGCTGTCAACGAAGCATTCACAACACTCAAGACAGCCTTAGTGCAAGCCCCAGTGTTGGCCCTGCCAGATTTCACTAAAGAATTTGTGTTGGAGGCAGATGCTTGTGCAACAGGCGTAGGTGCTGTAGTAATGCAAGGAGGTCACCCGTTAGCATTCCTAAGCAAAGCTCTGGGCCCTAAAAACCAGAGTCTCTCCATCTATGATAAAGAGTGTCTGGCAATACTCATGGCTGTGAAAAATGGAAATCTTACCTACAGCATGGACCTTTCACTATTCACACAGACCACAAGAGCCTGATCCACTTGGCGGACCACAAATTCAACACCCTTATTCAGCAGAAAGCATTCTTTAAGCTCTTGGGGCTGCAATACAAGATTGTGTACAAAAAAGGGTCATCCAATGTAGCGACTGATGCATTGTCACGACGCCCACATCAGCTATGTTCTGTGTCTGCTATCAGACCACACTGGATGGAGATAATAGTAGAAGGATATATGAAGGATGATGCATCCAAACAACTACTTGCTGAATTAAGTGTGCAAGGGTCAAATGACCAAGGATTTACACTCACAGATGGAGTAATACGCAAGAAAGGGAAATTTTGGTTGGGCACGCATCAGGAAGCTCACCAAGCCATATTGCAAGCACTACATGACAGTGGCTTGGGGGACACTCCGGATTCCGGGTGACCTATCACAGGATTCGGCAGTTTTTTTCTTGGCCAGGGATGAAACAGGCAATTCTCACATATGTTCAACAGTGCAAAATCTGTCAGCAGGCCAAGAATGAACACAAAAAATTACCAGGGAAACTGCAGCCATTACCAATTCCTCCTGAAGCATGGCACTCAGTTGGTTTGGATTTTATCGAAGGATTGCCCAAGTCTAACAAGTTCGACGCCATATTGGTTGTGGTAGATAAGTTTTCCAAATATGGGCATTTTATTCCTCTCAAGCACCCGTTTACAGCGGCAACAGTGGCTCAACTCTTCTTTGATCATGTGTTCAAATTGCACAGCATGCCCAAGGTGCTCATATCAGACCGTGATAAGGTCTTCACAAGCTAGTTTTGGCAGCAGTTGTTCAAGTTGGCAGATACAACTCTCAACTTGAGCTCTTCCTATCATCCTCAAACTGATGGGCAAACGGAACGGCTCAACCAATGCTTGGAAAACTATCTCAGGTGCTTTGTGCATGACAACCCACAACAATGGTCGAAGTGGCTTACTCTGGCAGAATATTGGTATAATACCTCTCTACATTCAGCATTGGGTACATCTCCATTCCATGTGTTGTATGGCAGGAAACCTTGCCCATTTGGATTTCGCAATGAGGCAGATACTGGGAATTCTGAGTTGGATGTATGGTTGTCAGAAAGAGCAAAAATGATGCCATTGATTCGCCAACATCTGGAGCAAGCTCAACGGCGCATGAAAGCACAGGCTGACAAGAAAAGATCTGAGAGAAGCATTGAAGTAGGAGACTGGGTCTATCTCAAACTTCAACCGTACGTGCAAGGATCAGTGGAATACCGTGCTTCTCAGAAACTGGGATTCCGATTCTTTGGACCATTCAAGATTCTACAGAAGGTGGGCAACGTCTCATACAAGTTGGAGTTGCCGGAGAAAGCACGAATTCACCCTGTTATACATGTGTCGCAGCTCAAGAAGGCGCTCAAACCTGGTGAGTCGGCTAGTGAAACACTTCTGGTTGCTCTCATGGATGCCTCTGTATGTGTACAGCCTGCGGCGGTTATCGCGGAGCGCATGGTGATCAGGGGGACAAGAAGGTACCACAAGTGCAGGTGCGTTGGACTGGGTGGCCCGACTCCTTATGTACCTGGGAACATCTCCATTGCATCATCGACAAGTTCCCTGAAGCACCAGCTTGGGGACAAGCCGGTAGTCGAGGAGGGGGTGATGTCACGACCCGTATGTTACCTGAAGCGCTACGCATACGTCGACTGGCGTTGGAGAAGAAGCAGAGGAAAGAAGCCCATGACGCCAAGGCGGCCCAGTCTAGTTGCAGTCCAGACAAGCGACCAGGTGTTTAAGGACGAGGAGCCGTCCTATCCAAGGCATCGATTAATTATGAACTAAGAACACTGTCATAGACATGATCTCTTCTTCCTCTCTCGCTTCGTCGAGTTCAATTCTCCCAGCGCGACGCTGTGGAACCTGTATCTGAGATTATGTGTGTATGATTGAGAGATTGGGGTACAACACTTGTGTACTAATGTTAAGTATTACTACTATGATAATACTCCCTCCGTATCAAAATATAAGACTTTCTAGCCTTTGCATGCATACATGCATCTAGACATATTTTAGTGCAAGTAATACCTTATCACAAGCTGAAAAGTAAAGACTGAAAAAAACCGTCTCAACTTCAGTAAACCAGTTCACTTATCAACTGCAGGAACAAGAGCACAGATCAAATAATGGTATTCAACTACATTCACTTGAGTGAGAAAATTCCATTGGTTCTTGGCGTGAAAAATCCAATCTATGATCCTCTCTTCTCTCTTTTGTCTGTGCTTCTGCCTCACCGGCGAGGTGATGACTCAGTACAGACTACAGACGCCAACAACAATGCCCTTCTGAAGGATGTTTAGAGGCCACAAACAAAACCTGATACCTGAGGTTGAAACCCAGGTTGTCTGTCTTGTAGTGTTGCCTGAGGTTGAAACCCTGGGTGCCTATCTTGTACTGTTGCCTGAGGTTGAAACCCTGGTTGCCTAACTTCTAGTGCTGGTGCCCATAGGCCGAATCACTGGGGTACAGATGTATAGCGCGACCAGCCAGTTATGTTCTGAATGTTACACTGCAGAGTGTTCCGCACCTAGCAGAAAACACAAATACACAATACACCTGCAAGGTGCATCAGCAACAAATTATCTCACAAATACCTGAAAATTTTCAATCCTTCATACCATGAATTGCAAACTTCGTCGACTCTTTTCCCTAGAGCAACGACGAACATGGCATTGAGGAACGAATATAATGATATAAATCAGAGCACAACATCATGCCAGCTAGCTAATCGATCAATATTTAACAAATTAGCACAGGCAAACAATTTGTCAAGTAGTAGTAGTATCAACCATGTAGTCATGAGTTCAGAAGATACAGCTAATTGATTCTCATTAAAAAAAATAACACAGGCAAATGTAGTAGTATCAAGTATTCACCATGCAGTCATGAGTTGAGAAGATACAGCCAATTGATTCTCATTTATAGCAAATCAACAGAGGCAGAGAATGTAGAACCAATTATACTAGCAAGTACTCAATTGGCTTCACCAAAATCTCATCTCATGCATAGACTCTCGAATCAATCGGCAGTGTTAGACTATACCGTGTTGGACTCCAACTAGAGTTGTAATCCTATTAGGTTTAGGGTTTAGTTCAAGTCGGTTGCTCCTTTGTAATATATAAATCCATGTACCGGCTGTGTAAAATCAATCAAGCAAACGATTCATACAATCTTACATGGTATCAGCTTTTCGATCCTAGGGCATGGCTCTGCCGCCCACCAAACCGCTTCCGCCGCCTACCCCACCGCCGCCGCCGGGCTACTTCGAGCGTCGCGCCGCCAACATCGCCAAAGCCACCGCCGCGGCACAAGCATCTACCTCTACCCAAAATTCCCTTGCTCCTTCCTTCAATCCTCCAACTACCTCTCTTCTTGCCGCACCAATGTCGCTCACCGACACCATCGCCGATGTTAGCCCCTTAATCCCCATTGTTCTTGATCTCACCGCCCACAACAACTATCATTGGCGTCACCTGTTTGATCTCCACCTCGGTCGATGCAACCTCCGATCTCACGTTGTTGCTACAAGTACCCCACGATGGGATGATCCCCAATGGGTGAAGGACGATCTCGCCATTGTCCAGTGGTTTTACACCCCGAATCTCCACCGAGATCTTCAACATGCTCGACCACGACGGCGCCACCGCCGCCGCCATCTGGGGCTCCCTCCGTCAGCTCTTCCAGAGCAACAACGACGCTCGGAAAAACGTGCTCCACACCGAGCTTCGCAACATGACCCAAGGTGATGCCCCGGTGAACATCTTCTACCAGTGCGTCAAGTCCATCGGCGACGAACTTTGAGAACTCGGCGACTCCGTCAACGATTCGCAGCTCATCAACATCATCGTCGTCGGCCTCAGCGAGGAGTTCGATAAACAGGCCTCCTTCATCCCCATGATACGGCCTCCTCCCACCTTCACCGAGGTCCGCTCTATGCTGCAGCTCGCCGCAGAGACGCACGCCCGCAAGGAGTCTCATCCCAGTGCGTTTCACGCCGCCCCAAGGCCGCCCCCGCCGTCATCAGCTCCACTGACTCCTGCTGCAGTGCCGCCCGTGCCGGCTCCTCCCTTGCTGCCTACGCCTACGACACACCACCCTCCAGGATGGCGCCCCAGCCCCAACTACAAAGGCAAGAACCCGATGTACCGTCCGCCTCGGTCTTCACCGGCGCCACCACCAGCTCCCGCACCTCCGGCTCTACTACCACCATCGGCACCTCCCGCGTCCCCGAGCTGGCGTCCTCCACATGATCCATGGACGGGGATGGTCCAGGCGTGGCCCATGCCATGGGCTGCACCCTCGCCGGTCGATGCCCCGCCCGCCTACTCCGGCTCCTGGATGCCGGGCATGCGTCCACACACCGGTGCGCCAGGGCTTCTTGGATCGCGTGCTCCCGCGCACGCATATACTGCTGCTCCGGCCTACTACCCATATGGCGTCCCCACCATTGGCGATGGCTCGTACTCGCCGTACCAGATGATGGCTCCAATGCCCCTGCCGCCGACGCCCCCTCAACCTTATGCACCAACACCTGCTTGGGACCAAGCCGCCTTCTTGCAGGCCATGAACCACTTTGTTGCACAAGAAAACTCAGGTACGGATTGGATTTTCGATTCTGGTGCTTCTAGTCATATGTCCTCTTCGCGTAATATGTTGTCTTCCTTTACTACTTCCCCTTTTTCCTCCATTACCCTCGGTGATGGTTCATCCATACCTATTCATTGCGTTGGCCAAACTATGATTCCCACCCACACTACACCACTTCTTCTTAAAGATGTTCTTGTTGCACCCAATCTAATCAAAAATCTAATATATGTTAGAAAATTCACTTCCGATAACCTAGTCTCTGTCGAATTTGTTCCTTTTGGTTTATCTGTGAAGGACTTCCAAACTAAAGCGGAGATCACACGTTTCAACAGCTCCGGTGACCTTTATTCTCTCAATGGAGTACCAGCTGCTGCCCAACCCTCATCTATGGTGGCCTCCGTCGACCTTTGGCATCAACGTCTCGGCCACCCGCATGCTGCCACTTTATCGTCTCTCCTTAGTGAATTTGCTATCCCTTGTAACCGTGTTAGTCATGATGCCTCAGCTTGTGAGTCCTGTCAATTAGGAAAACATGTTCGCCTTCCTTTTAGTGACTCGAATTCTAGCAGTACTTTCCCTTTCGAATTAATACATTGTGATATTTGGACCTCTCCCCACATCAGTGTGTCCGGTTTCAAGTACTATCTTGTTTTGTTAGATGACTATACACATTTTATTTGGACCTTTCCACTTCGTAACAAATCAGATGTACACACTATCTTTCTAAAATTTCAACGATATGTTGCCACACATTTCTTTCTTCCAATTTGTTTCATTCAATGTGATAATGGCCGTGAATTTGACAACTTTAAAAATCAAAAGTTCTTTCTCCAACGTGGCATACTCCTCCGTTTTTCCTGCCCCTATACTTCCCCACAAAATGGCAAAGCCGAGCGATCCTTACGTTCCCTCAATGACATCATTCGTACTCTTTTAATTCACGCATCCACGCCACCAAAATATTGGGCTAAAGCTTTACGTACGGCTACTTACTTGATAAATATTCGACCAACCAAAGCACGACCTAAAACTACACCCTATTTCTCTCTCTTTCTTTGTCACCCTAATTACCCTGCTCTTCGTGTTTTTGGTTGTCTTTGTTTTCCTAACTCCTATGCTACTTCTCCAAACAAATTAGCTCCCCGGTCTATTGCTTGTGTCTTCCTTGGTTACTCCGATGATCATAAAGGATATCGATGCCTCGACTTGCTTTCTGGCCGTGTCCACATCTCTCGCCATGTCACGTTTATCGAAACAATCTTTCCCTTTGCCGCGCGTACACCTTCTACTGATTCCACCATACAATCCCCATCCCCTTCCGCGAGTCGCCCTCTCCTCCCTAACCTCCTCTACCCTGTCGTGACAACACTTTCTCTGAATGTTTCTGCCACGACACAACAGGATTCCTCCTCACCTCCTAGTCCCACCGCTGCACATTTTCGCCCAGTTTTTCTGCCGCTACCGCACCACCATCTCCCATCTCTGCCGAGCCCAGTCCTGCCGCGTCCCCGCAACCCACCCAAAACCCTGCCACGGCAAACACCTCTCCTCCCTACGCAACTCCTTCCTCTCCAGTGTCTGCATCATCCGCTGCGCCAGACTCTGAACACCCTGCACCCATCTTACCTCCTCGCGCGGTTCCAACCATAGTTCCTCTTAATGCTCACTCCATGCATACCCGCGCTAAGACAGGATTTCGTCAGCCATGAGACATTCTCAATCTCAACGCCACTTCATCTATTTCTCCTATTCCCTCTTCCTATAAAGCTGCTCTTCTTGATTCAAATTGGGCTGTCGCTATGAAAGATGAATACACTGCTCTCCTTCAAAACAACACATGGCAACTTGTTCCCCGTCCGTCTGGAGCAAATGTCGTCTCCGGTAAATGGGTTTTTCATCAAAAATTTCACTCTGATGGCACTCTCTCCCGTTATAAAGCTCGTTGGGTATGTCGTGGCTATTCTCAACAGCACGGGATTGATTACGATGAAACCTTTTCTCCTGTTGTCAAACCTAGTACCATCCGCACTGTTCTTAGCATTTCCGTCTCCTCTACGTGGCCTATTCATCAACTTGACGTAAAAAAATGCTTTTCTCAATGGTTCTCTCAAGGAAACAGTAATACTGTCAACATCCACAAGGTTTTGTGGATTCTTCCTCTCCTAATCACGTTTGTCTTCTCAAAAAGTCTCTCTATGGTTTAAAACAAGCTCCTCGTGCCTGGTTCCAACGTTTCTCCACTTTTATTCAAACTCTTGGTTTTCTGCCTTCCTTGTCTGATTCATCTCTCTTTGTCTATCACAAAAAATCTCAAACCGCTTACTTACTTCTATACGTTGACGACATAATTCTTACTGCCTCTTCTCAACCTTTTCTTGACCACATTATCTCCCTTCTTAGCGCTGAATTTTCAATAACTGACCTAGGATTACTTCATCATTTTCTGGGCATTGCCGTTACACGTGATTCAAATGGTTTGCTTCTCTCTAGATCTTCTCTCATGTGCCGGCATGCTTGATTGCCAACCCTCCCGAACTCCTGTAGACACCAATTCCAAAATTTCAGCTGACGGTGAACCTTATTCAGATACAACTCTCTACTGTAGCATTACTGGCGCTCTCCAATATCTCACCATCACGCGTCTAGAGATTTCTTATGCCGTTCAGCAAGCCTGTCTCTACATGCATGATCCTCGCATTCCTCACTTCAATCATGTCAAACGTGTCCTTCGATATCTCAAAGGTACTCTAGATCATTGTCTTCACATTAATTCTTCTTCACCCACCTCTTTGACAGCATATTCCGACGCGGACTGGGCTGGTTGCCCAGACACTCGTCGATCCACCTCCGGATATTGTGTTTTTCTAGGTAACAATTTGATTTCATGGTCTTCAAAAAGGCAGGTCACCGTCTCTCGTTCGTCTACGGAAGCTGAGTATCGTGCTATTGCGCACGCTGTTGCTGAAACAGTTTGGTTACGCAAACTCCTATCGGAGCTCCATCGACCATACAGCAGGCGACTATTGTATATTGTGACAACATTTCAGCGGTCTACATGTCCAGTAATCCGGTACAGCACCGTCGCACCAAGCACATCGAGATAGACATCCACTTTGTTCGAGAGAAGGTTGCGCTTGGCCAAGTTCGAGTTCTTCATGTGCCTACTACTGCTCAGTTTGCCGACATCTTCACCAAGGGACTTGCTACTGCTCCATTTACAGATATACGATTCAGTCTCAACATTGTTGAACCCCACGTTGACACTGCGGGGGGATGTTAGACTATACCGTGTTGGACTCCAACTAGAGTTGTAATCCTATTAGGTTTAGGGTTTAGTCCAAGTCGGTTGCTCCTTTGTAATATATAAACCCATGTACCCGGCTGTGTAAAATCAATCAAGCAAACGATTCATACAATCTTACAGGCAGTTCAGGGCTGCAATTCTTATCTTGCCAAGGAAAGTGAAGACGCTAGATAACTGCATCTGTATTCCCAGATAAAAGTTCGGATTCACGTTAGCTAATATCAACTTTCCACCTGCAATAATACTGCAGAAAACAGGACTAGAATTTCAGATACAGAGTTATATATAGTTCTATACTATGATTTTCATATTAAGCGGTGCTGACTAATCATTCACAAAACCTGGCCTTCTTGTGAACTGATGTTAAGTACTCTCTCCGTTCCAAATTAGTTGACATACATTTGTCTAGATACGGATGTATCTCGACACTAAACAAGTATAGATACATCCATATTTGTACAAATGCAAGTCAACTAATTTGAAACGGAGGGAGTATTACTCAGCAACGCTTAATTATACTAGCAAGTACTCAACTGGACTGCGCCAATTGAGTACTTGCTAGTATAATTGGTACTATGATAGGAATACCACAGCACAAGGTGACAATCAGAGACTGCAAAGAAAGTAGCAGCTCTTTTTTTTTGCTGGTAAGAAAGTAGCAGTTCTGGGAAATAATGTCAACTTTAGTTAATCAGTTCCACTTGTCAACTGCAGGGACAAGAGTACAGACGAAATAATGGTATTCAACTAAATCCACTTGAGTGAGAAAATTCTGTTAGAGAGATATTTGTATATTGTAGTTCCCCTATTAGATAGGGGGCTCCCTGCATATTTACACCTGTACATGTACTATATATTGTGGCCTTTGGCCCCCGTGGAATACAAGTTGCATATTCCTAACATGGTATCAGAGCTAGGTTAGGATTTCGCACGCGCAACTTGTGCATTTTTTCCAGCCGCCGCACGTACAGCTCGCGAGAGCTTTCCGGCCGCCCGACGTATAGCTCACGTAGAGCTCCTCCAGTCGCCCTCTGGCCGCGCGTCCGGCACCCTCTGGCCGCGCCTCCGCCCCTGGCCCATCGTCCGCCCGTGGCTGCTCGTCCGCCGGCCGCCGTCTTGTGGCCGGCCGCCGCCCCTGGCTCATCGTGCCCCAGGCCCATCGTTCGGCCGTGGCTGCTCGTCCGCTGGCCGCCGTCTTGTGGCTGGCCGCCGCCCCTGGCCCATCGTCTCCGTGGCCTGCTGCCGCCCCGGCCTCCTCTCTGTCGCCACGATTCCGGCCATCCCCGGCCAGCCGCCGTTCAGCTCCGATTCCGGCCATCTCCTGGCCGGCCGTCGCCGTCCCGGCTCGATTCCCGGCCGACTGCTGCTGATCTCTACTGCCCAGCTCCAATTCGTGAGCTGCTGTGCGTGTTGGCTGAGGATTTCGATCCAGATCGATCTGTTCCGTGAGAGTTGACTTTCAAAAAAAGAGAAAAAAAAGGATGTCTGCATCGTCGGCTATGTCGCGATTCCTCGCTGCTCGGTGATCTTTGATGGCACGAATTATCCTGATTTCGCTGCCTTTATGCGCATTCATATGCGTGGTCTTCGTCTCTGGGGTGTGCTTTCCGGCGAGGTCTCGTGTCCGCCGTGCCCCATTGCTCCTACTGCTCCTATTCCGCCGACGCCACCAGTTCTTGCTGCCGATGCTACTCAGGCTGCAAAGGATGCAGCTAAGAGTGCGGATGATGTTGCCATTGCTGCGTATGACCGGCAGGTCAAGGAGCATTCTGACGCCCTTGAGACCTACCGGTTGGATCTGACTGCTTACACCCAGTGGATTGATGATGATGCTCGTGCTGCGGCTGTTCTCACCGCCAGTGTTCTACCGCAGTTTGCCTCTGAGTTTATGGGCCTCAGTACTGTCGCTGACATGTGGGCTCACCTTCGTCAGCGTCATCAGCCGTCCGGGGATGCTCTATATCTGTCTGTGGTTCGTCAGGAGCATGATCTTCAGCAGGGTGACTCTACCATTGATCAGTTCTACACGCAGAGTGCTGCTATCTGGCGTCAGCTCGACTCTCTTCGCACTGCGTGTGTGGTGCCTGCCCGTGTTGTCAGACTGTGCGTTCCGACTTGGAGTTTCAGCGCGTATATGAGTTCTTGTCTCGGCTCCGCAAGGAGTTCGAGCCCCGACGTGCTCAGCTGCTTGCTCGTGGTCGTGTCCCTATCTCGGAGGTGCTGTCTGAGCTTCGTGCTGAGGAGATTCGTCTACGTGGCGTTGGGTTGCTTGAGGTTCCTTCTGTGCTTGCTGCCCATGGTCCTCCTTCGTCGCCTGCTTCATCGACTCCTTCGCGGTCCACTGCTCCGCCACTTTTACCCACTCCTCAGGGTCAGGGCCTGGGTCGTGGCCAGGGTCGTGGCGCTCGTCCACGCCTCACTGCACCTACTGTGATCTGCCTGGCCACACCGAGTCTCGTTGCTACACGAGGGAGCGTGATCTGCGTAAGCAGAAGGCGTCTGCTTCTCCCGGGACTCGTGCTTCCTCTGGCTCGTCAGGGTCTTCTCCAGCCGGCTTCACCGACCAGGACATTATGCGGCTCAAGCGGATGCTCGCCGCTTCAGGTTCTTCTTCGACGGGTACTGCTGGCTCTGTGACTGATTCTTCTGGCACTGCGCGACCACCATCTTCTACACAGTCAGGTACATCCTCGTGGGTTCTGGATTCTGGAGCTTCTTTTCATATGACTTCTGATTCTTCCACTCTGTCCTCTCTTCGACCTCTTGATTCTCCTCTTAGTGTTCTTACTGCTGATGGTACTTCTCTCTCTGTTTCTAGTCGAGGCACTCTTTCTACTTCTTCCTTTTTTGTCCCTGATATTTCTCATGTTCCTCGTCTTACCATGAACTTGTTTTCTGCCGGTCAGCTTACTGATTCTGGTTGTCGCGTCATTCTTGACGCCGATTCTTGTTCTGTTCAGGATCGTCGCACGCAGGTTTTGGTTGGAGCTGGCCCTCGCCGCCGTGATTCTCAGGGGCTTTGGGATATAGACTGGCTTCGTGTTCCTTCCGCTGCTACCTCGCCTGCCAGTTCTCCTGCTATCGTCGCCTCTGTCACCGGCTCTTTTCAACAGTGGCATCATCGTCTTGGTCATCTTTGTGGTTCTCGTCTGTCGTCATTAGTTCATCGTGGTCTTCTGGGGCCTGTCTCAGGAGATGTTTCTTTACAGTGTCAGGGTTGTAGGCTAGGAAAACAGATTCAGTTACCCTATCCTACTAGTGCGTCTGTATCTCAGCGTCCTTTCGACTTAGTTCACTCTGATGTTTGGGGTCCGGCTCCTTTCGCTTCGAAAGGGGGCCATCGATATTATATCATATTTATAGATGATTTTTCTCGTTACACTTGGCTGTATTTTATGTCTTCTCGTACTGAGGTTCTCTCCATATATAAGCGTTTTGCCGCCATGGTTCTTACTCAGTTCTCTACGCCTATTCGTGTGTTTCGTGCTGACTCTGCTGGTGAGTATATCTCCAAGCATTTGCGTGGTGTTCTTGCTGAGCAGGGCACTCTCGCTCAGTTCTCCTGTCCCGGTGCGCATGCTCAAAATGGCGTGGCTGAGCGTAAGCATCGCCATCTTCTTGAGACTGCTCGTGCGATGATGATCGCCTCTTCTCTTCCGCCCATTTCTGGGCTGAGGCCGTTTCTACCTCGGCCTATCTGATTAATATCCAGCCTTCTGCCGCCCTTCAGGGTGCCATTCCTCTCGAGAGACTCTACGATCGTTCTCCTGACTATTCTATGCTTCGTTTGTTTGGTTGCGTTTGCTATGTTCTTCTTGCTCCTCGTGAACGCACCAAACTAACCGCTCAGTCTGTTGAGTGTGTTTTTCTCGGATATAGTGATGAGCATAAGGGCTACCGTTGTTGGGATCCTGTGGCTCGCCGGATGCGTATTTCCCGGGATGTGACGTTTGATGAGTCTCGGCCTTTCTATCCGCGTTCGACCTCCCCGACCTCTACTGTGGAGGATCTCTCTTTTCTTACTTTTCCTGATTCTCCTCCCGATATCCCTCATATTTCTCCTCCCTCTGATCCGGTGCCATCTACTCCGATGCCTTCTTCTCCTCCTTCGTCGCCGCCTTCTTCACCCTCCCTGTCCCCGTCTCCGCCTCCGTCTTCTCCTGTTGCTCCTTCTCATCCTACTTTTCCTTTCTATTATACTCGCCGTCCACGTGTTGTGACCGAGTCATCTGATGCACCCTCTACTTCCGGTGCACCGTCTCAGCCGACTTATTCTCTTCGTTCTCGGCCTTGTCCTTCACCTGATTTCTATAATCCCGCTACCTACAGTGTTTCGGTTGTCCGGAGCCGACTACGTATCGTGAGGCTGTTGTTCATCCTGAATGGCAGCTTGCCATGGCTGAGGAGATTGCTGCGCTTGAGCGCACTGGTACGTGGGAGATCGTCCCTCTTCCTCCTCGTGTTCGTCCTATCACCTGTAAGTGGGTCTATAAGGTTAAGACCCGCTCTGATGGGACTCTTGAGCGTTACAAAGCTCGTCTGGTCGCTCGTGGCTTTCAGCAGGAGCATGGCCGTGATTATGATGAGACTTTTGCTCCAGTGGCTCACATGACCACTGTTCGGACTCTTCTTGCCGTGGCATCTGTTCGCCATTGGTCTGTGTCTCAGCTTGATGTTAAGAATGCCTTTCTTAATGGTGAGTTGCGTGAGGAGGTTTATATGCAACCACCACCTGGGTATTCTGTTACAGATGGCATGGTCTGCCGTCTTCGTCGCTCTCTCTATGGCCTTAAGCAAGCCCCTCGTGCATGGTTTGAGCGCTTTGCTTCTGTGGTCACAGCTGCTGGTTTCTCTCCCAGTGCTCATGATCCTGCGTTGTTTGTTCACTGTTCTCCTCGTGGTCGCACTCTTCTTCTTCTTTATGTTGATGACATGATCATCACTGGTGACGACCCAGAGTATATTGCCTTTGTCAAGGCACGTCTGAGTGAGCAGTTTCTTATGTCGGATCTTGGTCCGCTTCGTTACTTTCTTGGGATTGAGGTTTCGTCCACCGCTGATGGTTTCTTTATATCCCAAGAACGGTATATTCATGATCTTCTTTCTCGTGCCGCTCTTACTGATGAGCGTACTGTTGAGACTCCCATGGAGCTCAATATTTCTCTCCGTGCGTCTGATGGCGATCCTCTCTCTGATCCGACTCGTTATCGACATCTTGTCGGGAGTCTCGTCTATCTGGCTGTTACTCGCCCTGATATTTCTTATCCTGTCCATATTCTGAGTCAGTTTGTTTCTGCTCCCACTTCGGTTCACTATAGTCACCTTCTTCGTGTTCTACGCTATCTTCGTGGAACGATCTCGCTTTGTCTCTTCTTTCCTCGTTCTAGCTCGTTACAGCTTCAGTCCTACTCCGATGCTACTTGGGCTAGTGATCCTTTGGATCGCCGTTCACTTTCTGCTTACTGTGTTTTCCTTGGTGGTTCTCTCATTGCCTGGAAGACGAAGAAGCAGACCGCAGTTTCCCGTTCGAGTGCAGAAGCTGAGTTGCGAGCTATGGCTCTTTTGACTGCTGAGGTGACTTGGTTACGGTGGTTACTTGCAGATTTTGGTGTCTCTGTTACGACACCCACGACTCTTTTGTCAGACAGTACAGGTGCTATTAGCATTGCACGTGACCCAGTGAAGCATGAGCTTACTAAGCATATTGGCGTTGATGCTTCTTTTGTCCGTGCTAGTGTGCAGGATCAGATTATTGCGCTCCAGTATGTGCCTTCAGAGTTACAGTTGGCGGATTTTTTCACGAAGGCCCAGACTAGAGCACAGCATAGCTTTTTCCTCTCCAAACTCAGTGTTGTGGATCCACCATGAGTTTGAGGGGGGTGTTAGAGAGATATTTGTATATTGTAGTTTCCCTATTAGATAGGGGGCTCCCTGCATATTTACACCTGTACATGTACTATATATTGTGGCCTTTGGCCCCCGTGGAATACAAGTTGCATATTCCTAACAAATTCCACTGTATCTTGGCATGAAAGATCAAACCTATCTCCCATTTCTTGTCCCTCTTGTCTGTACTTGCCCGACCAGCAACAATGTCCTTCTGAAGGATGTTCTGAAGCCACTAACAAACCTGATACCTGAGGCTGAAACCCTGCTTGCCTATCTTGTAGTGCTGGTACCTTGGGTAGAGATGCACAGTGACCAGGCAGTTATTTTCTGAATTTAACACTGCAGAGTGTTCCGGACCAGCAGCAAACACAATACACCTGCAAGGTGCAGCAGCAACAAAACCATATCTTACAAATACCTGAAAATTTTGAATCCTTCATAGCATGAATAATGTAATGGTGATATCAATCAGACGACAACATCAGATGCCAGCTAGCTAATCAATCATTATTTAACAAATTAACACAAGCAAACAATTTATCAAGTAGTATCAACCATGCAGTCATGAGTTCAGAAGATACAGCTATCTCATTGAACAAATTAACACAGGCAAACGTAGTAGTATCAAGTATTCACCATGTAGTCATATGAGTTCAGAAGATACAGCCATTTGATTCTCATTTTGTAACAGATTAGCAGAGGTAAAGTATGTACAACCAATTTTATACTAGCAAGTACTCAATTGGCTTCACAAAATCACATCTCATGCACAAATTCAGTAAGGTGCAGCAGCAAACACAAAACACCTGCAAGGTGCAGCAGCAAGCCAGCAACAAATCCATATCTCCAAAATACCTGAAAGTTTTCAATCCTCATGAACAAGTCTAACAAGGATCTCGATTTGAGAACAACATCAGTTTTGATGCTAGCTAATTGATTATCATCTAACAAATTAACACACAGACAAGCAATGTATCAACTAGTATCAACCATGCAGTCATTCAGATTTCAGAAGAGACAGCTGAACAAATTAACACAGGCAAAAACTCTTGCGATATCAACTATCCACCATGCAGTCATGTGAGTTCAGAAGATACAGCCAATTGATTCTCATTTATAACAAATCAACAGAGGCAAAGAATGTAGAACCAATTATAATAGCAAGTACTCAATTGGGCTTCACCAAATATCATCTCATGCACAGACTCAATACTCAATCGGGCAGTTCAGGGCTGAACATTGACGAAACATATATATGGTCGGTGTATCATCAGCTAAATCCTGACGATACACAGAACAACACTGGGGCAGAAAGAAATTAACGAATTACTACTAAGTAGCAGACAGAATACGAAAGCGAAACAACATAGACACAAGCGCAAGTGTCCAGATCACATTTCCGGTGGTGGTGGGTTGGTCGGTCCTCTTCCTTCCTTGCACGAATTAGCACGAATTTAGGATCTCTTGAAGGTGGTGGCGATGGGGACGATGACGATGAGGATGAGGAGCAGCAGCAGGATGATGCCGATGCAGAGGCACTTGCGGCTGCCGCGCTGGTGCTCGCGTGCCTTGCCGAGCTCCTTGTTGCCGGTGTGGACGTAGTCCCTGGCGTTGACGACGTGGTCCTCGATGTTGTCGAGCTTCTCCCCCTGCGTCTCCACGACGACGGCCATGTCGAGAACACCTGGTGGAGCTCGAGGAGGCTGCGCTCCACCTCCCGCGCGGCGTCGTGGCGGTCCTGGATCTCGTTCAGCGCGGCGAGCACGGCGCCCTTGCCGTGCTCGGCGACGGCGGCGCCCATGATCTCCTCGCCGCGGCCCCCGGAGATGATGCGGTCGATGACCTCGTCCTCGGGGACCTCCCCGGTGAGCGTGTAGTAGCGGCGCTCGACGGTGTCCTTGTACTCGGCCATGACCCGCTGGCGCAGCGCCTGGAAGTCGAGCATGAGGTCCTTGAGCTTCTTCCGGAGGCCGGCGGTGACGGTGGTGCGGGTGCGGTCGAGCGGGGTGCCCTCGCGGCAGCCCGCGGAGACCCTGCGCTGCGCGGCGTTGGCGCGGTCCATGGCCTCGATCCTGACGCGGATCTCGCGGGCGCGGCGGAGCACGGCGACGATGTCGGCGTTGACGCGGCCGCGCACGGCGCGCAGCGCGTCGGGCTGGTGCAGCGACTTGCCCTCCTCGTTGGCGGCGTGGAGGCGGGCGAGCGCGTCGCGGATGGCGGCCATCTCCTCCCGGACCACCTCCGCCTCCTTGAAGAAGCCCTTGAGGCGCTCGTCGGTGACGCCCGCCCCCGTGAGCTCGGTCTCGTCGGGCCCCGCCTCCAGGTCCTTCATCGCCGCCTTCTTCAGGTCGACGTAGCTCATGAAGGACTTGGTCATGAGGTCGTTCATGGCGCCGATCTCTCTGCTCGCTCGCCCGGCGCTTCTCTCTCTAGGGTTTCGCGGCGGTCGGAGACGAAGCGGATGGGAGAGATGTGTGGAGCGAAGTGGGGATTTGGGGGAAAAGGGGCGAGAGCAGAGGGGAGGTTATAGAGTTCGAAACAGTCAACGTGGAGCGGGCGGTAGGGGCAATAGAGCCGTTGGTGAGAGATGGGATCCCGTCATGCAACGGCTATGAGAGAAATTCAGATTTCTTCGTTATTTTCTGGTTGCTCTTGTGAGCTTTATCTGCTCGCCTCGTAAATCAGTAGGCATTAATTTCCCAATGCTAAGCAGGGACAGTAATCAGTTGCCATTAGCACTGCTGTGCCACATACGACACGATAGAAGGATTTGAGCCTGTGCCCTTCCATACAACTCTTCCATTAGAAAATTTCACATTTTACTTTTTTTTGCACTCGTGACACAATTACCTCGTTTGGATAACGATCCTGATAAAAAATGCCTCTGAATATTTAGCGTAGACCTCAGATCGCCTACAAGACGTTTGAATTTGAAGCTAGTTTCAATGAGGTGATTAATTCTTGTGCTCCAAGCTTCTAATGCTTCCAATTGAACAACAATGTTAAGTAAGATAGAATTTGTATCGTGACATGTGAAATGTCAAGTACGATTGAGTATCCACATAGTACATTACTATTTTTCAAAAAGAAAAACATAGTACATTAGTAAAATAATAAAATAAAGAGTGAATTCCATTTTTTGCTTTATACTTTACATTTGTGACACTAATTACAGTATATAGCAATGCTGGGGATATCGCTTATCGGGACTTATCGGTCGACCCAAGATAAGGGATAATCGGCCGGTTTATCGGCATATCAGTCGATTTATCGGCCAATTTATCTTATCGGTCAGACACCGAGAAGCGATAAATCGGCCGATTTATCGGAATATCGAAGATATCTTGAACAGTGGTATATAGCGCACATCGATCCACATTGTCCGTTTTAAGAAGCTTTGAACCCTCTTTCAGTGATGCATGCCGGTTTGACTAGGTGTGAGATGATAATCGGAGGTTAGAAAATATGAGGATAGCGAAGAGGAGTGAAACATAGGGAATAGAAGGGTGGACATGATCATTGATGATGCCGTCCAAGATTGAAACATTGTGACGTCCATCGACCCGACTTGATGGTGATATTCAACAGAACATGTAAAATATTAAAATGTAAAAAAAAACGGGTTCAAAGTTTTTTAGATAGTGTAATTTAGTAGAATTTGTACTAAATGAGGTAATATGTGTCACAAATCCATTACTAAGCGGTAAAAAGTGAGATTCACGGTTGATTATATGGCACACCCTTTAGGCGAAACAATCTTCTTTATATTTTTTGCGCCAAAATAATCTTCTCCGTTGATTATATGGCACACCCTAACCATAACGAACAAGATTTAAAACTAAATATAGGAAGAAGACAAAAAATGCATATAGGTGTAATTTTATCCGTACCGGGACAAGACAGCATAAGTTCATCCAAATCATCCCGGCCGGGTGTTTTATATGCCTTTTAAATTTTTGGGCACAAAAGCTGGGATTGAACCATGATTGCTCTTTTTATCTGAACTAGTATTCGCTTCTTCAAAATGTGGCTAGTAGCACTGACTGCACTTTCACATATGGCACGAAAGGTGGACTTCAGATTTTAAGCTTGTATCGTTCTCTTAGGGCATGGCCAACGCTCCATGCTGGACACCTGCCCCAGTCCTCCACGTAGGTTCGGGTGGTCCAAAATTGCTAATGGTGCTGCTTGCAGAATAAAGCGGGATCTTGCAGAGAAGCCCGCCTCCTCCCTGACAAAGTCTTCCGGGACCATGCGAAAACCATGGCTAGCTCGCTGCATGCTTGTAGTTTTGAGGAAAAAGCTTGCCAAAAGAGTGAGAAGGTGAGAAGGAAAGAGAAGAAAGCGAGACCACGGGATGGACTGCTGCATTGGGTAAGATTTATTACATGTGGTGGTCTCATCTACGTGTATGCTGGGGCATATGCTTTTTCACGCCTCCATTGATCGTGCCCTTAGAATAGTTCACTTTTGTAGAAAAAGAAAGAGGGGAGGATAACGTTTGTGAACGACCGTGATGTGGCGATGACACTGCAAAGGCATTAAGGAACCACGGCGGCAAAACAGTGACTTGGATCAACGGATTTGTTTTTTGCACGTGGTCTCAGTAGAAGAAGGAACGGGCCATCTTAGATTTGCAAAACGGGCAGAGCTGAACCAGTATAGGCCTCCGGGAACACAACCGGCCCAGAAAGAAAGGAATTTGCGCATCTGATGCAGCACCACCGACTCAGCGAGGGCAGCGTTCGTGAGTTTAGTCCCACCTCGCCTCGTGAACGAGATGCGCTCTGGAGAGGAGCCTATATATACAGCGCCCTTGCCCACCTTGCAACATACTTACCTGGACGGGGTCGACGGGCGATCAAGAAGGCCCGTGGCCTAGGTCAATGGTCCACATTGCACTTGGTGGACGCGTTGGCTTATCATCTCCCCAGTGGGAGAGTGAACGTCGTAATTTGTGGTAGAGGGGGTACGCGTTCGCGCGGCCCCTGCCAAATCTTCCAAATTAAATTTTGGTCCCTGGTCCAAGCCTTACCTAGCGAGAGCCAGTTCCTAAAAATTAAATTTTGGTCCCTGAGTCTTTCTTTGTTACGTCTTGATCCTGGTGTCTTATCAAGTGGCACTGAACGGTTTGTTTTGTAATTGTTGCTCGCAGTTGGCTGCCGACGTGGTCGCAGCACTTTTATTTCGCAGGTAGTCAGGTTTTACTGAAGATGTATTTCCTCTGATTGTTGCTGATCATTCTGGCAGTTCGCTGCCCACGTAGTCGCATATTTGCTCTTGCAGAAAGCGTTTACTTGACCAGCAGCACATTTCACAGGTTCTACTGAAGTCTGAAGATGTATTTCCCCCGATCGAAGCCTAAGTATATCCCTGATATTCTTATAGGAATCAGCGTCGTCTTATGGTTCGTGTGCTTCACTGTGCGACAAAGCTGATAATTAGATCACTAATCTTGCCCTCATTGTCTTAACCATTAACCGTGTCCTGGTCATTGTTTTGCACAACATTAGAGCACACATCTTCATGAAACTATTTTCTAGCCTACTATGTGTATTTCGTACTCTATGATCTATCATGTGAATACAATAGTTCTTTTTATGTAAACTTAATGATTCAACGTCGTATATGTAAAAACTTTTAATACACGCGGCGGGCATATGCCCACACACAAAGATCTGGGAAATGTAGCAGTAGCTGTAGTGAACGGCGATGGCCATACCGTGAAGTATCTACTCTTGTACACATGATTCACATTTCCGAACCCGTAGAAAGGATTTTAGTAACCAATTGTGTAGGGTGAATGTTTGCTATTGTGCGGTTAAGACTATATGGCTGATATGGATCCTGATATTTACTAAAAAATGTAGATCAGGCAAATACTATGTGAGATATTTAAGAACAAACCATTAATGCATCACCACTTATACATGCATACATATAGCTATTTTCAGACATGCCCTTTGTAAAATCAGCATGATCATACAATGCTTTGATTTCAGTGACAGACACCAGCTTGATATCCATCATATATTAATCGATTATGTTGAGAATTTCATCAAATTTTCCTTTTGTAAGAATTGTGTTATTTCTGCAATAAAAAATTAAATTAGGTTAAATACCGTGTTTCTTTTGCCGCGAATGATCCGGTGAACTTTGATGATCATGCTCTATTTGTTCCCGTGAATGTATAAATTTTAAATTATCAGTTTGGTTTTAGCGTTTATGTTCTGCACGACGCACTTCGAATCTCTAAAAGCGGAAAAAAAATCAAACTGTAAATGAGTTGTAAGGCCCCGCGTGATAAGGGGTCTGCTAGAGATGCTCTTACACAATATCGAAATGTAGGAACCAGGATTCTATTATTATCATTCCAATGCATATGACATATGCACATCTATAGATGCACACACACATACATGCACGCGGTCCGTCCATCAATCGATTCAACCCGCTTATTCATGAGCAATTTGATAGAAGTTACACAGACACTTGACCGCCGATCAGAGAGAGGCAGTACGGGCCGCCATGGATTGTCGCTAGGCTGCACTCCTCGGGGGCCACGAGGGTGGCGGCGTAGCTACTCAGCCTCTGCCTGGGACACTGGGGCACCGCCTGGAGTAGGCCGCCCTCCTCCGTCACCAGCCTGTCCATCAGGATGCGCAGCGCCTCACACCGGCAGTACGCCGGGATGTCCGCCAGCTCCTCGCAGCACCGTCGCTTCATCTCCTGGGTGGGGAGGTAGGGCCCTACACCGCAGATTTGGCTAATAGCATAGGTGCGGCAAGATCAGGCCCGTCTTTGAGGGTGAGCGAGGTGAACACCTGCTCAGGGCCCCCATTTTTCGTGGGCCCCATATTTGTAGCCCAAGTATAGAGCGCACGCTAGTTCCTGCAGAGCGGCCCACGTATGCGCGGGCCATCGGCCACCAGGCGTCCAGAATCTCGCTCAATCCATGGCTACATGTACAGGCGTTCAGCGCTAGAAGAGTCTTGTGATTAGGTCTCTTGATCCGTCGTTCCAAAAAAAAAATTCTCCTGATGACTCGATCGATCTCTAGTTCGCTACAACTAATCAGTAACACGACTACACCAAGGCGGCAAGGCCGCGACAACGAGTTGACGACGAACCACGAACGTATTCCCTTGGCGGCCTGGTCCCTGCTTCCTTGCACACGGAAGAGAGGAAAAGCAAGAGGGTCTGCGGCGGCTCATTACTGCTGATAATGAGGTAATTAGGCCGCACTGACGTCGATTAGATTAATTAGGGATTGCAATTTTTGACAAGTTGATTACTGATTTATTGATTATGTCGTGCTACAGCGATTAGGGATTGGAAATTTTGAGACTGCGGCGCAAGAGACATAAGATCCTGCGACTCTGCGACGCGGCGGAACTACTGATCAAAGGTACTGTTGAATGTTGGCGTACCTTTATGTGCTAATTATAAAATACTAAATCGATCTATAGTTATTGAATAGTTTGGACACACTTGTGTTACGGTTGCATCGGCAGAAAGGAGCTTCTCCAAACTCAAGTCGTTAAACTCATTTGCGGTCTACTATGATGCAAGAAAGACTCAATGGATTGACGATAATAGCACTCAAAAATGATATACTGGAAAACAATAATTACGAAGATACGATTGAAAATTTCATTTCAAGAAATATCAGACGAATGATGCTCTATAGAAGAATTAATGTAGTGTGAAATTTTCAAAATTTAGGGCCCTATTTAGCCCCATTTTGTGTTTCGCACTGGGCCCCGAATTTCTGGAGGCGGCCCTGGGCAAGATTGGAGGGGGTTGTGTGGGATCGCCCACCCTGGAACGCACTGACCACCGACGCTGGCGGAGGCGGCGGACAGGACGGAGAGCAGGACGGCGACCGAGAGGATGAGCTGGTTGGACGCCATTATGAATCGTTTTTTTTTCTCTTCCAAATAAGATGGGATGGTGGAGTTAGTATAGATGTATGGCTGTATATATACTCAGAAAATGAAGAGCGGCAAGTTGGCATAGTGAATACTGATGTGCCTTTTGTTGTCGTTGGAGTCCCGCAAAATGGAAATTCTGATGGCATGTACGATGAAACTCTAGCTAATTAACCTTTGTAGGAACAGAATTAGGAGCTTTGTGCTAACAGAATTTGGAGGGGAATGCAAGTTGTGGGTTTTGCGTGGAAGAACGGCCACAGATGCTGGCACTGTGAGCCTAACTTTCTCAGCATACGTGCGTGAGTTATCCTATCATACGTGGCCAATATATGTATGCATGTTCCCTGGTTTACATGGCATTCTTTCATTGTACGTTTGGTTCTTTGTGTAGATCTAACACTTCAAGTGAACTTCTATTTGGTTTATTGTGGAGATTCGGCTTGTTAAACCAACAAAAGGGCTGTGCTTCCATACACCTCCAAATCTCACAATCACATAAACGTACCGAGCCGAGCCTGAGTCCATTATTTTTTAAGCCAATTCAGTTCGGCTTGAGCCGAGCCAAAGCTAGCCGGTCAACACGGAAAGAAAGCTACGCGCGCGCGAAAAATAAGTTGTTGGGGGCAGGAGTCGAACCTCTGACCTCCCGGTAGGAGCGAGGCTAGTGCACCTGTGTTAACCAACTGAGTCAAGGGTATTCTCTGTCTTAGCACTACACGCAGAAGATTAAATACATTGAATGTTTCACAGACTATTGCTTAATCTCGCGCGTGCTACTGTCCATTTCTCTCGTCACATACAGCGTGGTCATCTGACCGGATTTTTTCCATTTTCTCATCGCGTGCATACAACGCGGCCCCCTCGATTTTTATCCTTTTATTTTTTTCTAGCTATAGCGCTACTTTTTCATCGTGCTTGCATACTAGGCTACGCATTTTTTCTACTCTTTGCTCATGCAGTGCATGCATATGCATGCGAACAATGATTCACCATTTTTTTACCGGACCTATGCATCCGGATTGGACGTGAGCATTTTTAACTGCCATGCACATGCACAAAAAGAATGCTTATCTCTTTTCTCTATTCCCTTTATTTGTTCTATTTTTTAACTTGCTTATCCCCTTTTTATTCTTTGGCCATGTTTTTCTTGCAAAAACATATCCAGTATAATTTCCAATTCCCTTTTTGGGATAGTGATTTTTTAGAGTAAATAAAAATGGGTGAGAATTAGAAAAGTCTACTTCCTACTAGTACAATAAAAACACAATTAGACAAAAACTATTAAATCTAACTTTTTTACTATTCCCTTTGTTAACTAGAAAACACAAATATTCATTTTTTGCTTGCCAAGAAATACTCAGTATACTTTTCAATTCCCTTTTTGAGACAGGGTTTTTTAGGGTAAAAAAATATGGGTGGGGAATAGGAAAAATCCGCTTCCTCTACTAGTAAAAAAAATAGATAAAAAGGAACTATCACTTTGTACTAGTATAAAAATAACAGAAAACATAAGTCAGACTACTACGCATGTTGATCACAATAGATTCGAGATGAACAACAATCTATACCTCTTATAAATCAAAACTTACCTAACATGCGTTAATTATATTTCTATCTCAACATGTAAGGTATCTAACTCATCAATTCTCGTAGCCAACCAAATATTCATGTCATTCGACTAATATTTATTAAATCCAATATTTTCTTGCGGGCAACATATCCATGACATCTACTTTTTATCCATCCAATTATCAACGGCACCAATTTTTAATCATCAAATACAAAAAAAATCATGTCAATTAAATTTATCCTTTCGACAATTGATTAATTGAATGTTTCATCCTTATTTAAACAACTTTGAATCATCCTTCTTTGATCAATATTTTTTTTGCATATGGATCTACATATTCCAAAGTGGTAGATATTTATTTAGATCGCTATGAGTGTTGTATGTGAGTCAAAATGTCCAACATGTGTAAGGTCAAAATGGCTAGGGTATTGCATGTGGGTCCATATACAACACTGATGACCATCAATTTATATATCTATCATCTTTAGGGCATGTGGACTCACATATGACACTTTTAACTATGTTTGTATGTTGTGGGATCAGCATGATACTTTTAGGTTAAACTGTTTAGGGCTGATACATGCTGATCTAAACAAGTAGGTTATATAAGTATATAACTACCATCTTTGGGACATGTGGAGCCACATGCAACACCCCTAGCCATCTTGAACTAACGCATATGGGAAGAAGAATTGGTCATTTCAAGCATGTCAAAAAAATCACTTGCTTACAAATGAACCTGTTCATTCAGAGCAAAAAAAAATAATATGTTGGACTTGTCAAAAAATTAAACCCTACACGTGACATAATGCATTTTTTAGAAACATTTGTTAAGCAAAAAATAAATAATATTTTTTGCTCAACAAATGTTTCAAAAAAAGTGCATTTTAGGTCAAGAATCTATGAAAAATGACCAATTATTTTAGCGAATCTAAGGGCAGACCTAGTTGTATAGAGGTGTTGCATGTTGGTCCACATGCATGAAAGGTAGCTACCACATTTCATGCATGTTGACCCATATACAACACTTCTAACCATCCATGTGTACATATATCACTTTTAGGACACGTTGACCCACATGCAACACTACTAGCCAGCTAGTTGTGCATCTACCCCATTTTATACATATGGATTCCCGCAACACTCCTAGCCAGCTAGCTGTGCATCTACCCCATTTTATACAAGTGGACCCACATGCAACTATCCTATCCAGCTAGGTTTACCCCTACCACCCTTGGTTGCATGTGGACCCTTAACAGCTATGTCTAACCCTGCAACCATTTTGGACATGTGGACCCACATGTAGGAGCACTTCTAGCCATCCAACTACACATTTATCATCACTGGGGCACGTGGACCCATATGCAACACTCTCAGCCATCTAGGTCCACTCCTACCACCTTTGGGGCATGTGGACCGATATGCAACAGTCTTAGCCAGCTAGGCCAGATGACCTGGATGGATATGGGTGAATAAACTCGACTAGCAAGTAGGCATGCATGTGGGTCCACATGTCCTAGAGGTGGTAGATGTGTACCTAGATGGAAACGAGTGTTTATGTGGATCCACAAGTATCAAAGGGTTTAGGGGCAGACCTAGTTGTATATGGGTGTTGCATCTAGGTCCACATATATGAAAGCTGGTAGGTCTACCATCTTTGGCATATGTGGACCCATATACAACACTCCTAACCATCCATCTATATATCACCTTTGTGACATGTGGACCCACATGCAACACTCCTAGCCAGCTAGTTGTGCATCTACCCCATTTGGACATGTGGACCCACATGCAACACTCCTAGCCAACTAGTTGTTCACCTACCCCATTTTATACATGTGGACCCACATGCAACTATCCTAGCGAGCTAGGTTTATCCCTACCACCATTGGTTGCTTGTGGAAACTTGACAACTATGTCTATCTGTGCCAGCATTGGGACATGTGGACCCACATATAGCAGCACTTCTGGCCATCCAGCTACACATTTCTCGTCACTGGGGCATGTGGACCCATATGCAACACTCTCAGCCCTCTAGGTCCACTCCTACCACCTTTAGGGCATGTGTACCCGCATGCAACACTCTTAGCCAGCTACGTCAATAAACCTGGATGGATAGGGGTGAATAAACTTGAATAGCAAGTAGGTGTGCATGTGGAACCACATGTCCCAGAAGTGGTAGATGTGTACCTAGATGGAAATGAGTGTTTATGTGGTCCACATGTATCAAATGGTCCAGGGGCAGACCTAATTGTATAGGGGTGTTGCATGTGGGTCCACATGTATGAAAGGTGGTAGGTCTATCACCTTTGGCATATGTGGACCCATATAAAACACTCCTAACCATCTATATGTACATATATCACCTTTGTGACATGTGGACCCACATGCAACACTCCTAGCTAGTTAGTTGTGCATCTACCCCATTTTGGACATGTGGACCCACATGCAACATTCCTAGCCAGCTAATTGTTTATCTACCCCATTTTATACATGTGGACACACATGCAACTATCCTAGGGAGCTAGGTTTACCCTTACCACCCTTGGTTGCATGTGGACCCTTGATAACTATGTCTACTCCTGCCATCATTGGGACATGTGGACCCACATGTAGGAGCACTTCTAACCATCTAGCTACACATTTATCATCACTGGGGCATGTGGACCCATATGCAGCACTCTCATCCATCTAGGTCCACTCCTACCACCTTTGGGGCATGTGGACCGACATGCAACACTCTTAGCCAGCTAGGTCAGTAGACCTGGATGGTTGGGGTGAAGGGGATCGTACGCAAAAAAAATTTCCTAACAACGATAACCTTAATACTAGCCAGAATCTATTACTATGCATATATACTATAACGAAGGTGATCGATATACATACTCTTGTAGACCAAAAAGCCAGGATTACGCCCCTGCACAGGCGTTGTTGATGAAGCCCGCTAGGTCTACCCTTACCACCTTCGGGACATGTGTGGACCCACATGAAATTCTCCCTCCAAGATATGTAGGTGTGCCCATACAACCTTTGGGATATATGTCGTGTCAATGCAACACTCCTAGCCATATAGCTATACATCTATCACCTTTTGGGCATGTGGACCCACATAAAAACACTCCTATCACGCCATCTTGATCTACCATTAGCACCCTTGGACATGTGGACCCACACACGTCTACACCTACCACCTTTTGGATATGTGGATCCACACGCAACACTCCTATCTGACCTGCTAGGTCTACCCTTACCACCTTCGAGACATGTGTGGACCCACATGCAGTTCTCCTTGTGAGATAGGTCTGCCCCTACAACTTTTTGGGATATATGTTGTCCCACCGCAACACTCTAGCAATCTAGGTATACATCTATCACCTTTTGGACATGTTGACCCACATGAAAACACTACTGTCATGCCAGCTTGGTCTACCGTTAGCACCCTTGTGACATGTGGACAAGTTGGCCTACAACTATCAGGTGGTTCCCAAAACATGCAACATAGTTAGGAGTGTTGCATGTGGATCCACATGTCACAGAGCTGGTATATATACAACTAGATGGGTATGAATATGGCATGTGGGTCCACATGTCCTAAATGTGCTAGGTCAAAATGTATAGGGGTGTTGCATATGAGGCCACATGTCCCAAAGATGACAAATATACATTTAGATGGATATGAGTGCTGCATGTGGGTCCAGATATCCCAAATATGCTATGGATATGAGTTGTGGCAAGATTCGTTGGGAAAATTAATAATAAGTTGAACTTGTTAGAAATAAATGTACATGTGCCTAATTTGGTCATACTATACTAGGAAAAAAATAATAGGCCATTTCAAGCAAGTCAAGAAAAATCACTTGCTATAATTATCCAAGTTGAAAATGGGTTCACCTATATTCATTTCCATGTTGGTAATTTTCTAGAATTAATTTTGAATGATTTGATGCTTAATTACAGAGTCAAAGAACGGTGGAAATATTCTTTGTATAGTTAGGACATGTACTATTTATGTTGTGTACACTCAGCTCCATAGAAAATTCAGATATTATTTAATAAGATGAATAATATATTGTTACCAAAGCTTCATGTGTCATGGTCGTGCTCTCGCCCGAGCTCCAGCGGTTAGACAAGAATGTGTAGACAAGAAGCTGCGTGCATGGCACATGCATCATCACATTAAGTTTAATCCGGCGAGCTCTACGACGCGCTTGGAGGGGACAGTCGAGCAGAGACAGGCCATGTCGATGACAGGGATGCCGCGGACGGCGCCGGGCATTCGGATGGTGGGAGGACGTAGAGGGCGACGAGGGCCTTAATGCTGCGCTCACATAGGTGTCGCTCAGCTCCTCCTTCGATGTCTCCGATGATGTCAGCGCCGCCGGTGCCTACTTCCAGGTTGTCGGCTGCTGCTGCTGCGGGTGGGTACTAGTCGTGTCACGCGCCGCTCGTTCTTAGTCGTCACCGATCTTCGTCGCCATCGCGTGTCGTCTGATTTTTTAGGTCTCAAATTCAGTTAACCTCGTTTGTTATGTTTATATAAACTCGGATTCTATATCTGTCACAAATACGGTTGTAACCCAGCGGCTCTGCTCCCTTTATCTAACCAGGGAGAGCCAAGTTCGAGCCTTGGCGGCTACGATTTTTTTTCCTGCGATCAGGCTAAGGCCGTATAGGAAAATATAGATTTTGATTCTATGCTAACACAATCCTAGACGTAGCCCATTGGTTATGCTTCCATTGCCTCGTGTGCGAGACTCAGGTTCGAATCCTGTCAGCAGCATATTTCCCTCTATTTTTGTTCCACGATCCAGCCTGGTTAGATGATCTCCAGACTCCCATGTTCGGCTCCGATCCGGCTCAGGCTCAGCTTGGCTCGAGCCGACTGAGTTGGCTTGGCCCCTTCTGAGACTAGTAAATGTGCACGTGCCACACACGTATAATCTTATTTTGGTCGCCTCGGGCTTCCAAAATTCTTTACGTCGGCGATCACGGGCGAATAATGCAAACATCGCGGAAATATGTTTCACGGATTTCATATCATTAGAGAGTATCCTAATTGTGTTTCTGGCCATCTCTCTTTTCCATCTGTGCTTTAATACCTTCCTGGCCGGCAAGATTTCCTTCAACCCCGTGGTTTCTGTCATCCTGAGAAAAGCAAAATGTTTGGTCATCAAACATCCTGAAGATTTGATTGTGTTCAGAGTTATTGTCAAATTATTAGAAATACTTCCGACTATGCAAAACTCCAGCACTATATATTTTTTCTATTCTTTCCTACGCTAGTAACTTTGGTATTACATAGTGCTTTATCATACCCAAATTATTCATACATATATCACATACCTAAAGGAAGAAAGTGTCCAAACCATGAAGACAAAAGAGCCCGGGTCAAATTTTCTCAGTCTCATGGTGGTTGAGTGGCTTGAATCTTATACACACTGTGACGTTGGAGTTGGACATCACGGCATTCAAATAGGTGCCAAATATGGGTAGAAGAAACATTTCTCGAATCTGGCAGAGCCTATCCCTCTGCCTTTTGACCTCTTTAGTCTCTGCATACACATTTCACTTAATTATTTCACATGTTAATTATTGTACTCAACGCATGCGATTGTTGTTAACTACCTTGGTTTTGCCCGTGGGCTTTATCCTGAAATGGAGTGCGCTTGGAAGATGACATGGATTTTTGCTTTCTATATCCTGGAATATTAACAGGTAATAATAAGCAATACCGCCCTGCAGTTTGTAGAAGCATCACTGAATATATTGGTGAACTGTTTGTTAACCCAGTAGCATGGCAAACGCAGCCAGCACAAATGAAGTGTGGTTTCAGTCCTTACAGATGGTCTGTTCAAACTAAAAACATTGGTCTACTGACTTCATTTGTTTGACGACAGGTCTCTGTTCTAACTGATTTGAAACCAAAATTCGATTGATGTATTGGTGAACAACAAAGATAAATCACATGATTTAATAATGAGAACCACTGAGAACCAAACTATCTGATACGTTTGACATGTTTCCAAACAAAATAGAAAGAAGGAAATAGCTAGTATCAAGCAATTTATGAAGTGTGTAGTCAGAAAAACTGGGGCTATATTTACCTCTAAACAGTGTGTTCAGGTTAATAAAACACACTGGTCTTTAGGCTTGGAGTGGTAATTTTGGATGAGCTCCTGCAACAAAACTAAATCATGATTTCTCGGACTACTCTTTGTCGAAGACAATAGAGCCATAAGTTAAAAACGAAGCAATTCATCTGTAGTTGAAAATTGGCTTGTTAACGGGAAGCAGTGACCTGAAGAAAGTGCGGCTACCTGTGGTCGTGCGTGCGGTCGGCCCTGGGACCTGTTGAGAGTGCGGCCGTCGCAGGGGACGTTCATGGCGGTGCAGGCCGTCGCGGGCCTGTAGCGGGTATCCTGCAGCACGGACCTCGAGCGGGTCGTTGGCGGTTGGGACTGCGGCGAGCGCCGAGCGGTCTCGTCGGACCCGGTCGTCGGTCAGGGTCGCCATGCAGGCGGCGGCGCGCGCGTTTTCTGGCTGCTTTGGCCGGCAGGGGCGTCGGCAATCGCCGGGATGGAAGCTACGTCGTTTTGATGTTCTCTGAGACGACAGGGACAGGATGGAGAGCTCGTCGGGCAGGGATGGCAGGCTGGGAGGAGGTCCGGCGGGCGGGCATGCGGGTTGGCGACCGCGTCGAGCGTGAGGGCCGACGCGCCGCCGCCGGGCGGGCGTGGAAAGGGATTCGATTAACGGCGATTACGATGATTTGTTTTTTTCAATCAACAGCGTGGGCACAGCGCTCCGCTCTGTTCCGCTCGCAAATCACGGTTGCGTTGTAAATCGTTAGATTAGATGGTTAAACGTCCACGATTTGTTGGATCTGCCACCTCTCTCCTTTTTATATTAGTGGTGATTAAATCTCAGCCGTCCTTGTATTTCCACTCAAGATACCCCTTCATCCTTGGGGGTGTATGGAAGCACAGCTCCCAACAAAATACCTTTTTGTTTGCGGTCAGTAAATATGTGATTGTGAGCTGTCTATTTTACGCACCTAGATTAGCTTGCGTATAGAAAACAAGTACTGGTATATTAGAGCACCCACTATGTTGAGCCGATTCAAGTGAAAATGTGTGAGAATGGGTAATCGATAGTTTTCGGCTGCGTGGAATCACTTGTTGGTCCCACTATGACGTAAACAAATATCAATTTTCTACTCTATCCAGACTTTCTATCCGTTGTTCTTTTACCACAAAGGGCCCACAAATGCATGCAAAGAAGCGAAGCAAAACCGTGTGAGTCGCTTTTGTTGCCAGAGCCGATAAATCGATACCCTACTCCCTACTATGTATTGAACCGGTTTATTATCCCCGTTGAATCACTTATTGCACACATACTGGATGGTCTTAGTGAACATAGATCACTATATAGATTCGTGTACTCACTAGAGATGGATCATAAGAAACCGTCCATGTTAAAGAACATCACCGGCGATTAAAAAAATATACTACTTTCAAAATATGTCAGCAAATGTGTAGTTAGTTACCAATGCATGGATTTTGTTAAAAACAATAACTGATATCTATGGTGAAACTAGATTTTGTTTTGTAGGTTCGATCTATTGCAGTGGGTTCATCCTCACTACTAGAAATCCCCTTATAGCCGAAGGTGTAATTCAATACTCGACGGGCCATCGACTAATATGTTGATAACCGATGGTAGCAATAGTGGCCGACTGTTACCGACTACCTCTCGGGCATAACTCCCAAAAAGTGCCTCTTTAGTTAATTTACCAACGGGAAAATACCAAGTCTCGGCCATACAGTCTAATGACCGACAACCCAAATGTAATTCTCCGCTATGGGCACAAATGTACATTTGTAACTCTTGGTTATAAGTGAGGCTACCCGACGGGAAGTAGTAATAAATGACGATCCAAATGCAACTCCTGGCTATGAGTGCCAATGGCCGACGGTATATTGTAACTCTCGGTTATAAGGGAAAATACCCGACAAGAAATATTAATAATCGACGGTGAACACTTACACTTGGGGATATTCATTTTGTGTTTGAATAATTTGGCTTCGACCAATGCCATAGTGTCGCTCGTTCCGGTGCCGGTGGGGGCCTATGGGGCGGCGAGGCATAGGTGTGTCGGTGGGAAGCTAGTGGAAACATTTAGAGGAGGTTGTCCTCCTCATCGGCGACCAGGAGGTGGATATGGAGTTGGACGTGTCATTTAATTTATAGATAATATCAATTGATTTAGGAAAAATCTAAATTTGACACTAATAATATGATGTAGTATTTTACATGCAGAAAAGTTTGACCATTTCTTATAAACATTTTCGCAAACACGTGAATATTTTCCTCTAATTTTCGCGAACCCGCCATCAGCAAAAAAGAAACTCACCTTGCTCGGGACCAAAAGCGCATTAAACACTGGTGTAACATGGTATATTTAATTTAGAACTCCAAACCAGTTAAGACACGATCTCAAACTTCTGATACTGGTTAAAGAGCAAACTGCACATAGCATCAATGTTTAGTGACAAAGTTGCACCAAGCACATAACTAACATAAGTTTCTTTAGCCAACCCCAGCTTTTGGACTAAGAAGCTTCAGCTAGCATAGATGGTTTAGGGCCCTCAACATCGCATCCGATATGTGAGGCCTAATTTCTGTACCGTATATCACAATTATGCGAGAACAAAAAGGGCAACACAACGATATAAACCATACAGATTATGCACATACAATGTATTTAAACTTCAACATAGCATCATATATATCATAAATTAAGTGACTCATGCCACTCCACGGGCTACAAATTTAAGTGTCTCATGGCCGTTTACAATCTCCAAATTAAGTCTCATGACACTTAACTGTAAGAAATATGCGCTAGAGACAATCATAAAGATGATGAAATTTTGTTGTGTCCATGATTTAATTGAATGTTCTTAAATAATGTCTTTGTGTTGGTTGTCAAGTACGTGATTTGTTTGTGAAACTCTATACTTGTACAATCATTCTAAAAGAGTCCATTGTCACAGTTCAGGTGAGGCGACACGTGTATATTAGACTAGAACAAGTATTGGTTGATGATTATGGTTCGCAATATAGACGTGGATCTGTCAAACAATAATGTAAACACATTTTATGAATATGGGTTTGGACTGACCTAGCTTGAACACACAAATAATGCTTATGGATCTCTCTGCGATGTGTGTGTTTTATCCTTAGATGAGAGATTGGTGCATGTACTCGATATGTGAATTGACCTATTTAGAGGCTATCAAACGCTACACCTTAAAGTGGCTTCCATGTTTCTCATGAAACATGCTATGAGACACAATCAATTAATATGTGACTTTCCCCTCTCTAGTGAGAGAGATATATCTGATCCGCTCGAGTGATCCGATCCAGAATTACATGTCCATGCTACATTTTTTTGCTACCTAAGCTTAAAGAGTAAACCTATTAAGTGATTCCAAATCACATAATCGAAAAAGAGTGATCAACTAGTAGTCGACTTATCGTGAGGCAAAAGGATTTCACTTCATCTTTTGTTAGCCTAGATTCCACATCACTTAAAACCACCTTACAATCATCCAAGCGGTTACTTTGTTCGGTATCGAGACTTTGAGGTTCTTTACTTTTTTTTTTAGTTCAATAGGGAGCTTTATTCATGTAACATATCAGTAGCAGTACATTCTCGATCGGTTACATGAATAACAGAAGATGGGAGACCAGTGAACCAGTCTTCCGTAATCAGGTTAACTCTGACGAACTTTGCCAGCTCGTGAGCTGCAAAGTTTTGCTCCCTACTGATTTTCGACATTTTCCAATTTCCAATCCCATTCAGTGCCTCTTGGATCTCTTGGTAAACACTACCAATTCTAGAGAACTTAGCATCAGCTCTTTTAACGTTGTTTGCAACAATCAAACTATCCGTCTCAATGATGAGCGGTAGATGACTCCAGTTTGTGGCTAACCGGATACCATCCCGGCAAGCATAGGCTTCTGCTTCTTCTGCATCAACACAGCCTTGAATAATTCTGCCTTTAGAGAGAACAACCTCTCCACGATGGTTACGTATGATGATCCCAACACTAGACTTAACAGTTTCAGTTATGAAAGAAGCATCCACATTAACCTTTACCGAACCTTCCTCTGGAGGTTTCCAAATGGTTTTATCCTTCCTTTCCCCTGTATTAAGTTCAGTTTCTGAAGTTCTGAACTTTTTGTTCTGTGTATAAAGGCCTTTTGCCTTTGATGTCAACAGATGTATCACAGTCCTTTAAATCCATATTTTCGACATATCTCTGGAGAAAAACAACTGAATCAATCACTCTAGCAGTACCTTTTCCATGTATCACATCATTTCTGAGATGCCAGGCTCTCCACAGCATCAAAAGTATCTGGGCATGTTGATCTCTTGGAGAATTTGCAAGAATCATAAGCAGCCAATCCGGTCCTGAATCGATAAATGATTTTTCATCAGGAATCTTCCAGATTTTCCTCAACTGGTGTCTGAGGGCTTTTGCCTTTGTACATGTCACGGTTGCATGGAAGCTATCTTCTTCACCAACTCCACATATATTGCACGTGGTATCTACCTCCAAAGTTCTTCTCCATTTACTTCTCTTGGTTGGAAGATTATCATCAGTTACTCTCCAGCCAAACATACGGATTTTATTTGGAACAGGAGCCTTCCAAATGAGTTTCCAAAAATTTCTATTTCTGTCATCACCCATACTTGTACCAGCATTCAACCTGTCAACATGAGCCAGGTTATAGCCTAATTTGTATGCGCTTCTTACAGTGAAAATCCCAGTTTTCTCAAAATGCCAGGCGATAAAATCCTCTTCCTCCCCTTCTGGAATTTTAATTCGCAGGATTTCTTTGCATCGTGGTCATGAAAAATGTGCCTAACCATTTCTTCATTCCACAGTTTAGTGCCTGGCAGCAGAAATTCTTTGACCCATTTAACTCTAGTGCTCCTTTTTCTACCAGTAATCCGCATGGACATGCTTCTTGGGATCCAATTGTCACGCCAAATTCGAGTTTTGTTACCATTTCTAATTCTCCAAACTGCTCCCTTTTTAAGCAGCTCAAGCCCATGCTCAATACCCCTCCAAGCAGGAGAAGCATCTCCACTGAAAACAGTATAAAGAATATTACCATTTGGGAAATATCTTGCTTTCAAAAGTTTTGCACAAATAGAATCCGGTTTTTGGATTAATCTCCATCCCTGTCTCGCTAACAGAGCTTGATTGAAGATAGCTGAGTCTCTGAATCCCACTCCAACTTGCATTTTTGGATCAGTTAGTTTGTCCCATGGCGCCCAGTGAACCTTTCTTTTGTCCTTGTCTTCACCCCACCAGAAACTTCTTATGGTTTTCATATAATCCTCATGAAAACTACCAGGTAATTTGAAGATACTCATAGCATGCATAGCTAAAGATTGTGCCACTGATTTAATCAACGTTTCCTTCGCACTCATAGCCATGAATTTCTCATTCCAGGATGTGAGTTTCTTGGAAAATCTCTCTTTTATTGG
Organism: Poa pratensis; assembly: GCA_947311845.1. Lineage (NCBI taxonomy): Eukaryota > Viridiplantae > Streptophyta > Magnoliopsida > Poales > Poaceae > Poa > Poa pratensis. The sequence continues at coordinate 5,581,113 of CAMZMU010000072.1, forward strand.
TTGAAATCTGTCACCTTTCATTCTTCCCATGGGAGTAGGTAAACCTAGATGATGAGCTGGTTAGACGCCATTCTGAATCGTTTCTTTCTTTCAAATAGGATGAGATGGTGGAGTTAGTATAGATGTGTGGCATGTATATATACTCACAGAGAAAATGCACAGCGGCAAGCTGCTGGCATAGCAAGTGCTAATGTGCCTTTTGCTCTTGATGGAGTCCCGCTAAATGCAAGTTTTGGTGCAATGTTCGATGACAGGCTGGTCAATTAACCTTTTGTGGGAACAGAATTCGGAGCCTTGTGGTAACAGAATTTGGAGAAGAATATAAGTTGGGGTTTGCGTGGAAGAGCTACATATGCTGCCGCTGCGAGCCTCTAACTTCCTCAGCATGCATGTCACGATCAGTTAGTCTTATATCATACCTGCCGAATAGTTGTATCTCTGGTTTATGTGGCATTCTTGTCTTCTACTACGTTTATTTCTCATGTGATCTCACACTTCAACTGAACTGACATTTTGGTTTATGTGTGTAGAGCAGGCTTGTTAAACTAACCAAATACCTTTTTATTTGCGGTCAGAAAACATGTGAGCAGCTGAGAATATTTTACACACCTGGATTAGCTAACGCATACAAAAGCCGGTAGACGCATATTATTATTGTGTGTCGGACACTAATGTGCAAAATATCAACTCAAAATATTTCATATTCTGGACTTCACAAAAATAACAAAATCTGACAGATTTTATAGAGTTGAAATTTTACAATGTACACTACTTTTAAGTTCATATTTTGTTACTTTTATACAACCCAGAATACAACATATTTCTAGTTAAGATTTTACACGTCGGTACAATACAAGTATACAACATCATCTACTTTCATGATGTTTTTATAGATTTTATAAAACTCTAAAATCTCATTTTCGAATATGTCAAAATAAAGAGCTACGTGTAGCTCGCGGCCTCGATATCGCCGCCTCAGTAGGATGTTCTAAAATTCAACTTCAACCTGTGCAAACCTGAGAGTGGAAACATGGTTTGAGCAAGCTGAAGCCCGTCATATAATTTAGACCCTGAATATCTTTAGCCGGTTCATCCAAACCGTCCAAATTTCGATCAGACGACCGAGAATATCCGAGCCAACGGATAGAGCAAAACCTCGCCTTATCCCCCTCCCGCCGTCCTCCCGGCAAAAGCGCTTCGGATTTTTTCACCGCTGTTCGCCAATGGCTTCCTCCGCTCTCGCCTCCTCCCCCTTCCTCCCGTCCCTCCCCACCCCGAACCACAAGCGCATCTCGCTACGCCTCCCCGCTCGACGTCTCCCTCTGGCCGCGTCCGCGGCTCCTAAGGGCGCGGCGGCGGCGGAGGCGGCGAGGGAGCGGCGCCGATTCCTCGAGCGGTACGGCCTCAACCCCGACGACTACGAGGAAGATGCCGAGCCGGATCCCAGGGTTTGCTTCACCCCTTTGTGATTTCTTCATACTGTTTCCCGTCGCAGTCCGGGTGACATGAGTGGGTTTTCTTGTTTGCAGGAAGAGAGGAGGAGGGAGAGGCGGATGCGGAAGTCCGGGAGAGGGGAGGAGGATGCCGTGGTTGCTCGGGCCAGGCCAGTGCAGCGCCGGGAGACTCATAAGATGCTTCAGGTCTGGACGATAACAATGCTGTAGGTTTCGTTTCGAGTGTTAATTAGTTTTTTCAGTGCCTCGGTGGTGGCTACTGCACTCTCACTCTCACATCAGTAGAGCATTTCACATTTGGACTGAAATTGCTATATGGTTTTGGTCATGGTACCTTTTGGAGGTTAGATTAGAGCCTGCATTCATTAGCGACCAATAAGCCTATGAAGAAATGCACTAACTGTTGCTTACTCCTTATACTTCTGTCAGAGAAACAGGTGGTTGGCACTTCAGTAACTCAATTTTTTTGACTAACCAAATTGTATGCTCATATAGACATGATTCATTAATTACCTTAAATTCCAGAGTTGGACATCAACATTTTTCATGGATTAAGCATGTCCCCATGATAGGTGTAATCCGCAATATTTACATTATCACTTTAATTAAGGTCTCCATAATTAATTTTATACTGTGGTAATTCTAGATTTGAGTACTTGTGGTTCTTTCAGGTACTAGCGGGGAAAGTACGCAGAAGAAAATTACTTTCACCAAAAGATAGGAATGTCCGTCCAATGATGGAAGTTGTCCGAGGAGCAGCCTTTGACATTTTACAAGTACTATTTAGCTTAATTGATTATGTAAGTTGTACAAATTTCACTTCTTGATGTACTAATAGATCTTTGTTGGTTCTTGACCATGATTTGCAGTCAGCTGGTGGTTCTCCTGCTTCACTCAGGCCTGGTCTCTGGTTAGACTTGTACAGTGGTACTGGATCTGTTGGAATTGAAGCTATGAGTCGAGGCTGTTCAGAGGTTTTTCTGAAACTTATGTTGAAACATCAATCTTGAACAGCCAAATATCCAAATGCCTTCTTCCTAGATCAAGTTATACTAGCTATGAGTAGAATTGCTAATTAATATTTATGGGTTTGTTCTGATTCTGGGTGAATTCGTAAATACACGGTGAAACTTTTCGCTTAGGTTATGATATTAAATCTATCTTTGCATGTTAATGTGAAGTGCTTCGAGTAAAGCAATACACATTTTGTTGTGGTGGTTTTGATCTGTTGGAATTGAAGCTTTGAACCGAGTCTGTTCAGAGGCTTTCCCTAAACCTAAGTTGAAACGTCAATCTAGACCAGCTAAATATCCAAATGCATTCTACCTAGATCAAGTTATAGTATATTGTTTCGAATTGCTAAGTAATATTTTCTCGGTTTGTTCTGATTCTGGGTGAATTCATAAATACACGATGAAACTTTTCACTTAGGTTATGATATTAAATCTATCTTTGCATGTTAATGTGAAATGCTTTGAGTAAAGCAATACACTTTTTTTCCGTTGGTTGCGTCTATATGCCTATTTGTTCGGAATGCATGCCTACTAAGTATGCACAAGAGCACAAACCTATTCAGAACTCAATATAGTTTTACAGTTATGAGTTAGCTTTCAGATTCCGACTGCTAAAAGTGTGTACAGCCTACTTGGGGAGGTGGCACAAAACTAGTTAATTCTGATTTCTTAAATGTTGCAAATGAGATGTAATGTTATCCAACTTTTTCTTTTTCCCTTCAGGCTCATTTTGTTGAGATGGATCCTTGGGTTATTTCTGAGGTCCTTAAACCTAATCTGGACTGTACTGGATTTCTTGATGCTTCACACATACATATGCTTCGTGTTGAAAATTACTTGGACAGTGCTGAAAAATCTAAAGGTATGGATCTCTTCTGGAAGTACATCATCACTAATTTAAGTTAAGGAGGTGAACAATGAGAATGCTGTGAGTGAAGAAGCAGAAATTAAAGTTTTACGGTGACATGTGTGGAAGTTAAAAGCTAATAGATTGCCATTTTCATGTCCTTGTTACAATGCAGTCTAAATCAATGAATATATTGGTTAGAAAATTGTGTAGTACTTTAAATATTGAGTGAAGAGCATGTTTCGACATGTTATAAATGGATGGCAATACATGTATGCGTTACTAGATCACATTTATGACATGTGATAGAATTTTCTGCCATGTTGAACTGCATTCCATCTAGTTTAGTCCCCATGTTGTCGATATAATCCGATTTTGCATGAGATAAATCACTGAAACAAGATAATCAGGATTATTCGAACAACACTTATTCTTCTGTTATCTAACTATGACTTTCTGACCTTCCCTCCCTCGGGCTCAGGTAGATATCCTTCTTTTGATTATATTAGTGTAACACCACCATATGAAGAGGTCAACTACAGTACACTACTTGATCAACTTGCAAGATCCCCATTGGTTGGAGAAGATTGCTTCATTGTGAGCTCTTGCATTCTTTGTGGTTCTAACTATTTTGCTCTTATGCATAACTCTGACCATCATCAATTTTTTCTCAGCTAGTTGAGTACCCACTGAAAACAGATATGCCCGAATCCTGCGGCAAACTAATAAAGGTATGTGTTTCTTCCACTTTACTCCACTCAAGTACCGACGTAAGGCTTTCCGTATTGCAGTTGCTCACTTATTCCGCCATATGTTGCAGATAGCTGACAGGAGGTTTGGTAGGACAAACCTGCTAATTTATGGGCCAACCTGGTCTGAGAAAAAGAAAGGACAGATCCTGAGATAACTTGCGTAACATTGAGGCAAGTTTTGCACACAAGGAAAGATCCCATTTGTAAATCTTCACCGACAGTAATAATAAACTAACATACACTCTTCAACATCCATTTTGCAGATCAGTACCGCTGTAATGGAATGCTGCTGCGATGTTGTCGTTGCATATCATGAACAGCACCAAGCAAATTGAGTGGTTCAGTGCTATGGAGAACATGATTGCGCACGGTGATTTTCCCTGAAATTCTCCTATAGTACTTGATTCAACCCACCTCTAGCGGGCTTCATATGAAGATCTCATCCCCAACTAAGGGAGAAGTTTTCTCCCCTTCTGGTTCAGAGATCCACATCACGTAAGAAAGAAGGCCTCTCCTTTCCAGGCATCAGCATCAGGGAGAAGCCATTGTGAAGCCACGTTTCGTCAGCACCATCCGACAGGGACGTCGACCCCTCTATGTTGCTGTTCTCACAGCTCATCGACTCCCTATAGTATGGTTCAATCTACCTCTTGCTTCGGGGGAGATTATTTCCACCATGGAAGATTGATTCAATAGGCTGCCTCTTTCTGTACCGTTTAGGCACATACGTGCTGTCTCTCTCCGTAGAACGGCCATGGTGCCTGGCCAATGACGGAATGAGTAAACAAAATGCGTTGGCTTTTGTATTGTACTACTACTTGCTTGTCGCTTGTTCCGCCATGTTTATTTGAAACTGACATGATAAAGACTTGCAAACTGACATCGCACGACTCGAAGAAGAGCCTGGATTGTGCGCGCGTGATCTGCGACGGAGCGGACGTATTCCTGCACGTGATATGCTATGCAATGTAGTAGCACTGCAGTCCTATTTCTGTGCAGTTTCTTGCAAAATTAACGTGAAATTATTTCATATCGACGATCTCCGACATATGTTATGCATAGACAGGGGTATCATTATCAATGATCTGTTTGGAATTTAGAAAGTTTACAGCAACCCATTAAATCTGCACAAAAGACTGAAATCTTTATGGTCTAGCCTGAACCATTCTCGTACAGAGACTCGGCAGCTCTCGTCTATCACGCTCCAGATGATCCCAAAACTGGAACTGATACAAACAGAATCCCAAAATGCCACTCCAATCATGGGCATTGCTTCAGAGGCAGGCGCCTGCGGTGAACCAGGTCTAGCCAGCAGCAGGTAGTACTCCCCGTCTAACGGTAGGGGTAGACTGTTCTGTCGTTGACGCAGCGCAGGCCATTTCCCCCAGCAAGCGAATCTCCCTGGGTTTCAGTGCTACGCGGCATTTCCTGCCGGATTTGCCTGCCGACACTTCAGGGTCACAGCGCCCTGACCGAATCCACAGGCTCTCCCTGGGTTTCAGTGCGACCCGGCATTTCGTACCGGATTTTTCACTTTGTATATATGTGCGCCCAAAATAGCATCTCTGTTCTCTACCCTTCACTCCAGTCTCCAGTGGAGCAAACCATTCACTCTTTTTTTGGAGCATCTATAAATAAATTTGTACTAGTACTATCTTTCTCTCGAGTCTCCACAATGCAAAAACGAACATGTCGAATCCTACCGGTTTCTGTTTATGTACTAATGAACATGTATCACCTTCAAAAACAAAGACCAACAAAAACAAAACAAAGATGAGATTTGGTTCCCAACCTCCCATGAACGGAGAGCAAACCGGGTCCTTAGCGAACCGGGCCCTGCAACCCGGTAGCCTTCTTCTTTTTTGGTTGAAAGAAAATTAGTGCACTATCAAAGCACATGATCCCCCTCTGACGGGTGGGCGTGACATGCAAGCGTCCAAGGAATCATACATCCCCACCGACAGCAGTCCACCGACAGCTCGCCCAGATCTCGATTTGTTTATGCTTTTCAACATTCATTCATTCACCTCCATCAAATTATTAATTTGTTATGCTACTAGTAGTACTCCTTTGTTTATTTTCTTTTGGTGCTGCTGATTAGTCCCCGTCTTGCCTGCCAAGAGCAAGAGGAGATAGAGCTTGAGTAACTAGCCCGCTTGCTGAGAGTGTGACACCTCACTTATTGAGCTGTGCTCAAGGCATTTAATCGCGTGTTACCTCTCCAACCATTGCTCGCCCGCAGCCACCCAGCGCAACTAACTACCCTTCTCAGTACAGCACGAATTTTTAATCTCTTATTGTACCATTTCCAAGCAGGCTAGAAACAAATTACAAAAACTAGTACTACTCCCTCCGTTCCAATTTAATTGACTTGTTATCCACCATATGTGAATGTATCTATACATGTAACATGTCTAGATACATCTACATTTGGTGAAAAACAAGTCAATTAAATTTGAACGGAGGGAGTACTTGTTGTACCATGTACGTCCACAGCTAGTAATAGCTATGGTAAAAGATGGACGTACGCACAAACAAATCTGACGATGTTTATGAATACTCCTACTAAAGTAGCACCAGCAACAGCAAGGGATATATCGAGTTTGTTTAGAGGTATGAAGGCATCCATGTCGACATCATACTGTTTGCTTTGTTGCAAAATAAATTTATAATGCAACTATCGCACCAGCAACATTCCCTAGCCCTTACTTAATTTCTCATCTCCTAATCTTAGGGGAATACGATGCTAATCAAATCTCATGTCTGATAGTATTATCAAGTCTAGTGTTGATTAGATTCGATGGAGAGCCTAGCTAGCCAGGAATCATCCCATTATAATACATAGGGATCTTGCATACGACGCATGTCCTACTAATATGCAGGGGATGGAGTTTTTAATAGCACGGGTGGTTATCTACACTAACTAATCTTTCCCTGGATCGCAAAGAAAAATAGTTGTAAAATATAGAACCGGCAGTACATACATACAAGGGCAACGGGCATCATCAGGTCAAGTGGCTGGGGGCGGGCTAGTGGCTCTATACGTGGTACGTGGTACCCTTTCCCCGTCCCCGGCACATGCGGCATGGCGTCTTCTTCCCCTCCAATTCAAGTATCCAACGAACCCCTGTCCCCCCACCACGTACCTGGTTTTATATTCTGAACCAAATTTGATATCTACACAGAATGGAAATACTCCCTCCATGTCAAAATATAAGTCGCACTAGTCACTTACCACACACATGTATGTAGACATGTTTTAGTGCAAGATTCACTAGTCACTTATATGAATCTTGCACTAAAACATGTCTACATACATGTGTGTAGTAAGTGACTAGTGCGACTTATATTTTGATACGGAGGGAGTAGTAGATTACTAAAAGAAAGACGCATGCACGCTCTTTGCTTCAAGCTTGGAGCAACGGCAACCGCTCAATTCCGCAAAGCTAAAGCAAGAAAACTCAGGTAAAAGTTAACTAGACGCCACCTATGTATCCATCGCTCTCCTCGCATTATTGGCACACCTGCGCAGTGAATCTTCCTCGGCGCGTACATACATGGAGTACAAACGACGATCCATCTACAAAAGTTACCGGCAGGGAGGAAGGCGCCGGTGGTAAGTAAAGTGGTGGTGATCCCCACAGATACAGAGGGGAGTGAAGTGGAGTGGCCACCACACGGCCGGTCAGGCCACTGTAAGCGGCGCACCAACAACCCATCCGATAGCGGCAACCGGACCAAACCCAAAAGACGGGCAAGGGGGGCGAAAGAGACGCCCCCCAACCAACCACCCTCCTCCCTCCCTCCCTCTCCACTTCATTTCACTTCATCATAACATAGCACCACACCACCCGGACACCATCGTCGTTCGTTCCTAGTACCACTCTCCCCTCTCTCTCCCTCTGCTCACTCTCATCACCGGTCGCCGACAGCTCCGGCCGTCGTCACCGCGCTCGCTCGCTCGCGAGCAAAGCGGCTCCGGCCATTGCCGTCGTCGTCGTCGGAGAAGAAGAAGGAACAGGTTAAGCAGCCGGCAACGGCAAGATGTTCGGGCGGGACCCGTGGGGCGGGACGCTGGAGATCTCGAACGCGGACTCGGCGACGGACGACGACCGGAGCCGGGACCTGGACCGCGGCGCCATGATGCGGCACCAGCTGGACGAGACGCAGCAGAGCTGGCTGCTGGCAGGGCCGGGCGACCAGGCGGGCAAGAAGAAGAAGAAGTACGTCGACATCGGCTGCATGGTCATCGACCGCAAGATCTTCCTCTGGACCGTCGGCACCATCCTCGGCGTGGGGCTCTTCATCGGCTTCGTCATGATGATCGTCAAGCTCGTCCCGCACAAGAAGCCCGCGCCGCCGCCGCCAGACCAGTACACCCTCGCGCTCCACAAGGCGCTCATGTTCTTCAACGCCCAGCGATGTGAGTTCTTTTCTGAATTTTCTCAGTTTCCTTCCTAGCTTCCTTCCTCCTCCCGTTCTGCGCTGCACCCGCCGGCCGCCGGAGTTCAGATCCGGTTCTGCTGCATAGAAACGAGCGACATGCAAACAATTCTAGTTAATGGCTCTTTGTCCTCCTCTCGCTTTCTCGCCTTGTGCCTGCCAGCTCATTCTCTGTTTCTACATTTAGCATGACCGGGATGCTCGAGATCTGACTGAATTACTATTACCACATATTTAACCGTAATAAGGCAATCCACGAGTGAAAAAGTAACAATTGTCTCCACGCACATCCGAAAAGCCAAAATCTTAGGAGCAACCAAATTGATGAGGTGCACCCACCGACACAGAAATGTGCACCTTCAGAGTCCTGACGTTTGTATCATGTGGTCTGAAATTGGCAGCTGGTAAACTCCCCAAGCACAACGGCGTCAGCTGGAGGGGCAATTCCGGCATGAAGGACGGCCTCTCCGACAGCACCGCCAAGAAGAGCTTGGTCGGTGGCTTCTACGATGCAGGGGACGCCATCAAGTTCAACTACCCCATGGCCTGGTCCATGACCATGCTCAGCTGGACTGTCATCGAGTACAAGGCCAAGTACGAGAAGATCGGCGAGCTCGACCATGTCAAGGAGATTATCAAGTGGGGCACGGACTACATGCTCAAGACCTTCAACTCATCCGCCGACACCATCGACCGGATCGTCGCCCAGGTTCGTAGAGGCTGATCATCATCCCAGTGTGCTTAATTGCTCTGCTCTGACTATTTGGGCACCAAAACCTCTGAATTGAGTAACATCAGCATGCTCTAGTCTAGTTACAGCAGATCACTGATATCATATGAACTTGTTGTTGCAGGTGGGTATAGGTGACACCTCTAAAGGCCCCTCGCCAAATGACCACTACTGCTGGATGAGACCAGAGGATATCGATTACAAGAGACCTGTCATCGAGTGCCACTCTTGCTCGGACCTTGCCGCCGAGATGGCTGCCGCCCTTGCTGCAGCTTCTATAGTGTTCAAGGACAACAAGGCATACTCTGACAAGCTCGTCCACGGAGCCAAGGCGCTCTACAAGTTCGGTAGACTGCAGCGGGGGCGATACAGCCCCAATGGCTCTGATCAGGCACTGTTCTACAATTCCACCAGCTACTGGGATGAGTTTGTGTGGGGTGGTGCGTGGATGTACTTCGCCACGGGGAACACTTCATACCTCACGATCGCCACAGCTCCAGGAATGGCAAAGCACGCTGGAGCGTTTTGGCTTGGTAGTCCAAACTATGGAGTGTTTACCTGGGATGACAAACTTCCAGGATCACAGGTTAGCATATTTCATACCTATGCTCTGTTGACTGGATGTGTAAGAAATGCTTAGGATTTAGCACCAAAGGAACGACAAACAGCAGTCTGACACCATCTGAATGAGAATAAACAGAACGTTAGTGTTTTAGAAGGAATCATAATATTAAGATTACATGGAAAATTATGATAATCAACGTACACTGCAGCATTCTGATGAAGAATGATCCAGCATTAACATTTTCTACGTTATCCAGGTTCTTCTCAGCAGGTTGCGGCTCTTCCTCAGTCCAGGGTACCCTTACGAAGAAATACTAAGGACATTCCACAACCAAACTGACAATGTTATGTGCTCATATTTACCAGTATTCAATTCATTCAACTTCACTAAAGGTTGGTGATGACCCTCTTTGTTTTTCGCTTCCTTCCTGACTCCATCTCCACATTGGAAAGCTAAGTAACAGATGCTTTGCAGGAGGATTGATACAACTCAACCATGGAAGGCCTCAGCCACTTCAGTATGTTGTCAATGCAGCTTTCCTTGCCTCTTTGTATGCTGATTATCTGGACACTGCTGATACACCAGGGTGGTACTGTGGACCTAATTTCTATAAAACCGATGTCCTGCGCAAGTTTGCAAAGTCACAGGTAGGGTTTTGTACTGAATACTCTTGAACTAAATAATGTGTAATGCTATGTTAGCAGGATTCAGTCAACTGACACTCAAAACCCTTCAATTTGCAGCTCGATTACATTCTAGGCAAGAACCCACAAAAGATGAGCTACGTCGTGGGTTATGGAAAGAAGTACCCCAAGCGTGTTCATCACAGAGGGGCCTCAATCCCTCATAACGGTGTCAAGTATGGATGCAAAGGAGGTTTTAAATGGAGGGAGTCTAAGAAGGCAAACCCTAATATCCTTATCGGAGCAATGGTTGCTGGCCCTGACAGGCATGATGGCTTCAAAGATATCCGTACAAACTACAATTACACAGAGCCTACTCTTGCAGCAAATGCTGGCTTGGTTGCAGCACTGATTTCTCTAGCTGACATCGATACTGGAAGCAGATCTTCAATTGATAAGAACACCATCTTCTCAGCAGTTCCCCCAATGTTCCCAACTCCACCACCACCACCATCAGCTTGGAAACCATGAAGAGTTAGATTCCTGAAGATTCATATGCATCAAATGGAGGGAGAAACAGACGGTTGTTTGATATACAGCAAAGGCCACAAAAACAAAGCAGACAACATAAGCTTACAGAGTTTCTACTTCTGTATCGGTATGACGGATCAGTATAAATCATCTGTCAACGATGGACTGGAAGTTGTGTGCAATTTGTGAGACTAATTTTGGGGTCCTTGTTGTTATTCATATTCCGAGTTCACGTGTGAAGTTTTTTTTGTAGAAATGGTACCTTTGTAAGTCCTTTTGTTTTATAGGAGTGACTTTTTCGTCACAGTAAAGTACAGGATATGTGGCCTTCATACAGCTTGTTTTATCTTATTTGCATACACTTCATGCATCATGTTCACTGAATTCTCAGACATTATATAGCAATGAAGAATGCAGTGACCTTCTAACATAGATGTGATCCCAATGGTCCCATTGACAAGATTACCAAATACTCCCTCCGTTCCACAATATAAGATGTTTTAGCCTTTTACCACATTCACATGTACACCTATATATCTAGACACATTGAAGTGTGCATGTCGACACTTTTTAGTCCGAATCTAGACAACATGTGTAACACCTAAAACATCTTATATTATGGAACGGAGGAAGTATTTATGTAATTATGAGCAGAAACACAAAAATTACCAAGTCTGATAAATCAAACATGTGTAGACTGGAGAGAGAAACAAATTCCTCGTGAAAAATATGTCAACTTATAATATCTAAACGAAGCAAGAAACCTGGAAAAGGGAAATGACTATGTTTGGTTGGGGTTGGATAACAGGAAATGTAAATTACAAATTTATTGATGCTGTAAACTGCAGAAGATAATGATGAGAAAAAGCAATTTCTGTATTTGTGCATTATGCAAACTAAATGATCCCAGAAATGTACAGTAATAAATGTTCTACCACTTGTAAACAACAACAGGCCAGTCTGGTTGTGCAGCAATTATTTCCACGCCAATTGTGATTGTGAGAAGAATCTCAGACATTATTTACCTTCCGCACAAATCCACTTCATCTTTACCTCAGAACATTCCTGTACGTACTGATTGGTGGCGTTTTGGGCTTCATCCTCATCACCATCCAGTGCTTTTTCCTGGTATCATCATGTACTCTCAGGGGCATCAATGCTGGCAGCAGAACTTCAATTGATAAGAACACCATCTTCTCAGCAGTTCCCCAATGTTCCCAACTCCACCACCACCACCATCAGCTTGGAAACCATGAAGAGTTAGATCCCTTAATATTCATATGCATCAAATGGAGGGAGCAACAGATGGTTGTTTGATATACAGCAAAGGCCACAAACAAAAAGAAGACAGCATAAGCTTACAGAGTTTTTACTTTTGTATCGGTATGACGGATCAGTATAAATCATCTGTCAACGATGGACTTGAAGTTGTGTGCAATTTATGAAACTTAGTTGGGGTCCTTGTTGTTATTCATATTCCGAGTTCACATGCGAAGTTCTTTTTGTAGAAATGGTACCTTTGTAAGTCATTTTTTTTATAGGAGTGACTTTTTCGTCACGGTAAAGGATGTATGACCTTCATAGAGCTTGTTTTATCTTATCAGCATACACACTACAAACTTCATTGGCAGCACGTTCAAATTCTAAGACATTATATAGCAATGGAGAATGCAGTGACTTCTAACATAACTGTGATGTGTGATCCCAATGGTGCCATTGACAAGGATTACCAAATATTTATGTAACTATGAACAGAAAACACAAAATTTACCTAACCATTTACTGGCAACTCCGGTAAATCAAACATGTGTTGACTGGAGTGAGAGAAACAAATTCCTCGTGATAAATATGATGTCAACTAATAATATTTAAACAAAGCAAGAAACCTGGAAAAAGGGAAATGACAATGTTTGGTGGGGGTTGGATAACAGGAAATGCAAATTACAAATTTATTGATGCTGTAAACTGCAGCAGATAATGATGATAAGAACAGGCAATTTCTGTATTTGGTGACCAAATACATGATCCCAGAAATGTACAGAAATAAAGGTTCTACCACTTGTAAACAACAACAGGCCAGTCTGGTTGTGCAGCAATTATTTCCACGCCAATTTTCATTGTGAGAAGAACCTCACATATTATTTACCTTGCACAAATCCACTTCATCTTTGCCTCAGAACATTCCTGTAAGCACTGATTGGTGGCGTTTTGGGCTTCATTTTCATCACCATCCAGTGCTTTTTCCCTTGTATCATCATGTACTCCCAGGGGCAAGGCTCTTCCAGCAAAGGCTCCTACCCAGGGCACTCTCAGTCACAATGTTCAACAGCTTACACGTCCATCGGCAGGATTGACCTCCCATTTTGTTGTATTTGCACAAGCTCAATGTTTTTTTGTTTTTGAATTTTGCACAAGCTCAATGTTGGTCCTAGATAATCTTGTCACTGGTCGCATTATGGGCTTCATCTGCATGACATGCTGAAATAATTCCTTGATGCCATCATAAATGGAGTGACACAGGTTTGCTGGCAACGCTTCCACACCAGCATCCTCAATTGCATCCTTCATAAGCTTGTAGGTGTAAACCCTGGTACGATGCCCACTTTTCGCCATCTCGATCATGAACCGCCTTGCATCCACAACCCGCCCACTCTGTATAGTGAGTGTATAGGAGGTGTATATGTACTTGATATTTCCACCCCGTGTCCCATCGGTACTATCTCCTCATCCACTTAACAGCCTTGTCAACCTCATTCACAGCACCATAATACCCTTTAAAAACGAGCTATATGTAACCTGGTTTGTTGTGCACCCCTTGCTCACCATTTCATAAAACACCTGTGTGCGCGCTCCACCCGGTACGTCTTGCACAGGGCATTGACCAAACAGTTGTAGGTTACGACAGGCTCAAGCCCCTTCTCTCCCTCCTAAGATTAATCCTGTGATTACCGATTGGTGCAGTTTTGGGCTTTCACTCTCATCACCAACCAGTGTTTTTTCCCTGATATCATCATGTACTCTCAGGGCAAGGCTCTTTCAGCAAAGCTTCCAACCCAGTGCACTCTCAGTCACATTCTTCAACAGCTTACACATGCATTAGCACGCCCCTTGGATCTTTCAATCAAAAACCTTTTGTGTGCAGGATCAACCACTCACGGGTCAAGTTTGCACAAGCTCAATGTTGGTCCTAGATAATCTTGTCACTGGTCGCATTATGGGCTTCATCCGCTTGACCTGCTGAAATCTTTCCTTGATGCCATCATCAATGGAGTGACACAGGTCTGCCGGCAAGGCCTCCTCACCAGCCTCCTCAATCGCATCCTTCACAAGCTTATAGGTGTGTTCCCTGGGCAGATGCCCACTTTCCGCCATCTCGATCATGAACCGCCTTGCATCCCCAACCCGCCCACTCTCGTATAGTGAGTGGATAAGAGGAGTATACGTGCTTGATGTCGCCACTCCGTGCCCCTTAGCCACCATCTCCCTCATCCACTTAACGGCCTTGTCAACTCGTTCACCGCACTATAATACCTCACAAATGAGTTATATGTAACCCGGTTTGGTGTGCACCCCTTGCTCACCATTTCATCAAACACCTGATGCGCGCGTTCCACCCGGTACGTCTTGCAGAGGCCATTGATCAAACAGTTGTAGGTCACGATGTCTGGCTCAATCCCCTTCTCCCCCATCCTCCGGAACAGCCTCCCGGCCTCGTAGATCCTTCTCCTGGCGGCTTTCCGACACCCCGTCCCCACCCCGATCCGACAGTACCCGGAAATGAGCACCGTGTACGTGTAGGGGTCAGGCTTGCAGCGCGCGCCAGGCCGCTCCATCTGGTCGAGCAGGAACCTGGCCTCCTGGAACCGGCCGTTCCGGCACAGCGCGGCGAGCAATGTGTTGTAGCACTGCGCGTCCGGGGAGCACCGGAGCTGGCGCGCGCGGTGGAAGGCGGCGAGCGCCTGGCGGTGGAGGCCCTCCTCGCCGAGCACGCGTATGACATCGGTGAGCGTGGCGGTGGAGACGAGCGGAGCGTGCGCGCGGAGGAGGCCGAAGAGCGTGGGGAGCGCGTGGGCGCGGGCGAGGGAGAGCGCGGCGGCGCGGAGTGGGGCCTCGGTGAGCGGGTTGGCGTCGGAGTGGGACCAGTTGAGGAAGGCGAGGGTGAGCGCGGCGACGACGCGCCGGTGGTATGAGGAGGACGGGGAGGGGAACGGCCGCTGCGGGCAGAGGCGGCCCGCGGAGCGCGGGAGGAGGAGGCGCGGGATGGCGGCGAGGAGCGGCGATGGAGGAAGGGCAGAAGCCGCGGAAGGTGGCGCACGGGCGGAGGGTTCGTCGAAGCGGCGGCGCTGGAGGAGCGCAACCAGGAGCTGCGGCACGAGGCGGGACGGCGACGGGGACGGGGAAGAGGACATCGATTGCGGTTTTGGAGTTTGGAGTATTTTTGGCTTTTTCAGGGTCACTCGTGACTCGACAATGCGGCAGCGGTTCGACTTATCGGAAGCCTGGGAAAATAGTGGTGTGGGCTTTCCCTCTTTTCTGCTGTTCTTGCAGAAATGGGCCTTGCTTTTGTTTTGTTTCTAGATTCTTCTGTGAAATCTGTGAGCGATAAGTCTTTTTTTCGGCTTTCCTAAAAAAAAGCCATTTTTTGCTCCCGAGATCCAGCACTCCCTCTTTTTAAAAATAAAAATCATAATCATATTTGTAAGTTAAAAAATGTAAAAAAATTCATTTTTCAATTTTGGGTAGCCTAGATTTCAAAAAAAAAATAGCAACGGTCATTTTGCATGGTTGTAGGATACATCATTGACCACGTCCAAAAATAAAGATTATTTTAAAGCTTGTCAATATGATTTTTGAAAATTATAAAATAAAGAGCATTGAATCTCGGGAGCCAGAAATCTCTGGTCGAGAGATTTTACTAATTTGTACCTGGAAAATCTCCGGTCGAGAGATTGTACTAATTTATACCTGAAAGTTAATCCTATACTTCCACAGTTTTTATTTACCTGGCGTTATGAGTTTTCTTAAGTCAACTTTTTAAAAGTTTACTTATATATTTATATATATATATATTTGATCAAATTTTATAAAATTTGATTTTGACTAAACCCGGATCGCAAGATAATTGTGAACAAAGTGAGTATTTGAAATGTGGTTGGAGTTTGGAAGATGAACATTCCTGGCTTCCTGCCAGGTAAGAGAAGCTCAAGCCATCCCTAAAAAGAGAGAGAGAAAAAAAGAAGCTGAAGCCTTCAACATGTGAAGGTTTGTTCTTTTTTCTTTCTTCCTTAATCAGCTGTCTGGGTTGACATTTCTATGGTTAAACTTTTTTTTTTAGAAACACGGTACAACGCAGACGCTCACATACACGCGCATACACTCACCCCTATGAACGCACACACGCACACCCTACCCCTATGAGCACCTCCGAAAGACTGAGCCGGCGGTTGGGTCTTGAGATTGACGAAGTCACCACGGGCGCCTCGCTGTCGACGGGAACGTCGCCTCTCACTGAAAGAAAATTCCGCCTAAATGAGAAACACCAACGTCAAACCTTGGTTTGAACTCTATGGTTAAACTCTGTGGGAAATCCGTACCAATTTGTAGTTGGAAGTTGATCCCCTATTGAAAGTGTGATTGAAAGATGAATGTTGGTCAGTAAGAAGAGTTGAAGCCTTCAACGGGTGGTTAAGGTTTTGTTACCTTTTCTCCATTCCTTAATCAGCTGTCTCACGGTGACTTGCCTACCAGCCTAGTTTGACAAGTTTGAAGGCGGCCGAATAGTGCTCGCCCGCGTTTGGTCCGACGGTAGCGGCGGTCAACGGGCTAGCAGTGGCGGTCAACGGGCTAGCAGGGCAATAAATAAGGCGACAATACGTGACTATCGGACAAGGAACGATGGTGAAGTTATTGTACCGGCCGTGGGCGTTTTGTTCGGCTTAACTGGATAATGCGTACGGCCGGATCTTTTCCTGAAATATACTCTGGCCGGTCGCCGAACATTCCATCAGGTAGGCTTTTCAGAACTAAATTTTCGAAAGTGACTTTTACTTCTCAGGAATTTTCTCTCATAAGTATATAGTTTTGGTCCTATTTTTCGATTTTCATTTCAAAATAGGATGGTCGAGATAGAACTCATAGGAGGTGAGATTGAATTCCTGCACTATAGGCGTGGCGATCTATATTTCGTAATTCGTGGGAGCTTGGATTGGGTGTTCGTTATGAAAAAAAGCAGGCTGAATGTTGAACGAGTAGAGCGCAGGCAGAAACTAGTTCGTGGGTGCTCGGTAATTTTGCACAAGTTCGTTGCTAATTTATCTCACTTCATCCATGATGGTACTACAAAAATAATTAACCTTTTGTCTCCAAAATTATTTTATTTTAGGGGAAACATAGTTTGTGGGTGCCCCTGTCATGCTCTTATTATACTGCTACGTTCGAAAGGTAACAAAAGGTACATCTGCGAGCATATGGGTCGACACAACCAATCTCTCGGCATCATTTGGGGAACGGGCGCATTGGTCGTCTCATGAACACATTGGCAGCTATACCAAGGACTTGGTGAAACAACTCCGAGAAAACAA
This sequence comes from Poa pratensis, assembly GCA_947311845.1. Lineage (NCBI taxonomy): Eukaryota > Viridiplantae > Streptophyta > Magnoliopsida > Poales > Poaceae > Poa > Poa pratensis. The sequence continues at coordinate 5,598,652 of CAMZMU010000072.1, forward strand.
TGTGAAACTAGAGAAGGTGTACAATATTATATGGATTCTTTTTTTTTTAAATATGGATCATGTATTATTCATGAAGAGGACTTGAAAACTTTGTGTTACACGATTAGCCGCGAGCAGGGGGTGATGATGTTAGGAAAACAACACCTGTTTGATGTAAAATGGGAGCGACATCTCTGAGTTCACATGTACTCCCTCCGTTTTTTAATATAACATGTTTTAGCATTTGTCCACATGCACATGTATACAAATGTATGTAGACATGTATTAGTGTGTATGTTCACTCACTTTAGTATGTATCTAGACAACATGTGTAACACCTAAAACATCTTATATTAAAAAACGGAGGGAGTAGCATTCAAGTGGATTAAGTACATAGCGGGCCATTTAAGCCCCCTCCACACACGGAAGGACCGATCAGTGTGTGTTACGAAAGATTGGTTACCGTGTAATGTAAAAACCATCTGGATTTGGTTCATGTGCGAAGTCTAGCAAATTGCATTAGTAGAGTCTTCACAATCAAACCAGAAGTCGATGACATTGCGCCCATGGCCATTGCCATGGAGGCCGAGGTCATAGGAGTTGAGGAAGATGAATACATGGACGACCGCATAGGGCAAATCACGTTGCACAATTGACCTCGGAAGGGTTGTGGGTTGAGGAAATGGAGGAAGATGCCGTAGTAGGTGTCGACATGAACTGGAAACTTCAATTTGTTGCCTCTCCCTCACGGAGGAGAGCATGCAGACAACATCCGCGTTCTCTAGAGCTGTGCACGTAGACTCACCCCCTTATACGCCAAGACTCTAACTACCGCTGCGCCGACGAGGAACACTGGTAGTAGCTGCCGCCATGAATAGGCACATGGAGCCGCCGGTCATCCGTGGCGGCGCCGCGGTGCTAGTGTTGGGCGGCACAAGGCGGGAGGAAGGTGACGACTTTTTTATGTGTTTTGAGCTTTTTGTTTGATATTTAGATTTTCTAATTGGACTGACATGTGGGACCCAGTCCACCTCAGGAACTTGCTCATGTTTAAGCCCTCACAAGTGGGTCCCGTTTATCAGTTCTCGTGTCAATTCACGTTCTAGCTACGTTTAGTGTTTCTAGTTTAAAAATAGAAATATATGGTGGATTTCTGACCTAAAAATCAAAAGTGGTATTATTTGCTAAATTTGGCACAAAATAGTGGTTTTATACTATTGTTAACTCGGGTAAAGTACTCATCGCTTTCAAGGCTTCAAAAAACAACACAACAAGGATCCACGAGCGTGGAGTTCTCGCCGCCCCGATTTCTTTTCTCCGACTTCGCTTTACTGGCGGCAGTGCCAAAGTCCTGGGACCATATCAAACAACGCCCACGGTGCATCCCAAGAAGCCACACCTTGGAACATCGGAAAGTTACAGCATCTAACGACGCCATACACTTGTATTGTGTGTAAATTAAATTCTCTCCTCAATTTCGTCTACACACGTCATAACCAATTCCTCTCTGTCGTCTGTGGTTCGTATATAAACTACCGCGGCAACAGTGGAAACCTCTCAGACAAGAGTCCATAGCTCTCAGACGGCCGGGGATCGACGAAGCACATCAAAGCCTTGAGTTGCTTAGCCCCGAGCTTAGGTTCATGGGAGACACCACGACAATGGCCACGTCGCCGTTCCCGACGGTGGACAAGTGCTCTTCGGTGGACCGGAGCGGCGACACGGTAGTGGCCGACCTCGACGGCACGCTCCTCTGCGGCCGTAGCTCGTTCCCGTACTTCGCGCACATGGCGTTCGAGACCGGCGGCGTGCTCAGGCTAGTTCTGCTCATCCTGCTGGCGCCGCTCGCGGGGCTCCTCTACTACTTCGTGTCCGAGTCGGCCGGCATCCAGGTGCTCATCTTCGCGTCCACGGCCGGCGTCAAGGTCGCCGACGTCGAGGGGGTGGCGCGTGCGGTGCTGCCCAAGTTCTACTGCTCCGACCTCCACCCGGAGTCGTGGCGCGTCTTCTCGTCGTGCGGCCGCCGGTTCGTGCTCACCGCCAACCCGAGGATCATGGTGGAGGCGTTCCTCAAGGAGTACATCGGCGCCGACGCCGTGCTCGGCACGGAGCTCCTGGTCTGGGGCGGCAGGGCCACCGGGCTCGTCCGCTCCCCTGGCGTGCTCGTCGGCGAGAACAAGGCGGACGCGCTACGGAAGGCGTTCGGCGACGCCACGCCCGAGATCGGCCTCGGTGACAGGAAGACTGACTACCCGTTCATGCGGCTGTGCAAGGAGGGGTACGTGGTGCCCCCGACGCCGAAGCTCAAGCCCGTGCCGCGGGAGGACCTGCCCAAGCCGGTGATCTTCCACGACGGCCGCATCGTCCAGAAGCCGTCGCCCACGCTCGCGCTGCTCACCGTGCTCTGGATCCCTATCGGGTTCCTTCTCTCCTGCCTCCGCATCGCCGCGGGCTCGCTCCTGCCGATGCGCATGGTGTACCACGCATTCAGCGCGCTCGGCGTGCGTGTCACCGTTAAGGGCAACCCGCCACCGCCGGCCAGCCGTGAGACTGGCCAGACCGGCGTGCTCTTCATCTGCTCACACCGCACCCTCCTCGACCCCATTTTCCTTTCCACCGCCCTCGGCCGGCCAATCACAGCCGTCACCTACTCGGTGTCGCGGCTGTCGGAGATGCTGTCGCCCATCCGCACAGTGCGGCTGACGCGTGACCGCGCGGCGGACGCGGCCATGATCCGGCGGCTGCTCCAGGAGGGCGACCTGGTGATCTGCCCCGAGGGCACGACATGCCGGGAGCCCTTCCTGCTGCGGTTCTCAGCGCTATTCGCGGAGCTGACGGACGAGATCGTGCCAGTGGCAATGGAGAACCAGATGAGCATGTTCCACGGCACGACGGCGCGCGGCTGGAAGGGGCTCGACCCCTTCTACTTCTTCATGAACCCGAGCCCGGGGTACGTCGTCACCTTCCTCAACAAGCTCCCGCGCGAGCTCACCTGCAAGGGCGGCAAGACCAGCCACGAGGTGGCCAACTACATCCAGAGACTCATCGCCTCCACGCTCTCCTACGAGTGCACCAGCTTCACCAGAAAGGACAAGTACAAGGCGCTCGCTGGGAACGACGGCTCCGTCGTGTCCAAGCCCAACATCGACAAGAAGAAGTTCATGGGTTCCTGAAGTCTAATTAATGACAGATCGCTCACCAATGAAAAGACATACTACTCCATAGCCAGGAGACAAACTCTACATATGCCTCCTGTTTCCATTATTATTCTGATGTATGCTGCTACTGTACTATTTTGTTCAAATCTTGTATTTCTCAGCTCTACAATAACATGTTTGGGAAATCACCTGAGTATGAGCTCTGAAGGTTTTGTATACAACTTATCTCTACTACTTATAAAAGAGCAAACATTTTCTTTTCTAAAGCCACCCCACAAATGTACCCCGCTTGATTTGCACCGTCAGATTAGCCCCAGATAACCAACGCTAATGGTAGCTATTAACATAATCCCGAGTCCAGTGTGCAATTAGCAATTTACGGCGACGGACGAAAACTCTGCCAACCCCAAAGGAATTCCATGCCCGCGTCCAACGCCTCCTTAATTAACGCAATAATCACTACTCCTTGCGCGTGACTCTTCTTCCCCTGGCCACATGGTTGCCCTGCCGGCCTGCCGCCGCCCTGCACGCCGCCGCCGCCTTGCACACGAGAACGCCTCCTCTCAGAGGAGTCCTCTGCATCCTCTGGCCGCTCTTTCCCTACACCTGCATCCCGCACGCCCCAGCCTTTATCCTCTCCACGGCGTTACCTTCGCCGTCGAATCGTCCTTCACACCCCAAGATTGCCGCGTCGTCGCCGATCCGCCATTTTTTCTCCCGTATTCGCTGCCAGCATGACAGCCAAGTTCTTATCTCATCGTTGGCCACGTCGTGGCGTCCAGGAGGACTGCCTCCGCCGTCAAGTCGTCCTCCTCTGTCCTCTCCCCGTTTCCGCTGCCAGCAGAACAGAACTGTCGTCACGAGGCCTTACTACCGAGGGCTCACTGTCTCGCTCCAGCTCTACCCAAGGGCTGCCGACGGGCGCCTACGCGATGAGGCGAGAGCTGTGTCCGGGACGTGCTGATCCCTCTGCCTCGGGTGGATCGCCGTCGTCTCTCCGTTCGCCGTCAAGGTACAAACCGTGGGGGAAAAATCCCCTAATCTTGCTCGCTATCCTGATTGTGTCGTCACCCGTGCGTAGCTCGCTATGGAAGGTTTATTTACTGCAGGTTAGGGGCTACTTTCTGAGTAGGAGATTCATGTATAAGAAGTTCTGACGGTGATTAATTCTTCATTTGCTGGAACCTGGAGTGTTAGGAGCTTCTATGCAGAAGTTCGGACTTGGTACGGTGATTAATTCTACATAAGTATGTCCATCAATTTGTGTAGCGGCCATACCAAAATCCATTAAATAAAGTTGATTTCTATGATTTCGTGCTCTTGCTAAACGGTGAAGTTTTCATGCTCTAAAAAATTCCTGTACATAAATTGGTTCTCACTTTTTCTCATGGCATTTTATCATCTCATGATTTATTGATTGTCTTTCGTTGATATATCTGTTTAGAAAACGAATTATTAGATTTTGGAGAATTATCGAGGTATGCCTACTGCCAAGTATGCTCTCAGAAGTACAAGATTCAAGAGATTTTCTATTTTGTCAGAAGTGGGTGTGCCGACTGACAAGTATGTTCTGAAAATTGGTCAGTTATTGCAGCTAACTCATATACTCCATGAGCTTGGTATTAGGTTTAACAAAACATAACAATCGGCTGGACTTACAAATCGGTTCACAAGGTTCTTTCTGGATAGTAGTTATGGTTTAATACATTGGAAACATGTATGATTATTTGATTCATGAACAAGACAAATCTGTTCTGCACTTCTAGATTCAGGCCCAGAGATTTGTCTTTACTTCTATTAACATGTGATGATGAAAACTTAGACCATTGAATGTTTGTTGTTGATGTGAAGGTACTTAATATGAACAGAAAACTAGGTTTCTAAAGAACAATGGTGTTATGTCTGTTAATAGCCTTCGATATATGTTTTTGCGTTACAGTCTTGTAAGTCTATTTCAAAGAGCTATGGATGTACGTACCAGCTGCCGTGGTTCAACCAAATATTAATGTGTGAGCAACAAGAAAGCGGGAAGAGTATCTACTTTCCTTTTTGAGGTATTTCTTGTTAATTTTACAGCTCCAGCAGAAGCTATTTTCGCACCTAAATTCCCATATACAGAGATAGTTCTTGTGTACTTCTTGTCCATTTCCTAATGCTATAATTAGGGCAGGGTGACGGTTGTTCAGACATGACGCTTTAGTCATCATGAGATACAGTTTATCTCCTTGGACTATAAGAAACTTGCAGTTAGCTGGAGCATTGTAAAAATTATAATTTATGTCATTAGTTACATCTGAAATTGTGCTTCGTGTTGGAGAGTGCATCCCAGTAGATATTTTTACTGTCTATGTGTCGGTCTATTTATTTCCCTTTATTTCGTAGCTCCACTTGTTTTTATTTCATGTACATCATAGCAAAGTGAAATAGGCAGAAGGTTATTTTTGGTTTGGCATGGTTTTGAAACGGATATAGATCCACTATATCTTTTGGCTTCTTGCATTTTGTATTCCTGGCATTGCAAAATTAGTCTTACAGGTATAAGTGTCTAGCTCTGTAAATAATCATTTTCAACTGAATAAAGACTAGATTAGATGACAGGAATAGCTAGATGAAATACTTATAATTTCTCTAAAAAAAGCAGGCGCTCCGTAATTAATTCCAAAGAACAAAGGCGAGGGTACAACAGCTTAGATCAATTTGATTGTGCAGAACAAAAGAAAGGCTACATATTTTTTTCGCTGGATTTTGGTCTGCCATGTTTCTAGAGATACTGATTACTGAACATAATCTTCTGAAAAGAAGACTCTTTTTTTAGCCTGGAAACAATATGCTATAACAAGTGAGAATTCTCTACATGCTTTTAAGTGTCGTCTATTCGTATGTATTCTGTGTACAACATCAACAATGTCATGTGTGCGTATTCTGTGTACAACATCAACAATGGCATGTGCGCGCGTTACTTTAATACGAACCAGGTATGAGTTGGTTGCCTTGCTAGCGCAATGATTCCCTACCCATGTTCAGAGGAGGTAATAAGATGTTTGAAGGCTTGGTGGAGTCACTCGAAGCACATGGCTATCTGCTCGAGAGCATGGCGTAATGTTGACAACTTGATTTTCAAAATTCGGATGTAACTGAATGTTGTTTATGGTTCTAGGTAGAATGGTGTCTCACTTTTGATTCCTACTTCGTCTTGAATATTTATTTTTGTTTTGTAGGAGCATGAATTTTGGTTGTCAATTTTTAAGACGTGCACTGCACGTGCACACTGACATGGTTCATTATGATACACTTTGGATATTAAATTATGCAATGTGTGTGGAATGTATGTTGTTCACACATATTTACATGGTTTAGTCATGAAATATTTTGCTTTGGTAACGAAAAACTCAGTAGGCGATTATTTTATAGACGTGCATTGCACGTGCACGACTACTAGTAATGATGAAAAGAAAGATTTCCATATCAAGAAATTTAGCTTGGAAGAATGAAAGGAAGCACAATTAATGGAATGGCAAAAAAAAAAACAAGCCGTAGCCCCAGATGGCTTTAATGCAGAGTTTCGTCGAAAAACTGAGATCTGGTTAAAATGACTTACATCAACTGGTTGGAAGATTTTGAGGAGAACAAACTTGATATTGCAATGTGGTGTTATTTCGCTCATTCTAGTAAAAGGAAAGGATGCTGACAAGACCCGGAAATACATGACTCAAAAGAGGCAATAGCATGGGCCATACAAATAATCGCCTAGCATGTGCAAATTCATACAACAAGTTGAAAATTGGTGTGGGTGGGTACAACAACTTGTCCTATGGGTGTAAAACTGGTACAATTCATGACAAGGTCACTCGTGGGAGGAACGGCAGTCAAGCATGGCTTCCATGGCGCCGTCGTCTATGCCGTAGCAAGCTATGTACATGCGGATATTTGTATGACCATTGCTATTATCTCTAAAAAAATGGTTAACACGATCATTCAGGTTGATGGGTGTGTAGTAAAAGTTTCTCAAACAATATTCATTGACGGGAGGTATATATTGGAAGGGGGTACTAAATGAGGTGCAATATATACCTCCCTTTAATGATTGGGTAATGAAAAATTATTCCCCGCAAAAACAAAAAACAGGGTAATGAAAATATATTACTACGGGGAATATGGATTATATTAGAGTCAATGGGAAAGTGAGATCTTAATTAAATGCCCATCCGGGTTTGAGACTAGGGACCCACTTGCTCATATTCTTTTTGATATAGTTGGGTGTTTCATCCGTTCTTATAGAGACAACACACAAAATTAAGGTCTACTTACAAGCTTGTGTTGACATTTTGCTGACAATGATATAGCCATATTACAATACGTAGATGTTACTATACTCTTGTTGCAGGATGATTTGCATTAGGCGAAAAACCTAAAAAAATCTAGCTTTTTGAACTGATGACTAGCCTAAAATTAACTTTTAGAAAAGTGAAATATTTCTTAATAATACGCATTCATGAGGAAACAAAATTTTGAACAAATTTTCGCATGCAAAAGTGGGTGGTGCCTATGAAATATTTAATAATACGCATTCATGAGAAAAGAATTAGGAATAGTGAGTGAAAAACTATTTGAGAATAAAATGGAAAGCACACGTAAAAAAAGAGAGAATAAAATGGAAAGTAAATTTGGATACTGGCAAGGAAACGGCTTCCTATTTGTAGAAAAACTTATTTGATTAACTGCTCTCTATCAAGTATGCCTATATGTTATCCTTTTACATAGTGCCTCAGGGGCCAAAAGAAAACGTGGATAAACATAGATCTAGGTTCTTGTCGGTGAGGATAAAAACAAAATAAATACCATTTAGTGAATTGGTACATTGTCTACCTACCAAAAGATCGATGTGGGCTTGATATTTTGAATTTATACTTAATCAATATCACCTTACTAGCTAAATTGTTGTTGATGGAATGTGGCAACAGATTTTAGGAAGAAAATATCTCTCTTCTAGAACTCTTGGGAAAGTGGAGGCCAAACCTAGTGCTTCTCATTTGTGGCAATGTTTGATGGAGGTTAAAAAAATATTGACCTTCTTGTCTAGTTGAATTTGGTGATGGAAAACACAATATTAGGGAGGACCACTCCCTCCGTGATCATCCATTATTTGAAAAATTTCCCGGACTTTATTCTACATCTCTTGATCGGAATATACTGTCACAGATGCTTTTGTTGTGGGGTTTAGAAACCACAAATTTAGAAGATATTTTCTCGATGTATGGAGAGAACAATGAATGTGTTTGATTGGTGTTTGCAAGGAGATTGCATTGTTCGAGTAACCAGATAAGTTAATATTGAAATTCAAACACCAGAATCTTTAATGTCAAAAAGAATTACCCAGCGTTACAGAATTATGGTTTGGTACCTTATAGTTTTATGTGGAATATTAAAATATATATTAGTGTTAAAAAACTATTTGGTTGGTGCCCAAAAACAACATTCTGGCAAGAGATATCTTCTTGCAAAGAGGGGTTTCATATGCTAGGAATTGTCTTCTTTGTGGAAGTAATGAATCGATAGACAATCTTTTTTTTAACAAGCAACGTATTTATGGAATGTAGTAAGTGTTTCATTTGGTTTCAATCATACTTCCGCCAACGTTCAAGAATGTGTTAATGTAGGTCTTAAGCGGCTGCGAGGACTGAATGTGCTAATGTTGTAGTGGGATTGTTGCGGTGTTTTGGGGAATTTGGAAAAACAGAAATGTGGCGTGCTTTGAAAAAATTGGCATGATGAACCTATATTTGTGATTTCCATTGAGTCTCAACCCTGACTGGAACATCTACATGGAGAAACCCAAGCCTCTGAGCAGCACTACCATAAAATTACACAAGGGTATTGCTTAAACCATCGAGGAAAAATGATGTTGTGATCTATCAAAGCAGACAAAGAATGATTTCCGCCTCACACAATTGCCAACAAAGTACCCTGGATCGCCATAGTTAAAGAAGATCAAAATTGCAATTATTGTTGTTGTTGGAAATGTTGTTGTTGCTGAAATTGTTGTCTCTCTTGAACTTGTTCTGGATGGGCTTGATGAATGTTCTGTTGATATTGCTCGCAATCACCCTAGAATTGATGTTGTTGTTGCGCCTTCTGTTATAAATTTTTCATACGAGGAAGGTGCTGAGGTCGACCATGCTCCTCTCGCGTCCTTGATTCCCATCAGCCACAGGAGCACGTACGTGGATTTTCCGTTGACCTCTAGAAGATTCAGTATAGTGTTCTAGAATATGAAAGTGCTCCTCTTAGTAGATCTAGAGCAAGCTTATTGATAATCTTGGGTCGAAGCACATCAACATAGTCATTAACATTTCATATATCATCAAATTTTCTATTGCCATCACAATCTTATAAACTTAATTCATGGATTGGCTGAGAGTAGTAAGTTTTACCGGCAGACACCTTCTATTGTGTGGACAAGGAAAATTATCCATCAGAGTTTTCAAATCATCATCATCGGGCATAAGGTCTCAATCATCCTCTCATGTATAGTCAACATGTGCGGATTAACATGTGAATGAGTTAAAATTGTCTATTTATCCTCATAATATTCCTACCCATTATGCATACTAAACGAATCACTATGTGAAATAATTGTAACTGGATTCAACTACAACTATATCAAAGTGTTTTCAGTAACCATCTCAGTGTTATTTTTTCAGATGTTCATTGATCACTTCTAACGAACCAATAGAGATTCCACTCCACCAAAAGGACCACTTTTATTTTAAGAGTCCCGCACATTTAGAAAGGAGTAACCAGGTAGCCCTGTGTATGATTTTTGTCAATATCCATGTTACCTTCATTATCTTGTTTTCCATACCCATTCTCAAGATCAACAAATTTACCATATTCATCATTGTATATCATCACAAGGAAATTCATCATTAGTTGTTTGTTCAAATCCTCCAAATTAAAAGCCACGAAGGAACAATTTCCTTTTCATTTAGTCAACCTTTCTAAAGGGATTTGGGCAGGATCTGTACGCGCAATATTTAAATCTACTTTGCCATAGAAAATCTTGAGTTGTTTGTTCCATTCCACATCAACAAGAATCCCAACGAAAGGGTAACATGAGCAAAAACTTTTGGGCACACCATTTAGAAGGGATCTCCTTAACCCATACCCATGTTTCACGTAGTTTATTATATGATTCAACATATCCATCCCATTTACTTCACAGTAACATCCTCCTTGTCCAAATCAAAAGTAGAAAATTCTATAATCTCCTCATTCTTCTTCCAAGGAAAGAATATAGTTAACAAGATAGGTTTTATCACTAATTTCCTAATCTATCAAGAACGCCTTTTGCTTTCAGAGAAGATATTGGTGAGATTCTATTCTAAGTCAGCCATAGTAAGAACGTTCACCACACCACAATTTTTAAAGTTAATTCGTTGAGTCTCAACCCCAAATGGAACATCTACATGTAAGAAACCCTAACCCCTGAGAAGCACTACCAAAAAGTTGCACAAGGATATTGCTTAACCCATCAAAGATAATTATTAATGTTGTGATCAATATCAAAGCAAATAAAGCAGAATTTTGGCCTCACACAGTTGCCAACAAAATGCCCTCCATTGCGACAGTTAAAACAAATCACACCATCATACCTCGTTTCCAAGGGTTGCTTAATTGCCATCTTGATTCAATACTTGAGGTTATTGCAAACGATCTCCGGGAACTAGCGCCGACTCCTTCTCATCACCATTATCATTCTAAACTTAAACACACGTATTGGGCAACTTGACGGAATTGTTGTTGCTGAAATTCCATCTGATTAACATGTTGTTGTTGTTGGAACTACTCTAGTTACTCAAAATGTTGTTTTGTTTTGACTTGTTTCAGTTGAGCTTGATGGTTATTATGTGGATACTGTTGGTCGCCACATTGTAATTGATGTTGTTGTTGTGACTGCTACTACAAATTTGTCAGGCGAGGAAAGGGCCGCACTGTTGAGGTTGACCACACCCTGATGACGTGGAAACACACGTTCGTTGGGAGACCCCAAGAGGAAGGTATGAAGTAGTGCAGCAACAATTTTCCCTTAAAATCTACCAAGGTTATCGAACCAGTAGGACTTGGAAGAGATTCAACACGGTGTCAGCGGCGCTGTTACGATCACTGACATGGACTTGCACACAACACAATCAAAGTATTTTGCCCAACGAAACAGGAAGGTTGTCAATCTCCCCGGCTTGCTGAATACAAAGGATTAAACGTATGGTGTGGAAAGTAATGATGAGTGCAAAAAGGAACAGCGAGGAAATAAATACAGAGCATGGTAGAAACGGTGTTTTTATCAGTGTGGAATAAAGGACCGGGGTCCACAGTTCACTAGTGGTGTCTCTCCATAAAACAGATAAATATGTTGGGTAAACAAATTACAGCTGGGCAATTGACAAAGTGCAAATGCATGACAATGCAAGATATGATAAGAACATGTTCATTGTTAGATCTATGGGCATTACATAAATATACATAGACCACTTACTAGCTGCATCTATGACTAATAATCCACCCTCGGGATAGCTTTCGTGTCTCCCGTGAGTATTAAGTTGCAAGCAACAGATAAAAGCATTAAGCAAAATGTGTAATGTAAACAATGCATATGACATATAGACACATCAAAGTTGTTTTCTCCCTAGTGGCAACAGCACATCTACAGCCTTAGTCATTTCTGTCATCTCGAGCCCAGGCTTCTAGAGGCATGAACGCACTATCTAGCATAAATACCCCCTTTTGCAGTCATTAGCATCTACTTGGCCAAAACATCTACTAACAACGGAGAGCATGCAGGAACATAGATAAAACATGGATATAAATAGATGAACAAACTTGATCATAACTTCACAATTCATCGAATCCCAGCAAACACAACATATAGCATTATATAAAGATGATCTTGATCATGTTAGGCAGCTCACAAGATCTAAACATGATAGCACAAGGTGGAGAGACTACCAACTAGCTACTGCTATGGACCCGCAGTCCCGTGAAGAACTACTCACGCATCACTCTGGAGGCAGGCATGGTGATGAAGAGCCCTCCGGTGATGATTTCTCCTCCGGCAGGGTGCCGGGAAGAACTCCAGAACCCTCCCGAACTAGAGTTGACGACGACGGCGGCGACAGAACTTTTCGTGGATTTCTGATAGGGTATTTAGGGTTTCCCGAATAGATGCAATTTATAGGCGAAAGAGGGGCACCAGGTGGGCTAGGCGGCGCGGGGCTGCGCCGTGGGCCCGCCTCCTCTCCTGGGCTGCCTCCTGGTCTTCTCCTTCGGACTGGTGCTTCGTTCCCGTGCAGAAATAAATCAGGTAAATTGGCGTGCCTTTTGAAGAATATTTTCAGAAGAGAATTTCTGAAACAAAAAGACAGCAGAAAACAGGAAATTGCACTGTGGCATCTTGTTAATAGGTTAGTCCCAAAAAATGCATAAAACTGATATAAAGTGTAAATAAAACATGTGGTATTTAATATATATAACAGGCATGGAACATCAAAAATTATAGATACGTTTTGGACGTATCACACCCCCGCTTGTACCCTTGATTCCCATCCGCCAAAGGAGCACACTGAAAGATATCCTGAATGGTGGCTCAATTGTTACTACTCCAGATATCTAGGGCAAAAATGACTTGTTTCTTTTAGGAGGAATGGAGTGGATTCGAAAAATGGGTTGCCATCATTTTGGGAAAATCAATGTTGGATGGACAAATCATGACGACTCCAACATAGGAAGGAGGAGGAAGCGACCATAGATCACCACGTGAATGAAACCACCCAAAGTCATCGAGAAAAATCCGCAATACTTCTCATGGGGAGCATGTGTCCCAAAGGAAACCGCCATTGACACCATAGTCTTTGAATTTGGCGCCGTCCCATCATGAACCAACAAAGCAAATTGGTTTTGGTGAAGAGAACCGCTTGGTATCTATTGGATTTTCCCGCTCCTCCCTTTGTGTTCCTTTCTTCAAGGCAAGGGGATGATGATGAGTCGGTCAGGAAATTATAGCATTTCAATAAAATTTCAAAAAAATAGAATTCACTAGTTCCCTCGAATTCCAACCTTTTTTTAAAGTATATCCTGTATTCATCTCATAACATTATTTGGGATACAAACGCCTACAGGCGGCTCGATCAACCATAAGTGACGACCAACATCAAGCCCTCGCGAAAATATGGCTTCCAACACTTACGGGTCTTCTATTCCTTCGAACACCACACCAGAAGCTCCAATTATAATCTGCTGCGTTGCTTCTAGCGAACACAGCAACCGCTGCCATTCCATCCCTATTACTAACAGCAACATCAACATTCAGTTTTGCACAGCCGGTAGGGGAAGCAATCCAAATCGGTGCAGCCCATCTCGGCAGATTAGGTGTAGCTCCACTGCTAGACTCCTGAGCCGTCCTCAACTCAGATAAGAATCTTTCTACGAAACATTTAGTAGAGAGAGGGCTTATAAGTTACTCCCTCCGATCCATATTAATGGTCTCAACATTGTCTAGATACGGATGCATTTAGTCTAAACACTTAACTAGATACATCCGTATCTAGATAAAGTTGAGGCCATTAATATGGATCGGAGGTTGTACTAAAATCTCAGTCATCTCATGCGACGGCATCTTCTCATTCAGCTCAAAGATTCCAACTAATACGTTGGTTGATTTGGTATCACAGCCCCAACTGGAAACGACCTAGGTTACATCCAAGGTCCGTTTAACAGTATTATTTGGTTTAGATAGTCTCGATCAGCACACCATCCATGGACACAATAAGAAAAGGATGGGCAAAGGAACAGCTGAACAAATAGAATAAACAATAAGGCAACAGTTCCATCAAATAACGACGGGCATGAACATAGAGCTGCACGCTCAGCATTCTTCAACCATTGGGAAAACAAGCAAACCTCGCCAGCAGCAACATTGAAAGATGATTACAGGATAACTTGGGAAAAGCATTGTGTTCACAACCAAATCTCGCGCTCAGGGGAAACAACAGCTAAGAGACCCACACGACCGACGGCTTCCAACACAAATTCCTCAGATAACTTCACTTTCCCCTGATATTATAAGGCATGCATTTAGGTAGCACCAGAAGCCCATGGAACTTCCTGCCCGTGATCAGTACCCTCGCCCACGGGCTATTCTTCCGCGTCCCCTTCCACCATATCCCCCTCTTCCACCTTCATATCCGCCCTCCCACCTTCGTATCCGCCCCTTCCGCCTTCATATCCGCCCCTCCCAGCAGGAGCCTGATCATATCCCCTTCCGCCTTCATATCCACCCCTACCAGCGGGAGCTTGGTCATATCCCCTTCCACCTCCGTAGCCCCTTCCTACAGCAGGAGCTTGGTCATATCCCCTTCCACCTCCGTAGCCCCTTCCTCCAGCAGGAGCTTGGTCATATCCCCTTCCACCTTCGTATCCCCTCCCAACGGGGGCACCACCACCTCGGCCACGTTCATACCCTGCATGCAGAGACATATGTTGAGGACAATTTTACAAAGTGTTCTTGTCACTTCTAGATACAATGGCACATTAAAGAAAAAATCAACTGTAATTGCTCCAAAAATAACCCTCAAAAGAAAGTTCACATGGTCGTGATATTTAGGACAGTAGATTACATTGCAAACTAACAGGCAACAGAGTATCTCCAAAAAGTGACACCTCAACTGGACAACCTGGAACCTTTTTTACATTGTATAAACAGCTACACAAGTATATGCATGCCAGATCACAATCCCAAAAGGCACTGCCGCATGAGATTTTTTTTGGGTATTCATGAGTTATTTATTTGTTCAACATACATTGTGATTTTAAGTGCCAAGGTAAGAATTCAATGTGTAAGGCTCATGCTACACAATATCAGATGCATCTTATTATGGAATACCAGATCAGAGCATTAGTTCATAAAGTACTCAATCGGGGAAGACGATTATGTTATAACAGGCATACCGCCACGGTAACTCCAATTGCCTCTTCCACGGATACCACCCCGTCCTCGGTTATATCCACCATTTTCTGGTTCAATAAAAAAACTGAGTTTCCATTTTTCTAAAATAAGCAAGATCAGCAATAGAACTTTACAAGTTACCAATATATACCTTGGTAGTTTCCTTGTCGGCCTTGGTTGTAGCCATATCCACCACCATACCCACCTTGATTATCATAGTACCCACCATCCTGGTTGTATCCGCCTTGATTATCATAGTACCCACCATCTTGGTTGTACCCACCTTGATTGTATCCACCTTGATTGTACCCACCTTGGTTATACCCACCTTGGTTATTTCCGTATCCATAACCTCCTCTACCCCAACCCCTACCACGTCCGCGGCCCCTTCCTCTGCCACGACCCCGCACATAGGAGTCTAGCAAAAACATGATGATGATAAGTTTGAGTAACTGAAGTAAAACAAACAGTGCCAACTATGACTATTTTACCTTCATAATCAGCTGGTGGCTGGCGAGGTTGACGCAACGGTGGTGGTGCCTGCTGAAGGCGCTGCTGTTGCCTGGGCTGTTCAACATTAGATGGGGTTTGGTACCTACAAGAAAATGTATTAATATTCCAAATCTGTAACATGATCCATGCACAATGACCTTGTAAATTAGAAACGTAATCTGCATACAGCAACAGGAATCCTAAGATAATAACGGACATACATCCACCTTACCCTGGGGAGTTTTGGTCCAGATCTACTGGAGACAAAGTTATTGAAATCATTGAAACATGTCGAGTCATCTCCAGTCTGCAGAACAAGAAACCATTGAAATAAATTAGAATCCTCGGTGCAACGAAAACTCAAGTGATGACAGGACGGTAGAAAGAAAAATAAACTTACGGGACAAGGCCTTCTTCAATAGGTTCCCAGACATCAGTTATGCTGACAGAACTGATGTTGGTATCTTGGTACAACCCAGGGATTCTTTTCTGTTTCCAAGAAAGCTGTCAAATATGGTTCTGTACAATGCGACATACATGAGAAAAACAAAACTGAAGAATTACCTTAATAATCTCTGTGACAGCAACAGACTTGCTGATTGCCTGTCCCATGGCTTTCAGAACAATCTCGTTAATCTTTCGATCCTGATTCAAAATATTAAATATTAAACAAGAGACAAGAAGCAAACAATAAAAATATATCGGCCAGTCAAATTATTATGTCACAGGGACTACACAACGAGCAACAAAATACACAGAATAGACTTCCAAATCTTTCACACCAGCATCAAATTCTGCACCCTTTGGTAGACATCCTACACTACAGCATCCCACGTAACATAAATGCAATTGAATGCATCCAAGGGGTAAGTGACAGCAAAACTAACACCCCACTCCACTGCACCCAATCGCAATAGGCTAGCACGTTTTACAAATGATCTCCAACTGCAATCACCAGGTACCACAGACTTCACAATCTCGCCGTTAGACATGTGAAATTACGTTTCTAAAGAATTAGCAATTGAAGACACCAAAGCATACAAAAGTATGCCCTACATTGCTGAATTTCTATCACCGGTATGCAACCAAAATCCGCACAAACATACCAGATTGATGCCTTAACGTTGACAATCTCAACCCAACGGCGCGTACATAGGAATCTCGATATCCAACACATCAGACCAGATTTACAATGAATTAAAGTGCTAAAGCACACCGAGTTGAGCCATCCATCCCAGTATTATTCCAAAACAACAACAAATAAGTGCCCATTCATCCAAAAACCATATGTCAACATCGAATTCGTGCGGCAATCAGCGGAGTATAAATCTAAGAAAACCTGTTCAGCACAACCTCGCCATGACATTAGACCAAACCAAACTAGCCGTACGAATCGGTCCACCTCTGAACCAAACGGGTGAAAGCACACCGCGACCACCAACACGCGCAGATTCGAATCAACGCACACACGGAAACCGACAGGACGGGGACGGAAGGCCAGACCTGGAGGAGGGAAGTGGCGTAGGAGACATAGTTGCGGATAAGCCCCTGGGCGGTGATTCGGATCTCGTTCTCCGCGATGGCGGACTCGGGCCGCGGGCGCTCCACCCTCTGGTACCTGTCCATCTCGGCTCTCCCGGCGCCGGCCGCCGCTTGGTCGCCCGGCGGGTGGTAGGGTAGATTGGGTTTGTGGGAAGGGGGATTTGTGAGGGGTGCGGCGCGAGGTGGGACGGAGGTGGTGCGGAGGGGCTAAAACCCTAGGCGGAGGCAACGATACGTGCGCGCTCGTGGGGCGGACGGAGGGCTCGGCTTGCACGAAACCGAGCCTTTATTTTTCTAGGGACGAGAAAATTATGGGAATCGATCGGCAGGTCCTTCGGAGTTATGGTTTTGGGCCGTTTCCAGGCCAGGCGACCGGCGTAGGTTCTAGAATCAGAAGACGAGTAGGTTTCCAACTGTGCGGTCAAGGAAACTTTCCGATTTCTTTTCTCTTTAAGGACCAAATCCGGATGCGGTATTGTGAGGAACTCAGGAATTCGTCTTCGAAAAAGGTGAACATAAAAACGCAAGAAATTTCCGTAGACTCATAAACAAGCTCAAAACCCTTTGTTTCAAAAAAAAAAAAAAAGCTCAAAACCCTTTCTGCGCTGCTGTGTAAAGAAAACAAAACTAATGACACAAGCAAGCAGCACTTCTCTTGGGCTGCTCTAAAATATTCCTGGAGGGACTAGCGGATGACTAAGATAAATTTGATGGAAGTATCCCAAGCATGATTCTTGTTTATTAAAGCTTTAAGTTTGTGGTTGTCTGTAACTCTCTTTTGTAGACTCTCATCTCTGTCTCACATATGCGATCAAGTACACCAAAGTATTCATTGGAGCGATCGTGCTTCTCTAAAGCTTACTACTCCCTCTGATCCTAAATAACTATCATCAGTTATGCTAAGAGTTATATGTTCTTAGTTTACTTTCCACGACACTTAAAGTGGATCGGACGGAGTAGTAGAAAAGAACTGAGCTTGAATTTCAAATGAGCCACATTGATAAAGTACCTCCACGTTCACTCTTGTTCATTGGAGCGACCGTGCTTCTCTAAAGCTTTGTTCAAAAAATAATCTCCATATTCATTCACATCACTCTAATGTAAAACTCCACCAAAGATCTTGTTTTTTTGTGTGTAGTTTCTTTAACATTGTGCCTTATCAATCTTCTTGTTTCAGTTCTTTACATTCTCGTTGGGACAACCTAGATCATGTCTTCCGCCTTCCAGTGACTAATTTCTTGGACACCAAGTTCTTTACCTAGCTCCATGTCATTCGCATTGAGTCTAATGCACATGTTTTACTATGATATCCTTTTTGTCGAGCCCTTTGTAGCTTGATAGACAAGCATGTCCGTAGCGGATACCATATAGAAGGCAAACTGTAATTTCTTTAAGCACAATTTCAAGAGTCTTCACATGATTACCACACGGTAAACCTCGATTGCTTATATAGGTTGGATTGTCCACTTCCATTGTTTTACCCATCTAACATGTCTCCCTTAAATATAAATACTAGGGAGCCTTATACTAGTAATATTCGTTGTGAAGAATATTATTTTCTTCTGAAATATCCAAACATATTACCTGCTGATATGCTCGTAACGACTGATCACAATGATATGCTCGTAACAACTGATCTCTAAAATTTGACATATTACCTGCTGATGCGTCTCAAACATATTTGTAATGATTTATACTAGATTGCTTTCGATTACATATATTTTGGGCATACTTTTAATTAATCAAGTGTAGAGTGTAAGTCACTGTTTTTTTAAAATACCCATAAAATGTCAGAGGAAAAATCAAACACAAATGGTTCCCAAAAATTGCAAGTCATCAGAAGACCCAGCGGGCCAAAACCCTGCACCAGGGGGCCACTCCCAGTGTGCACGCGCCTAGTGGAGGTGCCCAATGGCATGGGACGCTTGCGGCCTGTGGGGCCCTGGCTAGCCTCCGTGCCCAAAAGTCTTTATATACCCCCCCAATTTGACAACCGTAATTAAAGAGGTTTTCCGTCTCCGCCACCGCACGTTTCCAAGGCGATCTTTGTTTTCATCCATATTCTGAAACTCTACTGGAGAGGGGATCCATCTCCATCATCACCAAAATCCATCCTCATGCTCCAAAATGAGTTGTGAGCAGTCCATCCCCTCTGGACTATGGGATCATTGCAGTAGACAATGTGTAATCTCTCCTCTATATGTGTTTTGTTGATCAATACAATAGCCATGAGTCTCCTAAGTACTTATATGTTAATTTCATTAGTTTGTCGCGGCGACGTAGAACGTGTGATGAATTATCATATAATTTTCAGATTGTCTGAATTTATGTTTGATCTATAGATGCATAATTCTTTCAGGTTACTTGTTTGATCTTGGCCAGTTGAAAGTGCATATTGCCCCATGCGTGATTTTGGTAATTAATGACAATCCTTATGGACTAATATTTGTATTGAGTTATTCTTATAGGTTTGTCCATAGACATCGTTTGAACTCCATGTGTTGGATTCAAGGTTGTATGCCATCAAGATTATTGATTATAATGGACATATTTTATATGATCAAGTACAAGAAAAGATACAAAGGTGATCAAGACTAAGTGCAAAGAGTGGATTCAAGTTGATCAACACACAAAGCTAAATGATGTACCATGTGGGATCATGTGATCCAATGGTATGATAAGAAATTGTCCATATAGCTTTGTGAACTAACCCATTATGTGTGTGTGTGGCATTCCTTTGTTAGGTTAGGTATCTCTCCATGGGTTTGCATCAAAAGGAAGATTTATTATAGCGCATGGAGGATGACGTCAAGTGGTGATCGTCATCAAGGTTGTGTTGTGCAAGTTCAAGATGGACATCTAGAAGATATCATATGCTTGAAGCTTGCAACCCATTTGGAGATAATGGTCAAGTGAAGATGTGCCTAAGAGAGGCACTCCCATCTTGGTGTATGGGGAAGCGATATGTGGGTCTTCACCAAGCAAAGCGCAATCAATAAAGGTGGTACACTTGAAGAGATCAAGATCATCATCATCTAGCTCAAGTGGAATGCGCAAGGCAAAGGTATAATCTTGATAGGTTTTCTATTTTGCCGGTCTCATGATGTTAGTGGGAGACCGGGTTATAGGTTAGACGTCGTACTATCAAGAGGGGCTCTCAAGTGAGTAACTTGATCGCATCTTTGTGGAGAGCTCAAACCTTTGCATACTTGGCATATCATCTTTCTTGGTTCTTACTTGGCTTTTCACCTTGTTGGGTTTTGGTGTTTGTTGTGATCTTCATGACAAGCCCAAGTTCACCGAAAACGGATTTCGTATGGAAAACTTGTTGCGTTTTTGGTTTTGGAGTTTTTACCGGTTATTCTTTTATGAGAGGTTTTACCTTTCTACATTTGGTTTTATCCTCCCTTGTTGTACTATGATGTTTATCTACATGATCTTTTAGTGCTGTTGCGGTGATTCCAACGAGCCATAGAACATCGAAAACGGAGTTCGTATGCTCAAGATATGTTCGTTTTCGTGTTAGTTGTTTCTCCAGTTTTTTATAGGCCGGAGTCTCTGGTGTAAGCACACCGGAGTCTCCGGCCTGGACGAGAAAACTTCAGTTTTTGAGCTGGGGCAACTTGGGGTGTGCCACGGGTGTCCAGTCCGTAGTTAGGCCGGAGTCTCCGGCCTAAAACTGTCCAGAACATAACGGGAAGATTTCTTGAACCCCTATTTAAGGGGCCTTCTTCCCCAATGGTTCTCTAACCTTTGAAATCGTGTTTTGCCCCCATTTTTTATCTTCTTGAGCTTTGCTATCTCTCTATTTCTCCATGATTCTTGCCTCAAATTAAAGGGAAAAGAGAGAGGAGATCTAGATCTATAGTTTCACCAATCCATCTCTCTTCTAAATGAGGGGAACCCTTTGGATCTAGATCTTGGAGTTCCATTTGTTGAGTTCTTCTTTGTTCTTCCTCTCTTCTCTCCCTATAAGCATTAGTTCCTTTTGGTGGGATTTGGGAGTGAAGGATTTGAGCACTTCTTGTATTCTTGCTTTTGCTTTTGTGCATCGGTTTGTGCTCTCCATGAGAATTCGTGGACGTGAAAGTTCGTGAGCTTGTTACTCTTGGGTCGTTGGACCCTAGACGGTGTGTGGTGTTCTTGGGAGCCTCCAATCCAGTTGTGGATGTGTGCCCCAAGTTGGTGACTCGGGGGCCTCCAATCCTTTTGTGGATGTGTGCCTCGGGATTGCTATAAAGGCGCCGATTTCTGCCTTGAAGGTTACCGACAGTGGAAGGTGAACCGAGCTTTTGGGCGAAGGTCATCGGATAATATGGTGAGGCCATTTGTGGCGTTGAGTATTGAAACTCACACCCCTCGAACGGGACATACTCCCCTAAAAAGGAGGAACTCGGGAATACATCATCGTCTCCGCGTGCCTCGATTATTTCTATACTCGAGCTCTTTACTTATGCACTTTACATTGTGATAGCCTTCGTGCTTGAAGTCCTTTATCTTGATATCACCTTGTTGCCTGTCTTGCTTAGCATAAGTTGTTGGTGCACATAGGTGAGCCTAGTATATTTAGGTTGTACGCTTGTTAAATTAAAACGCCTAGTTTTATTCCGCATTTATCAAGCCTAAACCGGAAAAGTTTTAATTGCCTATTCACCCCCCCCCCCTCTAGGCGACATCCTTGTCCTTTCAATTGGTATCAGAGCCTGGGCTCTCTTTATTGGGCTTTACCGCCTAGAGAGTAAAGATATCATTTAGAGAATTAGTGCACAATCCCTCTTTTAAATTCGATGGCACAAATTATGATGTATGGAAAATTCGCATGCTTAATCTTTTTAGGGCCATGGGTCCAAATAATATAAAGAGTATTATAGATATGGGTTTTTTCTCCTCCAATGGATACCCAAAAATTATCTATATAGGATGAGGAAAACTCTTATCTCGATACTCTTGTATCTAATGGTCTTATATGTGTTTTGAGCGATGTAGTTCTTGCTTCAATTATGCCTTTTTCGGAATGCTCATGAGTTATGGACAAAACTTTAAGATAAATATGACGTGTCCAACATTATTGAGGATGATTGTTCTCCCTCCACCTCCAGTCGTTATGAGCTCACATATTCTTCCACTTCACCTACATGTGATTGGTCACAAGGTAATGATATGGTGAGCGGTGATAGAAATTGCATTGTTGATGGTGAATCTTCTATTGATTATACTTCATCTCTATCTCGTTACAATGTTCTATCTTTGGACTTAAACACTTCTAGCACTTCAAATGTCTTACATGCTAGTGTTGATAGTCCTTGCATACCATGTAATAGTTGCTTAAATAAATCTCATGATGATATGCTCTCTATGTCTTGTGGTCATGAAAATAATGCTTCCATATCCTCTAGTACTTGTTTGACTAACAATGTAGAGGAATCACAACATTTGTTGGAACAAGACATGGACGTCAATGGTGCTTTAAGTAATTCTTCATCAGCATCGTCCATTACTCACTTTTGCCTTATGGCTAAGGATTCAAAGGGATCTCCTCCTTTGGAACCCTCTACTACTTGTGATGATGAGGATGAGGATTATTATGGTTTACAATTTAATGATGTTGACTCCTTAAAAGAGAAGGGTGAGATGGTATTTTGTGCTCTCCCTAAAGGTAGTAAATCTATCTCCCCTTTATGTGAAATTTTCACTTATGCTATTAAGAGTTGTGAAGTCATTGAAGAAAAGTGGAGACTTGAAAGAGAATATGCCAATGAAATTGCTTCTCTCACTGTCACTCTTGAGGAAGAGTATGAGCTTTGAGTTTCTCTTGAAGAGAAACTCGATAATATTGAGGAGTCACAAAATGACATTGTTTCTAAAATCATTAAAGAACGTGACCATGCTATTGCTAAATATAAGCTTTATAAGAAAGAAAAAGTTGAATTTGGTGTTGGTCATGATAGACCCGAGGAACTGGAGAAGCTCACCAAGGCACACAAGGCTCACAAGGCCTTGGAGAATGAACACTCTACTCTCACAAAGTTTTTTGAACAACTTCAAACTCAACTAGCTAAAATTGATGTACCTAGTTCTTCTACTTCCTCTTGTAATCATGCAAATATTATTGAGGAAAATGATAGGTTTAATGATGAGCATGCCAAGTTGTCTTCTTCCATTTCTAATATTAATGAGGCTTGTGCTACTAACTCCACTCCTTGTGAAGCATCTATTTTGAAGGAGAATGCTGAGCTAAGGGCTCAACTTGAGTTGTTAACTAGAAAGTATGAGAAGTTGGAAGAAAGTCATGAAAAGCTCTCTAGTTCTTATGAGGATCTTCTAGCATCCCATGCTAGGCTAAAGTTAGCTCATGAGGCTATCTCTACAAAGGTAACATCTTGTGAGCCTCATGTGGACAAAGGCACAACTTCTACTAAATACTATATTGCCGTGTGCTAGTCCTAGTAATTCGTTATCTCATACTTTTGCTAAATCTTGCAATGAATTACTTTCCTTGCCTTTTTGCTCTAACAATGAAACATCTACTTCCTCTAGTATTTGTGTTGATACTAACCATGTAGAGAAATTAAAAGAGCTCAAGACCCAAGTCACTTCTTTGAAGAAAGACTTGGAAAAGCGTCATGTTGGGGATTCTACACTTGATAATATGTTTAGTGTACAAATACGCCCCAATGATAAGAGTGGACTTGGATTCAACTCCAATATCAAGAACAAGTCCAAGTATAACAAGAAGAAAAAGGGCCAAGAACAAGTTAAAGATTCGGCCAAGATTGTTTGCTTCAAGTGCAAAGTTGAAGGGCACCATGTTGGATCTTGCCCTTTGAAGAAAAGTCTCTTAGTGAGAAGCAACAAGGGAAGAGGCCTCAAGCTCAAACTCAAGTTCCTCAAGTTGAAGAACGGTCATTTCCCAAGAAGAATCAAGCTACCCCTCCTCAAGTCGTGATTCCAACTAAGAAGAAGGGAGGAAGTCAATGTTGCTACATATGTCGTGAGAAGTGCCACTTTGCTTCTTCATGCACTAATGGTACCTCATCATCCAACCCTATTATAATTGATGATGCTTATTCCCTTCAGAAGGATAAGGTTGGCAATGTGTTTGCCAAATATGTTGGTACTCAAAGTGGTGTTAAGAAAGAACCATTTGGGTTGCCAAGCCTATTGTGACTAACCTCTTAGGACCCAACTTCGTTGGGGACCAACAAGCTAAAACTTGATCAATAGGTGTTGTTGGAGGGCATTGGAGACTTGGCTACATCATGAAGAATTAAGGGATCTTCATCTATTATATTCTCTCAAGCCAAGTCATTTGGGTTATATTATTCTATCTCTTATCCAATGTTCCTCGTTGCGGCAACTTGTGCTTATATCATATATACATTGAAAGTTGCTTGCACCCTTGCATGTGTTTGGTTTTGTACCTTGCTAGTGTTTGTATATGTTGTGCTCTCTACTTACTTATCTTGAGAAATCAAGTATGTGTATGTTGGTTTGCACACCGTTTACTTGTTTTGAGCCTTATTGCTTTTATTTGATATCTAATCTTGTTGGCTCTCTTTCTGAGAGATTAATAGACTATTCCATTTTTGGAGAGTGATATGCTTCGTGCACTTCACAATCCTAAAAATGTATGTACAGGAGGAATACCACTTAGTGATGATATATCAATGTTATCTATTCTCTTTGTGGTATTTCAAGCTCATAAGAAATTCAAATTCTGTAATGTCCATTAACTATCTCTAGTTTCTTTGTTTGCCTCTTGTTTAAAAGAAATAGTTTATCACATTATGGGGGAGTAATAAGATATGTGCATATTACAAGCCTAGAAAATGTGAACATGTGAGGTCTTGCCACCTAGAATTGATATTGTCAATTATTTTATTCCTATGTGGCATGTTGCTCAAACAAGTTCCATATTTGCTTAATTTCTTCTTGTCTCTCATCCTTTGGTATCTTGTTTGTGAGAGATTTTCTCGATGCTTTGCATGATCGTTGATTTATTGAAGCCATCAAGAATCTCTATCTAAGCATGTTTTTCAATTCCTATCTTTTGCCACATGCTTATGTTCTGTGAATATGATCTTGAATATATCTTTGCCCTATACCACCGAGAAATATCTCCATGCATTCGTTGTCTTTGATTAGTGATAACCGTATTTGTGGTAAATTTATTGATCATATTTACATTGGCTTTTGCTCTAAATTTGCCTTATTTATTGTCAAGGATTTGTTTTGATCTAACTCCCGTTTATCTTCCTTGTATCTTTTTTGTCGTGTTGGGATCACGGCAGATGCCATGGGTATGGCTTAGTTGGGGCCGAATGGTCGTTGGGGAATCCGGGGAGGGTTTATGCACTCAAGATGTGCACAAGCAAGAACATGCAAGAAACCACAATAGCATGAACAAGAAGCCAAGAAAGCCAAGAACACAAAAGACACCACGATGTACCCAGGTTCGGGGCCTTCGTGAGGAAGTAAACCCCTACTCCTGCCTTTCCTCTCTCAATATATCAGTGTAGTTCTCGGGTACAAGGTGCTCCTCGAGCTGTATGATGCTGCTCAAGTGAGAGCTCTAGATGGAAGATGAAACTATGAAGGGGGAAATGAGCTAGGGTTTCACCGTCCTCCTCCCTGGAGGTAGAGATGCCGCACATATACACAGGCCGAAGTACATTTTTACCCCTGCCTACAACTGACAATGGCATGGCCAAAAGGTAGAAGACAAGCCTCTGCCTCCTGCCAGCTCAACGGCCGAACTGTCAGGCCAGCCAGGCCTAGCTTTCCTCTTCGGTCATACTTCAGTAGCCTGCCGAGGTCTAGCCTGTAGACCTTTCCCGAAATAGCCGAGTCAGCTCCTAGGCCCCCGAGCTTCCGGGAAACCCGTGGACGGACCTCGCCGTCCTCTGACGTTTGGGGCTACGGGCTCTGCGGCGCCCGTGACTCCTCTGACATGCCTCGATACTTGCTGCTAACCTCGGCTGGCCGGTCACTTATACGTCGGGCCACGCTTCATCTTGGCTCGGGATACTCCGGATCCTATACCTCGGTAGATAACACCTTGTCCTTGGGTAACTAGTTGACTGCCCCAAGGTTCATACCTCGGAGGCTATACCTCGGATGATTCCTCCGACGTTCACCTTACGTCGGATGACGCCTCCTGCGTCTTTGCTTAATTGCTACCTCGGACGGCTTATAGCCTTAACCTTACATGTCTTTACCTCATCTTTAGCCTACCCGGGGGTAACCCCCGACAGTAGTCCCCGAAGCTGATGTGGTCTTGCAGCCTCGGATGAAAGGCCACACAGGTTCAACCCGAAACCACATGCGCTACGATGTTTGCAGGTTACCGAACCAATACTCCGAGAAATCCATCGGTCTGTTCCTCGTGCCATACTGCTTTTCCGAAGTATCCGCCGAGATCTCG
This sequence comes from Poa pratensis, assembly GCA_947311845.1. Classification (NCBI taxonomy): domain Eukaryota; kingdom Viridiplantae; phylum Streptophyta; class Magnoliopsida; order Poales; family Poaceae; genus Poa; species Poa pratensis. The sequence goes on from CAMZMU010000072.1 coordinate 5,625,245, forward strand.
GACGTCAACCCCTCGATTTCTGCATCCTTACTGACTTCGGTCAGAGAACACTGTTCACGTGTCCCATCCGTCACTTCCTGGTCCTCGATAGTCAAAGCACTCGAGTGCTTTCCACCACGCGGCCCACGTCAGCGGAGGTTTCCCGCTTGCGCCGCTTCACTCTAGTAACCGCGCCGCACGACGGTTTGCCTCCTGCAACCGTTCCTGTGGCCTGCTTGTCCACCGCTATCTTCGTGCCACGTGGGCATTTGTGCACAAACGATCCCACTCGCCGCTCCGATAACCGCGCGGTAGTGCGCAGTTACCGCCCGCGGTTATAAATACGGGCCCAGGGCAGTGCTTCCCTCTTCTTCCTCATTCACTCGCCGTCTCGCCTCCATCGCAACCAGCGCCGCCGCTTCCCGTTGAGAAGAAACGCGTTCCCGCCGCCGCCGACGAGCAGTTCCTTCCTCGCCGCTGCGACCACCGGCGCCGCTCCTCAGCACCTCGTTTTCACGGTATGTACTCCCTTTCTTGATACCCTAGGCATTGCTCTAGGTTTCTTCCTCTTCGCGCTTTGGTTCTTCATATGTTCTTGAATAAAACTCTATTTACCCCTCCGGCAGATCTTACTCGCATACTCTTTTGGGTAGAAATGGTTTCATGCCTCGGATAGATGTTCGCCTAGCATAGATATGCCTCTATGCACATAAGATAGCCACCAAACTCCTCCTGAGTTAGCCAAATATTGTACTAGATTCCAGATTCCTTTTTCCTTTGCTAAACTTCTGCGCATTCTCTGCAGATTGACTCTGCCGAGATGTCTCCTCCTGAGACTTCGGAACAAACCGAGGTTCCAGACCTCGAACTGGAGGTCGGAGAACGAGCCGGCTGGGAAGGTTCGGATGTAACTCCGGACGAAATCCAGTGGCTCAGGGCGACTCGGCGGATTCCCGCCGGGGTAGAGTGTCGCCTGCCAGAGGGCGAACTCGAGCCTCAAGTAAGCAAGGGGAACGGGTGGTCTTCGTCGCGCACTTTCAGCGCGGCTTCGGACTGCCCGTTAGTAACTTCTTCCGGAGCTTTCTCGACAAGTTCGGACTCCAGGTTCATCATCTCCCCGCCAACGCCATCACCACCTCTCTTGCATTGTTTCCTTCTCTGAGGGATACCTCGGCCTCGAAGCCACGGTAGACCTCTTTTCTCGCTACTTCCAACTCAAGCGGCAAGTGATCCCGGATCCAAAGAACAAGGATCTGCCCAAGCAATTAACCGCCTGCGGAGCTGCCACCATAGCTCCTCGCCGAAACTCCATCTTCCCACGTATCACTACTCCGGACACCGTTCGCAAGTGGCTCCGGACGTGGTTTTACGTGAAGAACTCCGGCGAAGAGGACCTCCTCAACCTGCCGGTGTTAACCTCAGCCCTCCTACAGAACAGCTCAACTGGGACTACACTCCCCCTCACACCGGCGAACTCAAGCCATCCATGGGTATATTGCGAAATGGCAGGACCCGGAGGACCCCGGGAACGACGGGAAAGTCCTGACGGCCGACGACCTGGCCTGCACATTCGTGAAGCGCAGGGTCTCCCCTCTTCAGGCGAGGTCTCACAAGATCTGCCACATGAGCGGTCTTTATGACCCCACCCGTCATACGCACGTTGCACTGGACAACGCCGCGGTAGCTCGGCGAGTCCGAGCTATCACCAAGTCCAAGATCTCGACGCTTGGACATGGGGAAGGGAACCCCACTACCGGACCAATCCAGCGAAACAGGTACGCTATTCCGACGTTTTCTTCGATACTTCTTTACCACCGAGGTCTTGCTACCGACGTTCACCTTGACAATTTTTCTTCCTAACTCCTTTTCATATGTCTGCCATACAGCTGTTCGCCCGCCAGACCGCCGAGGATGGAGTCCATCCTGCGGACCACTTCGGCAAGGATCTCCCTGTCGAGGACCCACCATCCAACGTGGACCCTGACGACGAGGATTATATGCCCATTGCCTCGGCCCGCATCACCACCGCGGGTAAGCCTCAAGCACAAGCTTCAGTTCAAGAGATTTCGGATGACGAGGAGGGGTTCCTCGTCATGGAACCAATAAACGCGGTACCTCTCTCCGCCTTCCTCACCTTCCGAACTTTACTCCAGCAACCAGCCGGAAACGCGCTGGTGCCTTCCGGACCCACTGAGGCTCCGGTAAGAGACGCGGCTGAAGAAGTCCGGACTTCCTCCTCATGCCCGGGGGGGCAAGAGGTTTCCTACCTCGGATGGGTAATGCTTTGCTTCTATAGCCAACAATGTTTGTTGTTTAAACATATTATCTCGGTATTAACACTTGACCTTCCTCTTTTCGTTGCAGTGCCCCCATAGACGTGGATCAGGAGGTATCCTCCATGACTGCACCCGTTGGTGCCTCTGAAGCCACGACCACCCCGACGAACTCTCGCCCAGGATCTCCACCGAGGTCTGGCCCGGCCTTGGGGAAATCTGCCCCCACCCGGGTCAGACTTCTCCGCGTCCTCAAACGGATGCCAATCGCGCCAGAACTCCGGCTACCGCCTTGCCGGAGCCTCGACTCTCCCCCCGCAGCCAGACTGCCCGCAACCAACAGCAGCAACAGCAGAAGCAACAGCCCAAGCAGCAGCCCCAAAAACCAGTTCGCCAGACTACCTTGCCGTTGGAGAAGGGCAAGGAGAAAGAAAAAGAGACGGTGAAGTCTAAGGTCACCCCCAAACCAACATCTGGGTCTGGCACCCTGACTATTCTTCTCCCTCAAGGATGCAACCGAGGTCTCCTCCCCCGGCGACACGCCGAATTCCTCCATTCGCCGCACCCATTGATGAGACTGCCCCTCCGGCCGAAGAATATGCTCGGAGGGCATCTCTTATATTGGATAACCGGCCTGCTTCAAGCTCCGAGGCTACTTTGGCCTTGGAGGCCTCGGTTAGGGGCATCGAGCAGGGCGGACCGTGGGGATTTCCTCCTCTGCGCACTGATAGTGACCAGAGCCTCGGCTCCTTGGAACACTACAATGCAGACTGGAATTCTGCAGACATGGACGAGGTCTCTTCTGCCTCCTTGACCACCCAAGGGGACGAGCATCCTGCGGGAGCAGCACCTGCGCCGACGCATGCTTGAAATGCAAACTTCTGCTTTGCTTGCTACTCGAGCTGTCAACGTAAGTTCCACTTTCTTTACTTTCATGCAGTATCTCCTCTAATATCCACCATCTCCAGTCCCCGAGATTCGAGGTAAACTATTGACGCTCCGCCGGAGTTAAAATTGTTTGGCTTGAATCTTAACTCTCCATTTTCATCCGACGTATCCAATCCATTTTTATCTCACTTTAGCATGCACCTCGGGTACGAGTCCCCGAGACTCCTGTCGAGGCATACCCCGGCAACATTTTCCCAAAGAGTTGACTCCGAGTCCCCGAGACTCTTGTCGAGGTATAGCCTTTCTAACCGAGCTATATTTTTCTTCCTTGCAGAATGCTATGAACGTTCGCACGGATATCTTCCATACCCTCCTGTTTGACCACAAGAAACTCCACGACGAGCACAAGGCCGTCCTTGCAGCGAAGAAAACTTCGGATGACCAGCTAGCGCAAGAGAAAGCCGAGGTAGCTCGTCTGGTAAAGGAACTGAAGCGCATCACTGAGCTGCGGACGTCTGAAAAAGAGCAGCTGCAGGCGGAAAAGGCCAGTGTTGTTGAAACAGAGAAGAAACTTCGGGAGGATGCCGCCAAGGAACATGAGAATGCGCTCCAGTTAGCCGAGGCCCGCGCCACCTCGGCCACCGAGGCTTATGAAGCCCTTCAAGCTTCGGTTAACCAGCTCCTCCCGACGCTGGAACGCATCAACCAAGAAATGGACAGTAAGCTTCTTGCCCCCCTTATCCTTGCTTTGTCCTCAACGTTACTGGCTCTTTGCCGAACTGTTTCTTTCATTATTAACAGGCTATCCTTCTGCAGAGCACTTCACCTACACCCAAATCTCGGCCCGCAATATCACTGCTCAGCACAGGAAGAGGCGTAACGAGACGAACCCCGACTGGACCGTTGAGGACCACATCGTGGCCATCAAAGCTCGGATCCATCCCTTGCAAACCATTGGGTCCGAACTCCTCGACGCAGGTCTGTCTGCTTTCCGAGCCTTATGGCCTCTTGCCGATGCTCCCAATACTACACCCGAGCTCGCCGCCAAGCTTCGTGAAGCCGAACAAAGACTCCGAGAGTGGCGTTCATCTTCAGCTCGCGCTGGAGCTGATGCCGCTCTCAAATTCATCATGACTTGGTGCGAGAAGATCGACCTCGAAAAGATGGACACTCTTCGCCGAGGCTCGCCCTGGTCCTCGGACCCAATTCTCATCAAGCGCCGCGAAAAGATGGCTGCCTTCTTCGCTGGATATGCCAACACAAGAACTTGAGCGAAGGAGACACCTACTCCGACGCCGAGGATTACGAGCCAGAAGACGAGGAATACGAAACAGAATCCGACGTCGAGGCCGAGCAAGGTGACGACGGTGAAACCCGCGAAGCAGAAACCGAGGCTTCTCCACAACCTGACGCCGAGGTTACTGCCGACGTTGCCAGCACTTCCCAGGCTACCTCGGCTCCGGACGAAATCCCTGCTGCCTCGGCTGTTGCCGACGTAATTCCTGATGCCTCGACCTGAACTTATGCTTGGCCAAAAAACTTCATTAAATCCCCGGTATGCCGGGACGCAGATGTAATCAAACTTAAGTAGTTCCTTTGCTACCTCTATTACTATTATGCTCATCGAACCATGCTTTTCTAAGCTTTATGTCGAATCCTTTTGAATGATTGCTCGAGTTTACTTTCGTGTTTACTATATTTGGCATTCTTTGCTCTTGTCTGCCATTCTGGCGTTCGACAGTCGAGTCACAAGATTGTTGTTCATAGCATACAGTACTTGGTAAATTCCGAGGTATGTTTCAAAGTCATCCGACATAAAAAAGAAGTAAAAACAGGGGTTAGTAAACGACATATGCCGAACTGTCTTTTTGGACCGAGTCCCCGAGTTCATTTTCATGTTTCCCATGTTCTTTCGTCTTTGCTCTTGACTGCCATGCTGGCGTTCGTCAGTCGAGTCACAAGATTAGTTACATAGCATACAGTACTTGAAGTTTGAGACGAGGTTCAAAATAGTCGGCATACGAACGAAGAAAGAGTACAAAAAAGAAACATGCAATCATAAGAGCGAGGCAGTCCCCGAGCTCACTCTCGAGGTGCCGAGTTTTATTTAAAGATCAGCCGAGGTACATACATTACTTCCTTCAACAGTAGAAGGGTCGGAGTAGAGCTACATTCCATGGACGCTGAAGCTCCAAATCGGGTCTGTCCAGCCCATCTCCCCTTGGTTCCTGTGCATCTATAAGATAGTATGAATCATTGTGCAGAGCTCGGCTCACAATGTATGGTCCCTCCCATGGAGGTGACAACTTGTGCCGACCTTTGCTGCGCTGACAAGCCTCAGCACTAGGTCTCCTTCATTAAACTTTCGGGGTTTTACATGCCGGCTTTGATAGCGTCGGAGACCCTGCTGATATATTGCTGACCGAGATAAGGCCAATTCTCTTGCTTCCTCAAGCAAATCTACAGCATCTTCCCGAGCTTCTTTAGCCTCGGCTTCTGTGTACATTGCCACTCTGGGCGCATCATATTCAATGTCGGTTGGCAGCATTGCCTCGGCCCCATAGACCATGAAAAATGGCGTATAGCCAGTTGATCTGTTCGGTGTGGTCCTTAGACCCCACAGAACTGCTGGTATCTCATCGATCCAACACCCCGGTGTTTTCAACAGTGGTTCTATTAGCCGAGCTTTGATTCCGGCCAATACCAATGCATTTGACCTTTCTACTTGCCCATTAGCCTGTGGATGAGCCACCGAGGCTACATCAAGTCGAATTCCCTTACTCATGCAGAACCGAGCAAACTCTCCGACAGCAAAGTTCGTGCCGTTGTCTGTAATGATACTATGAGGATATCCATATCTCAGGATTATTTCCTTCAAAAAGGTCACTGCCGTATGACCATCCACCTTTCGGATTGGCTTCACCTCGATCCACTTAGTGAATTTGTCCACCATCACCAGTATGTGAGTCATATTGCCTCGGGCTGGCTTGAATTCTCCCACCATGTCCAGACACCAAACTGCAAAGGGCCACGTGATAGGAATGGTTTGAGCGCCGAAGCTGGCATGTGCTGCTGCTTGGCGAACCTTTGGCACCCTTCACATTTCCGAACTATATCTTCTGCATCGGCATTGGCGGTGGGCCAATAGAACCCGTGCCGGAACACCTTGGCCACCAGAGCTCTTGTGCTGCAATGATGTCCACATTCTCCTTGGTGGATCTCTAAAAGCATCTCCTTGCCTTCAGCTGGTTCGACACACCTTTGCAACACCTCGGTCACACTTCTCTTGTATAGCTCCTTGTTGATGATGGTGTATCCCTTAGCTCTCCTCTGGATTCTCCTTGCCTCGGTTGTATCACTTGGCAAACTTCCATCGGCTATGAAGTTCATGATCTGCTCCGCCCATTCCGGCACTGGATGCAGAGGAAAAAGCCTCTCATCTATCTCCATTGGTTCGGTCGCCATGATCTCCTTCATGATTTCCTCCACCATTGCTCGGCCAGTCCCCGAGTGTTGGTGCGAAGTCCCCGGGTCAGACCCGAAGTTCCCACCATCTATCTCCATAGGAAAGGCTCTATCATTCCTCGGATACTGCGAAGCAGTCCCCGAGTCCGGCCAAACGCATCCGACGTCTACCTCCATAGGAATGGGCTCAGACTCCGAACTTGGCGGTAAGAAAATTGACTCAGAGTCAGGCGAGGGCTTGATTGAAGGAGTTCTCAAATGGTTCAGTGCTATCCCCGGTGGCACCGGTTCTTTGGATGAACCGAGCTTAGACAATACGTCGGCGGCTTCATTCTCTCCCCGAGGTATGTGCTTGTACTCACATCCTTCGAAGAACCCAGACACCTTTTGCACATGAAACCGATACAACTCCATGTTCGCATCCAATGCATCCCAAGTGCCGTGGATTGATGCACCACCAAAGCTGAATCGCCGAAGCATTCTATACGCCGGACACCTATCTCCTTTGCCACCTTGAGCCCATGGATCAGGGCCTCATACTCCGCCACGTTGTTCGACGCCGAGAAATGGATTTGCAGCACATACTTCAACTGGTCTTGCTTCGGCGAGGTTAGGACTATGCCGGCACCTAATCCGACCTTGGTCTTGGACCCATCAAAGTGCATCTTCCAATAATTATAGTCCGGCAAGGGCGGCTCATATTGCATCTCGGCCCAATCGCATAAAAAGTCCGGTAGCGCCTGCGACTTGATTGCATCTCGCCTTTCATAATGCGGAGTATATGGAGATACCTCGATCGCCCATTTGGCAACTCGCCCAGTTGCGTCCTTGCATCCGATGATCTCCGAGATTGGAGCATCACATACCACCGTCATGGGATGCTCTTGGAAATAATGCTTCAGTTTCTTAACCGCCAGGTATACTCCGTACGTCATCTTCTGGTAGTGGGGTAGTTTTGCTTCGACGTGGATATCACCTCGCTCAGGTAGTAGATTGGTCTCTGCACCGATTTGCCTCCTTCGTCTCGCTCCACCACCACTGCAACACTTACGACCCGGTTTGTAGCCGCAATGTATATCAACATCGGTTCATTCTGCAAAGGGGACGCCAACACCGGAGCAGTGGACAACATCTTCTTCAGCTCATTGAACGCCGCGTCCGCCTGCGGGGTCCAAGTGAAACTGGTACTTTTCTTCATAAGTTGATACAATGGTAAGGCTTTTTCTCCTAGCCGACTTACAAACCGACTTAAAGATGCAAGGCATCCCGTGAACTTCTGCACATCTTTTAAACAGTTCGGCAACTTCATTCTTTCGATAGCTCGGATCTTAGCCGGGTTAACTCTATACCTCGGCTTGATACGAGGAAACCGAGCAATTTTCCAGCCGGGACACCAAAGGTGCACTTGTCCGGGTTAAGTTTCAACCGATACTTTCTTAAGTTTGCAAATGTCTCTTCGAGGTCTTCGATGAGAGTATGCTTCTTTTTAGTTTTGATAACAATGTCATCAACATACACTTGCACATTCTTGCCCATTTGAGAGTGTAAGCACTTCTGCATACACCTTTGATAAGTTGCCCCGGCATTTCTCAAACCGAAACACATGACACGATAGCAATACGCCCCATACGGGGTAATAAAGGCAGTCTTTATTTGATCATCAGTGTTCAGTGGATCTGGTGAAAACCAGAATATGCATCAATAAAAGACAACAGCTCACATCCAGCCGTAGAATCGATCACTTGATCAATCCGAGGTAAAGGAAAGGGATCCTTCGGGCACGCCTTGTTCAGGTTGGTGAAGTCAATGCACATGCGCCACACCTTGACTATCGCCGGTTCGTCCTTCTTTTTCTCCACGAGGACTGGATTAGATATCCAGTCCGGATGCAGCACTTCCATGATGAAGCCTGCAGCCAGTAACTTCGCCAATTCTTCGAGTACCACCTTTCTTCGGTCATCTGAGAGCCGCCGCGTCGGTTGACGCACTGGTTTCACCTCTGGCCGAACAAACAAAGAGTGCTCTGCCAACTCCCTCGGAACACCTGGCAGGTCTTTAGCCGACCATGCAAAAATGTCCCGATTCTCACGGAGGAAGTGACAGAGCGCGCTTTCCTATTTCTCGTCCATGCCAGCACCAATGATGGCGAAACGCTCCGGGTTCTCCGAGTCCAGCGGGATTTTCTTGGTCTCCTTGGGCACCTCGAATGAAGCGCTCATGTCCGGAGTAATTAGTCCGGACATGCCGAGCTGAGTAGACTGCGCCATTGCCACCACCTTCTGAAGTTGCTTCTTCTCCGCCGCGATCACCAAGGACTCGGCTAAACTAGATCCCGCCGAGGCACATTGCATAGCCTTCTTGTAGTCACCTGAAATGGTTATTATTCCCTTGGGCCCCGGCATTTTCATCTTTAGGTAGGCCACATGAGTGGAGATCATGAACTTGGCCAAGGCTGGCCTTCCCAGCAAGGCATGGTAAGGGCTCTGCAAGTCCACAACCTCGAACTCAAGACTTTCAACTCGGCTGTTATCTCGGGTACCAAAACCCACGTCGACCCAAATCTTTCCCATAGGTGCACAAGAGACCCCGGGCACAATACCGTGAAACGTACAGCTGCTAGGCTGCAACTGGTTCGGTGAGTATCCCAGCTTGACCATGGTGTCTCGGTACATGATATTTATGGCACTCCCATTGTCCACCAAGACTCGGGTGAATCTCACATTGTTGGTCGGCCCACAGAACGTCGGATCCACCACCAGTGCATAGTTTCCAGGGCTCGGCATGATCCGAGGTGTATCTTGCCTGCTCCAAGTGATCTCTTGCTCGGACCAATTCATGTATTTCACCACTGCTGGAGTTACTGCATTCACCTCCTTGGCACGCCTCAGCATACTCTTCTTATCAGTTGACTCAGTCACAAACACCACGTAACTCTGATGTACTTCCCTATAATCATTACCGGGGTTCTCATACCTCTGATTCTCAAAGGACCACGTTTGGCTTTGCCGGCACCACCGTTGTTGTTGTTGCCCTGGGCACTCACTGCATTCACCGGTTTCGCCTGCACCATCTTCTGGTTTTGGGCCGCATGCACCGGGGTTGAATTTGCTCCGGTTAAGCTCTGATTCTGCGCCGCTATGGTCGGCTTATGCTGCTGCTGCGCGTTCGGATATTGAGGTCTACGCCATTGGTTCGGTGGCCCACTCCGGTTTGTCCCAGCTTTCGCCCCTTCTGCAGCGGTTCGGTGATGAAAACTACACTGCAGAGTGGTATGGTTGGGTGTTTTGCCATTCCTGCCATGATAGATACATGGCCCATTCACCAATGACTCATAAGTCACAGGTGGTCCGGCCTCCTGCCACTGCTTCGCACCACCGCCCTGACTCTGGTTCTGGTTCGGAGTCCATGCCTGACCCTCAGTCTTCGGTTTCTGGGCGCCTCCAGGTCCGGACTGACTTGGGTTTACAGCATTGACTTGGAAATCTGGTTCTCTCCTCTTTTGCCCGAACTCTTGACGGTTATCAAACCTCGGTCCGTTGTTGCGATTGTTCATCGGATTCCTCCTGTTCCGGGCATTCCCATCCATCAGAGGCTGCATCGGATCGCCAAGGGCATAGGAATCAGCTATCCGAATCGTCTCGGCCAGAGTCTTTGGCATATCTCTCTGGAGCCTCTGCCACAACATGCTACCATACCGACATCCATCAGCGAACCACGCTATAGCCTGTGCTTCGATAACTCCTTCACAGGAGTTCCGAACATTGCTCCACCGAGTCAAGAATTCTCGGTCAGTCTCATTGTCCTCCTGCTTGCACGCCTGCAAAAGCTGAGGTCGGTTTGGCCTCTTGTAAGTGCTGGCGAAGTTGCTATTGAATGCCTCCTCTAAATCCAGCCAGCAATTGATGCTATTCTCCGGCAAATTGTTCAGCCAGATCCGAGCAGGACCTTCCAACATGTGCGGGAGATACCGGACCGCCCATCGGCGATTGCCCCCCGCAATGTATACTGCTGAAACATAATCAGCTAGCCAATCTTGCGGCTTGGTGCTCCCATTGTACGGCCTGGTACTCCGACCCAACTGAAACTGAGACACTGGTGGAGGTGGTTCCTTCATGATCCGAGGTCCAAAACACGCCGGACCAGGAGGACCTTCCTCTTCCAACCTCTCGGACTTGTAAATCCGATCTAGCTTGTATCGCGCGTCACCTGTAGGCAACGTCCGAGCTCCGATACGCTCTCCCAATGCACCATCCACTCTATAGAATCCAGCCCGCTCCATGGCTGAATTTCCATCATCATATCGGTCGCCACCTCGACCGACGCTCTTCGGCTGCGGAACATACTCCGGCTCTTGCTGATACTGCTCCTGCGGCCGGGGTTGCTGCTGATGCCTCGGGGGCTGAGGTGGTTTACCTCGGCCAGCCGACGCTGCTTGCCCACCGTTCTGATTTCCCTGAGCTGAACGGCCTTTAGCTCGGCTTGCATCACCTGGGCCGGGGTCTCCATTGGCTCGGCTAGCGTCACCGACCTTTTGCTTTCCAGCTAACACCGGATCGTACACTTGCAGCTGCATCTCCTTGTTCCGACCTGAAGTGACACTCCGGGCACGTTCGGCTCCTCCGACGTGTGGAGACGAGGCTTGCCCCTTGGACCCCTGGCTAACTGGCCTAATCGAATGGACCGCCTGCGAACCGCCAAGCCCGGCCTTGCGGAGGGCTTCATTTTGCTTGCTGGCCACATGCACTAACTCATTGAGCCGCTTCTGCTGCTCACGCCATGCATCTCCGGTCAACTCCGATAGCCCGGCCCTTACTGCTTCGGCTGCTCTAAGGTTCTTGGCTGGTGAACTATACACCGGCCTACCAGTAGCCGACCTGCTACTTGTTGCCTTAGTCGAGCTCGAGACTGCAGCCCTAACCATCTCCTCATAGAGGTCCTTGCCTCGGTTGAACAGAGCAGCTTTCTTACGCCGCACAACCGGAGTAAAACCATCCTCTATACCATGTGCAGCATTGTACTCCTTTGCTCCATATCAAACTGCTGCCTAGCCTCGGCCAGCAACCGAGCTTCTCTCATCACTCTCTGGCGCTCTGCCTCTAACCCGGCCACCGTATGCTCCACACTTGCTCTACTGCGAGTGGCCGAGCTAACCTATCAACGATAGATTCTAAGGGAAACTCTTCCCTTGGCATGCCCAACTGCTCATTCTGACTAGGTTTCTCGTACGGAAACTTCGCCGCCCGACCTGATTTCTCAGGCAGCGCAGTTGGTGTCGCCTCCACCTCGGCTAGCGCGACTTTGCCAGCATCCGCCTTGCTAGCTGCAGGCTGGGTACCAGCCACCATCACCTCCACACACCTCGGAGGGCGAGTAACACGTTGGCCCAAAGCCGCCAGGAGTGGAGTTTCGTCGTCCACGAGCACCTGCTCCGGGTACTCGCGAACCACCTCGACAGCAACGTATGTGGGGAACTGCCGAGCATCATGAGGAAACCATTGGTGGGGAAAGGCTTGCCGGCGAAGCACCCGCATTGTCACTCACAAAGGCAAACTCGCCGATGTTGGCAACAAGGCCAGAAAGAACACACTCAGAGGAGCCCGTCCGGATGGAAACTCCACCCAACGCCTCAATCTGCCCCACGGTGGGCGCCAACTGTCGTGGTGGGATCACGGCAGATGCCATGGGTATGGCTTAGTTGGGGCCGAATGGTCGTTGGGGGAATCCGGGGAGGGTTTATGCACTCAAGATGTGCACAAGCAAGAACATGCAAGAAACCACAAGAACATGAACAAGAAGCCAAGAAAGCCAAGAACACAAAAGACACCACGATGTACCCAGGTTCGGGGCCTTCGTGAGGAAGTAAAACCCCTACTCCTGCCTTTCCTCTCTCAATATATCAGTGTAGTTCTCGGTACAAGGTGCTCCTCGAGCTGTATGATGCTGCTCAAGTGAGAGCTCTAGATGGAAGATGAAACTATGAAGGGGGAAATGAGCTAGGGTTTCGCCGTCCTCCTCCCTGGAGGTAGAGATGCCGCATATATACACAGGCCGAAGTACATTTTTACCCCTGCCTACAACTGACAATGGCATGGCCAAAAGGTAGAAGACAAGCCTCTGCCTCCTGCCAGCTCAACGGCCGAACTGTCAGGCCAGCCAGGCCTAGCTTTCCTCTTCCGGTCATACTTCAGTAGCCTGCCGAGGTCTAGCCTGTAGACCTTTCCCGAAATAGCCGAGTCAGCTCCTAGGCCCCCGAGCTTCCGGGAAACCCGTGGACGGACCTCGCCGTCCTCTGACGTTTGGGGCTACGGCTCTGCGGCGCCCGTGACTCCTCTGACATGCCTCGATACTTGCTGCTAACCTCGGCTGGCCGGTCACTTATACGTCGGGCCACGCTTCATCTTGGCTCGGGATACTCCGGATCCTATACCTCGGTAGATAACACCTTGTCCTTGGGTAACTAGTTGACTGCCCCAAGGTTCATACCTCGGAGGCTATACCTCGGATGATTCCTCCGACGTTCACCTTACGTCGGATGACGCCTCCTGCGTCTTTGCTTAATTGCTACCTCGGACGGCTTATAGCCTTAACCTTACATGTCTTTACCTCATCTTTAGCCTACCCGGGGGTAACCCCCGACATTTTTGGATCCTTATGCTCTACTCAAAATTTGTTTTGTGCTTTCTTGAGTTAGGAAAAGCAATGATCCCATTCTTGTGCATTTACATTCAAAGTCATCATACCCGAAAGCCCTAAGAAATGCATCGGAAAGAAGGTCAGATTAACCCCGAAAAAAGTGATCCAAAAATGGATTTGGCCTAAAGTTTCAGGATATGTCCTTCGAGATAATACACTATTCTTGGGGAAGCTATCCTACATTGAGAAGAACACAATTCTTTAAATTGGTATTGTATCTTATTGCTTTTGTTGATCATGACTAGAGTTTGAACTATATATGGAAAGTGATGACCCATTTGTTTAGATTTTGTATTCCAATGCAAGATCATAAATGATGCACAAATCTTGAGGGAGCTATCCATATGCTTGAGAACACTAGTTGTCTTCAATTGTTTCTTGATCCAAATGATATGTCTCTTTGGAAGACAAGCATTTTTTCGTCTTGGTACTTTGTGCCATCATGAAAAATGTAGAGGGCTTGGTTGATTCCTTGATCTTATTTTCATTTGATATCTTCTCAAATTGGTATCCTCAATCATGTGTTGATTTGGGTCTTTGATATAATTTGGACATTTCTTTTGAGTCACACTTGTGTGTGCTCTCTTGGTTTAAGCGGTATTTTGTCCAAGTTGTATCTCGTTTGGTTCTTGAAAGTCTCGTGCATGCATATTTATTATATGTATTTCTTATGGCATACTTACTTTCGTTGATCCAATATATAGGATAAACTCCATCAAATCCTAAATGGCTAAGATGTGCATGAAATTCAATTTCGTATCAATATGCACATATTTATGTGGAGTTTGTCCTATGTATTGTAGTTGCTCTAACTACATTGGACCCAATGAGTTTGGGTGCCATGTTGTACTTAATTTGTTTTAGGTACACTCGAGATGCATTGGAAACTTGTCTCATTTATAAGGAAGGTGCTATCACCATGTGCTTATTGGAGCCAAGCTCGGATGATAATGAACTCTTATCTTCTACATCACCCAATGCTATCTCGGTAACAAGTATCTAACTCATGCATACTTTTCTTGCTTTCAACCTTGTGTAGGTTGTATCTTGGCATGAATATCTTGATGCAATTGATTTGGTTCTTGCAAAGTTCTTACCAAAACATCCTTATTGCAAATGTGAGTAAGCCGGGATGATTACGTATAAGGGGACTATATATAATCATTTTTATGATTCATCGATCCCAAATATGTCAATCTAACACTTTCTACTAAAGTCTCCCATGTGCAATATTGATGAATTTTCAAAATCATTTGCCTTTTATGATACTTGGTACCTTACTCGGAGCATCCCATCTTTAACCTTTTTCCCTTGTGGATATTTTTGATGGGATGATGATTGTGTGTTGGGAGTTCATCTATATTCCTTTAAGATAAATTTGGGCTTTGTGCTATGCTTTTATGCCAAGATCTTATTGGTGTATTTATGACTTCCTCTTGGATATCATGATCTTTACATTTGTACCTATCTTGTGTGTAAATGTTTATTTGTGGACTTATATTTGCATGATTGGTGTCTAGTTAGAAACTGATACACATGAGAATAGTTACATCCTTAATTGGTATTCCAATTCTTTAGTGACCACCTCTTATTGCTTTTGAGACTTTGGTGGTTTCTAAAAGGCACAAGCTTTGTTTTTATTTGGTATGCTTTTGCATCTTAATAAGCCTGTGGACCCATTTGCTATATCGTCTTTGGTTTGTGTGTATGTAAAAGACATGATATGCACTATATGCCACATATATTGAAAGACTATGTTGATGCTTAGGCTCATCATTGTATTAGTCTCATAAAATGTCTTTCTATCTCACACCCATCTATTTCGGTTGAGCAAGTCTTTATTTGCCGCTCCTTACTCTTGTTGCTCAACATTTTGTTTGTTGCAAGTTGTATTGCTTCATTTCCCATTTATGTTCTCTTGCACGTGTTTATGTTCAATATTATCTAGGAGGGAGTGAGGATTCCATGTTGTGCACACCATATTGAAATGCAAATCCTACTCCATGCACGTACCTTGGGGGAGTTACCTCTTGATTTTTAGAACACTTTTCAGATCCTTTTGATTGCTTGCTTCTTTCATCGAAGTATCTTTCTCTTTGATATTCTTTTGCAATTTTTGGATCCTCGATATAGTTTGATCTCCCTCCATCTATTCATCATTGGATATGTGCATTTGATTTCACTCATATCATGAGAAATGCACACATTATGGGGGAGCTCTTATTGTATTTGCCTTCTTGATTTTTCACCCATTTCGGCAATGGATGCCAACGGGGGAGAGATTTAGAGGGTTTAAGGGAACATGTTTTTCGTTCTCTTGCATCCTTGCCTTTTGCGTTGCATGTTTACTTAAATTCTTTATATAAACCCTCGTAAAAGGTATTGTCATCAATTATCAAAATGGGGGAGATTGAAAGTGCATGTTGCCCCATGCGTGGTTTTGGTAATTAATGACAATCCTTATGGACTAATGTTTGTATTGAGTTATTCGTATAGGTTTGTCCATAGGCATCGCTTGAACTCCATGTGTTGGATTCAAGGTTGTATGCCATCAAGATCATTGATTATAATGGACGTATTTTATATGATCAAGTAGAAGAAAAGATACAAGGGTGATCAAGACTAAGTGCAAAGAGTGGATTCAAGTTGATCAACACACAAAGCTAAATGATGTACCATGTGGGATCATGTGATCCAATGGTATGGTAAGAAATTGTCCATATAGCTTTGTGAAATAACCCATTATGTGTGTGTGACATTCCTTTGTTGGGTTAGGTATCTCTCCATGGGCTTGCATCAAAAGGAAGATTTCTTATAGCGCATGGAGGATGATATCAAGTGGTGATCATCATCAAGGTTGTGTTGTGCAAGTACAAGATGGGTATCTAGAAGATATCATATGCCTGAAGCTTGCAACCCATTTGTAGATAATTGTCTAGTGAAGATGTGCCTGAGAGAGGCACTCCCATCTTGGTGTATGGGGGAGCGATATGTGGGTCTTCACCAAGCAAGACGCAATCAAGAAAAGTGGTCCACTTGAAGAGATCAAGATCGTCATCATCTAGCTCAAGTGGAATGCGCAAGGCAAAGGTATAATCTTGATAGGGTTTCTATTTTATCGGTCTCATGGTGTTAGTGGGAGACCGGGATATAGGTTAGACGCCGTACTATGAAGAGGGTCTCTCAAGTGAGTAACTTGATCGCATCTTTAGGGATAGTTCAAACCTTTGCATACTTGGCATATCATCTTTCTTGGTTCTTACTTGGCTTTTCTCCTTGTTGGGTTTTGGTGTTTGTGGTGATCTTCATGACAAGCCCAAGTTCACCGAAAACGGATTTCGTATAGATAACTTGTTGCGTTTTAGGTTTTGGAGGTTTTACCGGTTATTCTTTTATGAGAGGTTTTACCTTTCTACATTTGGTTTTATCCTCCCTTGTTGTATTATGATGTTTCTCTGCATGATCTTGTAGTGCTCGTTGCGGTGATTCCAACGAGCCCAAGAACATCGAAAACGGAGTTCGTATGCTCAAGATATGTTCATTTTTGTGTTAGTTGTTTCTCCAGTTTTTTATAGGCTGGAGTCTCCGATAAACGGAGTTCACCAAAACGGATTTCGTATAGATAACTTGTTGCGTTTTAGGTTTTGGAGGTTTTACCGGTTATTCTTTTATGAGAGGTTTTACCTTTCTACATTTGGTTTTATCCTCCTTTGTTGTATTATGATGTTTCTCTGCATGATCTTGTAGTGCTCGTTGCGGTGATTCCAACGAGCCCAAGAACATCGAAAACGGAGTTCGTATGCTCAAGATATGTTCATTTTTGTGTTAGTTGTTTCTCCATTTTTTATAGGCTGGAGTCTCCGATGTAAGGGGCCTTCTTCCCCAATGGTTCTCTAACCTTTGAGCTCGTGTTTTGCCCCCATTGTTGACCTTCTTGAGCTTTGCTATCTCTTTATTCCTTCATGATTCTTGCCTCAAATTAGAGGGAAAAGAGAGAGGAGATCTAGATCTATTGTTTCACCAATCCATCTCTCCTCTAAGTGAGGAGAACCCTTTGCATCACTAGTACAGAATGACACATCGAAAACGGGACAAAAACCTCATCAGAAACGGAGAAAGGGTCCGTGTCCCCGACCTTGTCACTGATGTGAAGCCGCTCAATGGCAACAGAGATTTTGATCGTTTGCAATAAGTTTGGTAACTGACATAATATATAATCGTTGCCTATAGTCTTTACATCAGATACGGAGATTAGTTTTTGACCGTTTGTAAAGAGGGCTAAAGGAAAAAAACCGGTGACGCCTGCTGCGCCGTCGACGGAGCCCTAGCTCCTGCTTGATGGCAGCCGGTTCTTCACCTTCCTCTTCGCCCAGCTTCATCGTGTGGTCTTCTCTACCTATTTAGTGTTGCACAAAAGTCTTCCTCCTGGGCACCGGCTTCAGTGGACCGTGTGGACGGAGCCCCGCTCCTACATCTTCACGGCTACCGCATAGTCTCCAGGTTTCCTCCTCGCCCTAAGGAGATGGAAAAATTCATATGTTAAGCTTCTTCATCTCTATACACAAGACAGATAAATTCATAGACTAAACAATGCTTCATATATATGTAGAATAGACACACAAATTCCAGGGATGGAGCTAGTGAGCCGAGTAGGATGCACAAGATTGGTATTTGTGCATACCACAAGGATCACTAGCGCCACCCTCGAATCACACAGTGTCACCTTATTTTAATCATCGGTATTACAGAAAATATAGAACTAAATACAACTAGAACATAGCCTAAATAATGCCTCATATATAGGTAGATTGGACACACAAATTTCAGGGATGGAGCTGGTGAGCCAAGTAGGATGCACAAGATCGATGTGTATTTGTGCATATCACAAGGATCACTAGCGCCACCCCGAATCACACGGTGTCACCTAATTTTAATCATCGGCATAACAGAAACAAGCTAAAATCTATGTGTAAACAATGGCTACTAAAAACAACAGAGCAAATCTATATATACACAATTAGCTACTTACAACTAGAAAACAGCTAAAATCTATGTGTAAACAATGCCTACTAAAAACAGAGCAAATCTATGTATACACAATTAGCTACTTACAACTAGAAAACAGCTAAAATCTATGTATATACAAATGCCTACGAAAAACAGATCAAATCTATGTCTACACAATTAGCTACTTACAACTAGAAAATAACTAAAATCTATATCTAAACAATGCCTAATAAAAATAGAGCAAATCTATGGCTAAACAATTAGCTACTTACAACAATGCCTACTAAGAACAGAGCTAATCATCTGAAACGAGCAAAACTATGTGCAAAAATAAATAAAAAACCATATTCTACTGAACTGGGGTCTTACATTAGGCGAGGCGGGCTCGCTTAGCGTCGCCGCCGGCGACGGAGCTAGCGTCGGCCTCCCTGGCGGCGCCTCCACCTCGAGCCCCTTGCCCTCGCCGTGGACCAAAGAGAGGGCTACGGCGGCCCGGAGGTCAGACTAGAAGAACGCCTCCTCGGCGCGTTCGACCTGGGTCGAGGCCTCGAAGAGGAGGACCGCCGCCTCCAGATCGGCCTCGCCCTGATGATGCTGGGCATTCTGGCACTCGAAATCGGCGCGGGAGAGTTGGCAAGCGATATCCAGTTCACGATCCTCCTCCTCTGTGACGCCCCGAAATCGGTACTATGCAGATTTAAGCGACCCCGCCAAAATCCACATAATAACGATCTTAGGTTGCACACCAGACATAACGTGCACGCCGAAACATGCGCGTTATGTGGGTGGAATTGTGATAACATTACAACAGTTCAGGAAAAGAATTCACAACAACAACAGAAGGAGATATATATACAACAACGACTCAAACGAGTCAAGATACAACTGATACATTACAAAGATACAAAGCACAGCAAAAGCAAAATAGTATCCGACTACGGACAAGATACAAATTGGACTAAGAGTCCTGAAGATAAACAAAGGCGTCCATATCCCTGCCCAGGCCGAGCCGGAGGGATTCCCAAGCTAACGTCGTCGGACTTCAAACCTGTTGATTGCACATAAAAGTACAGCCCAAACATGGGTCAGGTACACCAGCCTGGCAAGCAATGCTCAAAAGATACCAACACAAAGGCTACCAAAGTGTAAAGGGGGTTCCATTGGACCTCCCACGAGTGGGTAGTGCGCTCAAAATTGGATAAGAGGACAAGAACTGAGTTCCTAGTGCGATACTTAGCAGAACAAAACACCAACGAATTGGCCTTCCACCGGGTGCCTTATCATTTAGTTATAACCCACAAACATTAACATCATTTTAATTAAAGATGAGCCAACCTGTCATACTAAACATGTGAAGCAAAAGATAGATAGATTCGCAACAACAAACCTAAGCATGCACTACGACTCGCAAAGGCTAACAAGTAAACAAGCAACAAGGTGATAGGATGTGGGGATAAGGCTATATGGGGCTACATGGTAAACATTAATGGGATCGAGACACAAGCATCGTATCATAAGGATAGCATAGAACAACGACAAGAATGGAAGAAAATGTAATGGTAGCAAGTGAGCAAAGCTTGCCTATCAACACCGTAGAGGTAGCAGAACTTGTCGTTGCTCACATCATCTCAACGTCCTATTCGCGAAGACGCAACAAACACTGGAAAGACAACAGATGCAACACTTACTACTACGACAAAAGATCCAGCATGTTCATGAGATGATGCATGACATGGCAAGATGCAACTTAAACCAATTAAGCGGAACCGGGATTCCGACAATTATTTATTAAGTTCAAGTTATTTATCTAACCATCAAATTAAATGTTGATTAGCATGTGAGACAAGGCATGGGTGAGCTACACAAATTAAATGGAATTGTGACAATCTTTATATTATTATCCCACACATTCCACATTTAATTATTTAGATGTTTATGCAAAAGACCACTAATAAACAAGCTAGATGATGCAAACATTAGCATGGATGACATATTAATATTCATTACATTTTTCTGATCAACATAGACATATAATTTGTATTAATTGGATTTATAAAACAGTAGATATGATATATACAAGATTACACATTTTTCTAAAAAGAATAGAAAGAAAAGAATAAAGACAAAGAGAAAAACTGATGGAGGGGGATTCGAACTTGGGATCTGATGGGTACAGGACAGAGAAGTTGGTGATTGGAATTGGACACGACAGTATAAGGAGTGTAGAAGCGCCGTTAACTAAATCTTGACAGCCAAAGATTCAGACTTCATCGATCGGGACAGTGAAGAACTGCAGCGAGCTCTGTTGGAGATCCTCGTGCGTCCAGGAGGCCGAGGGTGCAGGTGAGTGCGCCGGGGTGTTGTTGTGTGTGTGTGCAGAGGACGATAGCAAGAAGCAGCTCGTGCAGGATGCAAACGAAAAGGGCATAAAGGCTCGAGCTTGAGCTCGGCCATGGCAGGTAGGCTTCAGGACAAGAGGGTGGCGGGCACAACATGACATCGAGGAGGGTAGGAGCGGGAATCGGAAGAGAGGCTCACCCCTAAGCTGATGGAGAGGTCAGGGAGGGCAGGCGCGGCGTGGAGGCGACGAATTGACAGCGGCGACCATGCTCAGTGTCGGGGAAGAAGGCTGGAATTCTGGTGACTCCGAGCGTCCCAGCAAGCTCCAGTTGGCGATGACGGCGAGGAAGACGAGGCGCAGCTCCTGGTACTCTCGGAAGGGGTCGGGGACGAGCGAGGCAGCGGCGCGGCAAGCTCCAGGAGCTGTTGATCATGGCGATGGTCGTCGGGTGAGGTGGAGAAGAATACAACAACGGTGAGGAAAGGGAAAAGAGTGGTGGTGGCGGCTCTTTGGGACGAAGAGAGCTAGGGTTGCAGAGAGGGCACCAGAGGGGCATTAAAAGGAGAAGAGAAGGCAGCGCATCGGGAGCACCATGAAGGATCAAGCGGTGGGGAGGGGGTTCGTACAGCAGCTGACGTCAAAAGGAGGAAGAAGACCAGAGATGGGCTGGATGGGCTGGTTCGGTGGAGATGGTGCATTGCTCGCTGCTGGAGGGAAAAGGCCAGATGGGCCAGATTGTGAATTTCCAGCCCTTTTTCAATTACCAGAATTTGGCAATAGAGAAAAAAAGATAAAAGAGAGAAAAGAGAGGAAATAAAAGATATAGACAAGAGTGAAAGAAATAGAAAAGAGAGGAATAAAAGAGAGGCAAGGCTTTTACAAACTAATTTACAAAACTTTAATTTTTTATTTGAAATAGTTTTGCAATAATTCCCCAAATATTATATTGGGTTTACTAAAATAGAAAGAGAGGGAGAAAGATTTATTATTTGCCAAAACAAAATAGAGCTTGCTAAAATAATATTTTTAGTTCTTTTTAGCAAAATATGCAAGGTGATAACAAGATGCATGATGACATGATGATGCGAAAAAGAAAAACAAACAAATCTAATTGGGAAAAAAACCAGGGCATTACATCCTCTTCCTCATCGTCGGAGGATGAGGACGACGAGGAGGAGGAATACTGATGGTTCTGCACGCGAGGAAGGTGGCCGGGGTAGCCCGCCTGACGGATCTGACGGTAGCTACAATGGTGGCCAAGTGAGCGGCTGCGGCCGGAAGGGTGCGGAGCACTGGAGCCTTTGGCGTGCTCTTCCTGCAGCGTCAGCGGACGAGCGCTAGGGTAAATGGCGCGGCACCGGCCCACGGGGGCCGGAGCACCGACGGCCTATTCCGCAAGCTGTCCCGCAACACCAGCTGACGCTGATGCTGCGTGAAGGCCCGGAGTGTGGGGCGGCCGCGGCCGCGATGGCCGGATCTACCAGCATCGGCGGTGGAAGCCATGCGAGACAGTGGAGAGGGAGAGGAGACTGTGTGGCGGCTAGGGTTGGAAGTGAGAGGGAGAATGAAGGGTGTAGGTTCTTATAGGCCACATTAGCGGGCTGTCGGGCTGCTTCTGATGGCAACGGATATTACGCGAATGTCCGTGTGCGATGAGCACATATTGGTAACGGAGGTAAAATATTCTCCGTTGCCAATATGTATTCCCTATTTACCCGTTGCCTTTGTTGTGGGCCTGCCTTAGGCCCAGTGCGGGCACGCGGGGGATGTCGCGATTTTCTGTCGCCTAACTCGTATCGTTGCCATAGAGGGGTATCGAATGTGTCGTTCTGTACTAGTGCATCTAGATCTTGGAGTTCCATTTGTTGAGTTCTTCTTTGTTCTTCCTCTCTTCTCCCCCCATAAGCATTAGTTGATTTTGGTGTGATTTGGTAGTGAAGAACTTGAGCACTTCTTGTGTTCTTGCCTTTGCTTTTGTGCATCGGTTTGTGCTCTCCACGAGGATTCGTGGAAGTGAAAGTTCGTGAGCTTGTTACTCTTGGGTCGTTGGACCCTAGACGGTGTGTGGTGTTCTTGGGAGCCTCCAATCCAGTTGTGGATGCGTGCCCCAAGTTGGTGACTCGGGAGCCTCCAATCCTTTTGTGGATGCGTGGCTCGGGATTGCTGTAAAGGCGCCGGTTTCCGCCTTGAAGGTTACCGATAGTGGAAAGTGAACCGAGCTTTTGGGCGAGGTTCGTCGGAGAATAGGGTGAGACAATTTGTGGCGTTGAGTATTGAAACTCACACCCCTCCAACGAGACGTACTCCCCTAAAAGGGAGGAACTCGGGAATACATCATCGTCTCCGCGTGTCTCGGTTATTTCTATACCCGACCTCTTTACTTATGCACTTTACATTGTGATAGCCTTCGTGCTTGAAGTCCTTTATCTTGCTATCACCTTGTTGCTTGTCTTGCTTATCATAAGTTGTTGGTGCACATAGATGAGCCTAGTATATTTAGGTTGTATGTTTGTTAAATTAAAATGGCTAATTTTATTCCACATTTATGAAGCCTAAACCGGAAAAGTTTTAATCGCCTATTCACCCCCCCTCTAGGCGACATCCTTGTCCTTTCACCAGTTTATATGGGTAATCAATTGAGAAACTTGTGTGCATTAGTTGGGTTCCTTATTGCAACTAATCTACCGTAGTGACAGAAAGGCTTGTATTGAATGTTTGCCACTAAGGGTTAAAGTTTAGTAGAGAAATCATGATAGTCACCTAAACATAACAATATGTTATCTTGTTTAAAGCAATTACCCATGTTTACACATGAAGGAACGAAGATGACGCTTAGAGGGAGGTGAATAGACGACTACATATGTTAACCAATTTCGCTCATTTTAGGGATAATTGTGTATAAATAAGGTGTACCTAAAATGAAACTAAGTGAACAATCCTATATGATGCGATACACCCGACAAGTAAGTAAAGTAAGGATCGAAATTGCCGCAAAAGAATGGAGACAAGACTCAGTGATGTATCCCAAGTTCAAGCCATTGGGAGGACCCTACTCTCTGTTGGAGAGGCTGTGGAAAACTAAGTCATCTTAATCCTAGCTTGGATCTAGCCTTCTTGTACATTGAACTTTTTCACCAAGTGAGATCCCTTCCACTAATTAAGCGAGATATTGAGCTCATCCTCGCACCTTTACAAACTCCTTGATGGCTTCCACAATCCAGAATCCCACAAGGCAACACCAATTGCTTAGGGTTTGCCACAAACCCAAGAGTAACAAGACCAAGATTACTCAAGATGATGAAACAACTTTTCTTTAGGATGAATGTGTAGATTTTGTGTTCCTCTCTCTTTTCCCTCAAAGATTTTCAAGATTGAATGGAGGGATTTGGACGAATCGAAGTTTGAAGCTTTGGGACAATGGAGATGGTCAATGTGCCATTCTCCACAAGGAATAAAGGTACTTATATGGGTGCCCTTGAAAATGGCCGTTGGGGGCAAATCTTCACAAAACCAGCAGATCCGGAATGATCCAAAAACTTTGGACCTTCTGAAGTTTCGGATCGACCGAGATATGGTTCGGAGTTTGGTCCGAAGATGTTGAGGGTCTGCGCTATGTTCCGGACAGGGTCCAGGACACAACTAGTAGAACCTAAAGCTGAGGAAGCTCAGTTCGGACCCGAGCCAGACCTAGGTCCAGATTGTACGGATCTGGAGTTCCAGAAAAGTCTTGGAAATATGGGATTTGAGGTGTGAGACTTGGAGCAAAGTGTAGGGAAGGTGTGGGGAGATGATTAGAAGGTTGTTACCCAACTTTGTAAGGTATCTCCCCTCTTCAAACTATGGCTTTCTTACGAGTAAAAAACTTCAAATAAATGGGCAAAAATAAGACGTCGTCTTCTCGGTATCCCGTCGATTAGTCCTTTTATGTGGGGGTCACCATTCACCTCACCTCTTTCACACGAACGGAACTAATACCTGTGTACTGAACTTGTAAACACATTAGTTCCCTAATTAGATGGTCGTTAACACCAAAATCCACTTAGGGTAAGATTTGCCCCTTCAATCTCCCCCTTTTTGGTGTGGATGTCAAGATCAATTAAAGCCCACATAACATAGATAGTTATAGTAGCTAGAGCAATGGTTACCTTAGATATACAAGAGCTCCCCCTAAATTTGTGCATACATATTTGGTTTGCATTTGAATACAAGTATCACAAAAGTAAGGAGCTCCTCTTATATCTAGTAACTGGTGGAGTGCAAGATTATAGATAAAAGATAGTAGCAATTTGCACAAAGGCGTTTGTGAGCATGTAAAGAATAATAAAAGGACATGCATGTCAAGATAGAGATGCATATGAAATGAACCATAAACATATAATAAACTAGAAGGACACCCCGCGCGTTGCAGCGGGTATCTCTTAAGAAATTTAATAAACACATGAAACTTGAAGTTGACTAAAGAATATGCAAGATTTAGTTAATCATGATAGTCAGCGGGCTAAAAAAATTAGACATCGAATGAATGTGTGGTTTATAATTTAAACATTGGTATGCTTTAGGAGTATATTTGATTGATATAGATAAGATTATATCAACCGGTTCAAGAAACAGATGTTGTGGATGGCTTGCATGAAGATGACATACACATTGCCTCATAATATTTCTAGAAACTTTTTGAGTGAATACATATAAAAGTGCCCATAATTTTGAATAACAGCTATATGATTTTCATCATTGAAAATAATTGACAAAAAGTTCAAGGGCGAAACTAATTTCGGTGTTCTACTTGCACATGATTTACTTGTGTAAGTACATAGCAGCATGGTGTGATCTTATTATATGAACTTAAAAAAACATTATGTGAACAATTTGATGGGCTAAAAAAAGATGATGTTGATTCTTGCATGTAGAGATATAAAACAATTAATGGATGTTAGTGGGATGACATGGACAATTGATTGGCTAAAAGAGCAAGTGATGTGGATAGCTTGCATGTTGAGATAGAAAAATATTAATTGCACTTAGTGGGGCTTTGCTTTATAAGAAGTATAGATAGATAGATAAGTATACACTTCATATCCACACAAATATAACAAACCACATGTCATATTTTTAAACTTACACAAGCACAAATAATATTCGGAGTTTAAGTAGCTAACACCAACAAAATAGATAATAAAAATTTACAATCCAACAAAGAATCAAATGAAGAACGAGGCTTGTAACTTGCAAATACCCAACATAATATAACCCCGTGGGCCCAATAGATCAATTCTCCACTTTGTCATCAAGTCAACAAAATGAGAGAAGAGGATACTAACGTCCACACTTAGTGATCGTCATATCCACTGAGCTGTTACAAGGCTTGAGGTATGATAGTTTCAAGCCTATATTTTATAGGTGTGTATGTTTAGACAGACTTTTTTCAGACTCTGTTGTTAACGTAGCATCAACACATAAGTTGTTAACTCGTTTTGTGGCAAGTTGTCACGTGGTAGCCTCGGTACCATAAGGGTGACAACTTTATCAATCTTCGTGTGGTAACTTTGAAATAATAAAAAATGTCAAAATACCAGCATAAGGTCCAATTTCGAAGATTCCGTCGAGGCAAAGATGATTGAGAAGATGGGTTGTAAATCCGATTTACATGAGAGTAAAATACTTCAAATTTTAAAAATAGCATTTACGCCGACAATGTGAACATTTTATGTAAAGAATGCATTTCTATTAAATGAAATTTCCATACCATACCACAAAAAAGGTTCCATTTTTTCATACTCCTCTTCGCTTCCAGATATTGTGTATATGCGACCAAGAACTTGAATTTATATATACAAAAGCTGAGCGGAAAGTGCGAGTGGCTCTCTAACTCACTGGTGCTCATTTTTTTACAAAATTGACAACCATATTTCTATGTCTCAAAAAAATCTTAAATTTGGTATACAAGTACATATACACATTATGAACATACGGCAGAAGTTTCATAAAAAAACCTTTATTTTGGGCTACACAAAAATAAAAAATTGGGGAAATCCTACTATTTTTCCTTTTTTATGTCCACAATTTTGTTATTTTCTGTACCTCAAATACGATTCTTTTTGCACTGAAAGTTTGCATATATGTCCCTTCGGGGACATCCGAGAAAATTTGCATATACATAGAAAACATGCGTACGTATCCAACACGAAAAGATTTTTAAACATCGAACTCAAATTTAATTTTACCAAAAAAAAAACGTGTGCTTGGGTGCCACAAGCCTGCAAAGAGATGCGTCCGTATAAGAGATGGAGTTCAGACACTATTTATCCAATTCCTCTATAAAACGATCCAGTAAAAGATAATTCTATTAATATATTTTCTGTCCATTATCCTCTTTTCTTTGTATCAAACTATCAACTATAGACTTCAATTGGATGAGGAATCCAATTGATATCCTATATTCGTATCCTAGCAATTCGTCATCCACTACAATGCAAGATCAGATTAATTGTGTCCTTCTCCGTTCAGGCTCGTCAATCGTGCCTCCATGATTTTACTCCGCAAGACCGTAAATAAGAGACCAGCTACAAATCCTCGACGGGCAGACACACTTCCGTCGTGAAATGAGATTGGGTCGGAACGAACTGTAATCCGGTACCACCAAGTTTCTCTTCTCCTTTGCCTGTTGGCCCGATATAGCGCACGTTCGCGGGGGCCCTTGTCCCTCCCACGTACTCGTCGATATAGCAACTAGCTGAACCGACGAGCAGCACGTTGATACCGAGTTTTAGACCATGGCGATCCAGGCGAGAACGTGGGCGGTTTTCCTGCTGCTGGCGCTGCTCTCCTCCTCCGTCGCCGAGGCCTCGCACCGCGTCTTCCCCGACCTGCAGTCCCTCGACGCCACGGCCGAGCGCGCCGTCGCCGTCGACGACCCGCTCCGCACCGGCTACCACTTCCAGCCCCCCAGCCACTGGATCAACGGTACACCTGCCTACAATGCTCGATCCACCATGTTTCGCTAGCTTCATCTTTTCGCTGACTCACGTGCTGTGTGATGTGTGTGCAGATCCTAATGGCGTGATGTACTACAAGGGCGTGTACCACCTGTTCTACCAGTACAACCCCAAGGCGGCGGTGTGGGGCAACATCGTGTGGGCGCACGCCGTCTCCACGGACCTCGTCAACTGGGTCACCCTCCAGCCGGCCATCTACCCCACGGCGCCCTTCGACGTCAACGGCTGCTGGTCGGGCTCCGCCACCGTGCTCCCCGACGGCACGCCCGCCATCATGTACACCGGCATCGACGGCGACGGACGCCAGGTGCAGAACGTCGCCTACCCCAAGGACCTCGCCGACCCCTACCTCCGGGAGTGGGTCAAGCCGGACTACAACCCCGTCATCGCCCCCGACGCCGGCGTCAACGCCTCCGCGTTCCGCGACCCGACCACGGCGTGGCGGGGCCCCGACGGGCTCTGGCGCCTCGTGATCGGGACCAAGGACAACCACCGTGGCCTCGCGGTGCTGTACCGCAGCCGCGACTTCCAGCGGTGGGCGCCCGCGCGCCGGGCGCTGCACCACGGCGACACCGGCATGTGGGAGTGCCCCGACTTCTACCCCGTGGAGACCTCCCCCGGCGCCGTCCTCGGCGACGTCAAGCACGTGCTCAAGGTCAGCCTCGACCTCACCCGCTTCGAGTACTACACGTTCGGGGCCTACGACCACGCCACCGAGACGTACGTGCCGGACGCGTCCCTCGCCGACGGCAACGACGGCCTCCGCTACGACTACGGCAACTTCTACGCGTCCAAGACGTTCCTCGACCCGGCGAAGCAGCGCCGCATCCTGTGGGGGTGGGCCAACGAGTCGGACTCCACGGCCGACGACGTCCGGAAGGGCTGGGCCGGTGTGCAGGCCATCCCGAGGAAGATCTGGCTCGCGCACGACGGCAGCCAGCTCATGCAGTGGCCCGTCGCCGAGGTCGAGTCCCTCCGCGGCAACCACGTCAACATCACCGACAGGCTCGTCGAGGGCGGGAGCTGCTTCGAGGTCCAGGGGCTCATGTCGCCGGCGCAGGCCGACGTGGAGGTGTCGTTCGCGGCGATGGACCTGGACAAGGCCGAGCCGTTCGACCCGGCGTGGCGCGGCGCCGACGCGCAGACGGTGTGCGCGGCGCGGGGCGCCGACGTCAAGGGCGGCGTGGGGCCGTTCGGGCTGTGGGTGCTCGCGTCCGACGAGCTCAAGGAGAGGACGGCCGTCTTCTTCAGGGTGTTCAAGGCGGCCCAAGACAAGCATGTCGTGCTCATGTGCAACGACCCGTCCAGGTCGTCCTACGCCGACCACCTCTACAAGCCCACCTTCGCCGGCTTCATCGACGTCGACATCGCCAAGACCGGCGGCAAGATCCCTCTCAGAACCTTGGTACGTCACCTACACCATCTTGACATTTGATCGATGTCGACTCCCTGCATAATTGATCTGCTGTAACTATTCGATGATTTATGTTGCCGCGCAGATCGACCACTCCATGGTGGAGAGCTTCGGAGGCCACGGCAGGATGAGCATCCTGTCCAGAGTGTACCCGACCAAGGCCGTCGGCGACAAGGCGCGCCTCTACGTGTTCAACCACGGCGAGTCGGACGTCAAGGTCACGCACCTGAATGCGTACGACATGCGGTCGGCCAAGATCAGCACGGAGATCGATCAACTGATTAGATGATCGACGCACCTCGATGTGGACGAACATTGCACTTTTGCTTAGCTAGATTGGGTATTAGTAGAACGAAACGCGGGCTTTGCCGCGTCGTGTGGAATCGGCGTTGATAGGTGTATAAAGAATTTGTGTATATTTAAGTAGTTTTGATATGATATATACTTTTGATCTTAGAATTACTCTTTTTTTTTGCGGGTAAATCAGGAACTTTATTACTCAGGAAGGGTTA
The DNA here is from genome assembly GCA_947311845.1 of Poa pratensis. Lineage (NCBI taxonomy): Eukaryota > Viridiplantae > Streptophyta > Magnoliopsida > Poales > Poaceae > Poa > Poa pratensis. Next base: position 5,654,812 of record CAMZMU010000072.1, read on the forward strand.
CACAACGGTCCTGCTCAAGCAACTGAAGAACTTCTTCAGGTCCTGAACCGACCCAGAATTCAGAACGGCGCTCCACCCAAGCAAGATTTGCTAGGTGGTGACTAACCCTAACCTGACTACGTTCCATCTTTACAAAAGAACACTCTCTAATGCCTGAAATTGAATGTTTAATGTCTGAAACTAAGTGGAGTACAGAAGATCGATCTCCTGTACTAGAGGAGAGCATAGCAACTAATTGAGCACAATCTGTCTCAACCCTGATTGGTAACTGTGAATGATCGAGCGCCAGGATGATTCCTTCCGCACATGCTCGCACCTCAGCTTCCAACGGACTCTCACAATCTTGTAAGAAGCGCATGACGAGAAGATCGTCAGTCCATCTGCATCACGCAAAACCATGCCTAACCCAGCAGATTGATCTGAGTCCCGAAAAGAACCATCGACATTCAGAGAAACCCAACCTGCTGGCGGTGTGTTCCAAGATTTTACAGGCAATGCACTTACTTCCGACTGCTGTGAAACTTGCCTAGCAGAGGTTATAGGATGTTTTCCTTCAATCATCTCATCTACAGAATGATGTTGAACTTCCAGAACCAGGCAGCGGTAGCCTTCCAGGAAACGTTTAGAGCTTTCAATGGTGGGCAATTGTTTGTCATGAGTAACCTCATTGCGTGGATGCCAAGCTCGCCATGCCACAAGCAGAGTTGCATCGATCATTTCTCCAGGGATTTGTGCCAGCACAGATTTGAACCAGTGGTACGGTGGTTTCCTGAACATACAATCCGCAGGATCTTAGAATTACTCTGACACCAATCTGATCATATTCACTGTTATCAACCCGTGGAGCGCAAGGGCTAGTTTTTGTTAAAAAAAAAAAAAAAAAAAAAAAAAAAAAAAACATGAGTTATAACGCCGTGGACCATTAGATTTCTTCATTAATCGTGCTAATCATGAGTTGTAACTTAAGTTGCAACTAGAAAAGACACCACCAACATTTAGATTGTGCTAGTCATGAGTTACAACAAGGGTTACACCTGAAATATAATGACTGACACTTGACTGAAAATTAACCTAATTCTCAGTCATCTAAGAATTAATCGCTTTTAAGTTAAAATTCTAGAAAGATCTATAGAAATAAGAAATTTTATGAATACATTTGAGATTAAAACTAAAATCATGGTGTAGTTCTCATTGTTCTCCATACAGAACATAGAAATTTCATTTCTTTCGTAATGTCTTGCAGATATTTCTTTCGGTTTTGCTAATTCTTAATCGAATGAGAATTAGCTTAATTCTCAATCGCATGACGTCATCAGTTGCAAGTGGACTTGCAACTGTTTCGGACCATTTGATTTGCTTCGTGATTCGTGCCTCAGTTGCATGTCAACTTGCAACTGGGATTTGATGACGTCATGTGAATGAGAATTAGCTTAATTCTCATTCGACTGAGTTGCAAGTGGACTTGCAACTGCTTCGGACCGTCTGATTTGCTTCGTGATTCGTGCTAATCATGAGTTGCAACTTGACTTGCAACTGTGAATTGATGACGTCATGTGAATGAGAATTAAGATAATTCTTATTCGATTGAGCGCTAGAGAGACCCACAGAGAAATTTCAAATTAAATACCATCATGATTTTAGAGTTGCTCCGTTCATTTAATATAGCCTCCATCAATCAATTATTGTAAAAAAGAAAAATTGAGGGGAATCTACATGTGCCATCCAGGAGAGCTTTCCTATATGTGTCACATATGGGCCTGTTTTTTTTTCTGAGCCCGAGTCTCCAATGCATAACCTTTGTGCGTTGCGTATATGTGAAGAACAACTCACGTAAAAAGATATAACAGTTTTTTTTTTAAACACGGTGCAACGCAAGTGCTTACATACACGCGCACACACTCACACCCCTATGAACGTACGCACGCACGCACGCACACCCTATCCCTATGACCACCTTCGAGAAACTGAGCCGGCGGGTCGAGTCTTGAGATTGACGAAGTCACCATAGGCACCTCGCTATCGACGGGAACGTCGCCTCCCACTGAACAATATTTCGCCTTAAATGAGAAACACCAGCATCAAACATGGGGTTTGAACTCTGTTGAACACTGATGCGGCGGTGGCGATGCATGAAGAAAGAGGAGGTACTGGAGTGGTGGCGAGAGATAGCAGGGGCGAGCTCCTGGCTGCTCGTAGCACTCGATATGATGGTGTTGTGGACCTAGAATCCCTGGAGCTGTTGGCATGCAGAGATGCGTTGTGCCTAGCTATTGAGTACGGATACCAGAAAATTGCAATTGAGACTGATTGTAAAAATGTCCAGCTGCTGTGGGAGTCCAAAAGTGGTGAGAAAACTTTTGGTTTTCATATTTTATGTGAGATGAAAGAGTTAGCTCTTAATTTTCAGGGGTGTAAGCTTCTTTATGTGAGCCGTATCGCAAATATGGCTGCACATTTGTGCGCTAAAGAAGCATTAGGCTCAGAGTCTGTAATAAACCATGTATTACCCCCTGACTTTCTAGCTGACATTGTTCAGTTGGAGAAGCTGTCGCATGTTGAATAAAGCTAAGAGGTGTTAGTTGTCAAAAAAAAAACTCTGTTGGGCTGGGGGTACAACCACCATGCTAACCATCCTGCTAACAATCCTGCCATACGCAGGTTCTCAAAGATATACCAGTTATGCATGTCATAGATCGATAGACGGACTAGAGTTTGATTTGTTTTTATTTGTAATTAGGTGTCCAGGCCGAGCTTGATGAAAATCCCAATGACAAAATCCGTTTGTATTTAGTACGTGGGTGTACAAGGAACTCGATGAAATTTCCCATCCTACTTGAACCCAAATTAATGATCGGCTATCTATCTATGTATACTTTTTATAAGATAAAACATTAATAACATGTATTAAAATAGTCTATATCCACATGTAAGGTGTCCACATCATCACTATTTGAGCCATTTATTATCCATGTCATCATCGTATCATCCACTATTTGAGACATTCGTTTATCCATGTTATTCCATATTTATTAATGATATTGATCCATACAAGCTATTTACATTATAAATTATTTTAGCCATACAATTTTGCAGATTACCAATTTTTAACGGTTAACTATATGAAAATTTCATACTAATTAAATTTAGATTTTTGACTATTGTGGCTAATCAAATCCTCCATATTCCCTAGATTTTTTTTTCATTTCATGCATCAAATACACTTTCTTTTATATTATAATTTTTTAAAGGTTCCCGATGTAACGCGCGGGGTATCTTTCTTGTACAAAAGAACAAGTCATTTTTCTCCAACAATACTAGCTAACAAAACGACGAATCTTGGCCATTTATTCAAATATAATTCTTAACATGGTTAGCCGCATGAACATAGATCGACGTTTGCATATGTGAAGTACTGATCAAATGGTCTTATATGTGACCAAACATATTAAACCCAATATTGTACGCTGGATGTTTAGTCTAATAGTTTGTTGTAGATACATAAATCATGATTGAGAGCTCCATACTGGACTCTAGGTGTTTCATCATCAGAAAGAAATAAGGGTAGACCTATACCAATGCCTTGCGGATAGTGTTCAAGCTAGAAAACGAAGAGTTCTCTCTCCATCATTTATTGGCGGGCCACGAGATAAACTTTGCTAGTGTCTAGATGTAATGGCTTCAGTAAGAAATTTGGAAATCCAAACATATTCCTCACGATGACCAGTAACCCCAACTGGGAAGAGATTACACGTGAACTAGAATGTGGACAAACACCACAATATTGCACAGATATGGTTGCCCTTGTTTTCGGGGTGAAGCTAGAAGAAATGAAGAAGCAACTATTTTAGAAGAGCATTCTTGAAACATTTAAGACCTACCATTTTGGGACATAGCAAGTATCTTAACGTAATGAATGGTTAATTTGTGGAATCAAATACACACCAAAAGCCTCTTAGGATGTAGGAAACAGAATGTGACTGGCGAAAACAAGTTTAACTATCATGCTATTCTCTTTCCGGTCAATCCTGTGAGTTTTACGAAAATTTACGTAACTATAATTTCATGCCTAATTCTGTGCAATAAATTTTATTTCATAAAATGGCGGATGATAACAAGCACTATGCCTAATATCATCTGTTCATATCAAACAATAAAACTTACATGCGTAAACATGCTAGAGTATGCACTACTTTTTCTTTATTTGTGATTACACTAAAAAATTTGTTTCAATATCATGCATACTTTGTTAAACTTTGACTTGCTAGATAATTTTGACCATGAAAAGGTAGTGTCATTGCTTCCGTTTATACTCATTTTTTTTTAAATATGCTTAGGTAATTACACACTAGAAACTTCTATTGACACATTCTCCTTACGAATCTTTACCATAAATAGCTATAAATTATATAGAGTATGCATTGTAGAAAATATAGTTCTAGAGCAATTTTTGTTACAGAATACAGGTTAGTATCTTTCAGTGAATTCACTACTTACAACAAACACAAACTAATATTTACAAATATTTCAAGTAATGTGGTTCAACTATGTAATACCATAAGACGCTAAAATAAGACCCAAAGAAGTATAAAAATTTAGTATAAAATGTTTTCATATTTATTCGTCCCATGCCAAAATTTCTATTTTTTCGAATGCCGCTACATCTCCCAAATATGCACATGGTTTTGTATAATGGAAAAGAGAAAAATCAAGAACCTTATCATCTGTGGTGGAACAAATAGGTCAATGTTGACAACATACTTTGAAGAAAAAAAATACATCATAAAGCAGGATGCATGCTATATAGGGACTAAGAGAACAATATACTTGCCAAAGAGGAGTAAAGTTTTTGCAAGCCAGAAAATGAAAAGTTACGTTCCAGTTTGGCAGAATCATATCAGCACATCTGGCTAAAGGAAATGATATTATCTATCATGAAAGAACATTTCTTAATCCCTTGTGTTTTGTGTGTTAGGCAACAACACTAGTGATGATTTAATATGTGAATCAAGTGATGCAGGTTTTTAGGTGGTTAAGACACCTTTGCATCGAATCCAAAAAAGAAGTTGAAAAGAGCTTGTATTGTTGCTGAAGAAAGGGAATCGGATTTTCCGGTCCATGCTAATTCGGAATATCCGATTCTCAAGGATTGCTCGATTTCGGCTAAGGACCTTAAAACAATCGGTACTGGAGTTTTCCGAAATATCCGAAACAGACTGAATCGGATTATCCGACAGTGTCGGATTATCCGACAGTGTCGGATTATCCGATACACACTATTGTCGGAATATCTGATTCACAAGGATTGGTCGAATTCGGCTAAGGACTGCAAGCAACCAAGTTTTGAGACGTACTGGAGTTTTTCGGAATATCCGATATGGGTTGAGTCGGATTATCCGACTGTGTCGGATTATCCGATCCTGCCTTATATCGGAATATCCGATTCTCCTGTCTGCAACGGCTATTTTTCTGGGAGGGGTATAAAAACCCCTCCACCTACCTCCAGCAGCTCAGCTCGCCCAGATATTGTTGACCTCCATTGTTGCAAGCTCAAATCTTCTAGATCTCCCAATCCCTCCACCCAAACTCGTTGATCTTTGGAGGATTGAAGGAGAAGGCCCGGATCTACAACTTCACCGAAGCGTTCTTCATTTCCCCCTCATTAACTTGAGGGACCATTTGCTAGGGTTTCCATTGGGAAAACCTAGCCCCATTGTTGTACTCACTTGCTTGCTACTTTTGTGTAGCAGATTCGTGGTGCTTGGGAGCTCCCAATCTTTTTGTGGGTTGTGCCTTGATACGTCCAAAACGTATCTATAATTTTTGATTGTTTCATGCCATTTTTATGCTTTTAGCACTTGTTTTATATTAAGTTTATTATTTATTTGGACTAACCTACTAATAGTTGCAAAAGTGCACAATGTTCTTGTTTTACTCTTTGATGTGTAGAAATTATCAAGAATACAAGAGGAAACCTTGTTGGAGTCGAATTGGGACTTTCCTGAAATCTGTCTGAGAACTTTTTACGAAGATTGCCAGTTTGACCCTCGAAGATGACGTTATATGGAGACCTGGCTGTTACGAAAGTTGTCACAATTTTCCATACGAAGATTTTAAGCCCGAGATCAGCCCAATCGGAGTTCGGACGCGGCCTGTAGGCCCGTTTTGGTGGAACCCTAAAAGGGGGTGACGGAAATCCGAGAAGATATATAAAGGGAGGAAACCTAATTCGTGGAGGACTCCTCCACCCACGAATTTCAGCCACCAAAAGCCACGTTTTTGCCTCCCCCATGGATCCCATCTCCATGGGGGAGGGCTCCCAAGAAGCCATGAAGGAGGGAGGCTAAGGGGCGGCGCTCCCCAAGCTTGCCGGCGGCGGGGAAAGGAGTTCCCCGCACCGCCGCGCCGCCGCCGCGCTGCCCCTCTCCGCCGTCTTCACCGCCATCTCCATCACCATCTCCTCCTTGTATTCAGTGGTTCATCCTCCCACAAACCTCTGTACCGTCCTATGTAAACATGGTGTTTGATGCTATAATATTTATCCTATGATTTACATCATGTTTCCGTAGTTTATTTGTCTTTTGATTGCTTAATTGAATGCATGAGGTTCATTAGAGTTGTATGTCTATATGGTGCTGTCCTTTGGTGTCCATTATATTGTGCGCGCATGGATCAAACACCCTAGGGTTGGTAGTATTTGTAACGAAGCGGGGGAAGTTCTGCCGGAGTGACAGAAACCTGAGAACGCGAACCGATTAGTTGCACGTATGGGAGTAAGAGGACCTTGAACTTAAGGCTATGGTTGGGGAAACCTTAATGCATTGTTAGTATTTGCGGATGCTTTCTAACAATCCAATCATATAGTACTTGTAATCCCAAGTAGTGGAGTGCATGTATATTTAGCCTCTCCCACATAGAAAACTGCATCGAAGACAATGAACCAAGTACCTTCACTAATTAATCTTGGACAAAGCCACCACAATTACCACCACTTTTCCACACTCATGGTACTGTTAGTATATGGTTACTTAGTGTATTTTATTGCTGCAGCACTAACATTTACTTTCTTGTATTTATTATCTTGCAAAACTACCTCTCATACCCGTATTGCTACCGTAGTTTTATTTCTAGATAATGCAAACGTTTAGTGTGCGTAGAGTTGTATCAGTGGTTGATAGAACTTGAGAGAATACTTATCCTACCTTTAGCTCCTCGTTGGGTTCGACACTCTTACTTATCGAAAAGGCTACACGCGATCCCCTATACTTGTGGGTTATCAAGACCTTTTCTGGCGCCGTTGCCGGGGAGCCATAGCGTAGGTTAATGTTCTTGTGTGCACTTGTTTGCTTTATCTCTAAGTAGTTTTTATTTTCAGTATTAAGTTGTTCTTTATCTTACTATGGATAGGGAATGCGAATTACAAAAAAAATTAGGTGTAGTTGTTATCTAAAAACGTTTTCAAAAAGAAAAGTGATTGGAAAGATGAGTAATGGTTAAATGGGGGTCGACCTTGAACACTTGTGTTCATGCCTATGAAACCAAAACAAATCTTTCCATGGAAGCTTTTCATTAAAAACATGTAAATATTGTAAATATTGTGTATATACCTCTGTACATAAAAATAAAATGCTAATTATAGTCTAGTTAATTGAAAGTTGATAGTTTTACTTTGCTGTCCAGAAACAGATTTTCTGTGCTCCACCGTATTAAATGTTTAAAATCACCAGAACGTGATCTTGATCTGAAATTTCTTGAGTGCAAAGTGATGCTTATTAGCTTTCTTTCATTAGACTAACTTTTTTGATTTAAGGTACGTAGATAGGTCGAAAAATTCGATCTTTACTGACTGTTCTGTTTAGACAGATTTTGTGCTTCTCTGTAAATAAAATCGTGATAAATCTCAGAATAGTATTTTGACTTGAAAATTTTTGTGCATAAACCTGAGATTATTATCTTTCTTTCATTAGACTAAAGTTTTTCGATTTGAGCTACTTAACTATCTCGTTGAATGCCATCTTTACGGACTGTTCAGTTTTGACAGATTTCTTTGTTTATTCAATATTGTACTTGGTGTTGTTAGTTTCATTAGTTTTTCGACGGACAACGGAAATCATGAACACCTTAGTATATACAGTGGCTAATGTTGAGTAAAAATTATAAAACTTGTCAATGCTTGAACATGAGTGGATTTTATTTAATGAGTACTAACCCTACTAATGAGTTTTGTGAAGTTTTATGTGGATGTAGCTTATAAGATCTAATCAATATGGTGATATGAGATGAATAAGAAGACGCAAGAGCTCAAGCTTGGGGATGTGTAGGTGCATCCCAAGAACATATTCAAGAAGATACAATCATCTAAGCTTGGGGATGCCCGAGTCATCCCCCTATTCATCAACTAACATGAGGTTGTCTCGTTCATACTCTATATTACCCGTCCACATGATATGTATTGTCTTAACTTGTATTATAATTGCTTTTATATGTCTTGGTTTTACCTTCTTTAGTTTTATTAGGCTCCTTATTTGGTTTCGATTGCTTCTTTACTTTCACTTATAAATTCAAAATAACAAAAATATTTTCTTTTGTTTTGCTTCTTTGTTTGGTTCTTTATTTTAATTTTATTTGGGTTTTACTTTTGATTTTTTTTAGAGTTTTCCTTGCTGTAGCTAGCATGTTTAGGTCTTGCTTAGCCTCTGGTTTCTTAGTTTATCAAAAATAAAGTACCAAGTTTTATCCATTTAGCTTAGTTGATACATATGTAAAAAGTGATTTTCTGTTTTCGGTATCTACTGCTTATTGCGCGATTTTTCATATTTTACTGGAAGCTCTAAAAATCACGAAAAAATTACTGATGTTGTAGCACCTAATCCTCTGCATGTACAAAAATTGGCTAAAATTTCGGGCATGTTTAAGTGCACCTAAAAATTGCGTTTTCCAGCTGCTGTTTTTCTGGACAGATTCTGACTTTTGTTGCAAGAGTGGCCTCTTTTCGTTTTCATTTGATTTTTAATGGTTCTTACCTTTCATTTATAAGTTGGCCATTTAAGCAACCTTTCTGTAACTTAAAAACAAAATTTTATTTGGTTTAATAGTAGCACTTGGGAAATATTATCTATTGTACTAATGTCTAACCGCAGAAAAGAATGGGAAAGTTTTTGTGTTGAAGTTTTTTCACAGAGAATGAAGGAACACCAAACTATGGAATATTGAAGAATTACCAAAGTCATAAGCTTGGGGATGTCCCCGCATCCCTCTTCATCAATAACCCCACGGTTTGCAAACCTTTAAACTTTGTTTTTTGAGCAACATAGGAACTTAACTAAACTTGAAGCGGCTGTATTTTATTATCTATTTATCTTAGCATCAAACACCAGTTACATTAATAAGTGGATCGTCACATATTTTATTTATCCTCTGTTTTCAATGTTTACTTGGTTAATGGATTACTTGTTGAAACTTAAAAATGATGTGTGAATAATACTGTTTAGTAGTTTATGTTTTCTTATGGTTAGTCTCAACTAGCTAATAGTGCATATTATGTTATTTTGATATCAACATGCATTGTCCTGTTCATAAGATGGTATGGTATTGTGGTATCCTCCTCTGAATAATTCACTTGAATCGACTTGGCACATGCTCACACATGTTATGACTGAAAAATAAAAGTCAATTAAGCCTTGATGATCTATTTTGCCTCAGAGTTTTAGTATCGTTTTTATGCCTCCGTTAATTTTATTTTGTCGCAAGCATGATTATGACCGTTATCGCTCTCGTGGTTGTCGCTTCCCAGTCTATTGCTAGCCTTCACTTGTACTGAGCGGGAATGCTGCTCGTGCATCCAAATCCTTAAAACCAAGTTATCCCAAAGAGTCCACCAAAAAATTCCTATGCATGGTATTTCAAGCCATTCCAAGTAAATTTGCATGTGCTACCTTTAAAACCTTCAAAATATTTCTCTTTTTGTGTCAATGTTTACTAGCTCATGAGGAATTAGTGTGGTTATTCTTTATTCTATTTGTCAAATGGACTTTTACACCTGGACTAGTGGCATATACATCCGCTTATCCAATAACTTGCAAAAAGAGCTGGCAACGGGGTGCCCAGTCCCAATTAATTACAACTTTAACCAATTAATTCTCTTCACACTTTTGCCCTGATTCATCAGTAAGCAATGACAAACAGTGAAATACCTGAATGTGTGTAAACCAAAGAGAAAGAGGGATGATCTGCCTTGCTGGTAGAAATAACGTCCTTCATGGGAGCCGCTCTTAAAAGTCCGTTTGACAGGTAGAATACTGTTCTCACCCGCTACCATTCGTTGACAATTAACAAACACCTCTCAAAACATTTTTACCTCTGTTTTTAAAACAAAAAGCTCTAGCACGTGTTAATCCCTGCTTCCCTCTGCGAAGGGCCAATCTTTTATTTTTATGTTGAGTCACCATCCTTTCTTTGAGCACTTCTTCGAGAGCATAGCTGTCGTTCTTAGTGTAATGTGCTTGTCCCAGAATACGATTAATTGAGGTATAACCATGATGCTTTTATCTTTGATATCTCTATATCTAGTCTTCACTTGAACTTCAGAGGTGCCTTGGCATTTATGTTTTGCTCCACAATTAAGGGCAAGCGAGATACCACTCTATCATGCTTTATTATGGTCATTACAATCTTGTTGATGTTTATAAATTTCATGTTATAAGCTCTTAGTTCGTTGATACTTTTCATTAGGAAACATGATTGCTAAGTTTTATTATCCATACATCATGCAATTGTTAAAGACCTGATCATAGCATTTACAATCAAAAATTATTTTGTTATCATTTACCTACTCGAGGACGAGCAGGAATTAAGCTTGGGGATGTTGATACGTCCAAAACGTATCTATAATTTTTGATTGTTTCATGCCATTTTTATGCTTTTAGCACTTGTTTTATATTAAGTTTATTATTTATTTGGACTAACCTACTAATAGTTGCAAAAGTGCACAATGTTCTTGTTTTACTCTTTGATGTGTAGAAATTATCAAGAATACAAGAGGAAACCTTGTTGGAGTCGAATTGGGACTTTCCTGAAATCTGTCTGAGAACTTTTTACGAAGATTGCCAGTTTGACCCTCGAAGATGACGTTATATGGAGACCTGGCTGTTACGAAAGTTGTCACAATTTTCCATACGAAGATTTTAAGCCCGAGATCAGCCCAATCGGAGTTCGGACGCGGCCTGTAGGCCCGTTTTGGTGGAACCCTAAAAGGGGGTGACGGAAATCCGAGAAGATATATAAAGGGAGGAAACCTAATTCGTGGAGGACTCCTCCACCCACGAATTTCAGCCACCAAAAGCCACGTTTTTGCCTCCCCCATGGATCCCATCTCCATGGGGGAGGGCTCCCAAGAAGCCATGAAGGAGGGAGGCTAAGGGGCGGCGCTCCCCAAGCTTGCCGGCGGCGGGGAAAGGAGTTCCCCGCACCGCCGCGCCGCCGCCGCGCTGCCCCTCTCCGCCGTCTTCACCGCCATCTCCATCACCATCTCCTCCTTGTATTCAGTGGTTCATCCTCCCACAAACCTCTGTACCGTCCTATGTAAACATGGTGTTTGATGCTATAATATTTATCCTATGATTTACATCATGTTTCCGTAGTTTATTTGTCTTTTGATTGCTTAATTGAATGCATGAGGTTCATTAGAGTTGTATGTCTATATGGTGCTGTCCTTTGGTGTCCATTATATTTGTGCGCGCATGGATCAAACACCCTAGGGTTGGTAGTATTTGTAACGAAGCGGGGGAAGTTCTGCCGGAGTGACAGAAACCTGAGAACGCGAACCGATTAGTTGCACGTATGGGAGTAAGAGGACCTTGAACTTAAGGCTATGGTTGGGGAAACCTTAATGCATTGTTAGTATTTGCGGATGCTTTCTAACAATCCAATCATATAGTACTTGTAATCCCAAGTAGTGGAGTGCATGTATATTTAGCCTCTCCCACATAGAAAACTGCATCGAAGACAATGAACCAAGTACCTTCACTAATTAATCTTGGACAAAGCCACCACAATTACCACCACTTTTCCACACTCATGGTACTGTTAGTATATGGTTACTTAGTGTATTTTATTGCTGCAGCACTAACATTTACTTTCTTGTATTTATTATCTTGCAAAACTACCTCTCATACCCGTATTGCTACCGTAGTTTTATTTTCTAGATAATGCAAACGTTTAGTGTGCGTAGAGTTGTATCAGTGGTTGATAGAACTTGAGAGAATACTTATCCTACCTTTAGCTCCTCGTTGGGTTCGACACTCTTACTTATCGAAAAGGCTACACGCGATCCCCTATACTTGTGGGTTATCATGCCTCAAGTGTGTTGTAAGGGCACCGGATTCCGCCTTGAAGGATTCCGATAGTGGAAGGTGAACCGAGCTTTTGGGCAAGGTTCATCGGAGAATAGGGTTAGGCCATTTGTGGCGTCTTGAGTTTGAAACTCACACCCCTCCAACGAGACGTACTCCCCTAAAAAGGAGGAACTCGGGAATACATCCTTGTCTCCGCGTGCTTCCCATTCGGTTACTCCTTACTCTTAGTTATTACTTGTTTCTTACCGTGCGTAGAGTTAAACTTGTCTTATAGGTAAATTCACCATACTTGCATATTTAGAGAATTTACCTTTGTGTCAAGCCTAAATCGAAAAAGTATTAAAAATTGATGTAGCACCTATTCACCCCTCCCCCTCCTCTAGGTGTCCATATGATCCTTTCATACAGGGACGGAGGAAGGGGGACGAGGGGGGCTCAGCCACCCCCAACAAACAGATTTTCTTCACAAATTTCGTAATACTCATGCTTAGATTAGTAGTTCTAATCCATTTTCGCCCCCTCCAACAAGATTCTGCCCCCTCGAGGTCTCGGGCTGGCTCCGTCCCTGCTTTCATATTATTTCTCCTAACCAACATGCCATGCCCCACTAGCTACCAAGACTTACTTACAGTTGTCTAACAAATAATGCCAACCTTCCATCAAGCTGTTGAAAAAGGGTGCTCACTGATGCATGACAAAAGGCAGAGTTGTTACGGATGCCATCGTCATGACGAAACGGCTTATCCTGGCCATTTATAAAAATATAATTCTTAACTTGTTTAGCCGCATGAACACATATCGATGTTTGCATATATGATGTATTGATCAAATAGTCTAATATGTATCACTTGTCTATTTTTATATCACTTATGTACATGCATGTGCAGCCATGTATGTTCTAAATGTGTATAGCTCAAAGACAACAGATATCACGTGATCTTCAAAGAGCTCCCTCACAAACTTTAATTGGTAAGAAGAGGGAAGAGCTTAATGCATGTAGATGCTCAAAATAGGTGGGTGTTAACAAGTAATCGCTTATCCCCCCAAAAAACTACTTAGTGGCAAAAAAGTATGCTTTTTGAAGAGAGTAGAAGATATTTGACAATTGACCAATCACAAACAGTCAATAAAAATCAAAACGCGTGCCAGCATAGAGGCTCGGTAACGTCATGAAGCTCGTGCTATGTAGGTTCCGGAGGAACAACACCGACACAGAGATCATGGTGGGAGGTGGGTCAACACGATGGGCTGCCCCTTTGATGATGACATGGTCCATTCGGATTCAAGAGTATGCCGTTCCCGACCAGACTCAACTTTGTCGAGAGAATCAACAAGGCCCAAGGGAAAACCATCCCGATTATCAGAATGTATCTACCGGAACCGGTATTCTATCATGGCCAACTCTACGTTGCATTGTCCCGAGCTACCACGAAGATCAACATGAAGATCTTCGTCATCAAAGATAAGGGAAAAGACCGAACAAACCAACAATTAAGAAAAAGGCAAAAAAGACCCGAGTCCTTATTAACGACCATGCAGAACATAATTTACAAGGAAGTTCTTCTCCTTACATACCTCCCATTAGTGTCATCTTAAAAGATATAATGTTGCAAACATATTTGAATTATTTTAATATTGCATGCATATATACATGCACTAGTAGGGAAAAGCTTATAGGTGAGATGTTATCAGTGGCGCACCAGCCACTTGTGCGCCACTGATAGTCTCTCACCAGGTTTCCTGGATTTTGAAAAAAAAATACCAGTGGCGCACCAGATTGCAGTGCGCCACTGGTAAATTTTTAGCAGTGGCGCACCGTAAACCTAGTGCGCCACTGGTAAGTTCCAGCAAAATTTTGAAATTTTCGGGGTGGAGGAGAGAGACTACCAGTGGCACACCGGGTTTGTGGTGCGCCACAGGTAATTTTTTTATCTGTGGCGCACCGAGAGCATGGTGCGCCACTGGTATTTCTTGGCAGATATGTTGGAAAGTGGACAGAGAATACCTGTGGTGCACCACTGCACGGTGCGCCACAGGTAAAATTTTTAGCTGCGTAGGTAACTTTGCCTCCACGGGTCGCGCATCCTCTCTCTCCCTTATCCTCTCTTCTCTCTCCAACTCACCACTCGCACAAAATTAAAGCAATTTCTCCTCTCCGCCACAGAAAAGAGCTAGCTAGGGTTCCACCGGCGCCGCCACTGGCCGACGCCGGCCGTCCGCGACCGCCACCGGCCGTCCTCGTCTGCTCCCACCGCAACGAGGAGCAGCATGCCGGGCAGGGCCGCCAGGGGCCACTCTCCGTCGGAGCCACTGCCGGACCGAGCACGGACAACCGCTGTGCTCCGTGGCTGCCACCCGTCGTGGCCGGCCGCCTTCCTCTCGATCTCTCTGCTGGCCGTCGCCCGCGGCCTCCGACGAGCAGGCGCTGGCCGCCGCGGCGCCAAGGCCGCGGAGATCGACAAGCAGGCCTCACCACCTCGCTCCGGCTCGTGGCCCGCCGTCGCCCACCTACCTCGACGCGCGGACCAAGAAGCATGGCGGCGACAGATGGAGGCTCGTTGCCGGCGATGTATGCACGGCGAGCTGCGGCATCGATCCAGGTATGCTCGCAACCAAGCCCTACTGGTGGTTTGCAGATTGTATGGTTGCTCTGATGTCTGTGTGTACGTTCTAGCCAGTAGCAGAGGACTCAATTCTCGCTACGAATTTCTTGTGTATCCAGGCACTTGTCCAGTAGCAGTACCTGATCTGCTTCTTCTGTGTGTATTTTATTTTCAGGTCAATAATGTGCAACACCAAACTGTGTAGCTAGTCCCTCAAACGATAAACTGAATTTAGTTTAGCTTGAACCTAAAGTCGAATCTGATCAACTTTCAACACCTATTTGTCCTGAACACTGGAGGATTTTTAATGCGAAAAAACAAAATCAATGAGGCTTATTTGCATCGATGCACAAGTCAAACCGCAAGTATGGAGCCTAGGTTTACTAGTGCTAGCTCATATCAAATCATTTATGTAGTTTACTGCATTTTTTCTTACATGTGTTGCATAGAAGCTATGTTTACTAGTGCTAGCTCATATCAGATCATTTATCTAGTTTGCATAGTGGCACTACCTATTACTTCAATTTGTTCATTCTGTTGAGCTACAAGTTGATATATGCCTATTCTTGCTGCAGTTTTGGACGATGGTATCGGCACGAGGCTGCGGCAGCGACGACATCGTCACCCTCCCGGCTGCCTGGATCTAGCCGACGATGCAAGGCTGCTCCCGCTGCTGCATGTCTTCACCGAGTTGCTCGTGTCACAGGGAGGAGAGGTACAAAATTTCTTCACTTTTCTCCGTGTCATCTGCTCATTGCCCCCTCTAGCAATCACCTAGTGCATCTATCGAAAATTCAGACCACACGCACACATTCAAATGTCTTCTGTTTGCTTCACATTAAGATGCTTCCCATGATTAGTAAGCATATTTACAGACAAGTAACTAGACCTCACTATAGAAAGAGAAGTTATACAGTACATACATGTATGTTAAAGATCCTGGCTGAAATAGTACATGAAAACCTGAAACTGAGTATAGTACATCAAGCCTTCACTACCCTATTTCAGTTTCCAATACCTGAAAATGTTTACATGTGTAAACTAGCAAAGCCTTCATGTTCTTATTCATCTCCCAAGTCAGTATGATGCATGCTAGACTTTGTGGTGCTCTTTTCTAGATGGAGGCAAGCAAAACCAAGGAAATTCTAGAGATTGTAAGGTGTCGTGAAGTACCAACCATTTATTCTAGATTTTCTTTCTCTTTATCAAGTTGAATGAACATGTTAGTACCCCTCAATTAAAACTTGCATAGGCAAATAGGCAAACGGATGTGTTCTGCTTTTAATTGTTCGCTTCTCCTTATGCATACATAAGCAGCAAGTTTGCTGACGATATGCTGCGGCGACGACGACATGGGATGCGGCGACGAAGACATCGACAAGGGGTTGCAGCGACGCCACCATAGCTTTTGTACATTTGAAAAAAAATAGCAGTCTGTGAACTATATTTGTATATTTGGACAGATGTGTATCTTGAACTGTTGGATGAAATTTCACTCATCATGCTATTTGTGTTTCTGAACTTCGCAACAAAATTATTGTTTTGATTTTTTTTTTAATCCCGAAAATGATACTAGTGGCGCACAAAATAGAAAGGGCGCCACTAGTAGCATATTTTTTTAATATTCCCAAATTATTAGCAGTGGCGCGCAAAATAGCATGTGCGCCACTGGTATTCACTTACCAGTGGCGCACAATTCGTCCTGTGCGCCACTGATAATTGAGATAGGTGCCCCCACAGCTCACCAGTGGCGCACCAGAATTAGCTATTAGTGGCGCACCGGATACACCAGTGGCGCACCAGAATTAGCTATCAGTGGCGCACCATCCGGTGCGCCACGATAAGTGAGTTACCTGTGGCGCACCAGCCGCTGGTGCGCCACTGGTAACACTTATCAGTGGCGCACCACTAGTGCGCCACTGATAGCATATTTTGATGCGTCACTAATAGGCTTTTCCCTACTAGTGATGAATAGTTATGTGTATTTTATGTTTACACGTGAGACATGTGCGATGAAAAACAAAACTCAAGGACCAGTCAGGTCATTTAACTAGAGGCTTTGTGAACTGATTTTAATCCTTCATGTTGTTTTCTTCGTTTTGATTATCGGCAGAGTACTAAGGGGTTGTTTGGATTGGAGCCCTGGGCTGCCCGTCCAAAAAATTGGTCTTTGACAAGGCTATGTTTCCTGTTTGGATAGCGACCAATATTTTTGGCTTACTCAGCCCGCTTCAGTTCCTCCAGTTCAATTATGCGCCAATAATTTGGCGAGTTACGGGCTGCCAAATCGTTCGCCAATTATTTGGCTAGCCCAGGTTTGGCCGGCTGACATGGGCATGAACCAAACATACCCTAAATTCAGATGCCAAACTACATATACCTTTTGTATATCCAAGGTTTATAACAAAAATCATGATACAAACTATAATGTTTCAGTGCTTTACAATATATTAAATTGTTTTCTAGATTTGTGAGACTATTTCTCTTTCTATTTAGACCTGTTGCAACCCACAGTCATTGTGATAGTATTGGTAATGTGGGAGTTTTTCGTTGGTGCGTATCTTTTTCATGATGCATGGTTTGAATAATTAGTCATCTGAGTGAATATTTTCTCCAAGTAGTTTCTATAATGATTGGTGAACTAAATTATCACTTGCAACTTTTACCTTTGACCTTTCAAAAAGTAAAATCAAACAAAAGATTTATAATATCCGCCATGTATAATACCATCGATGCGACTTAGGAGTATAAGAAATTCCAAACAATTTAGATTTAGCAAAAACTGTCATTATTCCAGTTTACGCGTTTGAAGCACGATGGCTAAGATAGAATGGCTGATGGGACAGTAGAGTCTAGGCCTGAATTCTGATCTTGAACGGTCATCCTTACCTCATTTCTGGTTTATACTCTCTATCTTCCTAAATATAACCCTTTTCTAGCTTTCTATTAATTCATACGTAAACTACTGTAACGAGAAATATTTTGATGTGTAAATTCACTCATTTTGCTTCGTATGTAGTATGTATTGGTATCTTTAAAATATTTATATTACTACGGAACGGAGGGAGTAGTTCTTATGCATATCTCTAGATTACCAATATAATTCATCAGTGTAAGATAAATTGTATATAAAAGTTATACGATTAGAAATATATTTTATAATTTTTTTTTTGCGAAACACAGGATATATCGTTTGTCAAATTGGTGATGTAGGCACGACTTGTAAACGAGAAGGAAGAGAGTAGGTATACTAGCAAATTTTGATCGGATCAGCCACTCAGCCCCTGGAGAAGTACCCATTCCCGCCGCATCCTCTAGCCAAACCAAACCAAACCAGCATGCGCCCGTACATCCCAAAGGCAACCTTCGCCTTCTGCCACTCCCTCCTCTCCTCCCGCTTCCGTCCATCCGCCGCCTGCCCCGGCGCGCCGCTCCTCCCCATCCAGGCCCTTCTCACCACGGCCGGCCTCTCCCCGCACCACCCCGAACTCTCCCTCGTCTCGCTCAACTCCCTCCTCCGCGTCCTTTCCCGCGGCGCCTCCTCTCCGGCCCACCCGCTCCTCGCCCTCCGCATCCTCCTCCACATGCTCTCCCCCCCCCCCCCCCCTCGCCGCTCCCTTCCCCGGACCACCTCTCCTTCCCCTTCGCCCTCTCCGCCGCCGCGGCAGCCCCCGTGGCCCCGTCCCCCGGGCCGCAGCTCCACGCGTTACTCGTCAAGAACGCACTCTTCCCCTCCGACCACTACGTCACCACCGCGCTGCTACAGCTCCACGCGCCCCGCCCGGACGACGCGCGGAGGGTGTTCGACGAGTTGCCGAGGCGGGAGGCCATCCACTACGACCTGGTGATCGGGGCGTACGCGCGCGCCGGGATGGCCGCCGAGGGTCTGGCCCTGTTCAGGGCCATGTTCGTGGACGGGGTGTCCCCGGACGCCGTCGTGCTCACCACGGCGATCGCGGCGTGCGCCCAGTCCGGCGCGCTGGAAAGCGGGGAGTGGGTGCACCGGTACGTGGAGCACAACGCGCCTGGGCTGCTCGCGGACGCGTTTGTCGGGTCGGCGCTGGTGAGCATGTACGCCAAGTGCGGTTGTTTGCAGCAGGCCGTGAGGGTGTTCGAGGGAATGCCCGAGCGGAACGAGTACGTCTGGGGCACTATGGTCGGTGCGTTCGCGGTGCACGGCATGGCGAGGGAGGCAGTGGCGTGCCTGGAGAGGATGGCAGGGGAGGACGGGGTGCGCCCGGACGGGGTGGCGGTGCTCGGAGCGCTGTCTGCGTGTGCACATGCCGGTAAGGTCGAAGATGGACTTAGCCTTCTCAGGGAGATGCGCCGGCGGTACGGCGTCGCTCCAGGGCACGAGCACTACAGCTGCACGGTCGACATGCTGAGTCGGGTTGGGCGGCTGGAGGAAGCGGTAGAGCTAATCGGGAAGATGCCAATGAACCCGCTTGCATCCGTATGGGGATCACTCCTGGCAGGCTGCCGAATGTATGGCAACGTCGAGTTGGCCGAGGTGGCAGCCAATGAGCTCGAGAAGCTAGGCGCCGGTGCCGACCAGGGTGTCCACGTCCAACTATCCAACATTTATCTCGATGCCAACCGCAAGGATGACGCGCGGAGGGTCCGAAAACTGATCGGCAGCCGGGGGCTCAAGAAGGTCCCTGCGTATAGCGCGGTGGAGGTCGATGGCGAACTAAGCTCGTTTGTCGCTGACGACCAGGCGCATCCACAGCGCTTCGTGATATGGGACGTGCTTGGGCTGCTCGCAGACCAGATGGGGCGGAAGCCAGAAGAAGAGGAAGAAGAAACAGCCTTATTTGCGCTCTTGTGAGTTTTTTTTTTTTTTTTGCGCTCTTGTGAGTTTGTGTAACAAGAAATCGAAAACCATGTAGCAATACAAGCAGAGTGATAATGAGAGCAAACAGTTATTATTCATTTATTGACCAGGATATATGAATATAAAGGAAAAAGCAAAAAAAAGAATTCAGTACACATTAAGGCTACCTAGCTATCGAGGTCGTCGGCCTGGGGGCAGGTTGTATGCGTTGATATGAAATGTTCCACAGCCCTTTTCGCCCTCTTCTGTTTATAGTACTTTTTTTACCTCCTTTGGTTATACTTTTTTGAAGGTTAGTGGTAGTTTATGCTTCGCTTATCTATGTAAGTAGTCTTTCAGATCGTAACTGGGTCCGTTCTCCGGATAAGAAAAGGTGGTTTGCGGATTAGTTATACTCCGTAATAAATAAAATAGGAAACGGCTAACAAAAAAAATATCAAATATGACCATAAACGACGTCTAGCATCAGATCGAGGACGGGAGATATTTCATGGCACCAGTCAGTTTCTAAAAAAAATGAGACTGACCAGGACTAGTCCATGGTGGCTTCTTTTTACAGAAGTCTCCTTAGTGAGAACTCCAGAAATTCATGGTAGCACCAGTCAGTTTCTAATCAATGAAGCTATGACAATTTGTGGACAGATTACTGGGTATAATCATAAGAGTGCTAGAGGAAGTTCTTACTTTGCAATTAGAACTGTCAATTTCAGTTCTGGAGTAGAGAAGACAAAGTTCTGTCGTTTGCTCGTTTATACGCAGCACAAGGCATAGACAAACGACAGTTGTTGTGACATAACACTATAACAGTAGTAGCGATACATTGTTTACATATGACAAAATTTGCGCACTTCAACACGGTAAGTGAAAATTGTGCGGTGGAGTCCTCTAAAATACTAAATACTCCAAGTAAAAAAAAGAATACAACGAGGCTACTCAAGAAACAAAAGCCACTTGCAAAAAGTTAACCCGGCCTAGCTGCCGTCATGGGATCATACCAGCACACATTATGTACTGCTACATCTTGGCAGTGTCAGAGTGTCATATCAGACAGCTTGCTTGGGGATTGGAAACATTTCATGGCTTTGACGAAAAAGAAAGAATGGGCTGCCTGTTACGGGTGCCACAAGTTGAGATGATACTGTGGATCATGTCCCATAAATGTGTTTATGAACCGGCGGGCCGAATCCTTTAACAACATCCATCCATTGCTTCTCTACTAACAGAACTGAACTGTCCAATAGGTGACCAACAAACAGTGCGGGATCTTTAAAAGCAAAGAAGTCAAAATTATTTCTCTTCTCTTGTTTCAAACCTTCATCACGACCTTTTCGTTTAGCCTTTGTTTTTGTAGCCTTTTGTGGGTCTGTCTTTTCTGCTGATACAACCAAACCATGTGGCAGGTCATCCTGGACGATTGGTGATCCAAAATCAATAAAGCACATTGCCCTGCAAGAGAATAAAATTGTGCGTTCAGTATCACATTAGCAGTCTTCTGGCAACAGGTAAAACGCCAGCACAGATTACAGAGGCATAAGGCTTGCAGAGTACTGCGCTTACAACAGCATTACAGAGTAAAACACTTCAGCGACAGAAAATAGATAGTTCAGCAAAACACTTCACCAATAGACATACTAAATTAGTGAAACACTTGATCAATAGAAGATTACCTTCCACTGTATACCCAAACTGAAGATGGACATAGTGGAGGAAACGAGAGGCCAATGACCTCTCCAGGAAATTCCTGGAAACTTCTGGGTAAATGATGCGTATAACGCTTAGACCATTCACCTAGTTGTTTTGCTTCCACATCAAATACATATACCTCATTTTTTGAGGTAGTTACGACAAGGGCATTGTTCTTGGGACAAAAGCCACCTGATGTAACCGAACCATCATTCATTCTTGGTATGAACCAGTGTTGCCTGCAGATAGTAGAAGAATTTCAGGTATGGTACAAAAATATGCCACCAGTGCACAATCGTGTAAACTTAATGCAATTCTGCCAAGTCACAAGCAAAAGGACTACAAATAAGAATTTTTGAATCGGAAGATTAGTCGGTGTACAGTTGTAAATTACTACTCAGTCTGTTCCTGTGAAGGTGTAATTTCGTCACAAATTAAGGGGCAAGGTTGTAGTTTGCCTTGTTTCTCTCAAAACTACCCATCTGTTTACCCAAACCTAAAAAATTGTGGCGCTGGGCATTGCCCATGCATGGTGCATGCATGCTGAGGAGCATTTATTGTGGCGCCGAGCACATGCTCACCATGCGCGAGAGAACCAAGGAGAAAAAAAATTCCTCGCTGGTCGAGGAGCCAAAACTTTCACGCCTTAATTGGAAGAACAGAGGAGTATCTTACTATACATGAAGCACATCCAAAGGGTCACGCACAATCGAACTGTGATGAAGCATACCTCTGGATCTCGAGGTTAAATATGTAGATATCCCCGAAGCAGTTAACTGCAGCCATCCACTGCCCATCTGTGCTCAGGAACATTTTTGTCACGGGTGGTTCTTTGGAAGTATTTGTTCCATCCATCTTTCTCGTAGGCTGAAATACAGCTGAAATTTTCTTTGCTGCAATATCCACGACCTGATTTGTGAAGTAGAAACGACGTTCAGAAATAAAATAACAGAGAAATGAGAAGACACAAAAAAATAATGTGGACACAAAACTGTCAAGATCTTCAAATAAATTCTATTGACAAATATATATGTCATAAGAGATCATCGCTCTAATTATCATGTGTACGAAAAAACTGTAGCAGACATGATAGAACTGGGCTTTTCCCTTCTCTTACTTTAGCTTGGACCTCTCCATCTCTCAATACTCTTCCGTCAAAGGTCCAAAAGCTGGAGAGGCGGAAACCAATTTTGTATCAGTATACTTGCGGTTTGTCCTCCTGGCCATTTGTTAGCTAGCTGCAGCCTTGCTGTGAGGTTGCGTGCTCCAGGCTTCCAGCCACAGCAGCAGAATTTTTTATTATGCTATATATTACAGAAACAGGGCAGCGAAGATGCACGCTACATAACTTTATATTTAGCCACAGAAGCAGCGCAGAGAAGAGGCAAGCTGCAGTGTTTTTATTTCGCTACATAAGCCGATAAGCGGAATAGCAATGAGGCAGATACACCACGCTGGGAGGAGGCAATTTTTTTAATCTGTCACTGCTGGGGGCGGGCAGATGGACCATCGACACCAGGTGCCTCTTTCAAAAGAGTACATATAAGTCTGGAATTAGATCTCTAACGTCCATGGACTTTGGACCTGAAATAAAGTGGATCTAACTGGACTAGGCTTGACTGGATATGGACATTAACATGACATTAGGTCCAATCACATTGGATAACCTTGGATCTCGTTGTTGGATTGTCCAGTACTGATTGGACGAGTGTGGCTACGACGCCGTGGTGCTCGAAGAGACGCTCTGCTTGTGGGATCAGGTGCCTGGCACGTAACTTTTTTTTGTTTGCATGGACCTGGTACGTAACCTTTTTCTGGACGGTGCAATTAATGTCGTCATATATAAATTAACTGTACGTACGTACCTTGGACCTTGTTGAAAACTGAAAATAGCTATCGCATGCATTTATTGTCCATTGGGCTTTGGATGTCCACATTAAGACAACGTGGACTTGGATGGATTTGGATAATACGGAGTTAATCGTGGATTGGAGATGGACTGGACTAAATTTTACTGGACACTAGATGGACTACCACGTTTGGGATTTGGATGTTATCCAGTTCCAGATTTAAGTACCGATGTAACCACTGTCAAATGCACTGTTCCAGATTTATATCTTGAATCTACCAAAATTAGTTCTTGTAGGCCACAACAATAATAGTTTCAGGTGCAATGCAGATTCAACAACAGTTAAAAAAAATACTACATATGTGAAGCAAACTGCAGACAGAAAATATAAATCATCTACTTATCATCTCCAATGAATATAAGGGGCAAGATAAAAAACTTACATATATTTTTCCATCCTGGCCAGATAGTATCAGACTGGAGGAGTCAACATTAAACATCATACTCAGACAACAAGGTAGTTTGTTCGGCAGATCAATTTTGTCTAGAACGTACTTCATTCCACCCTTATGACTTAGTGAGAAAAGGGAGGGCTTCACACAATCTGAATATGCAATACGTGTTCCATTGTTTGAGACAGCGCTAGAAATGATTTTTCGGGACCCCTTGCTTTTGATATGACCAATGGGTTTTAGCTTTGCATCTCCTCTGGGTGATGTACTTGGAATCAGTTTGTTCTGAACTGACACGAGTAGAACATCCAAAAAGTTCGCAGCCTGGACAAGCATCACAGAGTGTCCATTAACTGTGCTATCTCTTGCCAGATTTACCAACGGGCGTTGAGGTGCGGGGCAGAAGTTATGAGGTGCAAACTGAGTAAACTCCCGTGCTGAATAAGCAAACAGCTTGGTGTCATCCCCACCAGAAATGAGCATCGGTACACCCAGATGTGCCCACTTGTGGTAACTGAATTCAATAGGCTTTTCACGCCGGCGAATCTTTACCGCCTTTTCCTCAGGTAAAGCATCTAGAGAAACAAAAGACAACAATTCTATCAGTGTAAGCTCAGCTGGGAGGTAAGGTCAATATAAAGCTAAGACAAACCTTCTTTGCAAACTGGTACGGCCATAGTCAATGCCCTTATATCATGAGAATGGGCTCTAACATATCCCACATAGACCCACTTGTGGGTTTGCTCTTCAGGCACCATCTCATTATGATCACTGAACTTGTCTTTTGATGCCTTGTACAAAATTACCTAGAGATCCACCATTGAATTAGAAAACGAAGGAAAAAAAGGTAGGTACGACATGTCTCAAGATTTCTGAATTGCAATAAAATGGAACACCAAATCTAATTGTAAGTCTCTTTTCAACTTATACGTGGTGTATCTACTGCACCTATAGCATCTTAAGTGTTCAAAGGCAAAACACTACTGCACCTATAGAATCTTCATTGTTCAAAGGCAATGCACAACTGAGAAAGAGAATTTTTCGTAAGTGTAGTTAATCCACCTAACAGCTGTTTCAGCAATGCTACCAACCTGCCCATCAGATCCTGCAGAAAATACCCGGTTCTGACTAGGCACAGTTGCTAGTGCATTCACATCTCCTTTATGATAAGTGTGAGCTTGCAAAAGAGTTCCATGGCGGCTATCCCAAAACTGAACGCTCCCAGAACTATCTCCGCTAACAAGGGTTCCACACCTGCATAGCAACAGCAATAATCAACAAAAGGTAGTTGAGGGAGAAGGAAATTAAACCTGAGAATATGTCTTATCTCACCTCAGAATCAGTAATGACCATATACAAAGTTCACGTCCACTACCAACACCTCCTAATCCAGCAGTGATGCGATACTTCTCATGGAATGATGTTAAATCCCAGCATCTAATTAATCTGTAAAACATAGTAGAAGAGAATATCACAAAAAATGAACCCACAGTGACTACACTACCATATAACATGTGATGATCGAGAACAGAAATAATCTATAGAAGAGAAGGAAAGATGCTGAACAGTCCGCTTAATACACATGAAAAGAATCACCCCATCCATCATAAAAGCTATTTACACTGGAATGGGAAGTTAACATACCCATCGCTGCTTCCAGAAAATATGAATTTGGTATCACTACTCCATGTCACACTCAAAACCCGTCCTGGAAGGAAGCACAAAAATAATCAGCAAATTTGAAATAACTGGAAGAACTGGGAGATGAAGGATAGACGACGCATACCGCTCACTCTTGGAAGAGACCTATAGTAAGTCAATGAACCAGATTCAGGCACACTATACAAGCGTACAGAGCCATCGTCACATGCCAGGGCCAAACGCGGAAATTCATTCACACGGTACAAAGAGCTTGTCTTGGCAGAATCATCTTCATCATCAGAGCTGTCAGTGTCACCATCATCAACATAACTCAACTCAGAGTCGGTGCAGCCATTATGATTTGCATGGCCATTAGCGGCACATCCTGAGCTTTTATTTTCTGAAATCAATTGATTATCTGTAGGCTCTATGGCCATTTGCCAGACCGGTACCCCAACAGTGTCTAGGACAGTCTACAAAGGAGAATAATAAAATCATTATGACACATCCACGACTTACAATCACTAACGGAAATATATACAAGTAAACTAAATTTGATGCAACAAACTAACAGAAAATTTATGCCGATATACTCCCTAGACATTGCTAAACATTTCCAACAAGTTGGAAGAAAATCCCCCAATGTTTTTACAAACCTCAACTTTATGGTAAGAAAACCTGGCGTTTTTACAACCCAGTCACACGCTTAGGGGCGCTATGAACAAACCTCAACTTTATGCCATTGCTAAACATTCCCAACAAGTTGGAAGCAAATCCCTCAATGTTTGCAAAATGGCAAGTGCATTTGAATTGAATTGAAATGTATCACAAGCACGGAAAGCCGTAGCAGTGGCACCTTCTGCCGTAGCTTGAAGAGATCCCATTCTGCCACCGACCCATCGATGCTGGAAGAGAGCAGACGCCCCCCTGCAGCGCTTGGCACCCACACGAGCGACGTGACCCTCGACTCCTCGCTTCCCTGTATAGTCTGCGGCCACAGAAACCCCAAATCAGGTCAGACTGCTCGCAGAAACCCACGGCGCCGGTGCGGTGAGAGTGAGGGGAAGCGTACGAGCTGGTGGTGCCACCCGACAGAGCCGGGGGAGACGAGCCAGAGCTCGAGGGAGCCGTCTTCTCGCGCGGCGGCGACCTGGGAGGCGCAGGGGGAGGTGGCTAGCGCCACGATGGGGGAGGGCGTCCACGCGACCGCGGCGCCGCCGCAGGCGTGGACGCGGAGCTTCTCCATGGGCGTCGGTGGCCGCGACAGACCGATACTGGCCGGTGCTCTGGCGATCCTCGCGTTCTAGAAGGTTCCGGGAAGGGAGCACGAGGACGCTGCGATGGCGCGCGCGGAGTGGATTGGGCGGCGAGGGTGTGATGGTGGTCGAGGGAGAGAGAGGCGGCTCTCCGCTCGTTTAGGGTTTTGCGGAGAGGGGAGGTGAAGTAGGGTTGGCTTTGGGAGCGGCCGAGATGCAAGCCTGAGGGCCACGGGAGATGAGGCTACGGCGGTGGGCCTTTTTAAGCGGCGGGACGGCTTACTGGGCTTGACATGTCGACGACGTCATTTTGGGCTATGTTCCCACCGTTCCAAACTTTCCAACCGGAAATGCGTCTCGGTACGAACGGGAACGAAAGACCCGGGATTCACGATTGATCCACTCTGCAGCTCAAGTGTGGAGTGGACGGTTGTCACGATCAAATGATAGGAATGTCCACAGCATATAATAATTTCTACTCCGTATGAGTTATACAAAAATTTGAGAAACTCCACTGTTTAAATATAGTGCCTTAATATATAATAATTTCCATGAGTTATACGAAATTTTGAGAAACTCCACTGTTTAAATCATAGTGCACTAATATAGATGGATTCCATAGTTAAAAGATGAAACGATTTGAGATAAACACCAAATACCAAGTAATAGAGTATGGAATTGGAAATGAGAAACTTAGTCCCTTCCTTAAGTTCAAGATGGCCACATGAAAAACGGTGATTAAAATGCACAAGGAAGCAAACCATCACGGGATAGTGCAAATTTTCATGCCTCATGGACCACAATATCATTAATTGTTGTACCAAAGTTTGCCAATGTGATGTGGTACTGTTTGACTTTCAGAGATTGACATCGAAGAACGCGATGAACACTAGCGGAAACGAGTGGGGGTGAATGATAAAGCATGCTCAAAGCACCCGGGAACAAACTTCAAGAGCAGCCTCTACATTTCAGGAATCAATCCAACCTTAGAATGGCTCAGTGAATTTTTTTTTGCTACAGATACGTCATCTCTGTACTAGGGGTTGGGATTCCACACATTGGGGGGGGGGGGGGGGGGGGGGGGGATCAAACCTCAATTCAAGGTCAAATATAATCTAACTCTATATCTGAGATCAAGGGGTCCTATTTATAGTATAACCCACAAAGGGGTAAATGATGGGTGGGTGGGTACAATGGTTTCTTTACCACGTTTCGATGGTAGTTTTATTGTTTACAATATGTCATCTTGCTTAAGGTAGTATTGTGTTTGTATGAATTTAATAGATTAGTTATAGATTCATGCTAGACAGCACCCCTGGAGGGGAGTATTAGTTATAGATTATGTTGGATTAACAATCCATATGTCTTCTATATATCTTGGACCTAATTCATACATGAATCATGACATGAATAATCATAATATTAAAATTAAAGATAAGTATAATTTAATCTTTGTCACACTTTAATTTGTTTACCCACATTGCTAAGTTTATTCAGAGAGTTTCTCCTGATATTCTATGCCCCCGGTCTAACTTCTAATATTGTTTACATCTTCCGTTTACTTGTTTTTTCATACCATATACATATTGGTCCATTTGTTTATTTACTTTCATCCACTTCCTGTCACACTGTACGTTTAATACTTGAACCAGCAAAAGTTTGACGACCTTCCTAAAATGTTGGGGCGAGCTTTGTTTTGTGGTTGTGGGCATATGTGGTTAACTTAGTTTAAGTCTCATTAGTTCTTACTGTTTTGATAAATCTTGATTCTCAATCGAGTGAAATATTTGTTGCTGGGTACATCATCCCTTGCACTTGGCATTCATAACAACTTCTTCGGAAGCAGCAAGCCAATTTTTTGGCGCCGTTGCCAGGGAACTATTTTCATCAACTAAGGAATTACACACTTATATTTTACTATTTTGTTATCATTCTTACTTAGTTAGTTTTTATTTATCGTTTATTTACCTATTTGATTGCTTAAAACTAAAAAACAACAAAAGATTTAAATTCCAATAACGCTACATTTTTTACCTTGTTATCTTTCACTTTAGCCTATCATTATGTTTCCTCCTAAGATGGACTTTATAAATGTTATAGTAGATGGAGATCTCATCGGAAGAATAATTTGGCGATTTGTTTTGTCATATTAGTGGTTTGAAAGATCTGGATGATGAGCCTATTGTTGAACTTGTCTCAAGCTACAAATAATCTATAATTATGTTGGTAGATGTCATGGAAGAAAAAATTGTCAACCTCAACCCTATTATACAACAAATGTTCCTTAAATTGGATAACATGGAGACTTGGAGAGGGGAGGACAGCGATTTTGTTTTAAAAACTTTGCTTAGAGAGTTTGATTATTTAGCTAAAGAAGCTAGGAAGATCTTTGCCCTGTATAATGTATATCCTGGATCCTGTAATGTTGGCTATGCTATAAAATCTAGGGATATGGATATAATGAAATGTGTTGATGAGACTAATAATAAAGTAGAAGTTGATATATCTTTACCATTCAAACTTTTGGGTATTTCTGAAGCTCTTGAAAATAATTATGGATGGATTACCCTAGAAAATTCATTTGAACAAGGAAGTACATTTAGGAATACAGAAGAAGGGAATCAACCCTTCATAGACAATGTGTGTTGCGTTTATGAAAAGATAGACCAAGAGGAAGATGTTGGAGACGAGAAAATTTGAAACTGCATCATGCCTAGCTGAAGGCACTAAATAAAAACACTTATGAAAGGCAAATCTCTTATTTTGTTCTGTCTGTTTTTGTGGTTATTGTTACTGTAGTAGCCACACATGACACATGTACCTTTTGCTTCCAATAAAGTGCCAAGAGTAGCTTTTACTAAGTTAAAGTCTGCAAGTTTTGTCTTGTACTAGAAAAATCATATCAAATCACCAGGACGTGATAATGAGCTGCAACTTTCGAGACAATAAATATCCACTTGTTATGTTTATTTTATATTTTTTCAGAAATTTTAGAGTTACAGTTTTTTTAATTTAATCTTTACAGACTATCCTGTTGTGACAGCAACATATTTGGTCTATAGTTTTATGCCTCACAAAGACAAAAAGCCCGGTAAGTTGATGCACATTTACTTGGAAAAGAGGTTTACTACAGTTTATTTCATTCGCGACAGCTAAACCTAGTCACCAACATGAGGGCGCAATACAACCGATGGTTTGTGGATTACCTACTCAGTATATGTAATTGTACACATAAAACTGATTAGGAAGACAACATGTGGTTCTCAGCGGGGCGACGTGGCCGACATAGAGAAGTTGATCGACCATCTGTTTCCTTCCCTCGACCATAATATGGACAATCCGCTACATGACTTATAACGTTGTTGAAATAAACATGCGCATGATTGAGTGTTTTTTGGCCAAGGAAATTAGTTTCGATAGAGCGAGGACGATCCACAAGGATACTACACTCCCGAGTGTATTAACTCGTTGACTCCTAATGGGATGCCCCCACACGTGCTTAAATTGAAGATAAATTGCCCGGTTATATTTCTAAGGAACATTAACCTAGCTAACATGTTGTGTAACGACACGAGGCTTCTGGTCCATGGGTTCGAGAGAAACGCCATCGACACGAAGATCATAGTGGGACAACACGTTGGGCAGAGGGTGTTTCTTCCTCGGATACCTCTCTGCCCATCCGACGATGACATGTACCTGTTCAGATTAAAGGGAAGCAATTCATGACCAGTCCTAGCTTTGCCACGATGATCAACAAGACGTAAGATCTGACCATCCCGATTATCGACGTATACCTACCAGAAGCCGTGTTCTGTCATGGTCAGCTCTAGGTCGCGTCCTCCGCACCACCGTAAAGAGGAACATCAAGATTCTCGTGATCAAGGACAAGGGAAACAAACATACCAACAATTCGAAGAAGCGCAAGAGACCCAAGTTTTCAGTAATGACCACACCACGTAACATAATCTATAAGGAAGTCCTGAGCACTTGAAGTCGATGAACCGAATCTGAGCAGCTTACTTGATGATCATTATATACCTCACATTAGTGACATCTTTCACAATGTGATGATTTCAAAATAAATTTTTAAACACTTACGTGCATTATTGTTTACACGTGAGACATTGTATCATGACAGAAAAAACTGAAGTGACCGTTGCAACGCTGGTCCCACATGTCATCCTAAAACACCCCTCCTTCCTCCTCCTCTCTCATGTGATTCATGGGTGATGACTGATGAGTCACCACTGCCCCCCACACATTGCCTCACCGTGACAATCCAGCATGCAAGCGTCCAAAATCTGCAAAGCCACAACTTGGGCAGAAGTCTCCAAAGAAATTTGGTGCACAACGATCTGGAATATGCCCACCCAGGCCTGAAATCCCAGAACCATTTCGTGGCTGCCCTGCCGTGCCATGACAGCCTGGGCCCACACCCCATGAGACACACGAGAGCTCGTAAAACTCCACGCAAAGGGAGAAAACAAAGAGCCAGCGGGATCGGCAAGGAGAGCCGGCGTGTGGACGTCAGGCCCTCGCGCCGGATAGCGTGGCGACCCCGAGCAAAACCTCTCGCCACGCACACCAAACCCGCACGCCAGCTGACATCCTCTGCCCCACGGCTCCTTCCGCCCACATGTCAGTGGCGGCATTACGACGGAGCTCGTGGTGAAAAAAGGATTTAAACAATCGCCTAGCTTCCCGTTCCACCATTCCCACGCTGCCGCCGAGCACCGGAAAGCCTTGGGACTCACGAGGCGAGCCGAGAGCGTAGGATTGGACGCGGCCACCGCCCAGTTCCGTTTGCATTTGCGAGGGGAGCAAAGCTAGCTCCCGGTCTGATCGATTCGGCGGCCGCGCGCAATGGACCTGCGCGTCGCTGCCCCCGCCTCCGTGGCCGTGGCCGCGCGCCGGGGCGTGCTCGGTGGTGGATGCGCCAGCCTCCGGGCGCTCGGCGGGCGCCGGCGCGGCCTCTCCGTGCGGACGTCTGTCGCCACCACAGAGTCCGCCGCCACCGCCGCCGTCGGCGCCGTCAGTAACACATTCCCCGCCTCACTCTGTACTTATTTCTGTCTCCGTGTGCCGTTAGCTTTGGTATGACTGTTTGTGTGGGCGGGGTTTCTGCAGACGGATGACGAGGATGTGGAGACGAGGAACCCGAGGACGGTGGTGGTGGTCATCCTCGGTGGCGGCGCCGGGACCAGGCTCTTCCCGCTCACCAAGCGCAGGGCCAAGCCCGCGGTCAGTGCTACTGTACCAGTACAGCTTGATTAGGCACTCGTTTGATCAATATTCGGCAAATGTGAGGAGATCAATCTCATGGTTGTCGAATTGCAGGTGCCGATAGGCGGCGCGTACAGGCTGATCGACGTGCCCATGAGCAACTGCATTAACAGCGGGATCAACAAGGTGTATATCCTCACACAGTTCAACTCGGCTTCCCTCAACCGGCACCTTTCCAGGGCCTACAATTTCAGCAATGGCGTGGGCTTCGGAGATGGTTTCGTCGAGGTGTGAAATTCAGACCACGCATAGTTTACGGGATGTCATGTCACACAATGCTGCACAGAATCGTTGAGTGCTGGTTTGATTGTCTGAAATGGGGATAATAGATCCGGAATTAATTGTTCTTTCAGGTCCTAGCAGCAACTCAGAGCCTGGTTTGGAGGGAAAGAGGTGGTTTCAGGGTACCGCCGACGCGGTTCGGCAATTCGCTTGGCTTTTCGATGTACGTTTTCTCTTGCTAGGCTGAGATGCATACATGATGTTCATTTTTCATCACCGTGAACCATGAATCGCAATGCAGAGCGTGTGCACGTGGTAGTTACAGAGGTATTTATACAGAGTGGTTTCATTGTAGGGTCAAATGCACAAAGCCATTTACCTCTCTGGAAAAACACACAAAGTCACTTATAGATACACTAACACTTGTGTTTGGTAAATTTAGTCTGTTGCATAGGCTGGGGGTTTCCCTCCTTTTCATAAAAGAAAAAAAGTATGTTAATTCCATAATTGTGAGATAAGCGCTATTTGTGCCCCTGTTATACTGATTCAGTCCGAGAAGCAAGAGAGCCCGTGTTCAGATGTACTTTCCTATTCCTTGCTGTACCTCACAGGAACTGTAACGCTGTACGTTTTTATTTTCTAGGATGCCAAATCAAAAGATATAGAGGATGTGCTAATTCTTTCTGGGGACCATCTCTACCGTATGGACTACATGGACTTTGTTCAGGTAATTTCTGCAGATAGATTACTTTTCGCAGTTGTCTGTCAAAGTGCATGGTTAAATTTGTTCTTGCCATTTCGATATGCAGAGTCACCGGCAGAGAGACGCAGGCATCAGCATGTGTTGCTTACCTATAGATGAGAGGTGATTTACTTCTATTTCTGTAGCTAATATACATAGTCACAAGTGTCCTTCCACTATGCATCATCTAGCACAAATCGGAAGATAATAAATTTACCCCTTTATTTTTAAAAATTATCCTTGCTTTGTCAAGGCAAATGTTGATTTTGCCCATATAATAAACTCTTCTTTTTGGTACTCTGTTAGTTTATTTCTTGCGGATTCGCAATAATAATTCTGTTTTCAATGTCAGTCGGGCGTCTGATTTTGGTCTAATGAAGATAGACGACACAGGAAGAGTTATTTCATTTAGTGAAAAACCAAAAGGAGCTGAATTAAAAGCAATGGTAAGGTGTATCGATTTGTAGGTGGCAAAGTGCACAATGTATCAGTTCGTACAATATTGAAAATTTCCATTTAAATAAAGTAAATCATGCGGCATTATATTTTCTTTGGCAGCAAGTTGACACCACTGTTCTCGGCTTATCAAAGGAGGAAGCAGAAAAGAAACCATACATAGCTTCAATGGGGGTATACATATTTAAGAAAGAGTTACTTCTGAATCTTTTGAGGTATGCCAATTCAACTTATTGGACCTTGTGAGAGGTTCGTCAAAAATAAAAAAATTACTGGACTTCAAAATAATTCAGTTAAGTGTTATATTGGACTCTTCCATGAAGAAAAATCTACTGGATTCCCCAAATATAAGGGAACTTCCAAAGTTCCATTAAAATGATGTTTGACATGGAGAGTACTATATAAGCTGTTTCAGGTTCAGTATGTTGCAGTCTTTTGGAGGGTACCTATGTTGTAGTACTGTGCATTTTTTTATGGAACAACTTAAACACAAGTAGATCTTAATATGTACTGCATTTTTGTTAGGTCAGATGGCGTTTTCCAACTGCAAATGATTTTGGGTCTGAAATAATTCCTGCAGCGGCAAAAGAGATTAATGTAAAGGTACGTGAACATGATAAGCCATCATTATTAGGCACGTTGTGCAAATTTTGTTGGGCAGTTAAAGAAACAGAATGACTATCACTACATGTTTCAATTGTGACCAAAAATTAATATGCCACATAGCTAGCAGTTAGCATGTGATGTTATCAGCATCATTTAAAGGTCCATTGTTCAATTGTAGTCAGGCAGCGTCGTTGCCATTTTAGTTCCCTAGTACCGTGCTAATAATTTAAGTTTCAAAGTTTTGTATATTTATGTTTTATTTTTTCTTTAAACCTTAACTTCATGTGATGCCACTGATAACTAATATTCAACACCTCAGGCATATCTTTTCAACGATTATTGGGAAGATATTGGAACTATTAAATCCTTCTTCGAAGCAAATCTTGCCCTTGCTGAACAGGTAAGCCTGCTCTGTGCAAACTAATGGAAAGCTGCCTTTTTTCCATTTATCAGTCCTTGCCATTCTTCTTTCTTCTCTGTTCTTGTTTTTGGCATTAGTGTTATTAAATATATGATGTAATAGTGATGGTCATGCAATATTGTTGTTTATTTCTATGGCCAAACGAGGCAGTAAAAATATCGCATATATACTGAACAAGGTAGAAGAATTACAGAGAGCACTCTAAAAAGAGATAAATGCAATGTACTAATGCTGATAGTCTATATCAAGCAATACACTTTTTTTTGGCAAGAAAACATGTCAAAACTTGGGCCTTTTGTAACATGTGACCATCTTTTGAAACTATGCAGCCTTCACTGTTCAGTTTCTATGATGCTAGCAAACCGATGTACACATCAAGGAGAAATCTGCCACCATCTATGGTCAGCAATAGTAAGGTATGCATTGCCTCTGTGCTAGTATGACTCACATTTCGCACTATTTATTCCTTGAAAATTCCGCCCTTACCATTTGAGTACCCCAAAATTCTTTGCATTATCATTGTTGAATTGATGCGCTAGTGAACTATCTCAAAAGTCCGAACAAACAGAAAGGGCGGGCAATATATTTATATTTCAACACTCCCCCTCACGTGTAGGCTATTTTAGTCCTTAGCGTGGGTTCGGTGCAAGCCGCAGTTTTTCTTTTAATACTGCGTGAGCAGGGTCTTAAACTTGAGATCTCTTGGCTCTGATATCATATTGAATTGATGCACCAACCATCTCAACCAAAAGTCTGAACTGATTTTTTTCGATAAAGGAAATATATTAATATCGCGAATATACCAATTACACCCAGTCTCTGCAACAACAAAATGTCCTAACGACATTACGGGTGCACACAACCCTAGAACAAAAAGAAGAAAAACAAAAGATCCCGCTACAGTGATCAAAATCTTGTAGCTGCAACACAAATACCAAGACTACACCCGGAGTCCAAGTTCTCCAAAAGTCTGAACTGATGGAGAGGGGCTAGGCAATATATTTATATTTCAACACTTCCCCTCACGTCTAGGCTATTTTAGTCCTTAGCGTGTGTTCGGTGTAGCCCGTGGAATTTATTTTTTAATAATGCGTGAGCGGGGCAGACATCTTGGCTCTGATACCATATTTAATTGACGCGCTAGCCAACTATCTAAAAAGTCCGAACCAACGGAAAGGGCCAGACAATATATTTATATTTCAACAATTATTGTCATGGTTCTTGCTCTTACTAATATCAAATTGTAAGTGTCCAGTTACTCTTCGCCTAACATATGGATACCATTGCAGATCACTGATTCAATCATTTCCCACGGATGTTTCTTGGATAGCTGCAGGATAGAGCACAGTGTCGTTGGAGTCCGTTCTCGAATAGGCTCCAACGTGCACCTCAAGGTCAGACCTCTCACTTGCAAAAAGCCTACAAAGCCAGTATAACCAAATGTAGTCTTCAAGAGTTACAGGAAACGTGCTGTTTCATTTCTGCAGGATACAGTAATGCTCGGCGCTGATTCCTATGAAACTGATGCGGAAAGAGGTGACCAGCTCGCTGAAGGAAAGGTTCCGATCGGGATCGGGGAGAACACGTCGATTCAGTATGCACACATATTTACTCCCTAGTTTATTGGGCACCACATTAGACATCGTCGTGCGTCATTGTTGACTCCAAATGTCTACCTCTTGTTCTTCACAGAAAATGCATTATTGACAAGAATGCGAGGATAGGGAAGAATGTGACAATTGCTAACTCTGAGGTATGCATGATGATCGCTGCCACTTGTTTCTTCAAGAACAGTCGCATAATGACCTGACTGACTACCAGTTTAAGAAATCAACAAGCAACATCTGCAACATGCGACAGACTACGACGCAATGTTACTTGCATTTCACAATGTTTTTTTGTAGTGTTTGCCATAAGCCAATTATTCATTGCAGTGCACCACCCTTCGGAGTGGGTGTCATGAGAATGCCTACTGAACCTGTGGTTCGCTGTTGGGTTTTTGCAGGGTGTACTGGAGTCAGACAGGACAGCGGAAGGCTTCCACATCCGATCCGGAATCACGGTTGTACTGAAGAACTCGGTGATTGCGGATGGGTTAGTCATATGAGCTGAAAAACAAGTGCTCCAGTTCAGCAAGAGAGGCCTGACACAATGATTCGTGGTCAGAACAGAACGATCATTAGGATTTCGTTTTACTCTTCCAATAAGATGTGTAGCTCGGTAGCTCCTTGTGTATACAAGATCATTCTGGCTCAGAAATTCGTGTGTCTGGCCGTATTGTCGTCAAGCTCAAATATCGTTGTAAAACATGACATCAATGCTAAAAATCTTCATTATGGGCTTATTGCTCGTTGAACAATGCATTAGAAGCTTTTGTCAATTTTATGTTTCGATTTTTCAAATATGCTCATGCCTTGCTAAGGGTTGAATTTTATAGAATATTTTAGCTAGTGTCCGTGGATGAAAATATGTTTTGATTTTTGGGTAAATAGAACTCTCCTATATTAAATACTTGCCCCATATAAGAAATAACATGATACAAATATACAATAACCTTGAAGCTTATAGAGACAAACTCCCACACAACCACTAGCCAAGCTTCGCTTGCCATTAGGATCCGCTCCGTTGAGATCCGAGCCAAGGTGGCGAGCCATGTTGACGCTCGCTGCCATGTAGGATTGAGTCCTCTCTCAGCTCTGGTTTATGAGGATTTATGTTCGTCCTTTCTCTCGCTCGTCTTTCCTCGTGCTGGCATAGCACGTTCTCGTTGGCTAGCTAAATGTTTGGCCTTGTTATCGAAACCCCAAACGTACCCGAGCTATATGGCTCTCGTTTTTCAATTTTTTGAAATCTGCACTTTTCTGTTTCCAAAAAATCGAAACAAAATTTTTGGGTGGAGATAATGTTGAGATCTATCGCTGCACAAAATCTCAATGAAAAATTCATTGTATTTCGGTCTGGACAGAAAAGACAAATCTGACAAAGTTTTCAAATTTTGAAACTCGGCACTGTTCACTATACAGAACTGTGGATTTGTCTTTTTTACCCAGGCCAAAATACTACGATTTTTTCATTAAGATTTTGCACAACTATAGATCACCACATTATCTACACCCAGAATTTTTGGTTCAATTTTTTGGAAACAGATTTCAAATAATTTGAAAAAGAGAGCCATATAGCTCGGCCTACATATCACCGCACTCGCCTTGTTATGCACTATTTTCTTCTTTGGTGCTTCTGCGAGCTATCTCTTGTTGGTTCCTATGCCTCGCCCTTCTCCTATCTGCTAGATATGCCCTTCATATTCTAATGCCTGAGTAACTGAGTCCTTTATTTCATCTATGTGGCTGTCTTTGTTCTTGGGTGATCTACTCCCACCGTTGAGACTTCCTCCCCTAGAAGAGCAAGCCGAGAACATCTTCTCTAGCAAGAACCATTTGGTTGAATCTCCTCGCCCTATTGTTTCGGTCTTTCCTTCTTCGGGGCTTCCTCCTCTGTGAAGCGAGTGGATGACGTCGACGAGAGTAACACATAGTTAGGATTGATTGGCTTGATTTAGATTGGCAACGTTATGTGAGCGGAGTTCTTTGTGTCCGATGTTGTTGATGGAGTGGTTCTCTCGCTATTCTAAAGATGGGCTAACGAGTTCTTCATCCCTCTCTTGGGTTGTTTTAGGGTTTAGGGTTGATTTAGATTGGCAACGTTATGTGAGCGGAGTTCTTCGCATCCGATGTTGTTGATGGAGTGGTTCTCTCGCTAGTCTAAAGTCGCCTAACTAGTTCTTCATCCCTTTCTTGGGTTGTTTTAATTCTCTGCAACAGTCCTTCCCTCTCCACGGCTTCCACCCACAGATGCAGAGTGGAAGGTACTTCTAGGAAAGCAACCAAGGTCATAGATCTCCTTGTTCTCTTTAGGGCTTGTTTACTTCGAAGGGACATGCTGAGTTCTTTGACAAGAGCGGCAACCAAATAGCCACATTCGATTGGCTTTAAAAAAACCACAAATGTTGAACAAGAATTTCAGCACATGCTCCTCCACTTGGATACTTGGTCGCGTAAATGGCGAAGCCAGTAATCGGTTTTTTCTGATGTTGAGGGAGGCCAATCAAAGGGAAAACAAAAATATTGCTTTTAAAACCATAGATGTTACACACAGTTTCAACATGTTGAAAAAATGGGACCCGCCAGGACTAGCCCTTGGCCCGCCAGTTTTCGATAGTCCTCTATACTTAAGTTGCTTTATTATGGTCACAATGTTTGGCCTTGCTCCCTGCTATTTTCTTCTTTGGTACTTCTAAAACTATCCCTTGCCGGTTCCTCTGCCTCGTTCATCTCCTATCTACTTGATTTGCCCCTTCATTCTCTAATGCCTGACTAACGAGTCCTTGATTTCATCTACGTGGTTGTCTTTGTTCTCACGTGATCTACTCCCTCCTTTGATACTTCCTCCCCTATAAGGGCAAGTCGAGGATTTCTTCTCTAGCAACAACCATTTGGTTGAATCTGCTCGCCCTATTGTTCGGTCTTTCCTTCTTCTGGGCTTTCTCCCTCGCGGAGCGAGTGGATGGTGACATGGTGTCAACGAGAGTGGCAACCACATAGTCAGGCTTGATTGGCTTGATTTAGATTGGCAACATTGTGTAGCGGAGTTCTCTGTGTCCTATGTTGTTGATGGAGTGGTTCTATCGCTAGTCTAAAGTCGAGCTAACAAGTTCTTCCTCCACATTGTCGGATGTTTTAATTCTCTGCAACAACCCTCCCTTCACCGGAGCTTCCTCCACGGATGCAGAGTGAATGGTACTTGCTGGGGAAGCAACCAGGTCATAGATCT
The DNA here is from genome assembly GCA_947311845.1 of Poa pratensis. Classification (NCBI taxonomy): domain Eukaryota; kingdom Viridiplantae; phylum Streptophyta; class Magnoliopsida; order Poales; family Poaceae; genus Poa; species Poa pratensis. The sequence goes on from CAMZMU010000072.1 coordinate 5,694,040, forward strand.
CCTTGTTCTCTTTAGGGCTTCTTTCTTTTGAAGGGACATTTGGAGATCTTTGGCAAGAGCGGCAACCAAACAGTCACATTCAATTGGCTTGACAAAAATCCAGAGATGTCAAACAAAGAATTTCAGCACATGCTCGTCTACTTGGATTCTTGGTCGCGTAAATGGCGGAGCCAGGAATCAATTTTTTTCTGATGTTCAAGGAGGCCAATCAAAGAGAATGCGAATATATTGCTTTTAGAACCATAAATGTTACACATAGTTTCAGTTTCAACATGTTAAAACATGAGACCCGTTAGGACTAGCCCTGCTAGGTTTTTTATATAGGAGAAACCACGGTGAGCACCCGCTGAGGCCGAGGCTCAAACCCGGTGAACAACGTTGACACTCTCACTGTAAGTCAATAGGTCAAAACACCTTGTTAACTTTCAACATGTTGAAGGGCCAAGCCCAATAGATGGTGAAACTGCTTAGAGTCATGATATTTTTTTCCTCGTCCTTTGAGTCCATGGCTGCTATGGCACATCCTTCTTATTTTGGTACTTCCCTATACTTAAGTTGCTTTATTATGATCACAGTGGTGGAAACATTGTAACAATGATGTTACCGTTCGACTAATATATAACAACCGGTAGGGATTCTCTTCACTCTGCCATTCTAGAAAAAAAGATACAACTATATTGAAATGGTATATTGAAATGGTAAGTGACATGGCAAGTTTAGATGCGACAAATAAGAAACAACACGAGGAGTAGCCCTAAAATGAATGTGAGCGCACACGTCGTTATGCCAAAGTAAGCTACAAGCAAATGCAAGTCCAAGACGCAATTCATGCCACTTAAATACTATAAAACTGTTTAATCTTTCATAAAATCGCCTAAAAATATTTATAAATCTCCCCTGCAATGTTCCAAGTTAATCAAGCTATATCCAGCGTTTACCATCTCAACAACAAAAACGCTATCCAGCTCTAGAGGCGGAAATCCAAAATACGTAATCCTCACGCACACAGCCAGACACGTAAATGCGTGTACATAATCCATCACACGTGCGTGCTCCTGCCCGTCCCCCACACGTGTGCGCGATACCGATCGAGAGCCCGGTCCCCTTCTCCCGGGTCCCCGGCCCATCCCAGCCGTCCGATCCCCATCCGATGGCGGCGGAGCCCGCGGCGGACGGCCGCGATCCCCCGGCGGGCGCCGCTCCCGGCGACGACGAGGCCGCGGCGGGGGAGGCGCTCCTGAGCGCGGCGTCGGAGCAGCTGACGCTGGTGTACCAGGGGGAGGTCTACGTCTTCGACCCCGTCCCGCCCCAAAAGGTCGCGCCTTCTGCACCGTTCCCTTCGTCTTTTCCGTTGGTTCCGTTGAACCGCGTTGACTTTGTCTGTTCTGCGTTGGGTGGAGATTGGGGAGCGCGGGCGCGTAATTTCGCGCAGAAAATATTCCTTTATTGGTAGATTCCGATGATTCCATCGATTTTCATGTTGCCTGCAGACTGCAGCGGAATGTAGTCATGGAGATTGGTGTGCGTATATCTGTCAAATCGCACCAACGAAATGGTGTTTTTTTTACTTCTCTTGATTAATTTTCAGAGGAATCGGTTATCTGCTATGGATTGATGATTTCCGTACTATTATTTTAGGAGACTGCGTACTATTTGAAACGGCGGAGATTTGTTTGTGCCCATGCTTAATTGAATTTCGCCAAAGAATGTGTCCTTTGTGCCTGTTCTGTCGTTAGAGCTATCAGGAATTGAACTACGGAAGGGGCTAATATATTGCATACATTTGGTTAACTTTATCAGTTTGGCTATGCCGTGTTACTGAAATCGAGTTTGCTGTGCTTATCGAGTTTGTTTGTGTTTTAGTGGTTGTCGTGCTGAAGTAGAGGTTACTATGCATGGTTGATGAATAGTGGAATACATGCTGCAAGATTTGGTTAAGTATGATTGTTTTGATGTTTTGAATGTATTTTTAATTGGCTTCTTTTTCTCTTGTTTAGTACGCCCTAACGTGTATGGTTCTTTTTCTTTTGGCTTCGGCCGTATCATGTTTGCTTCTCCTATATCAATATAAATGGCAAAGCTTTTGCCTCGTTTCAAAAAAAAGAATGTTTTTTAATTGTCTAGTGGAGATTACCAAGCTTGGTAGCCTAAAGTAACTGAAACTCCCATAGTCCCATCCCTGTTCTCTTGTCTCCCTTGTATTATTGTCATAATTCTTGCCTTTTTCTTTTTCTGCTAGGGTTATGCCTTGCTGCATTTGTGTAGCCAATTACATGTTACCGTAATTTTATAGGGGCCATAGTTGAGTATAGGATATGGCTCTGGAACACGGTTCTTGCTTTGGCAAAAGGTCCACCATCGTAATGTTGTTAGTTGGCCATAGCCTCCTAGGTGATTATACTGAGTTGGGCAAAAATGGAAGTCCATTTTCTCTGTTTATGTGCATGTGTGCGTTGCACAGATAAATTCGAGACGATATGCTGTATTTAATCGTGCTTCTTGTCTTTTTGATTTCCTGTTTTATATGTCAGTTGTGATGCAACCATATTAAGTTTCAAGGATGATTAAGTCACTATTGATAAACCATTGGTCAATTGTTGGTAGTAATCAAAGTTGTCATGGCCATTTGTAGTTGGTTCGCTGGAATAACTACTGTCTTACTGTTATACAGGTTCAAGCTGTTCTGTTGGTGCTTGGTGGGTGTGAGGTGCCTCCTGGTTTAGTAAGCATCGCTGGGCCTACTTCATATGGTGAGAAGGTACCATACACTGTAGAATCTCCACAACTAGGCTATGCAAATATTTCTGTTCTCTCCAAAAGCTTTGTCTCATGCGTGCAGAGTACAACTGTGGCTGCCAAGAGGGTTGCTTCCTTACTGAGGTTCCGCGAGAAGAGGAAGGAAAGATGTTTTGATAAGAAAATAAGATACGGAGTGCGCAAGGAAGTTGCCCAAAAGTACAGACTCGATACATGCCCATTCCTTCTAGGTGCAGTCGGAGAGTTAGTTAGCTTGATGGATACAAGTGCTGCAATACATTATAGAAGATAGCAGGATTTGATTTTTCGTCACACATTAAGGCCATAGAAATGGGGATTTATCCTAGTTTGCTGCACTCCCAATGCCACAATCTTCTGTGGCACAAAACTAGAACTTTACCCAATTCATCAACCTCTTTGGTTTCATATCTAGCCTACCTTCTGAGATCACTTGTTGGTCTTGAACGGTTCGCTGATCACTAGTAGCTGAGCAAAATTTAAAGTTGCAGCATGTTAATCTCTGATAATATGTCCAATTTATTTACCAGTTATTTCAAATAGACCATTCCTATTACAAAACCATATTTGAGAGTCAAAAGATCGCTCGTTTGTTGTGGATTATTTATTCCATACATTGCACAAGATATACTCAATTACTCATTATCACTGTCAGGATGAAACGGCGTAAAGGACAATTTGCTGGAAGGTCAGATTTCGCTGATGGTGCATGTTCTTCTGCAGCTCGTGTCTTCCCAGCTGACGGCGAGGGTGATCACTTTCGGGAAACCCAGTGAGTGAGTTGTGACAGCGTGTTTATGTGCAAATCATGTTTGACAAATTTTATGTATATAAAAGGCTTTCCCCTTTGTTTCTTGTGGGTTAATTCTGGTTTGCTTCCCTAGTTGTCAAAATTGTGGCATTGGCTCAAAGCTTACCCCAGCAATGCGTCGGGGGCCAGATGGTCCAAGGTCCCTCTGTAATGCTTGTGGCCTAATGTGGGCAAATAAGGTACTTCCCTCACTTTACCTTCCTTGGTGCATGCTCTGTTTTCTCTTTTAACAAGCATGTATCCTAGTTCCAAATGGTTAACAAATTTCCTAATTAATTGCCTTCTGATATTTCTGATCCCTGCTAGCCTTATGCAGTATGCCACATTGCTACTACTTAACCTAGTATAATTTCAGGGTACTCTAAGAAGTCCTCTGAATGCCCCCAAAATGACTGCGCACCATCCTGTCAATCTGAGTAAAATGGTGCGTTAGGTATGTGATATGACTTCTTTGTATGAACACTTCACTTTTGATTCATGTATGTTTCATTTTGCGCAGGATGGTGCAGATGATGACAAAGCAGTTATTGCTGCTGAGCATAATCAGACCATAACCAAAATGGACACCGGGATGTAAGCATGCCCTCTTTCCTGCATCTCATACCATTCTCGAAACAGGTTTTCGCCCGCTTTATAAATAAAGCAACATCTCATACCATTTCTATCTATGATCATGTAAACCAAGTGCACTTGGAGATAAGCTCTAAAGCCTGGTACATACCGAGTCCTCGTGTCAGGGTTAAAATGAGAATTGATGGACTCAGACTTGAAACACCAATGATCTATCTAAACTTCTAAACTTCTTGATCAGGAGTTCGGGACATGAACGGAAGCCAGAACTGGGCCCAACGACCGAAGACAAAACATGACAGATTGATGACAGGTGTTCAAGTGTATAACTGAGACATACTAGGTTTTTGTCAGATCAAGAACTTTAGAAAGCGCGCCCTTCATATGATTGAGACATGACAAAACATGAACTTTAAAATGATGTATAAGGCAACAAAACTAACAAAAGCGCGCCCTTCATCTACCACACTAATATTTATCCCTCCATTCATTACATTGTAGTGCAACAATTCTGCACGTTTGGAACTCCAGAGATCCAGCAATGAAATCAATTTTAGCATTCTTGGCAGTTGTCATACTATTAGATCTACCTCAGAAGAAAAAGGGGAAAATACAGTCAAAAAAATATTAATACAGTAAAAAAAAGGGGGGAAACTTTAAGTACAGTAGAACCTAGTTACGGTCAGACTAGTGCAGCAAATCATGTTTCATTAAAATATTTTTTCATCAAATAATATACGGAGTATATGTCAATTGTTTCTGCTTTACACGAGCTATGGTAAGATGCAACTGCATTTTGTTACAAAGAATGCGAGTACTGAATTTCAATGGCTACAGAATCGGTTTAGATATACAAAATGCAACAGGCTTCGCCAACATTAAAGCTAACATAAAGACGCGCAAAATCAACAGTTGGTTGCGATCCAATCCGGCGAGCATCAGTAATTCAGTATCCGGTACGCATCGGAAAGATCTGGCTTGGCGACTTCGATCATTGCTGCTGCCTCGTGGACTGCAGCGCCTGTTCGACCATGGCGGCGCGCGACGCCCGCGACACGGGCATGCCGCCGGCCAGCGCGCGCTGGTATGCCTCGTCGTCCTCCATGGCGTCACCGCCGTCCAGCACCCTGCGCACGACGCGCTGTATGTCGTACGACGTCAGCTCGTGCTGATCGGTGAGCTCGGGCCCGTCGGAGCGCGCCTCGAAGCCCGACAGCAGCGGGCTCGTCTCCTCCCCTTCTCGCACGAGGGCGCCGCGGTACGGGCGCACGGAGAACTGGGCGCCGCGGCCATCCTCGTCATCCTCGTAACCGGCGACGTTCCACTGGTCTCGCAAGCTCCGCGCGCCGCTCAGATCGAACTCACTGAACTCCATGTCACTCCCGCTCTCGTCCTCGTCCTCGTCGTCTTCCTCCGAGTCCGAAACCGACTCCTCCTCCTCGAACACTTCCTCGTCGATGAACATGAACCGAAGGCAGAACTCGACGCCGCGGAGCTCGACATGCTCCTCGCCGCACCGCTCCCGGACGTGCGACGCGGCCGCCGTGACCAGTGCCGTGACCTCCGGGCGCAGCGTCCGGTCGCCGATCCGGTCCACCAGGTCCTTGAACGCCCGGTCCACCGCTCCCCGGCAACCCACCAGGTCGCCGAGCCGCACGCGGCAGGCCACGTCCTCCATCGTCTCGACGTCCACTGGGCCGTCGCCGTAGTCGCTGCATAGCTCCACGAGCAGCCGGAGCGTGACCGTCGGCTCTGACGAGTCGCACGAGCTCGCGGCCGGGATCTCGGCGAGCAGGACCTGTTTGTCGGGGTGGCTGAGCAGGACGTGCTCCTTGACGGCGGCCATGTCGAGCGGCGCGTAGTTACACGAAACGGATGCAAGTCTTCACGAGTTCTTTCTTTAGATGCCTTCACAGGTTTTACTGGTACGTACTGAGGGTCCGGGACTTCCTTATGTAGGCTGAAACAAGAGAAGGCCGAAGTCGAATCGGACGAGAAGTCCCATACCGAAGCAGACCTGTAGTCGGATTGTAAGAGCCAAATAGTTTCCCACCACATAATGAGCGCGTACATGTGCTGGCATCATTACGAGATCGCTCCGAGGTCGGTGATAAAACTGCGATGTAGGAGTGTCCGACTGATTCAGTTACTGATGATGCACTTATGTAACTATCAGCAAGGCAAGCTATACTGATTCAAAAAAAAAAGCAAGGCAAGCTATACTCTGTACTGAAAACAATTCGTGCACCAGGAACATCACACGTTCAACCGTAACTCAGCAGCTCTCCAAACTGTATTCGATAGTATTCAACCGGACAACACGAACTACTCCTTCACGAAGAAATAGTAAATGGATCCACCTCTACAAAGAATATTTCTCAAAATAAAATATGTTGGTGTTAACTGAATAACACCTGAACTAAGAAATGTGTTGGAAGAATATCACGTATTCACACTGAACTCGGGGATAGTGGGAGCAGATTATGTATTTTGGATGGAACAATTGTTTCTTTTCCTATTTTCCTCCACCTATGTTTCTCGTGGGTCCAGTTGAAGTTGGAACTACTATGTCTTCTCCTTGGCTGCTCTGAATAGTTTGATAACGTTTTCATACACCACAAACGTGAGGGAAGCTGCTGGAAGGTTCTTCAATAAGTTGGACGTGATGCCCCTGTAAAATCCTCGCACACCTTCGTACCTGCAGCAGAAGATGAGTTCCAGTTGTTAGTGAGAGTGTTACTCAAAATTGTAACACAACCAACATGCAGTAAACCTTGGTGTAGGCCAGCAAAGTTGCAATAATGAACATGGCATGCTATCTGGCCAAGTATGGCAATGTACTTAATATACTTAACAAGATCAGGTTACACAAGCAGACATGCACCTTGATAATAACAGGTTTGTACTGTTAGTGAGGCATATAGATGATCAATGGGCTAAAGTGTAGACCAAGCTTGAAAAAAAAAGAAGACAGCAAGCTCCTACATGGGTAAGGTGCATATTACATGAGACAGTAAAAAGGTAAGCACTTGTTTCACATCAGATTCCAGGAATAAGGCCACCTAAAAGTTCTAAACTTCAATGCCACCATCACACCAAAGCTATAACTCTCTCACCTTGCAGTTTCCTTCACTACATGCCAACTGTCTGAGTACTTTCGGGTACCATCACTACCAGGTCGTTGCTGAAAAGTTGTTGCAGACAAGAACTATTATTATTACTGAGAAAACTACCAAGGAAATGAGATGAAGAGCTTCAAATCTGAAACCAACCTGCAAGCGGGCTCGGATAACCTGCAATTCCAAAAACCATAGGTTGGTATGTCAAGTAAGAAGGCGACAACATACATTTATGAAGTTGATGGGAATAGAAAGAACTTAAAACTTGCCTGATAAGGATAAGTAAGCAGAATAGCAGATAACTTTGAACCAGCCCCAAGTGTCGCATAATCAACGGAATTCTGTTGACAATGAAGGCAAATGCATATCAGACAAAATTAAGTACTTGTCTAGCTGATTGTGAATGTACTTCAAAACAGAAATATCTGGACCTGAATGTTCTAAAAATATTCATTGCCCTAAATGAGCTTATGCAGCATTTTTTTTTTGACGTAGTTTATGCTGAAAACGTGATTTCTAAGAAACAGTATTAGTGTATTATGTATCACCTATACTTGACTAACTGGCGATCTTCACAACAAACTGACTCTCCTATGTTTTACAATTCACATTCGTATCATGTTAAGGCATGCTGAAAGAGACAGACCATCAGAAAAAGGTTGACAACAAATAGCTTAAGCAAACTAGTTTAAGAAAATAACTAAATATCACAAATGAATTATCCAGGAAAACATGATCATGCCTATACTACATCAAATTAAACTAGATGCCTGAGAACATGTCATCAGTTGGTACCAGTAAATCCTCGCCTCTGTTGTCTGCCCTTGTTTGTTTACTTTTGGCAAATATCATAGCCTTGCGAAGTTCCTCATAGGCTGTGAACTGTATCACACCATGGGTCACCTTTGAAGCACGACACAGCAATACACATTAATGCATGTTTTTATCAACCGTATCCAAGTAAAACAGAAGAAATAATTATTTAGAACCTAACAGTTCAAGCATATGCATCTTTACTAACTGATACTAGTATAGGCAGCTTCACTAATTGAAAACTAGCAATGTTTGGGGAACACTGGCATTGACATGCATACTGGATAAACTAGAAGAAAAATACTGTTAGCTGCCCTTCTCAGTTCCTTTTCTCCCTGAGAACCATAAGAATGATCTCCATAACGAAGTAATTCTGACACCAAGATAGCAATAGGAAAACATATCTAGCGATAATTCAAATAATAAGACTTCATATTCTCTAGTTAGAGCCATAAAAAGATATTACCTAGAGCATGGCTACAAATCTTATAGGGCACACCTCAGAGAAACCATATGATGATACAAACTCAATTGCTACTTAAAGAAATCAATCCATACCATGAACGGTAGTGATGAGACATAAGTTTGGTTCAAGTACTAAAAAAAAGAAGAATAAACTGTGGTCACAAAAAAAATATAATTCCGAGTCCAGGGCAGCTCAAGTACTCAACACGGATTTGCACTCCTGTATCTAGTGTAAATCAGCATGGGGCTAATAGCTAAATGACTATATTTGTAGAGTTCTACCGAAAAGCATAACAAAACTGAGCAACGTTTAATTCAAAAGGTGCATACCAGCAAAAGTCCAGGCCCAATCCCTCTATAAAGTGCTAGCCATCCCTCCTCTTTCAGAATAGTTCTCAAAGCATCTGGCTTCACGGAAACCAAATAAGCAAGGTCACAGAACAGTTGAACTAAATATAGACCAATAGAAATCTGAGCATAAATAATGCACACAAACAATTCATAAAAGGATAATTATTATGAATGGTTCTCTTTTACACGGAGAAATGTAAATAAGCGTGATTTTTAGTAGCTTTGGACAGAACCAAGAATGACATAAGCCACTCATTTGCAACAGAAAACAAAGTCACAACTATTATGATAAGCATTGGCACATGATACTTAGGAAATATATGGTACGATAAGTATTACCAGAAAATCCAGAATAAGGTGAAGTATGCCCAGGTGTTTGTAGTTGCATTCGTGTTTTCACCAGCCATATGGGATTTGTAAACAGGCAAACCTGTACAAAAACAAGGAAAATATCTCCGTCAATGAATAAATACCATTTTAGTGAAGGCAATTCAGGTGAACAAATGACACTAACACATGTTGTTAGTCAGAAAATTTTGCCAGGTTAGGCATGCTAGCAAAGGCCTAACTACATTTTAACAATTTTTGTTAACATCGTCTCCAATCCGACAAAATCACAAAATCATACGAGAATAGGAGGAGTTATTGTACGAACCAAAGCACCTGCTTCTGCAGCTGAGACAAGATGGTCAAATGGACGGAGCTGAACATCCTTCCCCTGCAAGTATCTCTGTTTAGCTCTGTTATAACTGTGAAAACAGAGATTCTGAAGTTAGTCAAAATGCCAGCACTATTGTAACGAGCATTGAAATTGGTAAAAGATAGCAAGGGATCCTTATATAGTAAGAAACAACAAGTTGATTAAATACTGAAATTATCAGCTTACTTTAGTATACTCCAGCATTGAAACAAAGCAACGAACACCCCCACACTACACCTATTCAGCAGAATGAACTAACGTAACTTACAAAAAGAAATATAGCCCCCAAGAAACGGTTGATCCAAGAACTGCAGGATAAAAGCCGGCATAAAGTCCCCTGAGGCCCTACATTAAGAAGTTAAATCAGCATACATCATACTTACCATATCAGAATAACCAAATTCGATAAGAACTTACAAAAAAGCTTGAATCATTTAATTTGCTAACCAGGCAGGCTACTTATCAAATATACTGTCATCTTCCTAAGTTCCAGGGAATTTTAAATGAAATTAAAGCAACAAATCAGTTAGGGAGTAATGAAGAAAGTCCAAGTACACATTGTAGGGAATTGTATTTTGCAATTTCCCAAAACCCCAGCAGGATTAACAGCACATGCACATACAATTAAGGTTTTAAGCTATGGGCGAATTGGACAAATTTTACAGTTCACCAAATGATAAAAAATGTGAAAGAAATTCACACCTCAGATCGTGCGATGGTGTAGACCGCGTGGCCCGTGTTCCTGTACGGCGGCAAGTCGGACAAACCCCTCCCGCCGCTCACTGAACACCAGCACGAGAGAGCACGGTTACCGGTGGGGCTCTACGTCACCTAGGGCTTAAGGGGAGGAGGGGGTTACCTTGGAAGCGAGTGCGGACGACGTCGAGCGGGTGGAAGGCTGCGACGGTGGCGAAGCCAGCGGTCGCCCCGGCGGCGGCGTTATCCCAGGTCCACGGCTCCGTTGACCGCGGAGAGGTTCCCGGCGGCATCTCCGGCGAGAGGTGGTCGCTTCGCTTTGGGAACTAGCTGCGGCGAAAATTTTCTGCTTTGACAACGACCCAGCTAAGCCTTTTGCTGTTTGGATGGGCCGGATTGGACCTGTTAGCAATGTGTTTAGCCTTAAGGCCGGGCCACGAACCTTGTGGGAAGGGGTGGGCTTCGGCCTCACGCGCGCGATTGCAGGGAGGTGGGCGGCCGGCTGCTCCTCGCGGTGGCAGGGAAGGGACAGGCCCGTCTCACGGATCTGAGCGCCGCCGGAAAGTTGAGGAGGCGGCGATGAGCTCCGCGCGAGGGATGGAGGAAGAGACTTGAGCTGCAGCAACGGAGGGGACCGACGCCGTTGACAGGATGCGCCGCCGGTGTCGGCTCCGAATCCACCGATCTCGAGAGTGTTTGTGGGTTTACGGATTATGGGGAAAGAAATTGAAGTTTTTTGGGTCAAGCGGCGCGGAAGGAAACTGGAGTCTGGAGCTGTTGGAGTATTTGCTCTCACGTTGGCTCCGTCGGCCCAAACAGGATGTTAGGAAATTTCATATGGTTTTGTGTAGGAATTCAATTCATAAGTTTTATAAGTTTTTTTTTGGATTTTTTATCAAACAAACTGTGCTACTCATGATCTTATGGATTGGATGCCTCAATTTTCTAGGATTTTTAATATCCACATCATGACATCAACCCTTTCTAAGACATAGTCGCCTAGACACTTTTGTTATATTTTGCATGCGTTTCATTCAAATTACTATCCGTTTCCTATGTTTTGCAATACTCAGTTTTACACCGATAAAGCTGTCAAATTCCATTTTTCTCCTTTTCACGTGTCTTCCAATCCTATGATCCAAAGAGGCCATTCTCTCACCCAAACCTTCCAATCAAATCTATCGCATAGTGTTGAAACTATGTGGAAATGACGGTCACGAGTGCACATGCTGACTAAGGAAAATAAAAATACGTGTTTTGTTCATCAGGGGGGTAGTCGAGGGCGGAAGGTTAGTTTGTCGCGTCATCCTTACAGGTGGGTCCCGCTGTCAATCTTAGTTTCAATTTGCTCTCGGTTTCATTTTAGCACAAATTGAAGAAAAAAATCTCAGTCTGAAGTGGTAGATTTTGTGTACATGCGTAAAGTGGTTTGAAACGATAAATTTTGCCTTGGAAGTGGTAGTTTTTTTATATTAACTCGAAATCAACAAGAAATGTTGAGAAGTAGTAACACGCATCAATCGAGTGATTGAGTTGCTGATAGAAAAAATATTTGACTCGAAAGTTTTGTCGCCCCTTCTTTTAAAGCAGCTTTGACATTCGGTATAGCGGTTAGAGGCCAACTGAGAGCTATTCCCTCCGTTCGAATTTAATTGACACACATTTTGTTACACATAGACGTATCTAGACATCAAACAAGTATAGATACATCCATATTTGGACAAAATCAAGTCAATTAATTTGGAACGGAGAGAGTACGTCTTGTGTTTATTTGCTTATTACTCGTTCGTTGCAGTGTCATCAACATGCCAGACTTCCCAGCCAGTTGTGGCCACTACCATGTCTCTACAGCCTGTACGGCATCAGCTGTGAAATTCCTTCTTCCACCAGCTGGTACGGACGGATGCGACTTTTAGCGATCTGCAGTAGTGTATCTTGAGCGCGATCGAAGAAGCAAATCCGGTATCGCACGGTAATCGAGTCCAGTAGTGAACGAGGAATCCTCGCTACCCTTTCAGTCACACGACCGCATCCTCGCTTTTTCCCACTTGCTGAGAGAGTGTCTTTTTTTTTAACGGGTAAGGCCCCGAAGGGCTTGGAAGCTGCATTCATATCGTCGGTGGATACATTCTTACAAGGAGGTCCCTACAATCAACAAGAATTGCATCTAGGACCTTATAGGTTACAGGAAAGACCCTGAGACAAAAAGTAAAAATCCAAACAGGTCCCTGGTCTTCTTCTCCACCGCGATGACTCGATCTCCAGCTCCGGGTACCTGCGCTGCCGCCGGGGAACGCGCCACTTGGGGCAACGCCGGCAGGAATTCCCAGACCGAGATCCTCGAAGATCCTCCAGCATGGAGGAAGAAAAAGCTCAGGCACGCAGCCGAGCGCGGAGTGGCCACCATGGCCAAAGATAGCCGTGGCAAGAAGACGCCACCGCTTGGGAGCTCCGCTCGATGTCGAAGCAGCCTTTGGATCGCGTAGATAAGCACGCGGTCCAAGATCCCGAGGCGCATCGATCCCAGGCCGCAGAAAAGGAGTTCGTCCTCTGTCCGCGTCGCCGTGACGCCAACAAACAGGAACCAACTCCCTCCGGCAAACCCAAATCGACGCACCAGCACAACACAACAGGCCAGATGCAGCAGAAGAAGCGCAGAACTTCGTCCTCCCCTCGCCGCCAAGGCCGGCCAGAGGAAGAAACCCTTCGCCATCCCGCACATCAAGCCCTCCACCGCTCGATGCAGTGACCGACGCGCCCGTCCGTCCCCTCCCCTCGCCACCATGGCCGGCCGGAGACAACTTCCAAGCAGATCATGAGACTATCGAGTAGTGGCTGCGAGCCACAACTTTATTGAGAAGAGCGTCGGCCTCCTCCGTCGCTTCTCGCTCCAACCAAAGAAGCATCAAAGCTAGGAAGAAAATCCCTAAACTCCAGGTCTGGCCGCCATGACCCGAAGCTCCGCTCAAACCTACGAGCAGAACTCCCCTACACGGCATACAGCCAGAACCTAAACTACAACTTTGCACAAGAGGACTGCGGGCACCTCCCCTTAGCCATCTCCGACCGGCGGCGCCGGCCGGATAGGCCTTGGTTCGGCCCGGAAACCACCAGGGAGCTCTCAGCTACAGTAGACTAAGAGAGAGACTGGGAGGATAAGAATGAGACCCCCCTTAGAGAGTGTCTTGTTGGCTGGTTCATCTCTCGTGGAAGAGAAAACGGCCCATCCACCAGCTCCCGGTCAACCCTGCCTTTTGCTTCTACGGCAGCTGGCCGGCGAGCTGAGTGCGTCGCGTCGGCCACGCTTCTTCCTCGTACCCGGTCGTCCCGTCGGGCCACGGCGTCCCCGCTGGTCAAACCGCATGCGCCGTTAGTCCGTTGCAACTTTCCACCGCCGTCCCACCTAAACCTGACCCGAAAGTAACGGCCGCACGTTTAAGTCAACGTTCACCACCGCACCCCGCGCCGTGAAACGAAAGCCATGGGAAACACACGACACGCCAGCTCCACGCGCGAATCGAGCCACCGTTTCCCAGCTGCCTCCTCGCCCAAAGTCCGCCCAGCCCAGCTATATAACCACGGCGCCCAATTCCCTCCTCTCCCCATGCCAACCGCACACGCCGCCGGACCGAGCTCGAAGCCACCGCCAGGGACGGAGCCAGAAACTGATATTGGGGGGGGGGGGGGGGCAGTTAGTGTGTGTGAGTTGTATGGGGGTGGCTAACCTAGCTAAAATGCACTAAACAAGCAGTTGAATCACTAATCTTTCTAAAGAAAATTACAATCATAGGGGGGGGCGTAGCCCCTGCTCGTCCCCCCTTGGATCCGTCCCTGGCCACCGCTCACCGCCTCTCCTCCGTGCCATCCTTGCTCCCTCGGCAGCGACAGACAGAGGGATCGAGATGGCCCGGTACGTGGAGATGCTGGACATGGGCGTCCGCATCGCCGCGAGGTTCCACTCCCACTGCCCGCAGACCGCGCGCATGTACTACAAGCCGCCGCAGTCCTCCACCTCGTCATCCTCGGCCGTCGCGGGCGCGTCGTCCACGGACAGGAAGGCCACTGGCTTCGACCACGAGGCGGCGGCGGCCGCCGCCTTCCGACCCTTCGCCGCGACGTCGTCGTTGGCGGGGTTCGGTGCCGGCGCCGTGCACCCGGGGTTTGGCTTTGACACCGCGCAGGTCGTCATCTACGAGGTCGTATGAACAGAGACGACGGACAATTTTTTCCTCAGGACAGGAGAGATCTCTTCTCTTGAGTGAGATTTTTTTTGCGCCCAAGATAGAATTGGTCGATTATACAGTACCTGTGTATAAACACCATTCTTTGATTCGTTTTGTCCGCGTGGGAATTGATCGAAGAAAGCTTTGTTTTTCTTACTCCCGCTTGTCATGAATCTCGTCTTGTTCGATTACCAAATCTGTCGCCGCCGAACATCGAGAGTCTTGCACTCGCAAAAAAAAAAGGAATATCGAGAGTCTTGTTCAAGGATCGGCAGACGAGTCCAAGTCAGTGAAATTGCGAAGGATCGGCGGCGGACTATACGACACGATCGACGAAATTCGTTGAATTGGACAAGGTTGCTTCGGTTGTTGCTGGGTGCATGTGTCTGATGTTTGTTCATCTTCAGCAATCAGCAGTCAGTGGATACATAAATCAGATCGAATCGTACGAATTTGGGCTAGCTCAGCTGGTTCGGTGTATGTTTGATAATTTTTGGTGTGCATTGATGATTGATCAATCTTGCCGCTGGCGTAATATTCAACACGTTTACAGAGTCAATCATGGATCATAAAAATTAGTTTGATGGAGCTAATGATCAGCCCTAACTTGATACCCAAATCACATGGATTATGGAATAAAGCTAAATTAAAAAGGCAACCAATTTTTCTCACACGGATCAGGATTTCCAAGCCATGAAATTGCGTTCAGCCTGCATGGCGGTCTCGACTTCTGCTCCGACGTGCCACACCTTCGTACCTCCCCACTCACTCTCCAGCTGCAATGCGGCATGACCACACCTCCTGCAACCCAAAATGCAAAAGGTGATTTTCCGGTGTCTTCTATCCCTACGAGCACTCCATTTGTTTTTCCCATCTATCGAACTTCGGGCATGTACAATGAGGTGACGTCAGCCTTCTCTTACCGTTGACACGTACGATATTTGTCTAGTTGGAGGAGAGAGAATGAAGAAAGAGGAGGTTGCCTTCCCTTAGCTAAGAGATGATCTCTTATGAAATAAGAGAAGACTAATTTCACCATTGTACCATTTGTGTTCCCTTAGAACTACAATTTCCTACTAAAATATAATTAGTTCTCATTAATTGTTTAGGATGAATAAGAGATAATGCATTGTATAACTTATATTATTGCCTTATCTTAATGATGTGGACGGCTAAGAGAAGACGCGTCTTCTCTACCATTGTACATACCCTTATGTTTGGCTAATTGACACCTAATTTTCTGCATAGAATTATGTGAAAGGATAGAGCCGAGAGGCGAGAGTTTTAGGAAATATAGAGCTTGTTGTCCATTAAAGGTGGAGATTGTGCACTATATGTGGTGGAAAAGAACACCTACCTCAAGTGAAATTTCTTTAAGCCCCCTTCATGGCATTTAACTAAAGTAAGGACAAGAACGAGTAGTGTACGGCCTAAAAAGAAAATAAAAGAGTCAATAAAAACAATAAAAGTAAAGGTGGTACAAGCGTTCTCATCACACGACGAATGCACACACACACACAAATGCTCCCGATTTCTTGGCTTAATGGCACGCATCCCTTGGAATCCGCACCACTGCCCCAAGCGTCATCGTGGTAGGAAAGTCGGGCACTGTTTGCCACTGGGAAACATGAGTAGCCACATAATTGAATGTCTTACATGATTCCACGAGAAGGGAGTTTGGAGGTTGCACTGTTAGTGATGAAATTTTTATTGCATTAGATGAAGCAATTGATCAACAAATCACTATAGATAGGGACGGAGTCAAAGAGAGACAGGTAGGGGCTACTCCTCCCCCTATGTTCATAATTTTCTTTAGAATATTAGCCATGGAAGTTCCTAATTTATGGAATTTTAGCTAGTTTAGCCCCGTCATAAAAATCAAAACACTAATTTGTCTAACTTTGCCCCCTTTGAGCCCGATTCCTGGATCCTTCCCTGAACCCAGAAGAATCGGATGACTCCCTTTAGTGGGCCACTGAAAATCATTACGAGCGAGGCACTCAGGGGAGTGTCATTTTCGAAAGAACCTCTTAATGTAAAGCTTAACTTGTAACACGCGTAGGAACGAATGGCCAGATCACCGTATGGCCGCCGTGCATTTCTGAAGAGATGAAAATCCAAGGAGGCTGGTGCAGTCTCTCTTCAGCTCAAAGTAGTCGTCGTATTCCCAAACGCCCTGCACGATCTTCCTGAACACGTCCCTGCTCATCGTAAAGCGTTGGCGAAATTCATGAGGAAAGTTCGCCGGATTCTAGGCAAAGTAGTCGTTGTACAAGAGCATGTGCTCAGTTGCTCTGTGACGTTCCTTGTTGGCCCTCCGCCCGAGATGGTGTACGGTCCATTTCTGTTGATTCGAAGAATTAGGCAGGGACTCATAGTCGACTCTTTATCGAGTGTTGTTTTCTGATAAGATTGTTTAGTTAGAAATATGTCGACTTCGTACTCAGTTTTTATTTATGTGAGGGTTGTCGGCTTAGCAGGCCCAGCGCACTCGACGGATCAGGATTGGTTAATTGTTGTAGGACAAACGCCTTGCTAGCTATAGTAGGCTGGGGAAGCTTAGCTCAGGTCGCGGAGATCTTATAGAGCCACAACCCCGCCGGACCGCGCCACCACCTCTCCTCCTCCGCGCCTTCTTTCCTTCCTCGGCAGAAACAGACAGAGGGATCGAGATAGCCCGGTACGTGGAGATGCTGGACATGGGTGTGCGCATCGCGGCGAGGTTCCACTCACACTGCCCGCAGACGGCGCGCATGTACTACAAGCCGCCGCAGTCCTCCACCTCGTCTTCCTCCTCGGCGGCGGTGTCTGCTGCCTTCCGGCCCTTCGGCACCGCCACATCGGTCTGCTTGGTTCCACGCCGGCGCCGTGCAGACGGGGTTTGGCTTCGACACCGCGCAGGTCGTCATTCCACGAGGTCGTATGAACAGAGACGATGGACAATTTTTTCCTCAGGACAGGAGAGATCTCTTGAGTGAGATTTTTTGTCCGCCGATTATACCTGTATATAACGCCATTCATTAATTCATGTTTGTCCGCGTTGAATTGATCAAAGAAAGATTTTTTCTTACTCGCGCTTGTCATGAATCTCGTCTGTCTGTTTTATTGTAAAATCTGTCACCACCGAACGCCGAGAGTCTTGTTCAAGGATCGGCAAACGAGTTCAAGTCAGTGAAGTTGTCTAAAATGCCTAAGATCGACGGACTGCACGACAGGATCGACGAAACTCCATGAATTGGGCTTCTGCTTGGGTTGTTAGGTGCACGAGTCAGATGTTTGATCATCTTCTGCATTATGTGGATACGTTAATCACACCGAATCGTATGAATTTGGACGAAGCTCGGTGTATGTCTGATAACTTGCGTGGATTGATGATAGATCAATCAAGCGGCTGGCAGATTACTCAACACGTTTAGAAGTCAATCATGGATCACTCCAATTAATTTGATGGACCTAATGATCAGCTCTAACTTGATACCCAAATCACATGGATTATGGAATAAAGTCGAATTACAAAAGCAACGGATTTGTCTCATACGATTAGGATTTCCATTGCGAGGAATTTTTTTGAGAACCCGCAGGCTAACTGCGCGTCTTTGTATTAAGCTTAAAAAGGAAGAAATAAGGTGATCCAGTTTATAAGAAAAGTCGGACCTAAAAACCATACAACACGGTTAACCAAAGGTAAACCGAGTAAAGACCACAACCTAACAATGACAGCTACAACACACGACTCGAAAGTCTAATCCTAAGCGATTCAAAGATCCACTACAACAAGCACGAAGGCCGCATCACAACTGATGCCCAAACCTCCGAAGAACCGCCATTACTCCATATATCTCGGAACGACGAACCGCTCACACATGTGCCAGCTCCGATCGTCGTGTATAAAGTGATCTAGCTCCTATCTGTTGACGAACCGCTCACCGGACTCCCAGGAAGAAATAAGGTGATCCAGTTTATAAGGAGTCGGCGAGTGGGGCGGCCAGCTCCGATCGAACGTGTAGAAGACGCCGCCAAGGAGACATCGACAACAGTGTACATTGCGCCCGAGTGCCCATGCCCACTGGGAGTCCGGTTCCAACTCCGCCAGCCGCATCATTGGCTCGTCATGAGCAGCACAAAAGGCGCCTCCAAAGAGGGAAAACGACGCCGACAAGGCACCGCTGCCTCCTGGTCCAGCAATCCGGACTTAAGGTTTCCCCCGTTGCTCGTGTAAGGGGAAGACATGGTTCCGGCCATGACGACACCTCCAAGAAGGGGATGACACCCGCGGGTGCCGCCGTCGTTAGCAAAGAGCAGGGATTTCTCCCAGCCAGACCAAACCCCTCTCAAGATCGGATTAGGAAGCACACCGCCGGAGCGAGAGGATCTGCGTGTCATCATCGAAGAAAGGGGGTCTCCGGGCGCGCCTTGCAGCACGACGGCCTCAACCACCACCACCTTTCCTACCATGGGGAGCCAGCGCCGCGCATCTCGACGCACGCAGGGGCAGCGGCACACAGCCACCAGCACACCCTGCATCTCCACGGTGCATCACCCCGAGAGCGAGACCCTGGCGTCGTACCTCACCACCGAGCACTAGCAGACACCGCATGCAGGATTGCAACCGGCCCGCATGGCTCAGATTGGGCCTGCGCCGCCGCTGCCAGCACACCAAGCGCGCCTTGTCGTGCCTCCCCATCGCACGCTGACTCCCATCTCCGCCGCGGACCACCTCCACTCCGTCTTGCCACCACGTCAGCTGGGCGCCGCCTTGCCACTCGCGACCCTTGAAGCCACACCTCCGTGCAAAGAGAAGGTGTTGGGTTGCGTCCGCCAAGCCCGCCGTCGCCGAGGCCGGCGACGGCCAGGGAAGGGCAGAATCTGTGGCTTTTTTGCTAGGGTTTGGGACGCCCCCAGAGTCACCCGCGCGAGCGACTCGGGAGGCAGAGAGTTCAAGATTGAGTTTGCGAGTTGGTAATAATTTACTAGAGTTCTGCGAGTGCACGGGAGACACCATGCCAGGAAATTGCCTTCAGCGTGCATTGCTGTCTCGATCCGATGTGCACCGCGTGACACATCGACACCATCTGTCGGGCAATGCGGCTTCTTCTCTCCGGCGATGGTCGAGGCCCAGCTAGTTCGGTGGGACGGCTTCACCGTTGGTTTGTGTTTGTGGTTGGTTGGCATGTGTTGTGTTGTTTGCTGCACCGTCGGCGACTGGGTTTGACCCTGTTGCTGTCGCTTTTCGAGTGGGCTTGGCCCTGGCCGTATCGGTTTTCGCCCGGTTTTCCATAATTAGTCGGGCACTTCTTAATTAATGGACCAACCCGTGTTTCAAAAAACTTCCTGCAACCTAGAATGCAAAAGTTAGTCGTCCACATACCACGATCATCACACAAACACATCTGGGGTCGCTATATCGACATAAAGTCTACTAGTGGGCATCCCTAAAAAAGGTTGATTAATAGTGTAGTAGCAAGTCTTGTTTGTCATGCTGGCTATTGAGAAATTCTAGCTCTTGAAGAAACAAAACTGAGAGTTCACCAGTTCAATCTCTCACGTTGACATCTTTGCTCTCACATCTAAAAAAGATTAATATTTGGTTCAAATACCCTCCATGTTTGTTATGTGTGTTCTAGATGACGACGTCTTGGTGGTGGAAATGACGGTTGTATAGAATGAAGGTTTATCAATTACATCTTAACTCCAATGTTCTCGTCAGCCATTTATGCCATGGCGTTTATGGTTTTTTTTTGTCTTGCGAATCGATAGGTCTGACAGATGGTCATCTGACGCCTCACCCTATCTTGGCATTGGTGGCGACATAGGAGCGAGTCAAGTCTGTTTTTATGCGTGGTTCCATAGGCTCCGCCTTACGTGACATTTGTCTTCCTCTGCAATAATCCAATGAGAAAACATTTGTTTAGCAATATCTTTTGGGAGAGGTGTGCTCTTAACTAAACTTAATTCATCCATCTTATGTTATCACCTCTTGAGGTGGGAGTCTTATAAGGGATGTCAAAATCTTGGAGGTTAATCCAACTTGTGGGAGCTTGGTCTTCTGCAGTTTCATTATGTGAGGCATGCAGGATCACTAATATGAGAAGAACCAGAGTTATTCTTGTGCAATTAGATTGCCTACCAATGGATAATGATGATTGTTATAATCGTGTGCAATGGGAAAGGTCAGCCGTGTACGATTGTCTTATTTGTATTACTGTAGTTAATTTTGCACTTATGAGCGCTACAACTCTATTATTCGTTTTTTGAAGCAGTGCCATTTTTTTTAGGGAAATCGGTGAGCTTTATTGATCATATAACAAGTGTGCTTTTACAATCTTCGACGAGTAGCCTCGACACGCAGGTGAGAAAGCAGTGGTTGGCCTCATAAATAATAAGGTACGTTCTCGTCCTATCTCACTCTGATCCGCCCGATGTCATGGAGACTACACGATAATACTGCGGTGACCCAGCACACCACTGCATGTTGTAGTGTACAAGTCGTTGATGTAACACGCACGGAAGGACCTCTCCGCAAATATTACATCTCTCAGAGTAGTACAACATAAACATAGCTGGTCCAAGGTAACACTATAGGATTACAACACTATTCAATATAAAATCTCGAGACCCTCCTTTTATATTGAAACAAGTCTCTTGCAAAAGAAATATAGAAAGATCCAAATCGTAACTCTAAGCTGGATATCAGCTCTAGCTCTAATTCCTCATCCACTACTGCTGTTGTCACATCCCTAATCTATTCCGTCTGGAATATCTTTATCCAGGGTTGTCTCCGCCTTCCAATAGTCGTTGTCTCCTTCATTGGCAAAGTGGTCGTCATGTATGCCATTGACAATAATGTTGTTGCTCCACCATTGTCACTGTTGTCGCCGTTCTTCTGTTGGTGAAGTAGCAGTTGGCTCCTTCAAGGTTCACCTGGTAGACTTGTCTCCTCGTTGAAGATCTTCTCGACGTCGTGATGTATAACTGTCAACTCCTTTGCGGACTCCAAAAATCTTAGCAGGGGGTCAACAGGAAAAGGGTGAGCAACACGAGCATTACTCAGCAAGTTCAAATAATATAGGAAAGAGTTTTTGTTTTGAATGCACTAGCTACTGCCATGACCGATGGTCATAGGCATAATGCAAGTTTTTGAAAAATATTTCTTCAAAAGGTCAAGTTTTACTTCAGAAAACTATGCTCACAACCTCCACGGGTCTTTAGTCATCGCTTGGGATGCCTTTCCCGCAGCGTTCTGTAGTTCCTTCCGGGAACACGGATGTGACAGTTACAATTTCTTGTTGTTGACTCTGCAGAGCTGCGTAACTTTACCCATGAGAGAAACCCGGCCTTATTGCCTTTTCGAGCGGCCAAACTCGTCCATACTTCCATGGTATGGGGCCAGGTGTGAGTCCAAAGCCAATTACCGCCCTCTCCGCACAACACATATCCGCCCATTTGTGGCACGGCCGGTAACAAAGACCGCTATCCCGCCACCCCTCCCGAGCTTCTATTCCAATCACCCCGTGAGGTGGGAAGGTCACGCACTTCCACGCTATTGGCCGCCGCAACGGACACAACCAGGTAATAGCCTGCCGAGGATATGTGAACGAGAGAAGATACGGCTGACTTTTACCGTCCATAGCAGATCTCATGGTAAACGCTTCAATACGGCGCAAGGATCACTGTGACATTGGTAAGTAATCCTAGGTATATATTTTCCCGTACAATGGAACCTCCACCACAACATCAATCCGTGGTTCCATTGCCAGCCAAACAATATATATATATAGCAATTCACATCATTCAAAAATAGTTTTTCTTTTTCAATGCAATGATAATAATATGTTTTTTTGAAAATAGTTTTTATAAAATAGTTCAATAAGGATATGCAAGAATAAACTTGCCTATGGTAGAAATGGCCGTTCAACCCTTCAGGGTTCAAGGGTTTGCGGTAAAACCCCGAATTCTGAAAATAGCAAGGTAGCCCTGATAAGGACCACTGGAAATTCTAGCAGCATGCTATTATGCATAATCATGAGATGCTTCGTCACCCCAAAATTCCCAAGTTATGGATTTTAATACTTTTTGAGTGTTTTGGAGTTTTTAATTATTTAAAGAGTTTGGCAACAATTTTCATGAGGAATAAATTTAAAGTGTTTAAATTTAAATAGTTCAATGTAATTGAACTTCAAAACTTTATTTTCCCATATTATTTTCTTTTAAGAAAATAGTTTTTGAAAAAGAATTTCAAGTCATTTCCACTTAAGGATCTTTGAATTTTTTATCCACAAAATATTTTTCAAAACTTCAAATAAAACTTATATTAAAATTACTCATAATTTATAGAGTGTGTTGACTATTTTTAGCTGATTTTTGTTCCTTTTGTTTGGGAGTTAAAATTCATTTAAGTTTGAATAATTTTATTTGGTGAATTACCAAAATGCCCCTGGGTCGAGTGGGTTGAACCCAACCCCTTCACTTTGGGCCTAGGTCTGGCTCGGTCGGGCCAAACCCAACCGGCCCACTCTCTCTCTCACCCGACCTCACCTCTCTCTCGATCCCCTTCTCCTCTGTTTCCCCCACTCAAACTCCACCATCCAGCCCCTCACGGTCGCCCCAACGCTGAACCCTAACCCTAGCCGCCATGGCTCGGGTCGCCGGCGTGCCTCTGGTGCTCTCGCGCCTCTGGCTGCCTAGCTCCTATGCCTCCCTTGTGTTTTCTCCTCCGCTTAGACCACGAGCTCCTTCGCCACTTCGCCTCACATCCAACGCCGGTGGGACGGCCGTACCGTGTCTGCAACCTCGGCGTCGCCTGCTGCTCCTGCTCGCTCTCCACCGCCAGCTCCGGCGTGCCTGGTGTTTCTGTCTGGTGCTCGTGAGCTTCCTCGACATGGTGATGCCGCTGGTGTGGCTCGGCGCAGGTCGATGCGCCGCTGCTGTGGTGCTCCCTGTGCCGCCGTCGCCGCTGTGCTCGTCGGTGTCGTCCTCGCGGTAGCTTCCGCCGTGGTAGCGTGGGCACTGCCTCGCCACGCCACGGTGTTCGTGCCCGAGCGTTGGTATGCTTCCCTTCTTCTTTCTTTCTTTCTCTCCTCTCTCACTGGATGCTCTCGCTCACAGTACAGGACATGGTCAGTCTCGTTCCTAGTTGTTCTAGTTTATCTAGGTGATGAATTGATGCTGGGACTCGTGCTGTGCTTGTGGTGCTTCTCTTGTCACTTATGCAACTAAAGAAATATTCAGTTTGGGCATTTAGAACTTGGTTGTTTCTATCAATTAATTTCAGAGTGATACTCTGGATGATGATATTGTGAGTGCTCCAGCTGATCATGGTGATGAACTCATCTATCTAATTGTGTTGTCTAGTGTCTGTGTGATCACTGTACCTAATGTTAACTGAAGAAAGGCTCTATTTCGCCAGTTAAGCTTATGTCTAATAAATTCAGAGAAGAAATCTAGATGTCTTAACTGCGTGCTGGTACTTGTTCTTGTATGATCAGGCAATTAAAATGGTTTGGTAAGCTTTTGCTTGATAGGTTCATCGAGTGAATGTGCATAGGTACTGTGTAGTTGATTTGTTTAAGATATTCATCCCCTGTTGCTTCATTTACTCGAGTAGATCATGTAGTAAAAATAGTTTTGATAGATTTACTTGCTGTAATTAGTTTCTGGTTCCTAGCTATGCCTTGTTAAGTGATTTCTAGTGCATGTATATGTTATTTTCTTTGCTGTTTTATAATTCTGGACATATTCTTTAGTGTTCCTAGTGATCAAAAGATCACTTAGATGAATGGAGTGTGAGCTGAACTCAAGTAGGTGCTTGGCTTGTCGATTTCTAGTGCTTTTCATGTGTTAAGGTAATTTGGAGATGTATTTCCTTGCTCTTCTCAAGTTGAAGATGACCAGGAAACTATATAGATGTGTGGTGCTTGCATATATGAGTTATTTGGAAGTTTCTGGACAAGAATTAGTTGTTGTCCAGCAACTAGTGCACTGTAATTTAATTTCTATTCATATTCCTGTTCTTTATACCCCTTTCTCCTCAGAAATGATAAGAACATATCTATTGACTCCTCTTCTCTCTTCCTCTAGGTATGAACTGATAAGAACAGATCTGGCTTGTTTTCTTAGCCATGCCAATGATGCAAAGGCTGAGGCATGAATTTTGATAAGAACAGATACTAGTGTGTGCCTTAATTCTCAGTGATGATTTAGCATAGCAACTCTATGCAGATCTGAGAGATACACTTCTTTCTATCCTCCTAGTTGAGATCTAGTTGAAGGGTAGTTGGAATGATTTAGAAATGTATTCTTGGATCGATTTTGACGTGCTGCCCTGCTCTCCTCTCTTTCTAGCACTGTCCTGTCATTTACAGGACTTGCTAGCACCTCTCCTCTGCCTCACACACAAAAGAATTAACCTGCTGTTGTTGAGCAGCTTGGTCTTCTGGAAAATGATGATAACCTGCGTCTTGTGGCTAGCCTGCTCCTCCTCGCTGCTTCAATTTTCCTAGAGTGTATTTATCTAGCTGCAAATTGATTTAGTGGTGGTTCTTTGTGTTCTTGAGATGTTCTTGGGTTCTGGCTGATTTGGGAAAGTGTTTTGGTGCTGTAGAAACAGTAGAGTAGTGTTGGTAGATGATCTTTGTTGATACATAGAACATTTGGTGCGTCTGAGATGAATTCTTGGTGCTAGAACAGTGACTGATGTGATTATGCAGATGTAAGAAATATTTGATTCGGCTGGTGTTCTTGTGGAGTTAGCTAGCAAGGCTGCTGTGATGTTTATATAGTGTGGGCTGGTTGTTATGGTGCTGCCACCCAGCTAGCTGACTCTTGTTTTGCAAGGATGAGTAAGGTGCTTGGTTGTCATGTTCTTATGCATAGGCATTACTTGGGGTTCAAGTTATATTAGATATTTTGCTTGTGGATAACTCTCCTATGTGGCATGCTCATCCACTCAAGCTTGGTCTTATCTCCTTGTAGGATTTATTCTTGGACTAGACAAGTGGCTTTTGTCACTAGATGGACTTGTGGTCTGATTCTCCTATGTGGGCTTATGAATTATTATTGGCTTTGCAAGTTATGGGTGGTGATCATGTGGGCTTTACACTTTCAGATTTGTGGGCTTTATAATTAACTCTCTTTCTTCCTTGGTAATTAATACCATTGGAGAAATATTTTTATGTGGGCTTTCTTGATTAGGAACTCGACTA
Source organism: Poa pratensis (assembly GCA_947311845.1). NCBI lineage: Eukaryota > Viridiplantae > Streptophyta > Magnoliopsida > Poales > Poaceae > Poa > Poa pratensis. The sequence continues at coordinate 5,719,764 of CAMZMU010000072.1, forward strand.
GATTAGAGGGAAACAAATATGTTGCCTAAGATAGATAAATATGGATCAGTGTTGCCTTTTGTCCCTTCTCTTATTTGGATCAATGTTGCCTCTTGTCCCTTGTTGCCTATTTGTTCCAAAATGATCCAAGTATGATCCATTGTTGCCTTTGATTTAATAATGATCCCTCTAGTCAGTATTTGGATACTAGGACAAGTTCCTAATATCCATTAGTTAAGTTCCAAAATTAAATTGCCTCGCCCTTGTGTGAAGGCAAACATTTTTATCGAAAGAAACTTTCATTTTGGCCTTGATAATTCAATTGCTTTTATGCATACAAAATAATTTTGTTAACAAGGTTGCAAGGCTTGTTACCAAATTACTTCTATATAACTCAAAGCCTTTGAATTTCACCCAAGTTTAACTAGAGTTGATAAAATAGACACTTGATGTGTGAATCCTTCTCCATATCCATGTGGTGGCACTTCTTTCTTTCTATCTTGTTCTCTTTGTCTTGCAGGAATTAATTTGAGAAGATTGTGAGATTTAGTAGATAAGAAGATCAAGATGAGAAGATCAATATTTAGTTTTAAGGTTCCTTTTATTCATTTGTAATCTCCTTTTTATTTAGATGAGTTATGTACTTATTCGATTAAAGTTGTAATATGAATTGTTATTTCAATTTCCTTTCGGAAAGTTTGTGAAGTAACACATTTGTGATTGATGTATATATTTGTACTTGTGCATTTGAATTTTAAGCTTGTAAAGGAGATGAGTGAGATGAGATGATAAGATGTGTAAAAGATAAGATGATGACTTTAGATGAAGAATTGCTTCTTATATGATGATATTTGTGTGAATGATGTAATGAGATGATCATGGATATGAAATGAGATTGAATGATTGTGTCTATACTCTCTTTGAGTTATATATCTTTGTCATATTTTGAATTGTGCTCAAAGTGTAGATAATTGGGTAAGGTCATGTCCAATTTTGGAATGGCTCGACAGATGATCCTAGTTTCTAATTAGTCGTTATAAAGATCATGTCGAAGTTTATCGCACCCAACACGATGATCTAAACTCTAACTCATCGAGTCAAAAGAAACATCGATCACTTTGCATCGTTTAATTTAACGCGCCAAAATTTCCCGCATTTTCAGATGCATGCTATGCAAATGCACAAATCATATTTATACCCTTCTGACTCTCTAAACTGTGGGGTATTACAAATACCATCTAGTTTCTGAACTGGGCAGGTTACATTGTGCCAGATTACTTGTACGCTTGTTGCTCAAGTTCGAGCGAGACAGGACCTCGTTGGGAAAATACGGGTTGCTAAAATGCTGCATTCGGTCTTCCGAGGTAGGGCTGCCATGAACTGCGTACAAGATATCTTTATCTATCCCGAGAAGTTTCATATGCTACCTAGGAAACATCGCTCACCAACACGTGCTTATTTTCCGGTGTCTCCTATCCCCACGTGCCCTTGATTTGTTTTCTCCATCTATCGAGCTTCTTATGTTTGGCTAATTGCAACCTAGTTTTCTGCATGGAAGTGTCAAAGGATAGAGTTGGGAGGCGAGAGTTTTGGGAAGCAGAGAGCTTGTTGTCTTTTAAAGGTGGAGATTGTGCACTATATGGGGGAAGAGAACACCCACCTCAAGTGAAGTTTCTATAAGTTCTCTTCATTGCATTTAACCAAAGTAAGGACCGAAGAATGAATAGAGTACGACCTACAAGGAAAACAAAAGAGTCGAGAAAAACAAACGTAAAGGTGTGCCCTACTGGGTTTTTTACACGCGCCTTCATCACACGAGGAAATGCACACACACAAATGCCCCCGTCGACTTATTGACTTAAATCCGCACCACTGCCCCAAGCGTCGCCGTGGTAGGAAAGTCAGTCACTGTTTGCCACTGGTACGCATGAGGAGCATCATAAGTGAATGTCTACATGATTCCATGAGAAGGGGATTTGGAGGTTGCACTGTTAGCGATGGAATTTTTGTTCCATCGGATGAAGCAATTGCTGAACAAAATCACTATAGACAGGGACGGAGTCAAAGAGGGACGAGCAGGGGCTACGCCTCCCCTATATGTTCATGATTTCTTTAGAATATTAGGCATGGAAGTTCCTAATTTATGAAATTTTAGCTAGTTTAGCCCCCTCATGGATCCGGCCCTGAGCTCAGAAGAACCGGACGACCCCCTTTAGTAGGCCACTGATAACCAGTACGAGCGAGACACGGAGCAGAGTGTTATTTGAGAAAGAATCTCTTACTGTAAAACTTAACTTGTAACCTAGGAACGAACGGCGAGATCGTCGACTTGCGGATTAGCTTGATTTGTGTTTGTGATTTGTTCTAATTTTCAGTAAGTCCACGATGGTACAAAATCTTACAAAAAGCCACAAGATAATCTTCTGACTGTAAATGAGGGTATTGTCTTCATTATTTTTTCACTTAGACGATTATTGTATTGATCCTTTTCTGAAGTAACCGTTTCTTCAAAAGATAAGACACGAATGAAGACTAGTACTAGCACACAAAAAAATCACCTGCTTTCCCGGCAATGGAATGGACTTTTGTTTTAGATGAATGGACTTCTTTGTCATAGGCCAGAGAAGCCTACCCACATGCCCACAATCGCATAGGTGTCACTTTTTTATTATTACAGAACCGGGGACATTAGAAGCTCTCGCATGTAGAGAAGCTTTGACAGTATCTCATGATCTTCAAATCAGGCGGGTGAGCATTGCTTCGGATTGCTCGCGGCTAGTACGAGATATTGCAGAAGGAAATAGAGAAAATTATGGTACTGTTGTTTCAGAAATCTATCATCGGCAATTAGACTTAGATTTTGTAGAGTTTAAACATGAGATGAGGGAGTCTAATTGGGAGGCACATGACCTAGCGAAGGGAGCTTTAAGCCTGGGGGTAGGACGCCATGTCTGGCTGATCCAACCACCTGATTTTGTAAATGTACCTTTGAACATTGAATAAAAGAGTCGGGTGTTTTGTTTCAAAAAAAAGAAGAGTCAAGTGGCAAAAACGAAATAAAATACAAAAAGCTACTCTCGGGGCATGGAGTGCACGTTCCTAAGAAAAACCTCACTACTCATTCCAATTCTCGCAGAATGTTAACGTGCATGACAATAGAAGCCATGACCTTTCTCTAAGCTCCATGAGCGTTGACTATCGATCACCACCGCTGTTTGACATTTGCGTGATTGGACCCTTTGGAAGCGTGAGAGAATTCTAGACCGAGCGAGAAGGATATGCCATTTCGGATCCGCAGTGAGTAGACTTTGGCCCCCTCTTACAAATTTGACATAGGCCACAACTTAATCATCTACGGAGTAGGAGTACATGTACGGACAAATGTTTAGTTATGTCTCCGTCTACAAAGTTGCCATGCGTACAATGAGTCGTCTAGGCGGTACATGCGTATAATGCGATTAGAGAGCTGCAGCGAGATCGCGACCAGCGGAAAAACCATATCCAATGTCACACGACAACGAAGATCTTATAAAATTACTCAAGACCACATCTCTTCCGTATTCGCCGGGACAGTGTCTTGCTCGCCGGTTCATCTCACGTGTAGATAAAATGACCTTTCCACACTAGTTCCCGGTGCCTTTTGCTTCTACGGCCCCGGGCGCTGGCCGCCAAGCAGTGCACGAGGCAAAGACAGGCAAACGTACGCGGCGCACGGTACGCCAGAGAGAAATGGTCACGTCCGGCAGTCCAGTCCGCACCGCGCCGATCCAAGTCTCCAGCGGTGTGTGCGTCCCGAAGCATCACTGCTTCACAACTGGAGTGCGTCTCTCGCGGCCACGCTCCCTTTTACTCCTTCTTTTCCAAATTACTCCCTCCGTTCGGAAATATATGTCTTGCATTTGTTCAAATTCGGATGTATGTGCACACTAAACATGTCCATATACATCCTAATTTAGACAAATCCAAGACATCTATTTCCAAACGGAGTAAGTACTTGACTTGTGTTTGTTCAAACATGGATGTATCTAGACACTAAACAAGTATAGATACATCCGTATTTAGATAAATCTAAGTCCAGTAATTTGGAACGAAGAGAGTACATTGTCATCGACTCGTCGGGCCACGACTTTCTCGCGGCCACGCGCCCTTTTACATAGTTAGTTTGTTGCAACTTTTCCGACCCAGCCTGAACCCACCGTTAGTTGGGAAAGTGGTCAACTTGCACCGCAGAAGCCGTCGCGAAGCGAAAGCCACGCGAAGCGAAACACACCACGCGCACCGTTTCCCAGCTGCCTCCCGTCTCCTGCCCGCCCAGCTATATAGCATGGCGCCTGATTCTCCCCGTGCCCCCGAAACCACACGCCGCACCCGCAGCTCAAAGCCACCGCTTGTTCCCTCGGCAGAGACAGGGTCAAAGGAGAAGAGGAGCTAAGCTTCATCAATGGCCCGGTCCCGGTACGTGGAGATGCTGGACATGGGCGTGCGCATCGCGGCGAGGTTCCACTCACACTGCCCGCAGACGGCGCGCATGTACTACAAGCCGCCGCAGTCCACCCCCTCGTCGGCCGCGGGCGCCACCGGTCCGCGCCGACTGATCGGAAAGCCGCCGCCGGTTTCGACTACGAGGCTGCTGCTGCTGCTGGCTTCCGGTCCTTCGCCGCGACGTCGTCGGCGGGGTTCGGCGCCGGCGCCGTGCAGGCGGGGTTTGGCTTCGACACCGCGCAGGTCGTCATCTACGAGGTCGTATGAACGACGACGATGGACAGCTAGCTCTTTTTTTTGTAAGAAAGGACAGCTAGCTCTTCAGGAGAGATCTCCTGGATGAGATTTTTTTGGGACAATTGGTCAATTATACCTGTGTATAAACACCATTCTTTAATTCGTTTTTGTCACTTACGGACATTATCAAAGAAATATTTTTGTCATCGATCTCGTCTGTCTGTTCGATTATAAAATTTGCCACCATTGAACGTCGAGAGTCTTGTTCAAGGATCGGCAAACGAGTTCAAGTCGGTGAAGCTAGCTGCCAAACATCTCGGTGGACTGCACGACACGATCGACGAAATTCGATGAATTGGGCGGCGCTGTTTCCCCTTGTGTTGTTAGGTGCATGAGTCTGATGTTTCAACAATTTCATCAGTCAGTGGGTACATAAATCACACCGAATCGTATGAATTTGGAAGAAGCTAGCTGGTTCGGTGTATCTTTGATAATTTTTGGTATGCATTGATGATTGATCAATCTTGCGGCTGGCGGAATATTCAACACGTTTGGAAGTCAATCATGAATCATTCCAATTAGTTTGATGGAGCTAATTATCAGCCCTAACTTGATACACAAATCACTAGTGGCGGACCTTGAAAAAAAATACCATGGGCAGGCCAGGATAAAAGAAAAGACACAAAAAAAATAGTCTGAACTATACCACTTTAGTAAACATTAATCGTTGCTCAAATTTTTGGTTGCAAATTATCAGCAGATAAAACAAACATGTGCAACAATTCAGTGAATAATGAACAATACATGCTATAAAATTGTTAAGTAATACCCATGGATAACGACGGTCGTGTGCGATATGCAAGGCCAACCGTGTGTGACTGCCTCACATGTACTAGTGTAGTCAATTTTGCACTAGCGAACCCTAAAACTTCATTATTATTCTTTCGAAGCAGTGCCGCAAATTATGATAGGGATGCCAAGATATTCAAGTTGTACTATACGGCGCTCGTTGCAAAGATGCTAAATATTACGAGGCAAGGAAGTCAAAAGTCAATGGCTGGCTTCGTAAATAATAAGGTACATACTTGACACATCTCACTCTGATCTGCTCTATGGCATGGCGACTAAACGATAATACAACCTAGTTTCTAAACTAGGCATGTTACATTGTGCTAGGTTACTTGTACGCTTGTTGCTCAAGTTTTTGCGAGGCATGATCAATGCGGGGAAAAAAGGGTTGATAAAATGCTAGCTTTAGCCTTTCCACGGTAGGGCAACCATGAACTGCGCACGTGATATCTTTATCAATCCCGAAAAGTTTCATATGTGCCTTGGAAAAACCGCTCACCAACACGGACCTATTTTCCGGTGTCTCCTATCCCTACATGCTCTCCACTTGTTTTTCCCATCTATCAAACTTCTTATGTTTGGCTAATTGCCATCTAGTTTTCCACATCGAAGTGTCAAAGGATAGAGCTGGGAGGCGAGAGTTTTGGAATCATAAAGCTTGTTGTCTGTTAAAGCTGGAGATTGTGCACTATATGCAGGGAAGAGAACACCTACTCAAGTAAAGTTCCTTTAAGCTCTCTTGATTGCATTTAACCAAAGTAAGGACCGAAGAACAAGTAGACTATGGCCTAAAAGGAAAACAAAGAGTCGAGAAAAACAAGAAAAGTAAATATGTGCCCTACTGGTACACGTGTCCTCATCACACGAGGAGATGTACGCACACAAATGCCCTAGACTTCTTGGCTTAGATCCACACCACTGCCCAAAGCATGCCGTGGTAGGAAAGCCGGACACTGTTTGCCACTGGTACACATGAGGAGCATCATTTTGAATGTCTACATGATTCCGTGAGAAGGGAATTTGGAGGTTGCACTGTTAGTGATGGAATATCTGTTGCATCGGATGAAGCAATTAATGAACAAAATCACTATAGACAGGGGCAGAGTCAAAGAGGGACGATCAAGGGCTATGCCTTGCCCTTGTGTTCATGACTTTCTTTAGAATATTATTAGACTATTAGCCATGGAAGTTCCTAATTTATGATATTTTAGCTAGTTTAGCCCCACATAAAAATCAAAACACTAATTAGTCTAACTTCGCCCACCTTGAGCTTGACTCCTCGCACCGTCCCAGAGCCCAGAAGAACTACGACCCCCTTTAGTTGGCCACTGAAAACCAGTACGAGCGAGACACAGGGGAGTGTTAATTACTTGAGAAAGAATTTCTTGCTGTAAATTTGACTTGTAACACATGAAAGAATGGCCATATCGTCGAGTTGCAGATTAGCTTGATTTGTGTACGTGATTCGTTCTAATTTCCAGTAGATCCACGACGGTAGAGAGAATCTTAGAGGAAGCCACAAGATAATCTTCTGACTGTAAATGAGGGTATTGTCTGTATTTTTTTCACTGAGCTGATTATCTGTATTATTCTTTTTTTTGAAGTAATTGTTTCTTCAAAGATAATACACCAATAACGAGTAGTAGCACAAAAAAAGCACCTCACCCTAGTAATTAATGGAGAAGCTCTTTTCCCTGCAATAGAATGGACTTCTTTGTCATAGACCAGAGAAGCCTACTCACATTCCCACACCGCAGAGGTGCCACTTTTTTTCATTTGTTAGAAGAGTCAACTAAAAAAATACAAAAGCCTACTCTCGCAACATGATAAAACTTGAGCGTCCCCCCCCCCCCCCCCCCCCCCAATCCACAGTTAGGTGCCTCAAATTTTATTTCATTTACGATCTGGTCAACATGGAGTGCACGCCCTAAAAAAACCTCACTGTTTATCCAATTCTCGCAAGATGTTAATATGCATGAGAATAGAGGACATGACCTTTCTTTAAGTTCCATGGGCGTACGTTGACCATCGATAACTGCTGCTATTTGACATTTGCATTATTAGACCCGTTGAAAGTGTGAGAGGGTTCTAGTACCATAGTTAAATATGATGTGTGATGTAAACCTTGGTTACTCCTTACAAACATGACATAGGCCACAACCGCAAGTGCCTATTTTCGGTGTCTCCTATCCCTACCTGCCCTCCATTTGTTTTTTTCCATCTATCAGACTTTTTATGTTTGCCTAATTTCCACCTAGTTTTGTGCATGGCATTGTCAAAAGGATAGAGCTGGGAGGGGAGAGTTTAGAGAACCATAGAGCTTGTTGTCGGTTAAAGGTGGATACTGTGCATTATATGTAGGGTAAGAGAACACCTACCTAAAGTGAAGTTTCTTTAAGCTCCCTTCATAGCATTTAACCAGAGTAAGGACCGAAGAACAAGTAGAGTACATCCTAAAAGGAAAACAAAAGAGTAGGAAAAAACAATAAAAGTAAAGGTGTGCCTTACTGGTACACACGTCCTCATCACATTAGGAGATGCACACACACAAATGCCCCCGACATCTTGGCTTACATCCGCACCACTACCCCAAGCGTCGCCGTGGTAGGAAAGCCGAACATTGTTTGCGAGTGGTACCAGTAGCGTAGCTAGGATAACACAACGACCCAGGCTCATGCTGTAGTGATAAATAGTGTTAAATAGTGCTACAGTAGCTATAGTCAACAAAGGAATTAGCTGTCACTCCCCAGGCCAAGGCCAGTGCAGCCTGGGGCCTGGCTACGACATTGAGTGGTACCCATGAGGAGCGACATAATTGAATGTCTACATGATTCCATGAGGAGGGAGGTTGCACTGTTAGTGATGTAATTTTTGTTGCATCGAATGAAGCAATTGATGAATAAAATCACTATAGACATAGTCAAAGACGGAAGATCAAGGGCAACGCCTCCCCCCATGTTCATGATTTTATTTAGAATATAAGGAATGAAAGTTACTAATTTATGAAAATTTAGCTAGTTTATCCCCCTCATTAAAAATCAAAACACTAATTAGTCTAACTTGTCCCCTTGAGCTCGATTCATGGATCGGTCCTTACGACCCCCGTTAGTGGGCCACTGAAAACCAGAACGAGACAGACACGAAGGGGAGTGTTATTTGAGAAAGAACCTCCTACTATAAAACTTGACTTGTAAGGTAGGAACGAACGGCCAGATCGCCGAGTTGTGGATTAGTTTGACTTATGTCCGTGATTTGTTCTAATTTCCAGTAAATCCACGACGATAGACAGAATCTTACAGGAAGCCATAAGATAATCTTCCGACTATAAATAAGGGTATTGTATGTATTTTTTCATTAACTAATTATTTGTATTGTTCTTTTTCTGAAGTAATTGTTTCTTCAAAAGATAAGACATCAATAACTAGTAGTAGCACACAAAAATCACCTGCTCCCTAGTAATTAATGGAGAAGCTCTTTTCCCCGCAATAGAATGGACTTCTTTGTCATAGACCACATAAGCCTACTCACATGCCCACATCGCATAGGTGTCAATTTTTTTTCATTAGTTAGAAGAGTCAACTGACAAAAATAAAATACAAAAGCCTACTCTCACAGCATGATAAAACTTGAGCTTTTTCTCCCACCAATCTGTAATTACGGGCTTTAAGTTTTATTTTGTTTATGATCTGGTCGGCATGGATTCAATGGAGTGCACATCCCTAAAAAACCTCACTGCTCATTCCAATTCTCACAAGATGTTAACATGCATGACAATAGAGGCCATGGCCTTTCTTTAAGTTCCATGGCCATACCTTGGCCGTAGACCTTGGCTCGTTCCTACAAAGTTGACATAGGCTTCAACTGAGTCATCTATAGGTAGTATATGTACGGGAGTAGCAAAGCTGCAGGGAGATGGCGACTGATGAAACACCACATCCAATCTCACACGACAAGGACAGCCGGTCTTGATTATTCCTCAAAGATCGAGTCCAGTGCCACGCGCGCGATAGCGAAGGTCTTAAAATTATACAGTACTCTCTTCCTCAAGACCACGCCGACTCTCTTCCCTATTCGCCGGATCGCCGGTTCATCTCACGTCACGGCCGCTGAGAGCGGTGAACGAGGCGAAGGCACGCAAACGTGCGCACACCAGGAAGAAACGGTCACGTCCGCGCCGATCGAGCGGTGGGTGTGTGCGGCTGGAAGCCTGACTGGCTCCCTTTTACGTGGTCGTCGGGCGACGGCGTCTCGGTACGACTCTTCCGACCCCAACCACTGCCGGCCGGAAGTAACGGGGGCACGTTGAAGTCAAGCTGCACCGCAGAAGCGAAAGCCACGCGAAGCACACCACGCGCGCCGCGGAGCCCCGTTTGTTGTTTCCAGCTGCCTCCTCGCCCACGCCTACCCCGTCCAGCCAGCCCAGCTATATAGCACGGCGCCCGATTCCCCCTCTCGTCGTGCCCACCGAAAGCACACGCCACACCCGGAGCTCAAAGCCACCGCTCCTCCTCGCCTTCCTGTTCCATCGTCAGAGACAAGAGGCCGGAATTCGATCGATGGCCCGGTACGTGGAGATGCTAGACATGGGCGTGCGCATCGCCGCGCGGTTCCACTCCCACTGCCCGCAGACGGCGCGCATGTACTACAAGCCGCCGCAGTCCTCCACCTCCGCGGCCGCGGATAGGAAGGCCGCCGGCTTCGACCACGAGGCGGCGGCTGCTGCTGCTGGCTTCCGGCCCTTCGCCGCGACGTCGTCGTCGACCGGGTTCGGCGTCGGCGCCGTGCAGCCGAATTTCGGCTTCGACACCGCGCAGGTCGTCATCTACGAGGTCGTATGAGGAGTCGAGGACCCATCCAAAACAACGACGGCCGGGAGTTGGTTCTCCAGGAGAGATCGATCTCTTGGATGAGAATTTTTTTTTCGCGACCAATGAATTGATCGATTATACTCCACACACTTAGCGCTAGCTAGTGTGTTTGTCTCAAAAAAAAAAAAAACTAGCTAGTGTGTAACACCATTCTTTGATTCGTTTGTGCCCGCGCTGGAATTAATTGATGAAAGAAGGATTCTTTTTCTTACGTGAGCTTGTCATGAATCTCGTCTGTCTGTTTGTTATCAAAGTCTGTCACCACCGAGCAACGAGAGTCCTGTTGAAGGATCGACAGATGAGTTCAAATCAGTGTAATCTCCAAGAATCGGCGGACCGCACAACTAGATCGACGAATTATGCGGAGGATGGTTGTGTTGTTAGGTGCACGAGTCTGATGTTTGACCATCTTCAGCGGTCAGTGTGGATACGTAAATCACATGGAATCGCAACTATAGAAAAGTCCTAGATATTCATTAGTTAACTTGGACAACGAATTTGGACGAAGTGTCTGTTTCAGTGGATGTTTGATAATCTCTGGCGTGGATTGATGATTGATCAATCTTGCGGCTAACAGAATATTCAACGCGTTTGGAAAGTCAATCATGGATCACTCTAATTAGTTTGATGGAGCTAATGATCAGCCGTGACTTGATACCCAATTCACTTGGATTATGGAATAAAGTAAAAATATCAATTGTCCTATACAGATTAGGTGTTCTATGCAACGGAATTGCCTTCAGGTAACACGATACGGGGTCACCAACTTCAATAGCTCAGACGGGAATTTCACACGCACTGATACGGCGTCCTAAGCTATTCTGAACAATGCGGCACGACCCACCCCTCTCTGCCTGAGCTACACATGGTCCGTCGCGCTAAACACAGACACGTATGGGACAACCTTCTCAGCATAAAGTAAGAATGTCCAAGTCATGTCAAGCTGATGTCATGCACCATAGGGTTATGATCACATTGTTTGTGAGGATGCACACCAACAACCGAGGCCGTTGCGCGATATCCACCGACCCTAGCAAGGGGAGCATTCGCCGTCCGCAACATCCACTGAGTGACTCTCGAAGACAACACCCGAACGATGAAGGCGACTTCATTGCCCTATGGACAACATGAGCTTGGTGATTCATCAAGAGCCCAAACCATCATGTGGAGGATAGTTCAGCTCTCTCGACGCTAGTCGACATGTCACGTGTCATATTTGGGGAAAGTCTTAGGGCACGTACAACGCTAGCCTCTTAGGTGGGCGCTTAACTAGTTAGTTACGCATGCAGCAAGCGTCGGATGCCAGAACTCGAATTTTTCACGTATTAATCAAGCTACAAACGCCTAGGTATGCGTCGACGCTAAAGAAACGCGGGGAATCGGCCAAAACTGCCGGGATTATTTTCCTAGCGCCAGGCTAAGCGCCTGCCGCTGTACGTGCCCTTATGGAGTATAGTCATCTTCACTTCTACTTGATGTCATATTTGGAGAAGGGGTCTTGTGGTATTGTCCTGTTTTTAGTTGACTGACTGGACACCTTTCTGCTTAGTTAACCAAACATGCAAAATCGTTGCCTCGTTTTTTCTGCAGCTAATCATCATCCGGATACGCCTTCTTCAGTTACTTACGTAAACACGTGAATACGTGTTCGGTTTATGAAATGTGCTGTCCCGTCTTGCTTCTCCCCTGTTTCTCATCGTCAGTCTCTGTCGCCGATCCACCAAAACCCTAATGGCTTCCCACCTCCGCCGCCTACTCCCACTCACTCGCCCGTCCGCCGCCGCGTTCTCCACCGCCGTCACCCCGACCCCGCGGGTCTCCGGTCTCGTAGACGAGATCTGCGGCCTGAACCTCATCGAAGCTTCCTCCCTCGCCGACGCCCTGCGCGGCCGCCTCGGCGTTGACCAGCTCCCTCCCCTAGCTATCCTCATGGGCGGAGTAGGCCCTCTGGCCGGCGATGGAGGGGCCGCTGGGGCGGCCGGCGAGGAGGCAAAACCGAAAGAGGAAAAAATGGCGTTCGACGTGAAGCTGGAGGGGTTCGACGCCGCGGCGAAGCTTAAGGTTATCAAGGAGCTGAGGGCTTTCACGAGTTTGGGCTTGAAGGAGGCCAAGGAGCTTGTGGAGAAGGCGCCGGCCGTGCTGAAGTCCGGAGTGCCGAAGGAGGAGGCGGAGAGCATCGCTGAGAAGCTGCGGGCACTGGGCGCCAAGATTGTTCTCGAGTGAAGAGGACGGGTTCTGTGTATGGCTTTGTTTCTTAATTTCTTTCTGTTTATTGTACGAAGAAGGGAAATTTTGGAACCAATGAGTCAATAATTAACGAGACTGACTCTGGATAAGTGGATATCCTCTCGTTTATAGTGGAAATGCCAGTTGGGCTTTGGCAAACATGGTCTTAGAATTAGTGATTGATCTTTGGAGGTCCGTCTCATGAATTTTTGTTTGACTGCAAGTGAGAGAATGTATAACTTAGAACCGGGCAATTAGTTTCAGACTGGATTTCTATCTTATCAATAGCAGCAGTGATTTATTTCTTACACAGAGGATCTCAACACTGCATCTTTCATGTATCATTTTTCAGTCTTTGCTAGGTAGGATGTGTGAAGTTTGCACTATCGTGAAATAAAGATTTTAGAGAGGTCTTATTATGTATGTCAGCACCATATAATCATTTGAACAAGACCAAAATCTTTGATCTAGATTGGATTAATTAGTTTGAATAGCCATGTCCATGTGTACCCTATTTATGCAGTATAAGAATACATATGAAATTTCCAAGCAGAGATAGTCCACTGAGAAGTTGTTATGTTGTGGTTGAAATGGGACCTTGCTGGCGTATTGAGGATGTTGTTGGAGATCAAATTTGTTCTGACAAAGGTTATCAATAGATGGAAATGCTATTGTTATTACTTTATTAGTTAATTATATGTTTGTGAATACTCTGTTTGGTATACTCTCAAATATTTCAATTTCTGTAACTCCTATCAAATGACCTATGGTAATTGGCTTGAGGTTGCGTTTAGCAGAAGTTTTTTATATAGAAATGACATGAGTTTTCTGAAGTACTTAATCATGCTTAGAAACAGATGCTAGAAATTGAGAACCACTTCTTTCTATGCTTTGAGTTATAGTAACCCAGGTTACCTCTGTGAAACTTGTCAGTGACACCAGAAATTGCTAGTTGTTATCGGTTATCACCTGGGCGCCTGGTTATTCCTTGTTCTGTTTATGTGCTTTGGATCGACGACATTTGGAACTACAGTCATATTGGTTGCAAATACGAGAACTGGGAAACGGTGTGAACCACTGTAGCACGTATTATTCAAGAAATTAAAATGGAGATCCACACACTCTCAACCTCAATGCACTTTCAGTATATTTTGTGTATATCTTGCATGCATGATGCAGTTAGTTTAAATAACAATGACCAGTTTATATCTTTCATCTTTTTGCAATAAAACTACCTGAATGCATGGTTTTTAAGGCGTCAAGGCGTCCTAAGGCGAAGTGGGGGCGCCTTGGCGCCTAGGCGACGCCTAGGCGGACGCCTAGGCGGCTAAGGCGGTCGTTTTTCCAAGGCGGAGGGGGGGCGCCTTGACGCCTAGGCAGACGCCTTAGACGCCTAGGCGGACGTCTTTAAAACCATGCCTGAATGTTTGGTTCGAGAATTGTTACTTGTAAGCTGTAACTTATTTTTTCAGCTCCATAAGAACTAGGTGTTTCTGCTGTAAGTTCTGGAAACAAAAAGCTATCTTTGTTTAACAGTATATAATTTCTCAGTTGTAAATCACCCCTGGTAACATCATATGAAGAGAAAAGGCTTAATCGTTGTGCAGGAGCAAGATCAGATAGCATGGAGAGAGTGGAAAATGGAAATACTGCATAGATATGCAACTCTGAAGACACTATTCAAGCTTAAACTCAGGTTTAAATGGATTATAGCATCTTCCGTATAGGTCAGCTAACTTACTTTTGACTATATTTGTGATAGTTGTCATTAGGTTCCTGTGTCTGTTTTAATCCCAACGGAAGCTGTGGTTTGTTCAATCCTGATTGTCCTACCATTTAGGAGAGAGAAGATATGTTCATATGATATACTAGACAATAATATGTACCTCCTTTCGCCTGTGAAAGTTTGGAGGAAACAAGGCTCACATTATTACTACCTTGCAGTACTGGATCTGTAATACGCAGTAGAGGTTTAATATTCGAGGAAGAACGGATTTTGTAGAACAAATCGATCGATGCAATTGATTATCAGGTCTAAAATGTATGATATATGGCATTTTTCTTGTGCAAGGGAATTACCAGTTCAATATTCTCTAAAATTGTTTATATGAAGAACAGTTTCTCGATCGTAGCTGTGCTTGTGTCTGTTTTGGTTATTGATTTTGCAGCGATGTATTGTATTGCAAAACTATGGGCGTTGGTAGCTACTTGGTTCTTGTTGGTTTATGCGTACACATTTACATGCCTAAAGCTGGCTTACTAGCCGAATCAGGTGTCCAATGCTTTAGTATTTGGTTTAGCTGCATAATTTATATCCTATCAAATTACTTGTGGAACGATAATTTGAGGGCAGGAACTACATTAAATATTTCCTTTGAATGGCTGTCAAGAAAATCTGCAATCCATTAGGTACTTGTAAAATCATTCAAGACACACATACTTGTGTAGCACGTAGTGGCACACCATGAAGTTTTTTATTCAGTGACATGATAAATCTCATTTGAACATACAAGAAAAAAAAAGAACCCTACCAGGACTAGCCCTTGGTGGTATATTAATAGGTAGATCCTACCCTTGTGAGAATTCCAGAAATTCTGCTCCCGACGGGAGTTGAACTCTGGTCGTTAGGTGCGCCACTGCGACCCTAACCACTGGGCTATTACCCCGTTCTCATTTGAACATACAAGAAAGACTTTGTGTTCATTGTTTAGGACACTCCGTCACGTTCCCATTGCTGAGGTGGATGATGCAGCCTTTCTCCATGTTGCCGGCGAGGCAGCAGTTGCACGCCGGCTTCAGCTGCTTGCAGCCTGTCGACGGGCACGTCATGTACTTGGCCTCCTCGCAGTACAGGGGGCAAAAATTCCCCTCTGAGCTCTGTATGGATCCAATCACCAAGAACCCTGCACATTTCAGAGAACAGAAGGAACACCTTCATGAATCAAGATGGATTGTATGAGAAAGATTAGCTGGAGGAAGAAGGAAGCGGCTGAAGGCAGCTACCGCACAGCAGGAGGGCCACTGGGAGAGCAAGCTTGGTGGAAGCCATGATCTGTTCCTCTTAGACTCTCTGCAGCTTTATAAGCAACTTGGTAAAGAAAAAATCCGGGGACTAGAGTAGTATAATTGCCAGTAGTGTGTATGTCTAGTGGAATGTGGCTATCAAGTCAGCAAATCTGGATTTGCATTTACTATTTTACTCCATTTGCTGACTTTGTCAGTTGACTTCTGAAGTACTGATCCATTAGTCAGGATTGTGCTCTGGATCAAAGGCGGTCAAGTCAAACAATCACCATTCTCAATTCCTTTCTCGAGGTGCTGTTAAGCAAGTGGGGAATAGCAGATTCGTCTGTTAAGCAAGCAATGGGGAAGAGAAGAAACAGGTATCAAAATTCTTAATTTCAGCAAGCATCAGCCTGTCTTCCCATGCATGAGCAAGCACTTATGAAACACCAATTGAATTTTTTGGCAGGCGGACTTTAGTTTTTTATTAGGTCCATATGAACTAATTGTTTCTGTTGTAACTTGTAAAGGGAGATAAAAGCCTAACAGTACAGAATTTCTCAGTTTTGTAAATCCCTGACATCACAAGTTTAAGTGTTCGTGACTGTCGAATCAGGTAAGCGTCTGCTCCTTAACCCTTGGTGGACACACTTCTATAATCTGTTGCAGTCGAAGAAATGACAAACTTTTTGCCAAAGTTGTTGCCAGATTGCCATTAACCGCGATACCATGGTATCATCATATCAAGAGAAAAAGGCTTCATCAATGTATGGTCAAGCGCTGTAATTTTGCGTAATCAAGTACCAACTCTGAAGACAACATTCAAGCTTAACCTCTGGTTTAACTGGATTGAAGCATCTTCCATATAGGTTAGTTAACTTTTTATCGTATTCATGGTAAATGTCATTATCTCCCTTCTTCTGTTTTTATCCCAATGGAAGTTGTGCTTTATACCATCCTGATTGTCCTACCATTTACTAGACCAGCATATGTCTGAAAGTTTGGAGGCGCGCAATATTATTACCTTGCTGCACTGGATCTGTAACATGACGTTGAGATATAATTTTCAAGGAAGCACCAGATTCTGTTGAACAAAATGATAGATGCGTTGATTATCAGGTCTCAAATGCATGATATGTCATTTGACTGTGCAAGGTAACATAGTTTCTGCGAAGAGCAGTCCCTAGATTATACTTGTGGTCTGTGTCTGTTTGGGTTGTTACTTGTTGCAGCAATCCTTCAGCAATCCGTCAGCGGCCTGAAAGCTGATTTACTAGCTGAATAAGCTGCACGATGCTTCAGTAACATAGTAATGCGTGACTACACGGGCTTATCTTCCAGTGAAACGGTAAAGTGCAGGCAGCCGCTGAATTTCATATTTCTTTGAATGTCTGCCAAAACTCCTGGCACCAATTATGTATTTCCAATATCATCCAGGCACTCATACTTGTGTAGTAGCAAGTAGTGGTGTACCATGGGGATTTTATTCAGCATCAAGATATATCTTATTTGATCATACAAGAAAGAAAGAGCTCGTGATCACCTTTTAGGGCACTCGTCCACGGTCCCGTTGCTGAGGAGGATGACGCAGCCTTTCTCCATGTTGCCGGCGAAGCAGCAGTTGCACGCCGGCTGCAGCTGCTTGCTGCCCGTCGACGGGCACGTCATGTACTTGGCAACGTTGCAGTCAAACTGGCAAAGCTCGGCTTCCGCTGTCTGTATGGAACCGAGCACCATGAACCCTGCAGGATTCGGAGAACATTAAAAAAACGCCTTCATGAATCATGAGGGTTATATGAGACAGAGGAGATGGAGGAAGAAGGAAGGGAGTGAAGGCAGCTACCGCACAGCAGGAGAGCCACCGGAAGAGCGAGCTTGGTGGAAGCCATGTTCTGTTCCCTCTTGGCTGTCTGGAAGTTTGAAGTTTATATAAGAATCTTGGCAAAAGCATCCTACTAGTGTTTTGCTGCTAATCCGCGTGTTGTGGAATGTGTGGCTATCAAATCAGCAAATGTGTTCCTCTGTTTTGCTGACGGCCACTGCATTGACTGTTGAAGTAAGCAGTCAAATGCTGTGTGCTGTGGATCCAAAACGGTCCTGTCAAACAATCATCGCTATCCATTCCTTTTCTCGAAGAGCTGTATATCAGGAAAATAGCTGATCCATCGCATCGAGTCGGACGGGATAGAGAAGGAAACAAGTGTCGAAATTCTTCACAGAACTCCCAGCTTACCAAGTTCGTCAAGCAAGCAACACTGGTGGCGTAACGTCTTCGCGTGTGCCACACACTAGGCGTCAGAATTGACCTTATTAATTACACCTTTCCTCGGTATTTGACATGGTTTTTACTACCTGCCTTCCAAATTATAAAATATTTTGACCATTTGAATGTGGACTAAAAACGGACCGAAGAGAGTGAATCAACACACTGTAGATATGTACGAATAAAAAAAACTTATATTTAGAAATGGAGTACTAAGTATTTTGTTAACTGGCACAGTTTGGTTGTATGCGTGCCTCGTTACTATTTCAACACTACTACTCCTGTCTACGTGCGCAGAAATTGTTGATAAGGTAGGATATTAATTACATGTTGATATTTCATATACTTGCTCCGTTCATAAAAGGATGTCTCAAATTTGGACTAAGTTGAGACATCTTTTTGTAGATGGAGGAACTAGGATATTAACTGCACATGCATCTAAAGTAGGATATTAATTGAATGTGATATTTTTGGAGGATAGTAAATGATATTGAGTCTAAACATATTTATGGCTAGTTCGGTGGTGGATAGGTAGAGCATTATAAACACTTGCGCTCAACATTAGACATTAGAGTAACGTGCACTGTAGAATGGGACTGTTTGAATGGACGTGATTGTTCGGATTTCCGGCTCTGTGTCAAATTAGGCAGAAAACGATAGAGGAGGAGAAAGATTTTAATTTCACGCCTTTCAGCTTTTGTAATAGTCTAGATATTGCAAATAACTTCTAATTTCAGACACAATCTACTTTCGTCGGATGGCGGTGGTTTTACTACAAGTGGCAGCCATGTCGGCCTGTTCCAGCAATTGGAAAGAAATTTCAGAAAATATAGAATTAACAACTTTGTAAAATAAAGAATAGAGAAACAAAAATTTAAGGAAAAGGAAAAAATGGTAATTTAGAAGAAAAAACACATTTAGGGAAAACAAGGAATTTGAGAAGAACATAAATAAATTCAAAATTAATTTTCTTATTGTGGTGAAATAATGGTGATTTTTCTCCAACTTAATAATATTTTCTCCTCTTTCTTAATTTATCAAAATCTTTTTTTCTTATTATAAAATCTTACCTACTAAGCTTAGTTTGTATGATTTTCATCATAAATTTGTACTGTAAAATTTCTCTTTTCTGGATGGAAAACATGATCTGCTTTGAAATTTAGGGGCGCGCTTGGTAGGTTGCAGTTCATCCAGCCCAGCGGATGCAAAAACAGGGCATGGTTGCGTGCATATGTACTTGGGTGTGCATGGCACACTGCTTAAAGCGCATCCAGGCCGAAGTCCTACATGAATGGTTCGATTCGGCGATTTCTCTGGATGCACCATCGAATCGATGGTTTCAGGGAACACGGTTGCATGCCATTGCTTTACGATGCACTGACTCCAGCTATTGTATGTGACCGCTACCAAACAACCCATGTATGGTTTTGGGCAAGGTGGCTTTCTCCGAGTTTATAAGCGAACTTTCGGTTGACTAGTACATGACACCCTTTTTTGCTAAACATAGAGGGGAAATTACGAGTAACCCTTGTACCTGATGTGAGATCGACTCTCTGATATGAGAAAGAAATGCCTAACCGCCATGAAACTAATGGTGTAGAAAATATAGATACACTCATTATCAACGAAAAGCCGCTTTGGAGGACGGGCTCCATGGAACCTGTCTTTTGATTTTTTTAATCAACATTTAAAGTTTAAAAAATTCCAAAAAAAATACTAGATGTTGACAACAACTTATTATACTATTCTGCAAATTTCAACGAGTAATATGTATTCCGCCCTATATGAAAATGACCAATCTGGAATTTTTCAAAATTTGGAGTGTATACTATTTTAAATTCAGAGATTTGTCTTTTTTACAGAGCTCAAAGTATAGAATATTTCGTGTTGGACTTTTAAACACAGGTATAAGTAGTCATTATTTAAATCTAGAGTTGTTTTCATAATTTTTGAAACTTAGAAGTATAAATTTTGATTTTTCCCCAAAAAATGGCTACATGGATCCCTTCCTACAAAACGACTCCATGCACATTGACACTCGCTTTTAGCATGAATGAGCAGGGCTTCGACCATGATAGCCGGCATTGAGGTGCAATTATGTATTTCGACGAAGGCAGCATCAAGCGGAGCATAAAGTCTTTCTTGCGCCGGCGTCTCTCTTCGCTCTCGTTCCCCTTTCTCCACAGTAAAGGCGACCGGGAGGGCGACCCGTTTTCCGCCGGCGATTCTGCCACCCTCCTCCTTCCCGCCGGCCTTGGTGCCGTCGGAAGGGGGTGGGGAGTCGAATCGCCGGGCGGATCTGAGTGCTCGTAGTCTAGGGTAGGCTAGGTAGCTAGGTTTTCCCGGCGTCGTTGGTGGCGGCGGCGGTGAATAAGGTGCTCGGATCGACGGCTGGTGGCTTGCGCGGCGGCCGGTGATGGTTCGATCTGTGAGCCTGGTGGCCAGTCGAGGTGGTTGTGGCGGCGGCGACGACCTCGAAGTGGATTTTGTGCCTTGGCTCCGCCGTCGCAGTGGCGAGTTCTCCGGCGTCTCTGTGGAGCTATGGGGCTTGTTTAGGAGTTGCTGCTGCAGGTATGTGCCTCTGCCCTCCCTGGCCGGCCGTGGTGGTGAGGGGTGGAGCTGCGGGGGTGCTGCACCTGGTTTTGTTGGAGGCTCTGGGCTCTGTTTCTTCGGGGCTCCTCCGGCCGGCCGTGGAGGCGAGGGATGGAGTTTTCTCGAGCTGCAGGTCCGGAGCGGGGAGGCTGGGTGCTCGGCGCTGGAGCTGGGTTGGTGGGCGCGGTGGTGGTGCTGCTGGCACGGCTTGGTCGCCCTGGCGGCAGGTGGTGCTGGTGCTGGCAGTTGGGGCGGCTTGGCCGTGCTTGTTCATCGTCAAGATCTCGGTGCTTGCGCCGAGTGGATGTTGCAGTCTTCTTCTATGGTGGAGGTCGTCCTTCTTCCAGCTGGTTTGAGGTTTGATCTCTTCTTCTCCGGTGATCGTCGGTGTCGAAGAGCTTCGGTGGTCTAGCTGCTCGTAGCTGTAGTTCCTTGTGCTGAGTTCTTGCTTCTGGTCTTGTTGTTTGGTTCATCTGGTTGTAAGCAGGATTGTACTCCTCCCTTTCAAAAAAAATTATGTATTTGGACGGCACAAAATAAAACACTATCCGTGGGTGTTGGCAAAATGGGTACACGCACTGGCGCATCACATGCTGGATTTGACGATTTGTTAATTTATTTGAGTAGGTTTGAGTTATTTCTAGCAAACGTATCCATATTGAAACGAAAGAAGTCTCTCAGCAAAAGACAAAAAAGACTCCATCGCCGGGATTTGAACCCGGGTCGCCTGGGTGAAAGCCAGGTATCCTAACCGGGCTGGACGACGATGGATTTTTGATATGATTGGTCTCATTTTGTTTATGAACCAAACAGTACTCGTGCTGTCACGCTGAACCTGGAGCGTCCACGTGCTACCGTCGACAAGCTGGTTGTCCGTCTGGCTGCCGTCCAACAAGTACAACATAGGAAATCGACAAAACAGGTAAACGCGAGTCGTCGTCCGGTAGCCCTTTCAG
Organism: Poa pratensis; assembly: GCA_947311845.1. Taxonomy (NCBI): domain Eukaryota; kingdom Viridiplantae; phylum Streptophyta; class Magnoliopsida; order Poales; family Poaceae; genus Poa; species Poa pratensis. The sequence continues at coordinate 5,741,219 of CAMZMU010000072.1, forward strand.
CATAGTTTACACCTACTATGCGACATATTGGCACCATTCGGCGACGTCGCGCCGACGCTGCATCAATCATAACATGAGCCCGTCCGATCGATCGTAACTGCACTGATGATCAGATCTATCCAGTATCCACTCCCACTCCGGCTCTCCGGCCGGCAGTCACAGTGATAGGGCCGCCGGTCGCGTCCCATGGCGTCGACTCTTAGGCCGCATGCCGTGGTGCTGCCGTACCCAGGGTCCGGCAACATCAACCCGGCGCTGCAGATCGCCAAGCTGCTGCACCGCCGAGGCGTCTACGTCACCTTCGTCAACACCGAGCACAACCACCGGCAAGCAGGCGCCGACGCCGTGCGCGGCCACGACGGGTTCCGCTTCGAGTCCATCCCGGACGGCCTGGACGAGGCCGAACGCGGCGCGCAGGACTACGGGCGCGGCCTGTCCATTTCCACGAGCCTGCGCTGCGCGGCGCCGCTGCGGGACCTCATCGCGCGGCTGAACGCCACGCCCGGCGTGCCGGCCGTCACCTGCGTGGTGCCGACGGCGCTGATGAGCTTCGCGCTCGGCGTGGCGCGGGAGCTGGGCATCCCGAGCATGGTGTTCTGGGGCGGCAGCGCGGCGTCGCTCATGGGCCACATGCGGCTCCGGGAGCTCCAGGACAGAGGCTACCTCCCTCTCAAAGGTGAAAATTCGTTGGAGGCCGCCGGAATTCTGCCGGTTGCTTTCCATTAACATTCGATTGATTAAATTGATATGATCTGTTCCTCTCTCCAGACGAGAGCTGTCTGACGAACGGCCATCTGGAGTCAACGGTCATCGACTGGATCCCCGGCATGCCGCCGATCAGCCTCGGCGACATATCCAGCTTTCTCCGCACCACCGTTCCGGACGACTTCGAACTCCGGTTCAACGAGTCGGAGGCCAACAACTGCACCAAGGCCGGCGCTCTCATCCTCAACACCTTCGACGACCTCGAGGCCGACGTCCTCGCCGCGCTCCGCACCGAGTACCTGTGCATCTACACCATCGGGCCGCTGGGATCCCTCCTCAACGACGGCGTCGCCGGCGAATCCTCCTGCTCCACCAGCGGCCTGAGCCTGTGGAAGCAGGACACTGAATGCATCTCGTGGCTGGAAACGCAAGAGACGGGCTCCGTCGTGTACGTCAACTTCGGCAGCCACACGGTGCTGACACCGGAGCAGCTCGCCGAGTTCGCGTGGGGCCTTGCGGAGGCCACACGTTACTCTGGTCCGTCAGGGAGAACCTCGTCCCCGGCGGCGGCCTGGCCGCGCTCCCGCCAGAGTTCGTCGCCGCGACAGCGGGCCGGTGCTGCCTCACCACGTGGTGCCCGCAGGAGCAGGTGCTGCAGCACCCGGCCGTTGGGTGCTTCCTGACGCACAACGGGTGGAACTCCACCTGCGAGAGCCTGGCGGCCGGCGTGCCGATGGTGTGCTGGCCGCGATTCGCCGACCAGTACACCAACTGCAAGTATGCTTGCGAGGTGTGGGGAGTGGGCCTCCGGCTTGACGACGAGAGGAGGGAGCAAGTCGCCGGCCATGTGAGGCAGGCGATGGAGGCGGGGGAGATGAGGAGGAATGCGGCGGGGTGGAAAGCCAAGGCCGCCGAGGCCGCGGCCACCGGCGGGTCGTCGTATCAGAACTTGCAGAGCATGGTGAAGGGGATCAACTCTAAAACTCATCGGCTCTAGAGCCAAAACTCCTTGTATCACCCGTGCTCGTTTTTTCAAAAAATCGAAAACAATGTTTCTAGGTCTCAAAAAATGCTCAAACAAAGTATAAAACTACATATACACATCTAGTTACGTCACAAGTTTGGTTTAAAAAAAACATTGTATTTTAGTCTACACAGAAAAAAAATTGGGATAAAATGCGAGTTATTTTCCTTCTTACAATCACAAAATGCATATTCTTGGTCTATCAAAATTTAAGTTAGAACTTCGTCGACTCTGGAACCATTTAGAATTACATCATGATTTGCCCACTTAAGAGTTGCACCTGAGGTTGTAATTCCACACGATTGCAACCGAATTTTCACAGTTGTACATGAAATTGGGTGATGGGGAATTAGTCGCGTCTTTATTTTTTTGTAGCCCATACTGAACGTGAAACTTGCACCTTTTTTAAATTTTCCAAAACTCCGAAATACCATTTTCATTTTTTTTTATCCGAGCTCACCGGAGATCAGTGTCAAAATCCTCATTCACCCTAGAGAGCATATTGTTAGGCCATCTCCAGTGACACCCCCTAAAATTCCGCCTTCGGTCTGTATGGTCCGAGCGGAAAAACCAGACCCCATAGACACTCCCAAACAAACAGATTGTTTGTGGACTATCCGTTTAGAGCATCTCTAGCAGATCAATTTCTTTAAAAAAAATCTCTAGCAGATGTCCAAACATCCCAAACCATAAAACCAGTTTACCTCAAACTGGCTTTACGGTTTGGAACAAAATATCGTAGAACCAGAGACACCATACATGAATCGAACTTCGGGCTAAATTTCGGTTATGATCATGGCGGTGAAACAACAATTCATACAAAAGTTTTAGCTCATCAGTTCATACATAAAGCTAGAGTAATTTAAAACCTAACCTAACCGTAAAACTAAGCAAAAGAGGCCACCTTTCTCAAAAAGACACATCAGTCGTGATTGCTTGTCTGGACCCATTTTTGAGCTCGCTGGAGCATGCCCCGCAAGTGTCTGGTCTGGCAAAAGCAGCCTCTAGGCCATGTTGGGTATGTCGTTTGATTGCCCACATCTCATTTATTTTGCATGAAGACAAAAACGAGAATCCGATATTTGGTTAGGTGCATTTCTCGATTCTGGTAAGGCTAATGCAAATGTTGAGGTGTTTGGTTGCGTGCAACATGTCTGATCTGGTAACCTATTATCATGAGCTTACTCAGCATCAATAGCATAGACAGATATAAGCAGTTCATAACTAGAACATATAACTAGGCAGTACCACACAATTTAACATTTACATATTTATTTATGCGCCACTTATTAGCGAACAACAGCATGAGATGCATCTCAAATTTATCTTCGGAGGGTTAATATATACCGCCTCCCAAAATATTACAGACCTGACATCAGTTCTAATCAAGTCCTATCTCTAACTCAATAATATGAGACCACCTCCCAAAATAAGCATGACCTTTTTTTTTTGCGAAAAGACCACCGATCTATTAATCATCCACAGCAGTACAAAATCCCCAAAAAGTAATAAAAATTACAAATAGGTCATTCGACCACCTAGTGAAGACTACGAACACTGGAGCGAGCCGAAGGCGCGCCGCTGTCCTCGCCCCTCCCTCATCGGAGGCAGGCAAAGCCTGTCGTAGGAGAGCTTGTTGTAATAAATAGACGGAAGTCGTCGTGCTAAGACTCCAAAGGGCCAGCGCACCAGAGTAGCAACCATCGCCAAAGATGAGAACCGTAGATCGGAATAATCTGACCTGCAACCACACGGACGAACACGAAAACCTACAAGATCCCATGAGATCCGCGGGACACACAACTCCACGCGCCCTCCGCTAGCGCTAGGCGCACCACCGGAGTGGGGATAGGGCGGGGAGTACCTTATTCTGACACCGGGGAGTAGCCGCCGCTTTACCATCCGGATGAAGACACAAAAACTAGATGAAACAGCAAACAGAAACTGTATCGCCGGCGACCCTCAAGAATTGGAAACTGGGAGCAGCTGCGGGCTCGAAGCATGAAAATCAAAGATGGCAGAGGAGAGCCTCCGGACTGCGTCGCCGCCGGATCGCTGCTTGACCTTCCGCTAGATGTCTGCGCGTCTGGCCGCATGCGCCTACAACATGTGGCTTGGGGTTGGGGTCTGGGTCTGGGTGCAGGCTCCCTCTCGCCGATCGAGTCTCTCCGGCAGCCAGCTTAGTCACCACACTGAATCGCCATGGAGGCATCAGGCATGGATGCGCTGGCTGCAGGAAGCCAGGAACGACGAAGCGAATCGAAAACAAATGGCTGCGTCCCGCACGAACGCGTAGTGTGTTGTCTCCACGGTTCATGAGGCTTCATCGATTCCAATGGTGGACTGACAGCGCCCAACAGCTGGGCTGCACCCCAGGCCAAGATCTCAAATATAGCATGGTAATTTTTTCCACGCCCCGGGCCATGACCCATGTAGCCTGGGGCCTAGCTCCGCCTTTGGGGCGGGAGTACCTTATTCTGACACCGGGGAGTAGCCGCCGCTTCACCATCCGGATGAAGACACAAAAACTAGATGAAACAGCAAACGGAAACTGTACCGCCGGCGAGAGACCGCGATCCGCCGCCCCTCCAAGGCCTAGAGGCCATCAGAGGCGCGGAAGACCGGAAGCGTCGCCAGCGGCCGAGACGGAAACCCTAGTCGCCGCTTGTTCGCCTCAGCAGTCAGCTCCTCGTACGTACCGGTTCGCTCCAATAAGCATGACCTTCATGAGATCATGACCACCAGACTTGTTGGAAGTAGCACTAGTAGTGGTAGTGGTTGCGCAAATAGATTCTGGAATGACTACTTTGAAGAACAAATTTAAGACCCTGAATCATAAGTCATTCCACCCTTTCGCCACCCAAGTTAAAACTTGTTCTTACATGTTGCATTCTTCATAACCGGATTTCAGATTTTGGTGTTTATGAGTTTGTGCTGAAAGGGACTGATTTTACAGCAGACCTTGAACATGACTAGGGCAGTGAATCTTGGAAGAACAAGCGGGACAGTGGGGTGAAACAATGTGGACAGACAGAGGTAACATCAGAATCCTAAGAAAATGGTGACTTCCCCCTTACCGCTACTGTAAAATAGCTGCAGTTCTAGTGATGTTAGGTTGCATGAATGAAAATGGGATACAAGGTGTTGAAAATGAACATTATGGATTTTAGTGTTTTACTCAAAAACTCATTTCACCTGAAGTTGTTTTCCTGGTTACTTCGGACTCTATCCAACATTGGACAGTAACAAACACGCTATATATCTGCTTCCGAGCTACCCAGTTTCTTTCCAGTTCGCTCCTTGTAACTTAAAATCAATATACTCCTAGCTAGTTCTGAATCTTTTCAGTTTCTTTGCCTTTCTATATATGTAGCTTGCCTTTTGATTTTCTGGCTTGGCGCCGCAAAGGGATCGCATCGAGGTGCTAATAACACCGTGAAAACCATGCAAATTATAACACACAAACTTGCATTCCATTCGTCAGTTACTCTGACAACACAAGTGTACGTAGCTTTATTGAACTCAAACTCCACAGCGCAAAACAAAAGAACTCCAGAGCGCAGATGAACAAGACGAAGGCGTGTCACGTGAGTAAGTCAGTAGTTCGTGGTGTTGCAGTTGTTCTTGGTCCCGTCGTTGAGGTGGAGCACGCAGCCCTCGCCGTCCTCGGGCGCGCACACGCACGCGCACCCGTCGAGCTTCTTATGGCAGTACTTCCTGTTCTCGCAGGTGATGTAGCCTCCCTGAATGCATCTGATGGTGTCGCAGGTCGCCGCGGCGTCTCCCACATCCCCGAAGAACACCACCAGCGCTGCTTGATCCAGACCAGGAGCACAAACACGAGAGAGCACAAAGCATCGTCAATGGGAGTGACTATAGAAAGGATAGAAGAAAATGTCGTTGAAGCATAGGGGATTCAGATGGAGATGGACGTACCGGCGAGGAGGAGGACCAAGGTGAGCGACAGCTTCATGGTAGCAGCCATGTGTGTGTGTGTTGCTCTTGCGTCGTGTGCGATCTGTGGCTGAAGACTTACAGTGTCCGTGCGTTTATATAAGGAAGCTGTGAAGTCTGAACTTGCTATCGCTTGTCAATCGGCGTCCGTTCGAAGTACTAATGTACGGCCATCAGACAACGTGCTCGGATCCGCCGCTAGCTCACTTTGACTTGGTGCTTGCGTCTCTGCGATGCGTCGTCGTGCCGCCTCGTGTGGAGTTCAGAATTTGTCCTGAACCGATCGAGGCCCTGTGGTTGCAAGTGGGACGGGACTGGGACGTCCGTCTCCACCAAAAATATTAAGCCACCTATCCCACCGTCCCACAACCCATTATCCCAAATACAAAAATTATTGTTGGGCTTTAACGGGCTGTCCCGATTGTCCCGTCTAAATCCGCTGCTACATACATCCTGTAACGATCGATCGTTCCATCTGCCAAGGAGTCAAGAACTTGTTCCAGGCGCGCATGTGCTGGATTGGGAGGAGACGGCCCTGGACGGACGGATTCCCGCCGGCGAGCGTCAGTGGTGGATTCTTGCGCCGACAGAATACGCAGGAACAAAGCGGTGCAGCTGGCTTGGAGAGCGGGGACGGAATCCGTGGGCGCCTGGGGGATGAACTGGGATGAGCCGCGGTCGTCGAAGCACCAGCCGTGGTAAATGCACTGGAAGCGGCCCTTGTCGTCGATCCGGCCTTCGGAGAGCGGGGCCAGGCGGTGCTGGCACACATCCTCGAACACGCGCGCCACTCATCGATGGCGCGGTCGTACCAGGCCACGACGCAGAGGCCTAGCACCGTCCCATGCGGCGCGCCGAGGTCCAGGTCGCATACGGCGGCGCGCACAAGGTCCTCTTCTCCGACGGGTTCACGTCGGCGCCAGCGGCGTCCAGGAGGTCGGTGCGTCGGGGTCGCCGGCGCGCTGGCGCAGCCCGACTTCGAGCCTCGCGAGCGTGGCCGGGAACGATCAAGAACAGCATCAGCGCCGGCGGCCACGTCGAAGAAGCCGGCGACGAGGATGTTGAGGTCGCCGGTGCAGCCCGGCCTCCAACCTCGCGAGCGCGTCTCCCCGTGCCCTTCAAGAACACATTGGCGCGAGCAAGCTGCGCACGGCGGCGCCAGCGGCCACATCGAAGAAGCCGGCGACGAAGGCGTCGGGGTCGCCGGCGCAGCGGGACCTCCAGCCTCGCGAGCAAGGCCGCTGTGAGCAGCGCGTCCTCCGTTCCCGCGTCCACGGCGGCGTCGGCAGAAGGGAAACGGCGGTAGGCGCAGGAGCCCCGGTCACCATGACAGATTGATTCAGAGCTTTTTGTTTTTTGAGGGGAGATTGATTCAGAGCTGACTCGGAGAGCCGGGAAGAGCTTGGGAGGAGCGGTGCTAGGCATGCGTCGCCGGCGGCATCTGAGGAAACCAGTCGGAGCAAGGGGATGGAGGACTAGGAGGCGGCGGTGGTCTCTCGTTACTGTGAGAAGATAAGACTAATACTAGCGGGGTAGGTGGGAGTCCGTGGAGTAGGTGGGTTTATCCCGTTAAGCCCGTACGGGATTAGTGGCTATTTTAAACGGGATAACTGGATTAATTTTGCTGGGATGAGACACGGGACAGGTGGTATGCCCATCCCACCTGAAATCATAATCGAGGCAGCCTAAAAGTCAAAGAGGAGGTTGCTGACATGGCACTGAGCCACTGACTTCCATTGCTTCAATGCGGGATCGTGTTGACCGCAGAAATGTAAGTCGTGATGTTCACATACTGTAGGGAATTGCTCGTTGACGAGCACGAGCACGACGCGACGCGTGAAACACAACACGTGGATGGATCCCACCCACGTGGCATCTCCCTCCCCAAGTTCTTCTACCTCTCCCCAAATCCTCTCTTTTGTCCCGCACGGTTCCTCTTCCTCTCCCCAATCTCCCTCTCTCTTCCCGCACGATTAAGACGGGCCATGCTGAGCCGGAGCCACCGCAGACGAGAAGCAAACTTAATGGTAGGGGTGAGGTTCGCCGGCGACGAGATCAGGGGGCTTAGAGGGATGGTCGGGGGCGGCGGCGTACCGGCGGAGGTGGTGATTTGAGAAGGGCGAGGCGGGCGCGGTAGCGCCGCCGGCCACGGGTGACGGGGGTAGACGGTTAGGCCGACGACGGCAGCGGGGGTGAGCTCCTCTTCCTCCTCCGTCGCTGTCGGAACGCGCACGTGCGCTTGTCAAAAACCGCGCGAGGGTTACATGCGCAAGCTAGCCTAGCCCCATACCGTACGTGCTACCGACGTGACCAGTCTCGACTTTTTCGGCCTGGATAAGTTATGTTGGCCATTCCTATTTTGACCTGGGAAGAGTGGTCTGCCATTCAACGCATCGTGCTCTGGATCCAATACGGTCCACTCAATGACTCAATCAATCATCATTATCTTTTTTTTTCGTTTCTTTCTTGACAGTGCTATGTATCTAGATCCATTGCATATGTGTACTACGGAGTAGTTGAAGTTGGGAAAATTGATTAATTCCCACGGAGTCGGCAAAAGGGGCACATCGCAACTTGTGTCCTCTGCCGTTTATTCCTGCTTCATGTGCTCAGTGAAGCCAAGTTTTCCATGCCAAAACAACTAACTAATGTTAGGTCAAGAGCAACCACAACTAAAAATATGTTGCATCCTTGGATCAAGAGGTAATCAGTGGACCTTTGAGGCGCATACCTATTCCCATTCTTCTCTAAGGCATGTACAATGCAAGGTGTTTATGGAGGTGCTTAGAAAATTAAACCAGTTTTTGTCTAAACACCAGTGCTTATTTGTACTAGACAAATAATTAACTAGGCACCCCTCCTATAGTAATAGGCACCGGTGCTTATGAAAAAGCTTGGTTTATTTTTATAAGCACCTATCTAATCACCTTGCATTGTATATGGCCTAACCGGAGAAGTGTCAATTACCCAAACTGGATACAGTTATGTTTCACCCAGAGTGCACTTGCAGCCTGCTACTCCCTCCAGGTGGCATAGTTGGGCGGTTAAGGTATTGTTTGGCTCGATGAAATTATGTATAAAATTTGGAGGATTCCATTAAGAATTTTTTTCTTCTATAGAGCATGTAGTTTGTAGGGCAAGTCGGACCAAAAGCAAAAATAGCCGGATAATACTATCATAGGCATATAATTATATTTCCAACAAAATTTAAGAGTGATTTAACTTTTCTGCTTACAGGAGTCAATAGTTAAAAAAAGAGAGGCATTATCTTGGCTAAAATCCAAGCACTGACGAGATGATATAAACATAAATCGAATGACGGATCCATCGGTCCATCGGTGGTAAAATTCAGAGTTAGATATGCTCGTCGAGCGAACTCGGTAACTCAATAACTCAAATTTTGTCAGATTGGACTTGACTTCTGACTCAAAAGTAGGATAATGAAGTTTGAAACATTTGGATAATCTAATAATTTTCAGATAATTCATATATATCCGCATGCTAATTGCAATACAATTTGCTACACCGTATATGGGAGCTCACTTTCGAATCGAATATCTGTATTCATCAGCTTTAAAACGGATTCGGTTCAGAAATTGTCCCTTAAACAAATTAAATAACTGTAGAAAAATGAAGAATTATTGTGCAATATTCTTTTGTGTGTTTGCAAGCTTGATGCAGTGACATATTTTCCGTCGCACTAGTCTCATCTAGATATTTTTATGCACAGATTTGTTGATATAGTGTAACATCACATTAGTACAAGGGTTTGTTGAAACATATGAACTCGAACTACTGAATAACACACTGCCAAAGATGGCAACACAAACTTTGTCGTTACTGGACGACAATCTTACATAGTTTTGTTTATTAACTGAAACCCAAACCGAGAGATCTACCGAGGACGTGTGATGGGGGCGATTCAGTACCCGGCGCGCTGCAGTTGCTCGTCGCGCCGTTGTTGAGGTGCAGCACGCAGCCCTTGCCGTCGGCCGGCGCGCACTCGCAGGCGCACCCGTCGAGCTCCTTGCCGGGGTAGTTCTCGCAGATGATGTGCCCTCCCTGGATGCACACCACGGCGCACGGTGCCGGGGGCGCCGGCCGGGCGCCGTCGATCTCCCCGAACACCACCAGCCCTGCTTGATCCGGCCAGCACATACGTGAAATGTCTAAAACACCGGTTTGTACGTGTGTGTAGTGTGTGTACTCGAAGAAATACTGCTACGTATCGATGGACCAACGTACCGGAGAGGAGGACGAGGAGGAAGGTGACTGACAACTTCATGGAGGATGCCATGTCTTCCTGTTGCGCACTTGTGTTGCGTTGTTTGCCTTTGTGTTGTTTGAGTTTGGAGTGCCGGGTTTCACAGGCAGAGAGTTCATTCATATAGGGAGATATCTGACGACGTGGAAACTCCATCTCGAGCATGGAAAAATTCGAATCGATCGATCGAGTTGCTATCCCGCGCTTATTTTTATTTTGTTTTTGCGGTGACTATCGCGCGCTTATCAGTCAGCTTACGCCTTGTGCTAAACTGCTTCAGGGCCCCACCGCTCTGTAGGACAATCTCTCTGCCCAAGGAGTATAGTTAAACCGTACCCAAATTGAATATAGGATGTGCCCTAAATTCGTATGTCTCTCAAGAACTTCGGCCCGGAAATTTTATTCCAAGCGTATACGGTTGGATAATCCAAATGAACTTGCTAGGAATCACACACTGACGCACCATGGCATCGTAGACTTTTTCCTGATTCGACAAGCAAACTTACATAGCTTTATTCAACTCAAAGAAAGTCAAAATCAAACCCAAACCAAGAGTCAGAACAAAGGACGTGTACGCGATGGCGTGCGATTCAACTACGATTTGGGCTTGGGGCAGGTGATCGTCGTGCCGTTGGCGAGGTGGACGGCGCAGCCATTGCCGTCCGGCGGCGCGCACTCGCAGGCGCACCCGTAGAGCTGGCCTTTCTTGTTGCAGCACGTGAGTATGTGTCCTTCACGCACGCGAAATGCAGACTGCTTCGGCGCGCTTGATCGTGCCGGGCAGCACGATCCCTAGTTGAACCAAAGACATAAAGAGCTCATCCGTGGAGGAGATGCAGAGAGATCATTGGTCGCTGAAATCCTACAGTGTCCAATTGCGGAGTTTCCGATCCGCTACTTAGGGTTGCAATTGGCTCTGAAACCGCCACCAAGAATCAATGGCAGCCAATGTTGGAGGCGGCAACAAGAATTGCGCCGGCATGTCAGCGTGGGATGATTGCGCGGCCGGGACGGTTGGCGCTAATCAAATATGTGATAAGCGTGCGACCAATTCACCACCTGCTAGTTGCGGACGCACCATACTGGCTCCTGGAGGAATTCGAGAAATCCTTGCGAGGCTTTTTCTAGGCCGGCAAGAGCGAGCGCATGGAGGCCAGTGTCTTGTAGCTTGGAGAAGATCTGCAAGCCATACGAGTTCGAGGGCTAGGATCAAAGACCTGCGAGGACAAGGCCTAGCCCTCCGGGCACGTTGGGAGTGGCTCAGGAGGACAGAAGCCGGCAGGCCATGGCAGGGTCTGCCGCCACTGAAGTTGCCAAGGCCAAAGCAGTATTCGACATCTTGTGCGAATTAAGGTAGGGAATGGACAGAGAACACTTTTTTTGGAGCGATCGCTGGATCAATGGAACGACGGCGGCGAACTGGGCGCCGGGATTGGTTAGGACAGTTGATACCCGGGTACGGAACTCTCGCACCGTTGCGCAAGGTACCCTTGAAAACAGCTGGCTCCTGACATCCCGGGCACGCTAGCTTACAGAGGAGTGCGGGAGTGCCTCGCATTATGGCTTGCCATCAGAGGAGTGAGCGAACCCTGGAGGAGCCGGATTCCTTCGGTTGGCCCTGGGCGCGCTCCAACAGATACACGGCTAGTTCGACTTATGCCATGCTTGTTCAGGGGAGGGTCAGATTTCAGCTTGCGGAGCCAATTTGGAAGAATGCCGCTGCGCCGAAGAGCAAGCTCTTTGCTTGGCTGGCTGTTCAGCACCGCATTTGGACCTCGGATCGCCGAGTGAGGCATGGTCTACAGGATCAGACCAGTGCTTGTTTCGTTTGTCTGCAAGAGGAGGACACGGCTGAACACATCTTGGTGCAATGTGTGCACGCTAGGGAGGTGTGGTTCAGAGTAGGCAGTGACCTAGGAGTTAACATTACCCCCTTGGGGACAGATACACTTGAGGATTGGTGGCTGCAAGTTCGAAGACGATGCAGAAGCTCGGAGAGGAAGCTGCTTGATGCTTGATCTGTACCGGCTGTCATTTGTTGTGGAAGAACAGAAATGCGTGGTGCTTCAACAACACGAGGCGTCATTCTCGGCAACTAGACTTGCGGAACTGATCGTGGAGGAGTTCACCTTGCTGCGTACTTTGCGCATGCGGAGGAGGGAGATACTGCAAATGCCGCGAGAGAGTAGTTTCTGTTTTTGTATGGAGTTATCCTGGTTCCGAATTTTGATCCGGAGCCTGTCTTGTAATTAAAACTCTGCCTTCTATAAAATTACGGTACGCATTGCGTACTCTCTAAAAAATTAGGTATCGATCTGTATTCGGAAGGTTCAGAGATTGGGGGAGTAGAAATGCCTGATCACGTTAGAGTACTAATGAGGTTAAAGAAAACTTGCAAATGAGAAATTGACACTAGAATGTAGTATATCATTTTACCAAGAGAGGAGGAGGAATGTGAGGGAGATGCGGACGGACGCCATTGTTGGTACCTGCAAGCTTAGCTTGTTGATGGCCCTGGTGCACTGTCCGATGGGATTTGCCTGAGCTCACATGGAAAATCGAAGCAGACAAAGCCGCCAGAGGCGGACGGCAAGATCAAACGACAAGTTGCTTGTTCTCTCATTTGGCCCTTGAAGTACTGCTGTGAATAAGGTCGAGTTCTTTCTGTGAAATTGGAAACACTGCACTCCGAATTCGACTAGATCTCTTATTTCCAGAATAAGATAGACTACATCTCTTTTCGGTCTCCAAGTTGCCATCGGTCTTCCAGGTTGCCATCGCAGGCTGCACCCAAGCCGATATATATATCTGCCCAGCTGACGTCTTGGCAGTCATCAGATCTCGAAGCAATACCGCACCTCCTGATCCATCAGCTGCGTGCTTTACGGTGACCTGGTGCTACAAGTTCTTCTCAGCCTCGGCAACCTACGCGGGAGCCATGGAGAAAGACAACGGAGATGATAGAATCAGCACCTTGCCCAACGACATTCTGGTCAACATTCTAGATCGACTCGATATCCGTGAAGCTACGAGAACCAGCATCCTCTCCAGACGGTGGAGTCAGCTCTCTGCCAAGCTCTCCCAACTTATAATAAATGTTGTGCCTCAGGGTGTGTCTTCCTCCAACATCTCTGATGGTGACTTAGTTCGGATCAATGCAGCTACTGTCGAAGCGACAAAGAGCGTGTTGGCCCGCAGAAATCCACAAGACACCATCCGCCTCCTGTCTACCACGTTCTACTTGAGAGGCGATGTCCCCATATCCATTGGACATGTTGTTGGCAAATGGCAATGCCATGGCGACTCACCAGATTGAGAAAGCCGAATTCAGAGTCTTGATGTGAAGGAACGCCAACAGTGCACTCTTGATGATGTGTTGAACTACGGGACACAGTTTGTGTCATTTTTTAATGAGTGTTTGAATGCATTTACTGGTTTGACACGCCTCTACCTGGAGAATCTGAGATTTTTAGAATCTGACTTCGTCTCCAACATCTTCGTCGTTTGCAAGTGATTAAAATATTTAGGTTTTCTCAATTGTGACACAGAGAATCGTATAACACTCCAGGTTGAACACACACAACTCAGTGAGCTCAGTATGGTCAACTGCCGGTTTTACAAAGTCCAACTCAAGTGACTCCCAAGACTCCCCGGACAACGTTCACATGTTTGATGGCTTTCGAAGAACTACCACTGTCATTTGGTCATGTCCCAATGCTCGAGTATTTGAACCTCACAAGTGTTGGTCTGAGTTGGCTCAAAGTGGTCAAGTTAAGCACTTTACTTTCCGAGACATATGTACAAGAACTGCGGTTGGGGTTTAAATGCGAAAAGATTTGGGTTCAGCCAGAGTGTGTAACCGAAAAGCTGGCATGTGTGTTCCACAGACTAAGGATTGTCAATCTAGTTAGCATTCCTGATGTTAGCAGTCCCACTGCTAACGTGCCACATGTACACGCTAGCCCAAGGCCTGCAAGGACTCGGCAGCCCAGCTCACGCTACGCTGGCGATATGTGGACCAAGTGACCCATAAGAGGACGTGTGATCCCAGGAGAGCGGCATCGAAGATCGATCAGAAGAACGGCGGCGGCGACGGCTTCCTCTCCCATCTGGCTCTCATCTTGATCCCCACTTCTTGTTGTTCTTATTTGGCACACTTTGCTTGTATCGGATCTCGATCCTCTGGTTGTACTCTGAATCTACCACTGAATCCAATATACTACACCCTCCATTCCAAATTAATTGACTTCCATTTATCCAAATGTGAATGTATCTATACTTGTAACATGTCTAGATACATCCACATGTGAGCAAATGGAAGTCAATTAATTTGGAACGGAGGAGTAGTATCTGTAGCGCGCTGATAACACTTGGTATCAGAGCCCAAAATCCAGAGCCAAAAATTTCCCCCACCACGATCTGGCTGCGTCAATTATCGAAACCCGCAAGCAAAGGCGGATCGATTAGCGGGCGAGGCGATGGAGAACATCACCAAGGCCGATCTACGCGACATCATCAAGGATCTGAAGGCCGAGCTGAGGGCGGAGATCAAGGACGCCGTCAAGGACTCCGTCAAGGATGCATGCAGACGGAGCTCAGCACCTGGGCTCCAGGCATCGAGAAGCAGATCCATGGGTTGCAGGTCGCGGTTGATCTACTCCAGCAACACGTCTTCCGCGACCAGTTCCATGACGCGGAGGAGGCATCCACGCGAGATCTCCCCGATCTCGCCGCTTCGAAGGTTCGTTGTCTCCGACGATCTCCCGACGAAGCACGCTCCTCGGGCTGAGGGCCACGGCGCTTGATAGTCTCCAACGTATCTATAATTTTTTATGTTCCATGCTTGTTTTATACCAATTATACATGTTTTGTATCTACTTTATAGCACTTTTATACATTTTTTGGGACTAACCTATTAACAAGATGTCCGAAGTGCCAGTTCCTGTTTTCTGCTGTTTTTGTATTCCAGAAAAGCTAGTCTGGAAATATTCTCGGAATTGGACGAAACTTCACGGACATCATTTTTTCCAGAAGACACCAATGGAGCAAAGAAGCAACGAGGAGGCCACAGGGGCCCCACACCCACTAGGCGCGGCAGGCCCCTTGGCCGCGCCCTGGGTATGGTGTGGGCCCCTCGGGCGCTCCAGCCGCCGCCCTTTCGCCTACTTATTCCCCCCGAGAAAAACCCTAAGTACCCGAGCCATATCCACGAAAAGTTCCAGAGACGCCGCCGCTCAACCCTAGCTCGGGAGGGTCAGAACCTCTTCCCGGCACCCTGCCGGAGAGGGGAATCGTCACCGGAGGCTCTACATCGCCATGCCTGCCTCCGGAGTGATGCGTGAGTAGTTCATCCTTGGACTACGGGTCCATAGCAGTAGCTAGATGGTCTCTCCATTTGTGCCATCATGTTTAGATCTTGTGAGCTGCCCTACATGATCAAGATCATATTATTGTAATGCTACATGTTGTGTTTGCTGGGATCCGATGAATATTGAATATTATGTCAAGTTGATTATCAATCTATGCCCTATGTTATTTATGATCTTGCATGCTTTCCGTTACTCGTAGATGCTTTGGCCAAGTAGATGCTTGTAACTCCAAGAGAGTATTTATGCTAGATAGTGGGTTCATGCCTCCGTTTAATCTGGGACAGTGACAGAAAGTTCTAAGGTTTGGATGTGCTGTTGCCACTAGGGATAACCTAACGATGCTATGTCCACGGGCATATGTGTTTGTTTACATTACGCACTTTACTTAATGCATTATCCGTTGCTTGCAACTTAATACCAACGGGGACTCGGATGACAACCCGGCGGTGGATTATTAGTCATAGACTGTTGGATAACGGTCTATGTATTATGTCGTAATGCCCAATTAAATATCATAGTAATCATCATGTCATGTATATGCATTGTCATGCGCTCACTATTTGTCAATTGCCAGTAATTTGTTACCCAACATGTTAGTTATCTTTTATGGAGAGACACCACTAGTGAACTGTGGACCCCGGTCCATTCTTTACACTGATTAAACAACCACAAACTGCAAACTGTTCCTTTTTCATTCTCTGCAATTTAATACTCATTTTCCACACCATACGTTTAATCCTTTGTTTTCAGCAAGCCGTGAGATTGACAACCTCACTGTTTCGTTGGGGCAAAGTAGTTTGATTGTGTTGTGTGCAGATTCCACGTCAGTGATCCCTGCGCGCATCATATTTCGCCGTTGACAACCTTCTGAAGAGTTGCTGCTCCTACTGGTTCGATAACCTTGGTTTCTTGAGGGAAAACTTGCTGCTGATCATCATACCTTCCTCTTGGGGTCTCCCAGAACGTGTGATCACGTCATCAAGCATTTTTCTGGCGCCGTTGCCGGGGAGACAGCAGTCTTCTGCAAGGGGAGTTTCACACTTCCAATCTCTTTACTTTGTTTTTGTCTTGCTTAGTTTATTTTATTTTATCTTGTTTGCTTTCAATTATCAAAAACACAAAAAAATTAGTTACTTGCATTTAGTTTATTTTCGTTTTGTTTCTGTTAGTTATTATGTCTAGCTCTTTACTTGCTATCAATGGTTACTTTCCTTGAAACTAGTCCTATGGCTGAAAACAACATGAGAGAGCTTTATGAAATTTATCTTGAGTTGGGACATGAAGTGTTTGAAGAGAAAATTAAAAAGCCTATGGAACTTTATTTGCATAACAATCATGATAGTAGCAATGTTATTAGCATACATTCTTTGAACACCATTATTGCTAATGCCATGGAAAGCTCTAAGCTTGGGGAAGCTGGTTTTGATAAAAATGATATTTTTAGTCCCCTAAGCTTGGAGAGGAAGAATGCTATATTGTTGAATGTCATGATTCTATTGAAATATCTCTTTTGATAAATTTGAAGTAAACAACCTCCTTGACTCAGTAAAAGAGAAATTGCAGAAAGTAAAAATGTGCTCCCTAATGTTATATATGATAATGCTCTTGATGATGGTCCTATATTGCCTAATGATATTATTATACTATATTGTCAAAAGTGGGTTTGATAACCCCACTATTTTGAGCTTAATAAAAAATGTTTGTAGATCATGAAAAGCATGCTTTATGTGATAGTTATATTGTTGAGTTTGTTCATGATGCTACTGAAAATTATTTTGAGAGAGGAAAATATGGTTATAGAAATCTTCATGTTATTAAATTTCCTCTCTTTATGATGAAAGTTTTGAGCTTTCTCTTGTGTTGCTTCTATATGATTTTTGCTTTAAGACCTAATGGTCCGTTGAAAGTTTTGAAGTTGCACTTGTTTTGCCTTCCTATGCTAGTCACTTTGTGCTTAATTGACTTGTTTTCTTATAAGACTCCTATGCATAGGAAGAGTGTTAGATTTAAACATGTTTTATATATGCTCCTTGATGCTCTCTTTTATGTTTCAACTCTCATCTTTATGTGAGCATCATAAAAATCACTATGCCTAGCTAAAAGGCATTAAAGAAAGCGCTTTTGGGAGGCAACCCATTATCTTTTATTTTCAGTTTAGTCAAGGATGTTTACTTCTGTAGCAACTCCTTTGTATCTTTATTTTCTCGCATTGTTGTGCCAAGAGTAGCCTCTAATGTAAGGTGCTTAATTTTGATTGCTGCGCAGAAACAGATTTTTGCTGTTCACTGTACGAAATTAAAATCACCAGATTGTTAAAAAATCTGAAATTTTTGCGTAATCTTTATGAATGTCTGAAACTTTCATTAGTTCAAGTTTTCGATCTGAGCGTCGTAAGTGCCTCGAAAAAATTCGTCTTTGCGGACTGTTCTGTTTTAGACAGATTATGCCTTTTTATTTTGCATTCTCTCTTTTACTAGTGTTGAGTGAAATTCTTTTTTGGGTGGAAGAGCTTCACATAACATCAGTGGCTGTAGCTAATGTTTAAAGTAACAAATCATATTGCGTCTTTACAGAACATGTGAATTTTTGATTATGCACTAACCCTCTAATGAGATTACTTTGAGTTTGGTGTGACGGAAGTTTTCAAGGGTCAAGAGAGAAGGATGATATAGGATCAAGAAGAGTGAAGAGCTTAAGCTTGGGGAGGCTCCCATGGATCTCCCCAGCATATTTCAAGAAGACTCAAGCGTCTAAGCTTGGGGATGCCCAAGGCATCCCCTTCTTCATCGTCAAAATTATCAGGTCATCTCTAGTGAAACTATATTTTAATTCTTTCACATCATATGTGCTTTTCTTGGAGCGTCTGTGTGCTTTTATTTTCAGTATTGCTTTTATTTTCAATAAAGCTTGACTGGACCCTAGCATTCTTGATTGGGAGAGAGACACGCTCCGCTTTTTCATGAGAATACTCCTATTCTTCACTTATATTTGTTGAGTATTCATATCTAGCGCTGTTCAGCTTTTAGCTCTTGTTTTCATGTATCTCTTGTCAGAGCTATTAGCTTTCTTTTGTAGAAAGTACTCTCTTGCTTCACTTATATTTGTTTGGAGAGTTGATGAAATAAATTGATTGGTGTTTGGTTGGTTCAGAAAATGTTGCATGTGGTAATTGGTATAAGGAAAAACTTGCTTAATCTTGTAGATCACATATGGATAACTTGATGCTTGTCAATTGTTTTGAGTTAACAAGTAGATCATGATTAAATTGTGCATCACATGAGTTAAGCCTATTAGTGAAGAACTACCGTAAAGCTTGTTGAAAATTTGGTTTGCATCGGTGGTATCTCTAAGGTCTAGATATTTTCTAATAAAGGGTTTGGTTAACAAGGAAGACGGTATGAAGTCTTATAACGTTTGCAATATGTTTGTCATATAAAACTTGGTGTACGGGTTGATATTCTTGTTTGCTTACATAACCTTGCTAGCCTAAACTCTGTACTGAGAGGGAATGCTTCTCGTGCATCCAAATCCTTGAGCCAAAATCCATGCCATTTGTGTCCACCATAACTACCTATATGTGGTATTTCCTTGCCACTCCAAGTAAATTTTTCATGTGCTACCTTTAAATTATTCAAAATGTTATTATTCCCTTTTTGTGTCAATGTTTACTAGCTCATGAGGAATTAGTGTGGTTATTCTTTATTCTATTGTCAATGGACTTTTACACCTGGACTAGTGGCATATACATCCGCTTATCCAATAACTTGCAAAAAGAGCTGGCAACGGGGTGCCCAGTCCCAATTAATTACAACTTTAACCAATTAATTCTCTTCACACTTTTGCCCTGATTCATCAGTAAGCAATGACAAACAGTGAAATACCTGAATGTGTGTAAACCAAAGAGAAAGAGGGATGATCTGCCTTGCTGGTAGAAATAACGTCCTTCATGGGAGCCGCTCTTAAAAGTCCGTTTGACAGGTAGAATACTGTTCTCACCCGCTACCATTCGTTGACAATTAACAAACACCTCTCAAAAATAGATACTCCTCCATGGTATGTGATTGATGGAAGGCACCCGAGGATTCGGTTAGCCATGGCTTGTGTTAGCAAGGTTGGGAGGAGTATCAAATATTTTATGCAATCTCTATATGCTTTCAAAAACCTAAAAGCTCTAGCACATGATTTAATCCCTGCTTCCCTCTGCGAAGGGCCTTTCTTTTACTTTTATGTTGAGTCAGTTTTCCTATTCTTTCTGTCTTCCACAAGCAAACACTAGTGTCAACTTTGTTACAACATGCGTTATATGCAATGTATTGGACTTGTTATACTACTTTGTGTTGACATATCCATGAGATAAATATGTTGAAAGTTGAAGCAAATGCTGAAACTAATTCTTCCTTTGTGTTGATTAATACCTTTTATTAGAAACTATTGCTTTATGAGTTAACACTTATGCAAAACTGTTTGATGCTTGTCTCGAAAGTACTATTCATGAAAACGTTTAGCTTGTGTGATTCATTGTTTACTCATTATCTATTTGGTAGCAAATTATAGACCATTGACTTGGATCACTTCATTC
The DNA here is from genome assembly GCA_947311845.1 of Poa pratensis. Lineage (NCBI taxonomy): Eukaryota > Viridiplantae > Streptophyta > Magnoliopsida > Poales > Poaceae > Poa > Poa pratensis. The sequence goes on from CAMZMU010000072.1 coordinate 5,761,114, forward strand.
ATTTACATGTGCCTTGCAATATTATATCAAGATTATGATAGTAGCATGTCACCTCAAAAATTATTTTTTTTTATCGTTTACCTACTCGAGGACGAGTAGGAACTAAGCTTGGGGATGCTGATACGTCTCAAACGTATCTATAATTTTTGATGTTCCATGCTTGTTTTATACCAATTGCTACATGTTTTGCATCTACTTTATATCACTTTTATACATTTTTTGGGACTAACCTATTAACAAGATGCCGAAGTGCCAGTTCCTGTTTTCTGCTGTTTTTGTATTCCAGAAAAGCTAGTCTGGAAATATTCTCGGAATTGGACGAAACTTCACGGGTCCTATTTTTCCAGACACACCGACGGAGCAAGAAGCAAGGAGGGCCACAGGGCCCCACACGCCACTAGGCGCGGGCCCCCCTTGCCGCGCCCTGGGTGGTGTGGGCCCCTCGGGGTCTCCAGCCGCCGCCCTTTCGCCTACTTATTCCCCCCGACGAAAACCCTAAGTACCTGAGCAAATATCCACGAAAAGTTCCAGAGACGCCGCCGCCGTCAACCCTAGCTCGGGAGGGTTCAGAACCTCTTCCCGGCACCCTGCCGGAGAGGGGAATCGTCACCGGAGGCTTCTACATCGCCATGCCTGCCTCCGGAGTGATGCGTGAGTAGTTCATCCTTGGACTACGGGTCCATAGCAGTAGCTAGATGGTTGTCTCTCCACTTTGTGCCATCATGTTTAGATCTTGTGAGCTGCCCTACATGATCAAGATCATATTATTGTAATGCTACATGTTGTGTTTGCTGGGATCCGATGAATATTGAATATTATGTCAAGTTGATTATCAATCTATCTATGTTATTTAAGATCTTGCATGCTTTCCGTTACTCGTAGATGCTTTGGCCAAGTAGATGCTTGTAACTCCAAGAGAGAGTATTTATGCTAGATAGTGGGTTCATGCTCCGTTTAACTGGGACAGTGACAGAAAGTTCTAAGGTTGTGGATGTGCTGTTGCCACTAGGGATAACCTAACGATGCTATGTCCACGGGCATATGTGTTTGTTTACATTACGCACTTTACTTAATGCAATTATCCGTTGCTTGCAACTTAATACCAACGGGGACTCGGATGACAACCCGGCGGTGGATTATTAGTCATAGACTGTTGGATAACGGTCTATGTATTATGTCGTAATGCCCAATTAAATATCATAGTAAACATCATGTCATGTATATGCATTGTCATGCGCTCACTATTTGTCAATTGCCCAGCTGTAATTTGTTCACCCAACATGTTAGTTATCTTTTATGGAGAGACACCACTAGTGAACTGTGGACCCCGGTCCATTCTTTTACACTGATTAAACAACCACAAACTGCAAACTGTTCCTTTTTCATTCTCTGCAATTTAATACTCATTTTCCACACCATACGTTTAATCCTTTGTTTTCAGCAAGCCGTGAGATTGACAACCTCACTGTTTCGTTGGGGCAAAGTATTTGATTGTGTTGTGTGCAGATTCCACGTCAGGCCGATCGTGTTGCGCCGCATCATATTTCGCCGTTGACAACCTTCTGAAGAGTTGTGCTCCTACTGGTTCGATAACCTTGGTTTCTTTCTGAGGGAAAACTTGCTGCTGAACATCATACCTTCCTCTTGGGGTCTCCCAGCGAACGTGTGAATCACGCCATCAGCGCTGCAACATCTCCACGACGGTCGTCGGTGAATTCTCATGAATTCCACCGACGCCTCCGGCCAATGGTATGGTCACAACGCTAATTCCCATGAACTCTACACCATTTGTTGGCATCGTCGCATATCGAGCACGTAGGGCACCTTCTGCCTACGGGAGCACAGCAGCCACCCACCATGCCCTTTCCCAATTCGATGGTGAAAACCCTCAATTGTGGAAGGACTTGTGTGAGCAGTATTTCTCGGTTTACGGAGTGCAGGAATCCTACTGGGTTCAAATGGCCACCCTTAATTTTTCACACCACTACAGCAGTTTGGTTACAGTCTGTTAGGAAGAAGCTGTTAGGTTGTACTTGGGAATCCTTATGTAGCACTTTGTGTCTTCGATTTGGGAGGACAAACACCAGTTGCTCATCCGTAAATTCTATGCCATGCGTCAAGTAGGAGGAGTGCAGGATTACATTGATAAATTTGAGCATCTTATGAATCAACTTTTATCATATTCTGATGAGATCCACCCATACTATTTTTCGATGAGATTCATTGGAGGGCTCAAGGCGGACCTGCGTCAAGCAGTCATGGTGCAGTGGCCATCCGATTTGATGCTGCCTGTGCTTTGGCCCTGGTACAAGAGGAAGTACAAGAGGGAATGCAGCTGAGTTTGGGCCGGTATGAACCTCCATGAGAACTCCATCTCGGCCATTTGCGCCCATTCTACCTCGACAACAAACAAGACCTCCTACACCTCCATCACCAGTTGATAGACGTGAAGTGAACCAGTCCGTGTGCCCCGCAGTGATACAAGCAGGACTGCACAAGGGGATGGGAATTCTCTCGCTACTCTCAGGGCATACAGGCGTGCTCGAGGACTGTGTTCAAGTGTGGTGAACGTTGGGACAGGACCATGTCTGTCCTGCAACTATCCAGATGCATGTACTTGAGGAATTCCTGGATTTCGTGGGAGGATCATCTGATGAAGGGCAGGAGGACCAACTGACTGCAGCAGAAACAGAGGAGACAGCTTATGCTATCTCATTACAGGCGTTCAACGGTAATGACGCTTAACACTCATTCAGTTGGCAGCAACTGTGCAGGGCACTCTTGTATCAGTGTTGGTTGATTCCGGTAGTTCCACCTCATTCATCAATGCACATTGGTTAAAAACTTTGATCAAGTTCAACCTCTGGCAGCACCAGCGAAGGTCAAAATAGCAAACGGGTTTGAGTTACTTTGCACACAGAGATTGTACAGTGCCCTTGGGAAGTACAACAGAAATCAGTTCACCACTACCTTCAAGATCTACCATTGGGAGGCTTTGATATCATCTTAGGGATGGATTGGCTGGAGAAGTATAATCCAGAAATTGATTGGTGACAAAGAAGCTGACAATACATCAGCCAGCGGAGCATTGAGCTGCAAGGACAACCGGCCACATGACAAAATGTGCTACGATCACCTTCGAACAGCTTCATACCATGGCAACACAGGAGAAGTGGAACACATGGTCTTTGTCTGTTCTGACACACAAGCAGAGAATTCCTCTATGCAGCAAGCATTCCAGTGGAAATTCAGACAGTTGTCGATGAGTTTGCTGCTTTGTTCAAGAGCCTACAGGCCTACCACCGCGTGAGCTTGTATCACGCAATACCGCTGATCAGTGGAGCACAAACCGGTGTCCATTAGACCATATAGACACTCACCAGAAACCAAGGATGAAATCGAGAGGCAAGTGAATGAGCTGCTTGATAGTGGAGTTATTCAGAAGAGTAAGAGTCCTTTTGCATCCCCGTTATATTGGTGAAAAAGAGGGATGGGCAGTGGCGGATGTGCATCGATTACCGTCGCTTGAATGCAATGACGGTACCAAGCAAGTACCCCTGCCTATTATTGATGAACTGATGGATGAACTTGCGGGAGCTTCTTGGTTCAGTAAACTGACCTGCGTGCAGGTTACCATCAAATTCTTCTAGCTGTCGGAGAGAATCAAGACAGCTTTTCAGACTCACTCAGGCCACTATGAGTACAATGTTATGCCATTTGTCTGGCAGGGCTCCAGCCACATTCTTGGGAGCCATGAATGGACACTGAAGCCAATGCTTTGAAAGAGTGCATTAGTGTTTTTTGACGATATCCTCAATACTCCCAAACACTGGATGATCATGTCAGACATCTTGAGAGGTCCTGGCATCTGTTACAAAAGGATAATTGGAAATATCAAAGATCCAGGTGTGCATTTGCGCAGCGACAATTGGCATATTTGGGATACATCATCAGCGAGCACGGCATTCCACAGAGCCAGAGAAAATTCACAAGATGCAGAACAGGCATGTGCCTCTGACTGCCAAGGAATTGCATCAGTTCCTCGTTGGCAGGTTACTACATGAAGTTCCTACACTATGGCATCATTGCCAAGCCCTTGACTCAACTGTTGCGTAAGAACACGCCATTCATGTGGACAAGTGTGTGCGATGAAGCTTTCACAACATTGAAGCAATGTTTGATCAGTGCTCCAGTATTGGCACTCCCTAATTTTGCCAAGCCATTGTACTTGAAACTGACGCAAGTGAGCTCGGAATCGGGCAGTCCTTCAGCAAAAGGGGCATCCCCTGGCATACATCAGCAAGGCATTAGGTCCACAACCAGGGCTTATCCACATATGAGAAGGAGCTGATGGCAATTTTATTTGCGGTGGAACACTGGAGCCATACTTGCAGGCTTCAGAATTCGTTATTAAAACTGATCATAGAAGCCTTGTCCATCTGGAGGACCAACGGCTGCACACGCCGTGCAACACGAGCTTTCACTAAGCTGCTGGTCTATGCTACAGGCTGTGTTACAAGAAGGAGCCGATAATGGAGCAGCTGACGCTTTGTCACGATGACCCTGTACTGATAGGATACACTGCAAGCCATATCCTTTTGCCAACCTCAGTGCTCCAGGAGGTGCGTGAGGGTTATCAGCAAGATCCACACTCGTCCAAAATTATACAAGACCTGCAGAACAATCAAGAATCTCACAAGAACTTTGTTCCGAGATGGCTTGCTAAGCATAAGGTCGGATCTGGGTTGGACACAACAAAACCATCCAGCAGGCTCTCTACAGGCCGGGCACGATACAGAATTGGTGGTCACTCGGTGCACCGGCTACATACCACGTCTCCATTCGGTGTTCGCATGGCCAGGAATGCAAGCGGATGTCACAAGGTATGTGCAAGCTTGTCCAATTTGCCAACAAGTGAAGCCAAAGGAATCGCTACCCCGGGCTGCTAGAACCACTGCCGATTCCTGACAAAGCTTGGCAGATGGTCTCGCTGGACTTTGTGGAGGGGCTACCTCAATCTGGCCGGTACAACTGCATATTGGTCGTTGTCGACAAGTTCTCAAAGTACAGCCACTTGTTCCTCTAGCACATCCATTCTCTGCTTCACAGGTGGCTTCAGTTTACATTGACCAAATATACAAATTGCACGGGATGCCTGAAGCATTGATCTCGGACAGGGGGATCCGGTGTTCACCAGTCGTTTTTGGAAGGAGTTGTTCCGCATTTCAGACAACACTGCGTATGAGCACGGCATATCATCCACAGTCAGATGGGCAGACAGAGCTGTCAATCAGTGTATGGAGACGTTTCTTCCGCTGCTTTGTGCACTCATGCCCTCGCAAATGGAGTGCTTGGCTAGCTCTTGCAGAGTATTGTAACAACACAGCTTGCCATAGTGCACACGGGAAGTCACCATTCCAAGTCCTGTACGGGCACGAACCTCGCCATTGGGGCATCAAAGCATCCACAGCAACACCTGTGTCTGTTTGAACAACTGTTATCTGAGCGCAAGGTGATGATAGATCTTATCAAGCTCCATCTGACACCGCGCCTCGCGATCGCATGAAGCACCAGGCTAACAAAGGGCGTTCTGAACGCACTCTTTGCTGTTGGCGATCAAGTTTACATCAAGCTCCAAACCGTAGTCAGAGTTCAGTCGCAAGACGGGCAAGCCATAAGCTGTATTTCCGTTACTTTGTCCATTTCCAGTGGTGGCAACGCATTGGGCAAGTGCGTATAGTGGCATTACCAGAATTGTCAACTATCCACCCCGTCTTTCATGTCTCTCTGTTGCGAAGTCTTTGAAACCAGACACCCAGGTATCACTACACTACCTCGCGATACTAACAATTCATGATCCCTATGCAAGTGTTGGCGAGAAGGCAGAAGAACAAGACGACAGACTCTTCGAGCAAGTGTTGATCAAGTGGTCGAACCAGACGGTACCAGACTTCCTGGGAGGAACCTCGACGAGCTGCAAACGCGGTTCCCGTACGCAGCAGCTTGGGGACAAGCTGCTACTGAAGAAGAAGGGGGTGTTAGCAGTCCACTGCTAACGTGCCACATGTACACGCCAGCCCAAGGCCTGCAAGGACTCGGCAGCCCAGCTCACGCTACGCTGGCGATATTGGACCAAATGACCCATAAGAGGACACGTGATCCCAGGAGAGCGGCATCGAAGAACGGCGGCGGCGGCTTCCTCTCCCATCTGGCTCTCATCTTGATCCCCCCACTTCTGTTGTTCTTATTTGACACACTTGTGCTTGTATTCGGATCTCGATCCCTGGTTGTACCTAAATCTACCACTGAATCCAATATACTAGTATCTGTAGCGCGCTGATAACACCTGAAGGGTCTGACCTCACGTGGACAATTTTCATTCTGGAAGCAGCGCCATCTCTTGAAGAGTTGACATGTCGGTTATTGATAATCCGTGTGAAATGATAATTGACCAGGAGAAGAGGAGGGAACTCTCTTTCAGCGAGAAGAAGGGTGTAGAGTGGGAATCACCTAAATCAAATTTCAAGCACCGCTGCCTTGCCAAGCTCGTCATCTTTTGCTTTGTAAATTACATGGTGAGTTATGTCAGGCGTGTGATGAAAGCAGCGGTGAATCTGAAGGATGTGTACCTGTATGATAGCTTGTATGTAGCAAGTGCCAACACTTGACCGTTTTTAAGCCTGGTAGGCTTCCAACGGCAAAGAAGAAGTTGAATGCGATGAAGAAGCTGTTGACCCAGGGCATTGAGTCTGCTGCCAGAATTCACTTGCTGGCCCCTCCTGAAATGGACCCTGGCCATGTTGAAAGGATACCATAGTGTCTTGTTTAAAGACTCGCTATGTGCCTGAAAAGATAGTTGAAGACTTTTCAGAAAGTTATGTAATAATTGGTTCTATGACTTGTGTGGCTCTGCTTTTGTTTTCTCAAAACCAGTTGGAAGCAATAATAATTACTTAATTCGGTGCTGTAAAAAAAGAGCTATCTAACATGGTATGAGAGTCTTAGTTCTTGAGTTCAAGTCTCAGTCCCCGAATTTCTCCCAATCATTTATCCACACCCACATCGGGTGTGAGGGGAGGTGTTGATCATTACATATCCACAACCTATCAGATCAATTTTTTGGGATAGTTGGTTGGTAGAACTATCTAACAAAGTCAACAATTAAAACATGCCTCATAAAGTACATGTGAAGCTCGCAAAACCAAAGATTGCACCATGTCCACCAAACTCGGAGATAAAAGGGGTCTACCCCCGATTTCATTGAAATCAACAATAAAAGTATCAGAGTTCATCGCCCCCTAGGCCTCATAAAGTACATGTGAAGCTAGGACAAACATAAAACACACAAAACTAAGAGCTACCTAACCCCAGATCACCGCACACCCAACAAATGAAAACTAGTCGAGACGTAAACACCAGAAACCTTCATGATCAATAGCTTACATGTCCCAGATTGCCTAGCATGGAACTCCGCGGTGTTAGAGAATGGAAGCTCATTGATCTTGGGAATGTTGGACATTAGACCCAGGCAATGCAAAGAACCTCCCCTCTTCTTGTTCAACTAGAGAGTGTTCCTTGCTAGAAGGTCGGCCATTGCATCCTTTCCTTTGGGAGAATTTTCCATTGCGAGGTCTACGGCTACCCTTCTCAGGGCATGCCCAGCGGGTCGCCTCAACCTACTACTCTGTCAGAGCCAGCTAGGCTCGGATGCCACGCTGGTGTACTGGTACTCTGCCCTGCAGATGACAGTGATTCCTGCAGAGGGGGCAGCCTCCTCAAGTCGGAAGAAGAAGAAAAAGCAAAGGAGAGAGGGGAAAGTAGGAGAGAAGAGGGAAGATGGAGGAGAAGCCGGAGGGAAAAAGGACGTGAGGTGAGAGAGTACGTGGGTCCCATGTACTGCAGCTTTGGTTGGATGGGTTTCGTGGTACTCGGTGGTTTCAACTCTACGAGCCTACATGGATGAGATGAAACCACCGTATACTACTGCCTCCTCTGCTCGTGCCCTCAAGATGTCCTGCACACTGGGCCAGATTTTTTTCCTGAAAACACGGATCGTTAGGCAACTTCCACAATGCCCACAAAACATCAGTGTAATCTATGTTTACAGCAGCTTTTTATTATTATTGCTCAACCACCACCAAGACAGTGATTCAAAGTCAGATTCAACGTCAACACCCATCAATTCAGAAATAACCCAATTTTGCCACAAATCAATCAAAGCCACGACCACAGGGACATGTGCTCGGCTCAGTGAATTGTGAAAAAATGGTCATGGGATGAGAAGGCAAGCGCCCAACTGGAAAGATCCAAAGTCGCGGAACGTTTTTTGACGGAAGGCAGTAGGCACTGCTTTCATTTAATAAGAGAAACCGGACAAATGCCGGTAAGTAACCAGTTGCAAGGAGAGGGGAGCTACAACTAGCTGTAGTATACAAAAGAAAGAAAAAAAAGGGGGAACAGGCTTGCCTGCCCCCAAAGATAAAACTAAGACGAGCTAATCTCCCGTCAGTCGCGACGCCCCCAGAACACCTGCCGCTTTCCAGTGACTAAACTCAATCAAAATACTGTCGGCAACACCTCCAGCTCTAGTGGCCTTGTTATTGAAAACGCGGTTATTATGTTCCTTCCAGAGAAACCACCAAATGAGGAGAGCCAGAGAACGCCATCTATCAACGAAAGCACAGGGATGGCGCTTGAGCAGAATTTCCACCATTCATGAAGCTGCTCGCAACTTGGGTCAGGCGCCAAACAAGCCAGATAGGAAAGACGCTGGAGCACATCTTGCCAAACCTGACCAGCGAACGAGCAAGATGCCGAGATGTGTACAGCAGTTTCCGGATGGACATGGCAAAGCTTACAGACCGATCATGAGGCCAGCCTCTCTTGGCAAGGTTATCAGCAGTCAACACTTTGTTACAGACCGGAACGTGTTCTGCGAGATTGCCAGCTGCCGACCGGAAGTTAGATAAAAAACATTACTCTTACATAGTTTTTTTTTCAGCTTCTTTGTCTTTCTATGTTCCTTGCTTTTTTGATTCTCTGGCTTGGCGCCGCATGCATGTTATCAGATTGAGCTGCTAATCACACAGCCAAACTATGCAAACTGCTACACACACCTGCTCCCTATTCGGTAATTATTCGACGACACATTCGTTGCTTTATTGAACCAAAACTCCAGATCGAGCACCCGAGATCCAGACGAACACGTGCGATGTGATTCAGTAGTGCGTCGTGTTGCGGTTCTGCTTGGAGCCGCTCTGGAGGGTGAGCACGCAGCCCCTGCCGTTCTTGGGCGCGCACACGCAGTTGCACCCTTGGATCACCTCCTTCTTGCTCTCGCAGGTGATGCTCCCTCCCTGGAAGCACCGGATGTTGGCGCGCAGGTCACCCCGGGCTCGGCACGTCGCGCATCCCCGAACACCACCAGCCCTGCTTGAAGGTGAGTGAGAGCTTCATGGTCGCAGCCATTGTGTGTGTGCTTTTCTGCGTGTTCCGCTTGCGTCGTGTGATCTGCAGTTGCAGATCTGGTCCGGGTGAGTTTATATAAGGAAGCTCTGAATTTGCTATCGCTTACTCAGTTAAGACGTACGGCTGCAGCCTAGCTTATCGGATCCCCCGCTGTCTGAACTGAATCACTGTCTCGGTGGTTCACTAATGGCCTAATGGGTTAGGCGCAAGATCACGCGGCACGCATGTGCAGGTGCCGCAATACGTAGGTGCTTGCGTTGCGAGTCGCTGCCATGCGTCGTGGGTGCCGCCCTGTGGAGTTCACAGTTTGTCTAGGCCTCGCATCGATCTCGGCATGCTTTGTCTGTCCTGAACCGTCGATGCAGCCAAGTCAGAGGAGGTTGCCGACTTGGGCAAGCCGTGGCCTAGTGTGCACTGACTAGACTTTAATTTTATATAATATATGTTCAATTATAGGCTACACAGAATCGTGGCTCTAGAAGGCAAAACGTAACTACTTTTTTCTTCCAACATTTGTCTTTTCTCTGCGGGTCACATAAAAATATTTCGTACACACTAGACAAGTATACTTGTATGTTTTCTCTCAAAAAAATTGAAGACTTAAAAATAAACTTTTGAATTTTTTTAAAGCGAGATCACTTGAACTCAGGAGTTACAAATAATTTTGGCTGAAAGGTCGACCACTGCCAACCACGTTCAGCGCGCTGCTGCGGCGCCTCGCCGCCCCGTCCTGACCGGTTGACAACCTCCCCCCCCCCCCTCCCCCCCCCCCCCCCCCCCCCCCCCCCGCCCCTCCCCCCTGACCATATCCCTACCCCACCACCCTTATTCTCTGACACCGACGCCCGTGCACCATAACCCTAAGTACCTTCCTCGAGGGAGCCCGACCAACATTTTCAGCCCTGCCTCTAGCTCGGTCCAAGGTCTGCGCCGCCAACACCGCTACGGAGATGTGTCGGCCCTGACGCATACGAGTTGGACGATCGCCTCTTTGTGCATATTGTGAGGTGTGCGGTGTGGAGAGAGGAGGCGAAACGATAGAGGAGAGGGGGAGGTAAGAGGACAAGAAGAGATATGGCGTAGGTGAATCCCATGTTTGGGGACGCGCGTCGGCTGGTGATAGTGGGCATGATCACCCACTAAAGAGAGATTTTGGAATAAATCATGTCCAGTCCCATTGCGGATACAACTCGACGAACAGAGAAAACCAAACTTCGTTTTCATTTACAGTACACGTGAAAAAGACAAACACGATAATATTTACTTACTCAGATATATCATACTCTTCAGTCTTATCTGTTGTGGAAGTAGCAGCTGCCTCGAGCGCTGACATTCTTTTGAAGTGGATCAAAAGGTTCAGTGCGTACATCCGAGCAACTTTACAGACTTCAAGCCTTTCAAAGCTTTCAGAGTCATTTGCTTAATACGGAGGGAGTAGAAGTTAAATATGGAGAGCCTTCTTGCCACTGATTTTATCTGATTTAACAGGCAGGCCTGTACCATACCATCAAGCCAGCAGCTGCAGTAATAGATGAACTCCGTGAATTGCGCATATTCTCTGCAGCTTGACGATTTTGCTGCTTAGACGGGCGTTCTTTTTACTGAGAGGTCCTTCACGTCGACGACTGTCAACATACCTTTTCTCCATCTTCAGACACTGAAGACCACAGTGTTGCAACGAAGTTGATTTAGCAAAGCAATCAATCACACAGTTCAGTTTGGTGGATGGAGGAACTTACCTTTTTGGCCGCAGCACACACGTCAGGAAGAACAGAAGCATTTTTGTCAAAATACTTCTTGAGGTAATCCAGGTAATCTCTGAATGTGACATAACCAAACCTCCATGGCAATATTCTTTTCCAGGCCCATGCTCTCTCCATAAGAGCTTAACATGGAACGAATTATAGTCAGATCAAACAACAATAATAACTACTACAAATATAATCAACAAAGAAGACGAGGAAATATGCGAGGGTGTGAGGCTACATGCAGCATCTATCGGTACACTCAACAGGACAACGAAACAAAGGAAACACACACACTCCCGCCGGTGAAGCAAGAAGCAATTTCTGTAGACGGATGGAACTTTTCCAGCAACATGTAGATGGCTATAAGAACCAAGAACCAATTCCTAGAGTGGATCGAACAACTCAGTCATACAGTATATAACAGGGGAAATGGAAAATATAAATTACTCTTACAAAGGACAAAGATGATCGCCATGTGCGGCACATCCTTGACGTCGTCGAATTCCCGCCGGTATTCCATGACATCAAGGTATTGCTCCATAGATTTGACGGTGGAATAGTTGATCCTAGCTAGGAGTGGTGCGCTTGGTGTCATTAGCACTGACCAGATCTGCCGTCCTCTCCTCTTTGAGGATCTAGGGTTTTAGATGGATGGGATAGGGATGGCCGGACTGCGATGATAATGTGTTGGGGGTTAAAATTTTGAACTTGTGATGATGCGGGGGAGACGGCGGACCGAGAAGAAGCGCGCGGGGGGGGGGGGGGGGGGGGGGGGGGGGGGGGGGGGGGGTTGGGGTGTCTAGGGTTTTCTGGGATGGATCGGTTGGTCGCTAGTTTCGACAGATCACGTACGATTTCGTTGCTTTTCTCAACAACAACAAAAAAGTGCGATTTCGTTACTTTTTTCAACAAAAAAAGCATACGATTTCGTTACGACGCAGCGCACCAGCCGTTGATCACACACACACCTCTGATTTCGAAGCCGCCATCGATTAAGCAATTGTACACAAATCGTACGTAATTTGTAGTTTTGTACTGTACGTGAGTTAGTTCCGTTTTGCTACTCAGGACTCAGGAGCTATATGAACTCGCACGGAATCACGCACTGACAAACCATGGAAACACTACAAACTTCTTCGTTATATATTGGACGACAGTCCTACAGAGTTTTATTCAAGGTGAAACCCAAACCAAGAGACCGATGATCGAGGACGTGTGGTCGATTGGCGCGATTCAGCGGCAGTTGGTGTTGGTGACGCCGTCGTCGATCGAGGTGCAGCACGCAGCCCTTGCCGTTGGCCGGCGCACACTCGCAGTCGCACCCGTCGAGCTCCTGGCCTGGGTAGTTGTCGCAGGTGATGTGCCCTCCCTGGAAGCACTGCACGGCGCACGCCGCCGTGGCGCCCCCGATCTCCCCCAACACCACGAGCCCTGCTTGATCCGTACGAGAAGTGTCAAAAACACAGATATTTACATGCGTTTACTGACTTATTAAGATTACGGATACGAATCGATGAACGTACCGGAGAAGAGGAGGAGGAAGGTGACGGACAGCTTCGTGGACGAAACCATGTCTTCCTGCTATAATAACACTGCGCTGCCTTGCGTGTGGTTTGAGCTGGCTTTGCCGGGAAACACAGAGTTCATATAGAAATTTCTGTCGTGGATAATTCCATTTCGAGCATGGAAAAACTGGTTCAGGCCCGCCGATCTCTCTGACTAGCTCGGGGCGCGAAGTGCAGCGGTCCACTATCGTTAAACTTTACCACTGTGCCCCTAAAATTCGTACTACGTCTCAACAATTTCTGCTTGGAAATTTTATTCCAAGTGTGTAAAGTTGAAAACTCGCAAGGAAGCACACAGTGCCACACCATGGCCAGATAGACTTTTCCCTGATTCGACGACAAACTTTCGGGCGAATAGCTCAGATGCGATTTTTTTTGAGTAATTGGATAGGAAGCGACGCAGTTGCACGTAATAGCTCATATGCGGCATCTATTCGAGCCATAATTGCTCTGAGGCGACATGGCCGTCAAGTCATGTTCCCCACGCTGTAAACCAGGTTTGACCGGTGTTTTTCTCGAGTGGGACCCATGCGTCAGCGAAACCGGCCTCTGTTTGTGGGGGTACCCTCTCTGCCACGCGCCGGCGTCCCGCGGAGCTCACTCTGTCCCGTCGTCTCGGTTTCTCCGGGCTGGGGAAAAAATTCCTGGCGACGGCGAGTCGGCGGCAATGGAGCGGGCGACTCGAGCTGTGGCAAAGAAGCGGGCGATTGGAGCTGCGGGAATGGAGCGGGCGAGTAAAGCTGCGGCGAGGGGGCGGGCGACGAGGGGGCGGGCGACTGGAGCACCGGCAATGGAGTCGAGCAAGCTGGCGGCGAGTCCTGCGGCGGAGGGAAGAGCGGCCGCGCGAGTTCAGCAGCGGCACCAGGAGTCGAGCAAGCTGGCGGGGACGCAAAGCTTGGGGTGCTGCGTCGAGGGAGCGGCGAGGGAGGATGGAGGATGGGGGGCGGTGCGGGTACACGGTCGCAGAGGCGACCGGCGGCCCGATTTGTGTCTCGTGCAGCGGCGAGGGGCTCCATCTATCTCGACGGCAAGCGACCCTACCGGATTTCAGTCCAGCAGGTACTGAAGAAGGCGTGGAAGCGTCACGGCTACTACAGCTCCAAGGGTTTTCCGCTCGGCGGTGATTCACCGCCGATGACGAGGCAGAGGTTTGCCGCGATGCGCAAAATTGCTGCGTTCAACGACAGAAGCTCGGGCGGTGCTGCGGGCGACGAGAGCAGCTCGGGCGGTGCTGCGGGCGACGAGAGCAGCAGTTCAGCAAGTTCATCCCCGAGCGTGGACTTCGATGCCGCGTTGAGCCTAGAGGATTTCAGCCTAGTTGCCGGGATGGCGGCGGATAGATTGTTCTGCTCCGATATCCTCTGCAAGATGAAATCGAGCTAGAAGATTGTGCTGCAGAGCCATGGCGGAGGGAAGATCGTGCTGCATTCTGTAGATAACTAGTGTAGTGAATTTTGTTAGGTGCCTGAAACCATTTCAGGCAGTGTTTGCCCAGCGCTGGGAGCGTGTGTGGGAGTTCTTTTGTGAAATGGCCATGCTCTAGACGTGCCCTGGACGTGCTCTGGACGTGCCGTGGCACGTTCCGGTAGGTGAAACCTTGTTTTTGTAGGTGAAACCTTGTAAACAAAATGTAAATTATTGTGTTCCTTGTTTTTGTGTTCCTTGTGGCATTCGCACGCCGTCAGATTGTGGCATGCACACTGTCGAACACCTTTGGGAGCGCGCTCTGAACACACCGATTGTGGCATTCGCACGCCGTCGGATTGAAAACAAGTTGAAAGAGTTGAAACATTGTCAACTAGGTAGAGGCTTATGTCATCTATAGACAAAATGCTTTAATTTTTTTATTTAACTTACCAAAATGTAAATATTGCTAGTGTTGCTAGTGTTACCAAAATGTAAACATTTGTAACTATTACCAAAATCGAAATGTACATGTTATTTGTGCTAGGCTTGGATGTTGCAATGATTTCATACTAATTTTTGAATTCAAATTTGAACTACAATTCAAATGTACATGTTATTTGTGCTAGGCTTGGATGTTGCAATGAGGAGGATTTCATTTGTAAATATTAACCTTCTAATGGTGGTAGATTTGTCGCAAACAGAGGCATAGCCTAGTGGCAAAGGGTTGATGCTCCCTTTGCCCACCTAAGTTCGAGTCCCCTTGCTCGCAATTTAGGTGTTGCACATTATATGTCCTAGTCCAGTAGCTTAGTGGGTCGGGCATCTCACTATTATAGAAAGATTTCTATAATAGTGAGTTATCCCATCCATTAAAATATTGCACTTGGACAAATTCTTTTGAATTTAAAAAAAAATTATATTTTGATTCTTTTGTGCTAATTTATGAATATTTGAATTCAACTATGAACCAAAATTGAAATGTACATGTTATTTGTGCTAGACTTGGATGCTACAATGATTCCGATCTAACTTGGTCATCCCCATTTCTAATCCTGTCATTTTTCTAATCGGTTCTCCAAAATGAGCTACAAAGAGCCCCAAAGGTAAGCCCAAATAGCCCCATTTCTAATCCTGTCATTTTTTCGACATTCTCCAAATGGTCTCAAACTCTAGGGTTAACATCTATTGCACTAATATAGTCCTAGTTTGAGATATGAGATTTCATACCATATTGAAACATTTCTTGTTTAATTATATCTAGACCTTGTCTATCAGTTGGAGATGTTAGTACTTGACAAAATAAGACCATGTGCACTGGATTTGCATTTTTTTTTGATGTTTTTTTGAATATTTCATGAATATTTCAAATTCGGCCAAACTCAAGCCAAATCAGCATTTAAACAAGTTTTAAACATGAAAATGAAAAACCAAGCTTGGATCCTTCTTAGGCTGACTTCTTTTGGGCTTATTAGCCAGCTTCTGGGTACCAAATCGAAGAAGCCCAAAAGAAGTCTCCTGCTTCTCCCACCGTAAAACTCTCCAAAAGCCCATTTTAGTGCAGTGGGGAGAAACTGGTTGACACCAGTTTCCCGAGCTTCTTCGCTGGGCCGTCGAACCGTTCCGCGAAAGAGGACATGTCGTTGGAGGAAATTACCCCCAGAATGCCACCCCGTTGGGCAGCTCCACCCACCAGTCAACGAAACGGTGGAAGAAAAAAAAGGAAAAAGAAACCCACCCGAGCGTCGACCCCAGCTCTCGCGAACGAGGCGAACCAGACGCCCCGGCCTAACTCGCTGTCGCCCCTGCTCCCCAGCCCCGCCCCGCCGCCGCCCTCACACCGCCGCCACCGCCCCCACCGCCGGATCTCCTCCATCCACTTCCGGATCCCAGCCGCTCGGGCCGATTTCCGCCTCCAGCTTCCGCTCCTGAGGCACCCGTCCGCTGAGCTCCACGCCGCTGTCCGCTCCAGCTCGAGGTGACCTCGAGTTCGTCGTCCGCTGAGCTCCACGCCACCGTCTGCCCCGACGTCCATCATGTCGACGTCCCAAGCACAGAAGGTAGTCGAATCTCCCCAGATTTTTTGGATTTTGACGCTCAGATTTGTGTACATAAATTTGTGGTGGTCAGTGTGCTAGTAGATGATTTTATTGATGGTGATTGTTGGTATATGATGCTAGTAGTACTGCTACTGATTTTGGAAGGAATGATGCTATACAATAATCATGTCCTGTTAATTGTGTTGTTGTGCATCTAGATTGTCAACAAAATTGGTCACCTGTGCATCTAGATTGTCAACAAAATTTTGGTAGGAAGTGAAACGAGAGCATTGGGCAATCTTGCTTAATTCGGGTGAGACCTGATGGTTTGCTGGGGTTTAGTTTATCTACTGGAACCTGAATATATGGTACAGTACATGTGCTTCTCTAAAAGATAATGGTCAATTTTGATTAGTTTTGTGCTACTGAAGTACACATGCTATTTTGAATATAGATGGTTCAGGTGGTGAAGCTGAAGAGGAACATTGATGGAGAGATTCAACCATCTCCATTCATGGCAGCACTACGACAGAGCATCGCTGAATCCATAGTAGATTGAGTAGTTTTTGTTATTGTAATTTCAGAATCATTATGACATTTCTTTTATTTTGGCATGTAATGAATTATACTTATTACAGCATGCTTTTTATTTTTATTATCATGTGAGGAGTAGTTCATATTATTTTTATTTTATTGCTAGCTCTTTTTTACTGCAAAACTAGCATATGTATCACTTAGAATGGTCATTTTAGTGTACATATCAAATTTAGGGGCAAAACAGACATCTCACAACTCATCACAGGACATAAGCTAAAACAGTACAAGCCCAAAAGAAGTCTCCTGAGGAGTTTCTGGAGTTTCTGCCCACCGCAGTTTCTGCCCACCGGAATCCATAAGCAGGCTTATGCATAAGCAGGAGCCCAAAAGAAGTCAGCCTTAGTCAATCCAAAATGAACCTTTGGTGAGTTTTTTGTAAATTTCATGTTGCAAATCCCAAACCACCTCTCTTCGCACATGAGAGTTCATTGTTTGAAATGTGTGATTTCACACCATATTGAAGCATTTCTTGTTTAATATGTGTCTAGACCTTGTTTATCAGTTGGAGATGTTAGTACATGACAAAATAAGACCATGTGCACTGGATTTGCATTTTTTGATGTTTTTTTTGAATATTTCATGAATATTTCAAATTCGGCCAAACTCAAGCCAAATCAGCATTTAAACAAGTTTTACACACCAAAATGGAAAACTAAGCCTGGATCATTCTTAGTCACACCAAAATGAAGCTTTGGTGAGGTTTTGGAAATTTCATGTTGCAAATCCAAACCACCTCTCTTCACACATGAGAGTTCATTGTTTGAAATGTGTGATTTCACACCATATTGAAGCATTTCTTGTTTAATATGTGTCTAGACCTTGTTTATCAGTTGGAGATGTTAGTACATGACAAAATAAGACCATGTGCACTGGATTTGCATTTTTTTGATGTTTTTTGAATATTTCATGAATATTTCAAATTCGGCCAAACTCAAGCCAAATCAGCATTTAAACAAGTTTTAAACATGAAAATGAAAAACCAAGCTTGGATCCTTCTTAGTCAATCCAAAATGAAGCTTTGGTGAGTTTTTTGTAAATTTCATGTTGCAAATCCCAAACCACCTCTCTTCGCACATGAGAGTTCATTGTTTGAAATGTGTGATTTCACACCATATTGAAGCATTTCTTGTTTAATATGTGTCTAGACCTTGTTTATCAGTTGGAGATGTTAGTACATGACAAAATAAGACCATGTGCACTGGATTTGCATTTTTTTATGTTTTTTGAATATTTCATGAATATTTCAAATTCGGCCAAACTCAAGCCAAATCAGCATTTAAACAAGTTTTACACACCAAAATGGAAAACTAAGCTGGATCATTCTTAGTCACACCAAAATGAAGCTTTGGTGAGGTTTTGGACAATTTCATGTTGCAAATCTCAAACCACCTCTCTTCACACATGAGAGTTCATTGTTTGAAATGTGTGATTTCACACCATATTGAAGCATTTCTTGTTTAATATGTGTCTAGACCTTGTTTATCAGTTGGAGATGTTAGTACATGACAAAATAAGACCATGTGCACTGGATTTGCATTTTTTTGATGTTTTTTGAATATTTCATGAATATTTCAAATTCGGCCAAACTCAAGCCAAATCAGCATTTAAACAAGTTTTACACACCAAAATGGAAAACTAAGCCTGGATCATTCTTAGTCACACCAAAATGAAGGTTTGGTGAGGTTTTGGACAATTTCATGTTGCAAATCTCAAACCACCTCTCTTCACACATGAGAGTTCAAATGAGCTCTAAAGGTAGTGTAAACGGCTCCATTTCTAAGCAAGATTTTTTTCCACCTTCTCTAAATCAGCCAAATAACTATCCTACACATCTACTCTATATATAAAAACCATGTGCACTGGAATTTCATTTTTTTGATGTTTTTTTGAATATTTTATGATTATTTCAAATTCGGCCAAACTGAAGTCAAACCAACATTTAAACAAGTTTTAAACATGAAAATGAAAAAATAAGCCTGGATCATTCTAAGTCCCACCAAAATGAAGGTTCTGTGATTATTTTAATTTTTTCTGAATTAGTTGGTCAACCCACACAAAATCCTACGAAGCTTCTGTGATTTAACCCTGGCCGTCCGATCATGCCTTCTAGAAGGAAACCCCCGATCCGCGCCAGTCCCAGTTCTGCGCTCTGATTGGCTGTTGATTCTTTTTTTTTTGAGAGGAGGCTGTTGAATTTTTTTAGCTGCAGTGTTTCGAACGCGCATAGGCCACGGCCCAACAAATTCCACGGCCCAACAATTTTTTTAGCTGCAGTGTTTTATTAATTTCAAACGCGCATAGGCTACGGCCCAGAAAACTCGACGGCCCACGGCCCAAATCCTGTCGTGCCCTAGCTATTGCTCTTCTTATCCACTAACCCTGTCGTGCCCTAGCTATTTCCCCACCCTGTCGTGCCCGAGCTATTTCCCCACCCTCGCCGCCGCTCGCATTAGCTCGCCGCCGGTGATCAAATCGAGCTACGCCTGTAGATCCAGCCCCGCCGCCCGCCGATGTTTAGGAGGGGAGGTCGAATCGCCGGCCGCGGTGGCCATTCCGGCGGTGGCAACGGCGACGAGGAGCGGAAGGGGAAGAGGCGGGTTCCGGCTGACCCCGCTAGGAAGGCCGTGGCCGCTTCCGACGGCGCTCGTAAGCGAGGCGCGCGTGCGTGGACGAACCTCGGAATGCGGCCTCCGCCTGCGTACGAGCGCCGCGAGCTGCCTGAGTACGACCGCCGCATGGCGGCCCGCATGGCGATGGCTGGAAGCTCTTCCGGTGCGGGGAGCTCCTCCATTGCTCGGGGTCGGGCACCGCTGCCGCCGCCGAAGAGGGAGGAGGAGGAGCAGCAGGAGCGCCCACCGCGCAGCGGCCGCCCCTCCTGCCCGGGGACTTCGTCTCCGAGGAGGACCTGCCCTGGGTCACCTTGGAGGTGTTCCAGCGCAGCACAGAGGAGAAGATGCGCCGTCAGATGGAGACTGAGCTCGACCAACGCCGCCTCGAGGTCGGGATTTACAATTCCCTCCACGACGTCATCGACATCAGCTCGGACTCCGACGGGGCCGGGCTATTCGACTCCGACGAGGACTAGGACTGAGCGGCGCCGCCGTCTCGTTGCCGCTGCCGCACCCCCGGGGCTCCGGTGTGAGCCCAATTTTGGGTCGTAGCTAGGGGTAGGAGCAGCAGCGAATCGTCCCCCTTGTATTTTCAGTTCATCTCTGTGTGGCTTTTGATCCGATGAGCCACGAGCTTCTGTAATGTCGAATATATAGTTTGTCTACTATATGCGCCCCACTTGTTTATTTTATCTGCATTTATTTATGTTTTGTCTCGCCGGCGTTGCCGCGCTGCGTCGATGTCGCCGGAGAAGAAGAAGGAGAAGAAGCAGAGAAAGCGCGCGCAGGAGAAGAGATGAAACGGTCGTTGCTGACGTGGACAATTGTGGGTCCCACCCGCCTCCCCTTAATCCTAACTGACACCAGGGTAGGAACTGATTAAGAGCAATGAGTTAGGGAAGTTATTTGAGCTCAATGAGATGCACTGTGCCAACTGTGCCGCGCACAGGGCCCACAAGAACCAACACTTAGCAGAAATTACAGTGAAGCAAGATTTGGTCTGATGGTTAGTGCATGCAGGCAGCAGCAGCAGGTTTTGCGTTCGAATCCCCTCCATCATTATATAATTTTAGATTTTTATACAGCTGCTGACAGGTGGTACTCGCATGCTGCACAGCACCAAGTTCACATGTCTCATAAAAAAAATACAATGGAGTGGAGTCATTTAGCAAAAATTAATACAACACATGTCAGCTCCAAATTTATTTTGAACCTGTATGGGAGTCTGCCTCTCTGGTTAGCTTCGGTTTCTTATCCTAATTTCCGAATCTTAAATTTTTAATTAACTTTTGGCAGATTTCAATTATTATGGGGAAATATCAGTCTGGTTCTCAGAAATGTAAGAGAAAAGAAAAAGGTCCCAAGGATATATACCGTAAAATGTTTATTGCACTATTCTATATTGGATCTCTATCAAATGGGGAGTATAGTGATAAAGATTGGCTTGTCTATTCTATAGGGCCCGTTTGTTAGTTAAAATTTTTCGTGTGATATAGGGCCTGTTTTAGAGTTTCGCACAGGGCCCTGGATTTTGCCGGCCCGGCCCTGGTGCGGTTCAGCTACGGCTTGGGCTTGGGGCACTTGATCGTCGTGTTGTTGGCGAGGTGGACGACGCAGCCCTCGCCGTCCGGCGGCGCGCACTCGCAGGCGCACCCGTAGAGCCGCTCGCCGTGGTGGTTGCAGCACGTGATGTATGTGTCCTGCATGCACGCGTAAGTGCAGACTGCTTCGGCGCGCTTCGGCGTCGAGAGAACCACAAGTCCTGGTTCAGCGATCACGTTTCAGCATAAGTGAAGTAAACAAAACTTACTAATGAGAAATTGACACTAAAGTACATACAGTAGCATTTACCGGAGAGAAGAAGGACGAATGGAGGGAGAAGCGGACGGGCGCCATTGTTGTTATCTTCAAACCTCCATTGTCCGTAGAGCTAGTGTGGCTTTATATCACAATATTTTGGTTTAACATTGTAATCTCGGTTTGGTGGCAGCATGTGCCTCAGTGGTAAAGGCCAATCAATGCAGTGGGGCATTGAGAATTTGAGATGCGCGCTTAGCTAGTTGATGGCCCTGGTGCACTGTCCGATGGGATTTGACCTCGGAGCTCACATGGAAAATCGAAGCAAGTGGATTTCAAGCTACAGCGACATCCAATCTGAAAATTACTGAATTACTAACACCTCTCATCAAGGCTGCTAGCTGGGAAGATATTAACATGTACTTACATCATTCAGCCAGCGAACAACATAAAGTTTACAAGACTCGGCCGGACGATACATGATAAAGTCCAACTGCAGACAGATTAAAACACGACAAACTAAAATCCATGACTGTTTATTGCTTGATTTACCACTATCCATCGAATACTAGGAGAAATTATACAAGTAAAGTGAGATTAGCCGAAATACCTATACAACACTAACTGGTCATATAACACGCCTACTCCGAAGAACAAACCGAAGGCAATAAAAAAGATGATCTTGTTGCTGCGTTCTTTTGTAGAGGTAACATCGATAGGATCTGCGCCGACTGAACTACAATGGTGAATAAGCATAGGGCCACACAGTTTTGGATTCCCATCAAAACTAGAGTCTGGAAATGTACTCAACTGGCCTCCTGTTGGAATATGTCCTTCTAGGTCATTGTTGGAAATGTTGAATGCAGAAAGGAAGTGAAGATTCCCCAATGTTGCTGGTATTAGACCTGTCAGATGGTTATTAGATAAGTCTAGTACCTCCAGCTTTGTGAGGTTGCAGACCGACGGCGGAATGTCTCCATATAATCTGTTGCGGCTGAAATCGACTTGAGAAAGGACCTTCAGTTGACCAATCTCTGGTGGAATCACACCTGTGAAGTTGTTGGTACTTAGATTCAAGAACGTAGGAAAAGACGTAAGAACGTGGTATTGCCGCGATAGGTTCCCCGAAAAACGGGTAGTTCAAGGTACCCTGGATCCAAATAATCTGCTGTCTTGTCTGATGTTAGCCTTGGGATCTCCATCAAGGTGATTGGGATTTGCCCACTAAAGCTGTTGTTTGATAAATCCAGATAGAAGAGGCTGTTTAGGGAGTTGATCCACCATGGCACTGGACCGGTGAGTCGATTGTTGGATAACCTTAGTATCTTCAAATATCTGAGCTTCGATAACCAAACTGGTAAATTTCCAGTTAATGAGCTGTCAGCCATGTTGATATATTGAAGATTCTGAAAACTATGTATGGTTTCATCTTGTGGCATGGCCTCATTCATGAAGCTGTGGGCAAGAATCAGGGTGGTGATATTCCTCAAGCTCTTAAAGACATGAAAAGCTTTGGTAATATTTGTAAAAGAGTTTCTAGCAAGTGATAGAAAGGATACATGAAGATTCCCTATTCTTGGTGAGATCTCACCATGGAACTGGTTCAACGATAGCCGCAGTGCAGTCAAATTACTGCATGAGTAAATGCTTTCTGGAACTATGCCACTAAAGTTATTTCTCATAAGATCTAAATGTTTTAGATTGTGCATGGTAGAGAAGTTTACCATGCCTAGATCTCCGCTGATGTTGTTGATCATCAGATCAATGATTATGAGACATGTGCCGTTACTCAGAGTTGATGGAAGCTCCCCGGACATGTTGTTGCTACCCAAATAGAGCTCCTCTAGTGCGGTGACCCAGCATACCACTGCATGTTGTAGTACGCAAGTCGTTGACATAACACTTACAGAACACCGTTCCGCAAATATTACATCCCTCAGAGTGGTACAACAGAAACATTGCGGGTCCAAATATCATACAACCATTTATTACAAAACAAAGTGGTCCAAACGTGGAGATGATCCCAACATGAGGTCACCCCAAACTTAAAGTTTTACATCAACGAACAAGAAGCAAATTAGTGCATACACGGGAACTCAACAGCTTACAATATAAGTTCCAGCTGCTCGATTCGACCGTGCTTATGTAATGGTTACTAGTCCAAGCTACTCTACTCGGACTCCTCCTCGTTGCCGGCTCCATAGCGGATAACATAATCCACTCCTTCTATCCCGTCTGAAAGATCTGGTTCTTCATAGTAGATGTCCTCCTATGAGATTCAGCGTTGTGTCGTCCAGTTCTTCACAGTCTAAGCAGGAGGTCAAAAGGGAAGGAATGAGTAACCAGCGTTACTCAACAAGTTCACTGTATATGGTGGAAAGTTTTATGCACTATCTACAGCTTTAGACTCTAAAGAGTCTCAAGCTAATGCAAAGTGTTTTGAAAACATTTCTTCAAGAGGTTTCTTTTATTCTGAAAACTATGCCCGTCATCGATTCACAGGTGCTAGGGCCTTGAGGAGCCTCCTTTCCTGCAGCGTTCGTCGTTCCTTCCTGGAACGGGGAGTAACATGTCACATTTTTACACTCTGCAGAGGTGCGTTGCTTTACCCATAAGAGATCAAGACCTTGTTGCACAACCAGGCATATGTTCCTGTCCACACTCTCTTTGGTGTGGGGCCCGGCTGTTGATCCAAACCATTCACTGTGCTTCTCCACCACCCCACATGCCCACCCAATTCATGCATAGCAGAATCACCCCTGATACTCTACCCCTCACGATAGGTACCTAGGCATCCTCTTGCAGACCATCATAGACACCAGAGTCCGTGGGCATTAAGGGGTCCCACCCATGTGCATGTAGTCGCACTAGATCTACAGCGTACGGCTCTGGCTGCCCGTTGACATGTGAACGGAAGAAGGTCACAGATGATTTTCCCGTCCCATTCCAAGTCTTATGGTTAACGCGTAATATACGGCGCAAGAACGCTGACGGCATTGGTTATTAAATCCTAGATAATACTTTCCCGTGCAAATGGAACCTCCACCAACCACATCATTCCATGGTTCCATCTGCCACCATAATAGGATATCCACACTTAAGTAGACAACCAAAAAGTCATATTATTGTGAAGATAGGGTTTTATGCTTTTTCCTTCGAGTAGAGATGATAGTATATAAGGATTTCGCAAATAGTTTCTTAACAGATACTTCAACGGAAATGAGCAAGTAATGAACTTGCCTTGAGACTGAAAGGTAGTGGAGTCTGATGTCGGGCGTGGCTCTTGACTTCCTTGTTCTACAAAATACCATCATTGTCTGGTAAGGACAATGTTTAAAGAAGCAAATGATGCTATTATGCATAAGAATGCTATGCATTGAGTTTCTTTAGTGTGTTATATCACTCTTTGTGAATTATGGAATTTGGAGGTTTTTTAGTAATATTTGTCTTTTTGAATTAAATAAAAACATTAAAAGAATTCTTTATTTACTAAATAATAGTCCATTATTTGTTTTTTAAAAATAGAAGAATTTGTGTTAATAAGTGATAAACACAAATAAGTAAATTTTTACTTTTTGTTTGATTGTATTCGAAATTTACAAATTTGTAAAGGTTATATTTCAAAATATTAACCAATTTTGAAAATTCAATATTTTTAATGAATTTTTAATTTAAGTTTAATTTGTTGTAACATTAAAATATATTTTAGATATATTATCTAATTTGTAATTTAAATTTGTATTTAGTTTTGAATTAGTGTGTTATTTTAATTTTTCATCTATCTTTATTTGGTAAATTACCATTTTACCCCTGACTCGAGTGGGTTGAACCCAACCCAAAACCAGAGTCGGACTCGACCCGGTCAACCGACCGAGCCAGATCAATCTTTGCCTTCCTCTCCCTCTCTCTTGACTCGAGCTCGCTCTGGCGATTCCCGTCGCCGACGCCGTCGCCTCTCGATTCCGGCGAGGTCCGGCCACCTCCGCCGTCGAGTCATGACGCAAACGACGCGCCTCACCGCCCTCTTCAATCCTACCCCGGCGATTTACTTCTCCTTGCCTGACGCGGCCGTGCACAACCCCATCCCAAACTAGGGTTTCGCCGTGTTCCTAGCTGTGCTCGGGGTGCTCCGGTGTCCTGCCATGGCTCGGTGCAGGGTTCACCCCTGTGCCGCCGTGGTGGTGGTGATGTTGCTTCACCCCTGGCCCTCCTCCATTGACCACACGGGCACTGCCCCGTCGTCATGGCGTTACGGCCTGGGACGCTGGTAAGATCTCTCTCCTCTCCTCTCTTCTTCTCCTTCCCTCTCCTGGCCTATGGCCCTGCTCTGTGATGTGTAGCATGCAGTGATTCTAGGGTTCTACCCCTGTAGGTGCAATGGTTGCATTGATCTGATGGTGCTCTGTTGCTACTATTGGTTTCTGTGATGAACATAGGGTGTGTTCTGATGATTGAGATATGATTTTGTATAAATAAAATTTTATAACTGAGTTGGAACATGCATTGCATGATCTAGCAATGATGTTGCAATTATTTGAGCATGATTCAGACGAGTTTTGCTTGCTGTGATGCCTCCCTGGGAGTTACACAGCAGCTAGCTGGTTTATCTTGCTTTTTTAATGCTTTCCTGTGCTTCTGTTGATGAACAGAAGATGTGTTTTGATGCCCTGGTAGTGCTCTGTGCATGTGTAGATGATTTTCTGGAGCTAAATGTTTTAGTTAGCTTGCTGTGATGCCTCCAGTGGAGTTACACAGTAGCTACTACTAATTATAGCTTTGGAATTTCTTTTATGCTATCCAGTGCACTAATTAGTGCACAGATGTGCTTGTGGTGCTTTTCCCCTTGTGGTCTTTGTGCCCAGCATCAAATGTTGGACTTGTGCTTCACACATAGCTGTGAAAAGCAATATTTGCTTATGCCTTTGCTCAGAATTGTGGGTGATTTGCCCCCTGCCTATGATGCACAGGCTGAGGCCATGATTTAATTAAGAACAGATGATGTGCTTGATTCTTTACTCCCCTGTGATGATCTTAGCATAGCATCACTATGCTAGACTGAGGGAAAATTTCACTACACCCACTCCTATGTATCTAGCAGGTAACTTTGCTAGAAATAAAGTAGCAACCTGTGCTCAGGTGTGGTGATGGCTGTGTGGTGTGCTTGTGGATCTTGTGGCTTTCTTGATCAACAGATCTTGTGGACTTTTCCTTGATCTCCTTGCTGGCCTGCTCCTCCAGCTCCAGATGCTTCACTTGAGCTTCTGGCCTCCACTCCTTGCTCCTATGCTCCTTGCTTCTTCTATCCCATCTTGCTCTTGCTTTTGGCAAGGATTCAGTGGTGAAAAGTAGATGGATTTGTGGTTTGGTGATTAACTATGTGCTGAGGTTGATGAACTCGAGCTGGTTCTTGCTGTGAGAGAAATGGTTCTATTTTGCTAGCTCCTACGGCTGCTTCCTTGCTCTTATCCCTCTGCAGTGAGGTTGCTGTGCTGTAAGCAGCAGGGTGACTGCCTTTGTGACTGTGCTGCTTGCTTGTGTGCCTCCATGTTCAATTAACCTGGTGCTGCGGCTGGTTGGTATTATCCCTCCATGTGTGATTATTTTTGGTTGCCAAGTGGAATTTGTTGATGTTTTAGCCCATGATGTTGTGCTGAGGCTAGATTAGCCAAATAAGAACAGATACTAATCTTGATTAACCTATAACCCAATGATGACATTAACAGTGCAACCCACTGTTGTTCTGAGGGTAATAATCTAACACTAACCCTCTTCTTTTTATTTTCTATTATTCTTCTTTTCTTTTTGTTTTGCAGGTACATGATGAAGATGGATTAAAGATCAAAAAGAAGAAGACATGAATACATGACATTTAGTTTAGGAAATAATTGTAATTTTCCTTTTTGTATTTCAATTTTGTTGTAACAACATTTGTAAAGACATTGTATTGTTGTATTCAATTAATAAAATGATTTGTTTGTCTTCAAAGAATTCATAATTTGTAATACTTATTGCAAAGATTTGAATTATTCAAATCTCTATTGAATCATTTACATAATTATTGTTTTAGTTACTTAAATGTTTTGAATTTGAATTTACTTTACAAATTCAATTATTTGAATAATCAATTTGAATTTCAAATTCCTTCTACAAGCAAATTTCTAAAGGTCACGTCAAAAATTATCAAATTCACCTAAGATGATCTAAAACTTAAATCATAATGTTGATCAAACTTCGATCACTCCAGGGTTTTTAGTTTGCGAAAAATTTATTCAGATTTTCAGATGCATGCATGCAGATGCACAAATTCCTATTTCTACCCTTCGTTGGTTCCTAAACGCTGGGGTATTACATCTAGCCTCTTCAGCTGACCTATGTAGCGTGGGATATTGCCACTGAATTTGTTCCCTCCAAGGTCGAGAGTAGCCAGATTACTGAGTTTTACAAGATTTTCTCCATCAATTTCTCCTTCTAAACCATTGTTGGGAAAGGAGAGGTGCTCCAGGGAAGTGGCATGGAAGAGTTCAACAGGGAGAGTACCACTTAGCTTGTTGTTCCCAGCCTTGAGCACCTTGAGGGTGGAGCAGTTACCAAGTGCGGCAGGAACAGAGCCACTCAATTGGTTGTAACAAAGATCAAGAATGGACAAAGACAGCGACAGGGAGAGAGAAGGTGGTATGTGCCCAGTGAAGCTGTTGTTGCTAGCATTGAGGACGACCAAATTCTGCATCATGTCCCATGTGGATGACGGGAATTCTGCAGTCAGTTGGTTGCTCGAGATGTTTAGTACCTGCAGAGGCCGGGATGTGGTAATCGAAGATGGCAGCTCGTGCAGCACCCCATTAAGCCTGCTGAAGCTGACGTCGAGGACGATGATGCTTCTGGAATACATGAGCTCCAGCGGAAGGCCACCGGAGAACGAGTTGTGTGAGAGGTTGACACGTAACAGGCCGGTGAGACCGGCGAGGCACGGCAAGATGCGCCCTTCAAGTCCTCTAGATGCCAGGGAGACTTCAGTGATGGCCCCGTCTCCGTTGCAGGTAACCCTTGCCATTTGCAGCAGTCCGTGTCATTTCGCCACGACATGGCGAGGCCACCATCTTGGGATAGCCCGTCGAGGAACTGGAGAAGGGAGTGCTTCTCATGCTCAGTGCATGAGTGGGCAGGAGAGGCGAAGAAGAGCAGCAGCAGCAGAAACAGCTGGGGCACGACCAGAGCAATGGAAAAGAAATGCATTGGGGCTTCATCTCTACTCATTCTCGAAGAATGTATGGCTGGTAAGCAGTGTAGCTCTAGCTTCTTGGTGGAATAGGGGTTGAGGATTAAGGTTAAAGCTTGGCCATCTTAAGCTGATTGTTGCAAATTTGCAATGGTTGGTGGCGGCTGGCGGGTCTGCAATATTGCAATAGTATCACTATAATTGATATAGTACTGGTGTCGTTATGGCTTCAGAGTACGTCTGCTGGTGTGGTCCAGACTGTGCCATCAAGAAGCTATTGGCTCATGATGTCCATTAATTGAGGCATTTCAATTCCGCATTTAGGGCTTGTTCACCTCTTATACTGACAGTTTTGGAGGTATTGCTCGGATTATATATTCCTGTTTTGTATGCTTGTGTATGCTGTTAGGCAACGCGTATCATAGGTAGATCGCAGTGACTCATCACATATGGCCTGAAAATGCCTGACATCCAACCAGAGCCGGAGTACTGTGTATCCAAGACCTCTCTGGTCGTTGTCGCGGTCGTTCCTTGGACCACGGGATTTTCATAGATCACTGTAGGAATCTCCTATAAATTCTTTGTGTTCCAAGCAAATAGATGTGTGACAATTGACATCTTTGACAATAGAGGCAAGCACTAACCACTTAACCACTGTTAGGAGTTGATTTTTTTTTTTTTGCAAAGTTGGCCCTCACTATTAGGAAAATGCTTATAGGTGGAATCACTTTCTGCGGTGCACCAATATTGCCATGCGCCACAAAGTATATTCAGTGGCGCACGGCAGCTAGTGCGCCACAGAATTCTGCCCCTTTCTGTGGCGCATCTTTTACCAATGCGCCACTGAATGACAGCATTCTGTGGCGCATGGGGTGGAATGCGCCACAGAAATATGGTGGGCCCATCTCCAATGATTGGATCTCAACCTTCTGGGCTTATTCTGTGGCACATGGTGGCAGATGCGCCACAGAAATGTAACTTTCTGTGGCGCATGGGGTCACATTTGCCACAGAAATGAGCTATTTCTGTGGCGGATCAGGTCACATGTGTCACAAAAATGGTACTTTCTGTGGCGCATGGGACCCCACAGAAATTTTTGATATAAGACCCCCCACCCCGTGGATCGCTTTTTCAGTTTTGCAAAAAAGAAGAAAAAAAATGATAAAACCTTCAAAAAATAAAATCCTTTGAGATGTAATTAGGTTTTGGTGTCTAGTTGGTATAGAAATTTTGAAATATGAATTTTGAACTTTTTTCAAAAAACAGAAAAAAATAAGACGTCGAAAAAATACGTTCAATATCTCAAAAAAAACTAGAGAAAAATTCGAGCTCGATTTCACCCAGGTTTACCCGTGAACTTTTCTCAGATTCTCGAAATTCCAAAAGGAAAAAAAAAATATTTTAAAAAGAAGATTTTTTTCTACAAAATCAAAAAAATAATCAAAAAAGACAATTCTGTGGCGCATATCGCCACAGAATTGTTGGGTGGGATTCGAATTTTGAATCCCGTCGGCACCCCCTTCTCCCTCTCTTTTCTCCTTCTCTCCTTCTCTCTTCTCATTTACTCCTCCTCCTCCTCTCCTCCACTTCTCCTCTCACCTTCTTCTCCACTTCTCCTCTCCCCTTCTCCTCCCTCCTCCTTCTCAACTCAACCCCGGCGACCTCCTCCACCACCTCCGGCGACATCCTCCTCCTCCTCCACCACCTCCGGCGACCTCCACCACCTCCGGTGACCCCCTCCTCCACCACCTCCGGCGACAACCTCCTCCTCCTCCACCATCTCCGGCGACCCCCATCCTCCACCCACCCACCTCCGGCGACCCCTCCTCCACCCACTTCCGACCAAGCAACCTACCGCCATGGCCACGGGCACAACGGCCTCCGACGAGCTCCGACGAAATTCCGGTGAAATTCTGGCGGCGCTAGATCCAGATTTAGATCTGGCCGCCTTTTTTTAAATTCAAAATAACAATTTTGTGGCGCATGGTGGTGGGCGCGCCACATAAATAATCTGTGGCGCATGGTGGCGCATCCACCATGCGCCACAGAAAGCTAAAATTGGTGCGCCACTGATAGCCTATTTCCTAGTAGTGCCTTGTTCATTGAAAGACTTTAAGAGTAGCAAAAAGACTTAACCACCATCTCTGGATGTCCAGTCCCGCGTAGCCCATCCATTTGGATCCAGCACCATTATGTTTAGGTCCATTGCCACCAACTTCCATATCATACGTGAAAAAAATGATTGCCGCCAACTTCCATATCATACGTGAAAAAAATGAGACTAACCAGGAGTCCAGGACTAGCCCTTGTAGCATATTTTCATAGAAGCCCACCTTCGCGAGAAGTCCCGAAATTCTGCCCCCGACGGGAGTCGAACTCGGGTTGCTGGGTCCCCGCTATGACCCTAACCACTGGCCTACTTCCCCGTTCTCATCCTGCGTGAAAAAGGACACTCAAAAAGGAGGTGAAAGTTCGTTTCTCTACGATGCTGGCATAGGATATAGCAATCTCTTATAGGGTTTTGCCCTTGTGCAATTGGATTTTTATTCCAAAAAGCTAGTCATGCAACAAAAAAAAACATTTCTGAGGAACCCAGTTTTTCTAAATGAGTGTTTCATATGGAAAGTCAATTGGTATGGCATATTGGCAAATATTTGCAGACTTGGCCGAGCAGTTACCATCACTTGTCCAATTGAAACGGAATTGGCATGGGAGTAAACAGTGTGTCTTCTGTCATAAAGACAAGACAATCAAACACCTATTTTTCAAGTGCAAATTCGCTAGTTCTACATGGTCCATCACCCAGATAGGTTCTACTATTTACCCACCTAAAAGCATTGCTAATATTTTTGGCAATTGGCTGAATGGAGTGGATAATAGGTTTAAACAACTTAATATAGTCGCTTTGGCTATGTAGAAATGACAAGGTTTTCAACGATAAAAATTGCTCTCTTATGCAGGTTATCTACAGGACTACTGCTACACTCCGTTCGTTGTCTCAGTTGCAACGTGTGGGGCATCGAGACCTGTTTATGGAGGTGTGTACAAGACTGGAGGATACGACGAGAGACTTTTTATCCCTACATGGATGGCAGCATAATTTGCGGATCGACCCTCCACCACCATAGGCGTTTTTACAATTTCTCATTTTGATATGTAATTCGCCTTTTTATTTTTTCGTACTTCAGACTTGTTTCGGCTGTGTGCATCTTCGTTATACAGAGGCTGGGTGTAATGCTTAAACTTTTTAAGTAATAAAAACTCCCTTTATCTAAAAAAAATCACTTGTCCATCTCCATGTAATTTCATCAGCCTCGTCGGAGAACTGGACCTGTTGCAACCTTCTCCTTTCCACTTGGTAGACATTTTCCGATACTTGATCTTCACTACATATGTTGTGAGTCTTGAAACTGGTTTCTGTCGGCTTGGTAGTACTGCAATTTATTGGATTTATCCATGTTTTGGTGCTACGGTGTAATGGATTCATTTTGAGTGTCCCCCGTTGTAGTACTGCATTACATTTTGACGCTGTCAGTATTAGTAGGAGGGGTCTTCTGCGGCGTTGTGCAAGCAGAAGGTAACTTCGGAAACCTCCCAGGGACCATCATCCACCACAGCTACTCTTGAGCCACACCACACGGGGTTGGTGAATTGAAACAATCAAGAACGGAAAAATAATTTGACTCCCTTGTCAATTGTTTGGATTGGAATTAGGCTCCTCTACTCTGACCATCCTCTTCTATTTCAGGCAGTAGCATAGCCCGTTCTGGACCTTCCTTTATTGAATATATTAGTAGTGGAACTTTTTGACATATGCGAAGAGGTCAAGGGATTCTCTCCACGGGCGGTGAGGAGGAACAATAAGCGCCGTCATCACCATTACCCTCATAGCCACCCCGACCAGAGCTGTCTCTGCAGGCCCAAATTCATGAACTGAATGAACAACAACCACATCTCCCCATTGACGGAGAAAATGCAACTGAGGCCTTATATACAGCTTCCAAAACCGCAGGGTGGAACAGTAGCCCCAGTAAGGGAAAGGCCAAGAAGCGCGATTGGATGCTGCCTTAGTTAGGTAGGTTTGTTTTCTTAGACGAGAGGGTTTGGGTTAGAGTTCCAGCATTTTGCTGTGAATTCATAGTTCGTGCTGTAGTTTATTGCCGGGTATGCAGAACGGTCCAGGAGGGGCGTTTTGTAATGGCCGCTGGCCTGCCTTAAAACTAATAATTTGTAAGTTTCTCTGAATGCTGCCTGTTTTAGTAGGCTTATCTAATCATAAGCAGGGCTGGGAAATGCTTGTTATGTAACAAAAATCCAGATTACAGAAGCATGCCATTATGCACCACAATCATGAGTTTACCCTGACAAGAAATGATTTAATTTCTACAGGTATTGACATGCTTATTTCTTCCTTTACTGCAGTGTAGTTCTAGTTCTAGATGCAGTTATAAACATGATTGAGCTACTTCACGATCCTTATTTATGTTTTTTGTAAATTTTTATGTCATATATCCATATGTAATACAGTGTGCGTACATTAAGTTTAACCTCTTTGCCTCGGTATTTTCCATATGTATTTCTAGGCCATTGCATTCATATCTTTGATATACAGTGGCAATAAAGCCTTCTTTAAGATGAGCTGAGACTGAAGAAACTGTTTTAAGAACAACAGTACATTGTGAAGTATGAGCTGCTGTAAACTTGGATGTACGTGTCCAAAAAAAGGCAGCTGACTGAATTATTCCAAGACAGGAAATGGCCATAAGCACTTTTGGAGCACTAATGCCCAAAATAAAACGTATCATTTAGGCGATTGGGTAAAGTAGAAACTATGGTCGCTTTCATATCCTAGCAGGATAAGTGTTACATGATTCCTTGGTAAAATTTTGGTTAGGGGTATCAACCATAAAACAAGTAATCTGGATAGAATGTGCACTAGGAAAAAGTAAAGGATGAACAATAGATACACTTATCATGATCACCATGCTGAACTGATAGGTTCAGAATTAGACACACGGATGGATAGATTGGTGGGAAATCACCCGAGGATACGAAATACTCACTCTGAACTTGAATATCTAGCTAGGCATTAGTTCTGAAGAACCCAGCCAACCATGAACAGATGCAAAGAAAATGAAACAGTAAAGAGAGGAGAGGGCTGGCACTAACACCAATCTGAAGAGGAGCCAGATCCACAGCACGAAGGAGATGCGGCACTCAGTACACTCGAGCACCTGCACGCACGCGTGCGCCGCAGGGGGCGAGGGCACCCTGACCTGGCGGCGAACTCAGCCCGGGACCCAGGGAGAGGAGCCCAAGCAAGACCACCATGCCAGTATGCTACCGAACCTGCGAAACCAAAGCAAGGGTTTAAAATTTAGGAAAATCAGGAATACAGGATACTAGTCTGAAAGGAGAAATGGGGCTTGCGTCAGGATTTAGAGCCAACATTGATCGCCATCGGCGGCGTTGCTTGGCTGTGGCGATTTCTTCCGGCAAGGGAGAGAGCTCCGGAGGAATTTTTGCCCAAGGGTATGGGCTTGAGAGTTAAGCTTCGTGTGGGCTTGGTTGAGGTAGAGATCGGCCCCAAAAAAAAGGTATTTGGTATTTTGGCCAGTCAAGGAGAACAGTTTTGTTATACTTTTACCATACATGCTTATAGAATTAAAAACTTAAAACCTAATAAGTGTGCACATTTTATAAAATTAGTTTTTATTTGGTTAAATCAAAGGAGAGGGAAACAAAGGTGATGTTAACACTTGATCAGTTTAATCAATACCACTCCCTCTGATCCATTAAAAGTGTCGCTGGTATAATTACACATTTTTCCATCGTTAGTTGATTTTCCACGACACTTTTAGTGGATCGGTGGTAGTATAAGAAAATACAAGATATCATAGTATATAACTTCATGAAATATATTTATATTGATGTGGCCTGGTCGGTGTAGGCGAGTCCGGGCAGGAAACATTCACCGCAGGGAATCATCATCTTGTTTATTATTTGGTCCCTAATCTTCATTGTCAATCTAACTTTTGAAACTCTCATAAACCATGGATTAATTTTTTGTGCGTAGTTTAGATACGCCATCTTTCATTCGTGTGTGGCTGCATCTACGGGTGGGTTGCACATCTTCCTTGGGGTTCAATAATGGAGAAAACACAAACTGCCTTCAAGCTCATCCCACCCATAACCCATGGATCTTATGTTCTTACTCTTTTTGTGGATCATGAGATTTATATTAATCAATTAGAATCGATAAGGAAGTTGAATACATCAGGCTACAAACCCCAAAACCTGGGAAGGCTTGCTCAAGAGTAATATGAATTGCTAAATTAGCCGTCAGTCGTCCTTACAAACGTAATTTTAAACTAGAAAAATTCTCACTCGCTTAAATCATGCATATGTTTGATGACAGTTAAAACTAGTAAGCGTGCATGTGCAATGCACGTCTCTAAAATATAACACATGTTTATAAACATAATTTTTAAATTTTATGGGCTATAACGTCTTAGTGCGGTAAAAGGTGAGAAAACCCTTAAATATCGGCGATTTATGGAAACCAAAACTATTCTTTGCAGGCTGATAGTAAATGTATCTTCCTAATAATACTTAAAATTGTTTTTTTAATCCTAACACTCTTTTAGTGAGTTGTTTTTTATGTAGATTTTTTTACAGATGGCTCCAAACAAGACAGGACCCATGACCCAACATCGTAAATTGATTAATATTAGCTATCTTGTTCCCGTCATTTTAACGCCTTGTCTTCCCATTTAGTTGGCTAAAGTAACATATAATTTTGTCCTAAGTGTGTCATATGATCCTGGAAAGTAGTAACCAAAATTATTTTTTTAAATATTAATATAATGTAGAATAAATTACATGTTTAAAATGATGGGCAAATATCTCATAGTTGAGTGCTCTATGAAGTTTAACATGCACAAACCACATGATGACCCACGTGATTACGGTATTTTGATGAGACATTTTCAATACAATCAATTTGAAAACAATTAGCAGAAATATATCTTGGTAGTTTAAACTTAAAATTTAAAAAGAAACAATATAGGCAGCGAACATTGGCTCTCACTATAGCCATGATCACACTAAGTCACCATTGACATAGCCACAGATAATCCAGGCACCCACCGAACCGCATCCCTCCCCGATCTCACCCTCTCTTCCCCACTCCTTCCCTGTTCTCTTCCTCAGTCCATGTACCACCGCCAACGATGCTGACGAAGGCAGAGATGACTACCTCGAACGCTCGCCTTCTCCACCACTGACGGTGGCCAGTCTCCGGCTAGTCCCCTTGCTCGTCCTCCTTCTCGCACGTTTCCCCTTTTTTCCGACCTCGTTCCCTTCAGCCATGATGCAGGCTCCTCCGTGTCCAACTGTCCTCATCCTCCGTTGCTAGTCCATCTGCAACGGAGAAGCCCAGAGACCAGCACCTGCATCCCAAATCAGATGAATTTTTTGAAATGATATGGCTAGAGAAACTTGGAGAAGCGCACTATCTATCGGCAGATGAATCGGAAGCTAGCTATGTTTTTGTTAGTATGTCAGTCAAACAAGCACAAAGCAACTTACACAACAAGAAAATTCAGAAGTGTTTCATATTACGCATAAGAATGTCAATCTTCATTGATTCATAGGTGGAGTTTACCTTTACTGAAATGCTTGAATTTCTTTGGTTCATTAATATATGTCAAATGATAAATGGGGTTAGAGCTTAGAAATGTGAGGAAGCTACATATGTAAATTAACTGAACTGCTTAATCTGCAGAAGAAAAAAATTGTCATGCATAAGGCAAACATAATACCATCATCAAGTTATAGTTAGATTAATTCTGAAGCACTTAATTGCTCGATTCCTTTATCAAAATTATTCTGTAATGTTCCCCTGTATAAACAATGATATCATTCCATTTCAACCCTCTAACCTATGAACCTGATTTAAATTACTACTTGGTATTCTGCTCTACCTTTATTATCGGAAGTTGAGCCTGCACATCTACTTGCTCTGGAATTATTAGTCATATAGCTCCTGATGTTTGGCTGTATTATGGTACTGCATTATGTGATCATGTAAACTGAATAGAACAGTATGTTTTCTGCAAGAAAGGAGAGAACTAATAACACTTCAAACAACATCTTTTTCACGGAACAAAACAGTATGATATTAGTTTTGGGATAGTTAACATGTCAAAACTTCACAAATAAATCACTCTGATAAACCAACTCATACAGAGTCAAGCTCACATTGATAATCCCGTAAATGATGCTCGGGTTATTTTGGAACTTCTTTTTGAGCGTGCGAACATGGAGGTTTGGTGTCCGGTTATAGTGTCATTGAAGACACATAAACCGTTAGATTAGATGGAATGAAAGGGTGCGATCAAATGTTCCTGCCTTAGTTCTTGCTTTTATAAGTTGTTTAGATTAGATTAGAGCTCTATTCTCCATCCTCAATTCGGACAGGCACCAGATCCTGGCAGTCAAACTCAACGATGATTTGTATGTTCAGCTCCTTGTTCACTTCGACACCATCTCGACAAACATAGGCTTCAGCAAACTGAGCATTGGGTATCGAATGATACCATTTAGCCTTCACATGAATGAAGATTGAAGAGGCTATCACTCCCTCTACATACAATCTTAGAGCTACCACTCATGGTGTTTGGGTCGAAGGCGTCATCTACGTTCAACTTTACTATATCCCATCACGCTTCTACTTCTTCAACCGACTTTCTCTTTGGTGAGTTACTGGTATCTTGGTTGCATGCACTGGAGACTGACAGGAGGGTACGCTTTACCGTGGCATAGAGCATTCCTCGCTTTCCAGACCGACCAGATACCGCAAAGGACTACTCCAAGATCTTCATTTCCCAGGGCGGGGTCCTCGAGCAAATTAAGTACCCATGAGTTTGGATGGAGGTTTGGGACTTTGACACCGAACATTTCTTAAAAGATTGCCAAACGTTCTCGCGAGTGGATATTCCAACATGCATGCCTCATTGTACCATCATGAGTTCATGACGCAAGTACTATATGTAATGTGTTTCCATATGCCTTCAGTGAAAATTTACTCTCCTCGGCACTTAGTTGTGCACAACTCGCCACCCCCAAGTTTTTAACTTTGGGAGGGGCTGCACCTTCCAAAGTTTTTCGTGATGTCATGCCCGGAAATAGCTTTTGGCTCCCGAGCACCAGCGCCCCTGCCAGTTTTAAAAAATTCAAATATCATATTTATAAGTTTAAATAAATTCTGAAAAAATCATGCATGTTCTTATTGAAGTATACTATAAGCATGCAAAATTTCAACGTAAAATATTTTGTATTATGGGCTACCGAAAAATGACAAAAGTTGGAAATTTGAAACTATACATTATTCGCTATACTCAAATCTATACATTTGTTATTTTTCTGTAGCTTAAACATATAGTATTTTGCATTGTAATTTTCCATGCTTGTAGGATATATCATTAAGAATATGCATGCCTTTTTTGGGAATTTTTTAAAACTTTCAAATGTTTTTTTGATTTTTTTTAAACGGTGAGATTACTGGAGCTCGGGAGCACCAAATCTCTACTAATGTGTCATGCCCTGTTTTAATGTTAGTCTATATATAGTTAGTCTGCAATAAAAAGGCCTAATGAACTTTTTGTACTCCTCTTTGGTCCAAGGGCATTAACTGCGTAAGAATACGGCATAATTTGTACAATCCAAAATTCCAAAAGATATGTGGTGAAATTCATATTCGTAGACAACAACTGACTTGAATCGGGTAAACTCGTACGATGCTAATTTCGTGAACCTTTTTCTCTTCCACGCGAAGTAACGCGGCCATGCGACGTACAGGTGGACATGTGACGTTAGCGTGGCGTAAGTAGGTGGTCAATGGGTTGTACAGCAGGTCAAAACGTGGCAGCCCACAGGTTCAACCCCAGACACGTCTCCCACAAGAAAATCACAGACACGTCATTGGGTCATATCTGGCCGTCCAAACCGTCGACAGTTTGACGCGGGCCGTCCGATCCGCCATTCGTGCACAGAAACTGTGTTCCGACAGCTCCCGAAGAGTACACGCGCGCACGCGGATTCTTCCATTCCAGCCCCTGTATTAGTAGCAAAGCCTCGACGAATTTTCCAACACCGTCCCCAACCGCCACCACCCCGACTGGAAACACGGGGAAAATTCTTCTGCCGCCGTGCCGTTCCGGTCAGATCTCCGCTTCTAGAACCTTCCACCCCGGCGCGGGATGTCTGCAGAGCCCGCTCCCCCGGCAGCGAACAGCGCCGATGCCGGTGGGGCCGTACGCCGACGTCCGAGGCGATGGGCGCTAGTCGCGGGGGCCCTCCTCGTCGCGCTCCTCGCCGTGGCCGTGAGCTCGCGCAGCTTCCCGGCCATTTCGTCCTACTCGCGCGGCGGAGGCTGCGGCTGCCCGGTAAGAATCCCTGGCGTTGGTCCACGTGATTTGGCTTGTTTGAGGGGTTTTGATTTGGTTTGACGGTGTGGTTTTGGGGCGGTGCTGCGTGTCTTTGTCAGGGTGCGAGGAAGTACACCGGGATGGTGGAGGACTGCTGCTGCGACTACGAGACGGTGGACGCCATCAACGAGGAGGTTCTTAACCCGATCCTGCAGGATCTCGTCGCTCTCCCCTTCTTCAGATACTTCAAGGTAAGCAAATTTGGTTGTTCTGTTTTTTAACTGTCTTTTATGTCTGACTCTAGCTTCTGAAAAATGTATGTTGCGATGATGAGAATTATTAATTATAATACCCAGTTCGACATGCTAGAATTGTTGTGCGATGTATGTTTGTGATCGAGTATTTGTTCCATAACTATGGAGCCATTTTTTGTGGATGTATGCTCTGTGGGGTTTGTATGTGGAATTAGATATGTCATATGTGGGAGACCAGTGACATCTGCATTATTTTTATAGGGTTAACTGTACTCCATTACTAGACTGTTCTGGATTTGATTCATGTGGTGCTGTTATTTCAAGTGTTGATCGATTGGGCTCCAACATAGAAAAAGAATGTGGGTTGCTTGATTGGAAGTTCCGAACATTGAGCTTAAGGATCATAACTGTAGGGTATGTGGACGTCAGCACTATATGAAGTATGTCATGATCTGGAGGACAGATGATCATATGACAGATTGTTGTTGGCTCTCGTAGGGTGACTAGTGGTTCCAATCCCTTTCTTCTGTACATTCCATTATCATGGTAATTTGTAGCTAAAAGTAAGGTTTGATGGCCTTTTAGCTAAGTGATAGGGCAGTTGATAGTGTTGTAGAGGAGATGCTATAGATATACGTTTGATTGTTACGGCTGCTAGGTGTGGCTACTCTTTAACTAGATTGCTCAACAGTCAACACAGTATCATCTTACAGATTAGCGTGGTACCTCTGTATAAACTACTTTGTGAGGTTTTCGGATGAAAATCTGCTAGAATGTCACCGTTCTAAAATGTTTTAGATTTTTTTACTCACCATACAAAATAAATACTTTACTATAATTGTTGACTACATTGTTATTTGTTAGTGTACCCAAATGTTAGCCTTGAAAATAAACATCAATAATCATGATTCGTTTCTAAGTTTCATGTTGTTTCCTTTGTTAGGTTAAATTGTGGTGTGACTGCCCTTTTTGGCCTGATGATGGAATGTGTCGGCTTAGGGACTGTAGTGTCTGTGAGTGCCCAGATAATGAATTTCCAGAACCATTCAAGAAGCCTTACAGTGGCCTTTCTCCAGAAAATATGATCTGTCAAGAAGGAAAACCAGAGGCCACTGTTGATAGAACCCTTGACACCAAAGTTTTCAAGGGATGGGTCGAAACTGATAATCCATGGACAGCTGATGATGAGACGGATAATGGTACATTATTTTTGCCTCATTTTTGTACATCGTGCTTCATTTGGTTCTTCTTTATCATCATCTCTAAATACCTTGTGATTAACAAACTTTTATCCTGTTCCAGCTGAGATGACTTATGTGAATCTTCAACTAAATCCTGAACGCTTCACTGGTTATACGGGTGATTCAGCTAGAAGAATCTGGGACTCTATCTACAAAGAAAATTGCCCAAAATGTAATCCCATGTACTCTTTTTTTTTGCAAATATCTATTCTGATTTATTGCTATGTTGACCATGCCTGATGTAACACAACTGAGTTGCATATATTGTTGTTTTTCTTGCCAACTTACATTATGTCCTATTGAGTGCCTTAGGTTATTTTGTATTCTTGTGAGACCATGACATAGTAAACGAATCGGTGCTGACTTAAATGCTGCATGATCCTTTCGAGAGTGCTCAGCAGTTTAATCTAAGTTTACTTTGTGTTCTGCAATTGAGATTGGATGGTTCCTTGAAAGAATGTACTTAAAGGGGTACTTTGAAGTTTTATGCTGCTCTGATGTCATATTTAAAAGGGGTGATGGATAGAGACAGATGTGCTGCCACTGCTTTAAAGAACCACTTATGTTCTTCAGCATCACCATTGCATGAATGCCTGGCTATGTGTGGTGTATACTGTTCAATTTTATTTCATATATGGTATGCTATAGTTGCATGCCCTAGTCAAGTTAGATGTCTTAGTATAATTATCCTGACACACGTTTTTAAAATTGCCGTGTATTTTTCTCAGATCCTTCGGAAGATATGTGCCAGGAGAAGAAGGCATTGTACAAGCTAATCTCGGGATTGCACTCCTCAATTTCTGTACACATTGCTTCTGATTATCTTCTCGATGAGTCTACTAACTTGGTATTTACCCACTACTGTACACTTCACTTTGGTGTTCACTGGACCATCTTTTGTAGCTGTTTTGATAGTTTTGGTATAAATGACTACAGTGGGGACATAATCTTCCGTTGCTGCATGACCGTGTTCTGAAGTACCCAGAGCGTGTTCAAAATCTATACTTCACATACCTGTTTGTTCTTCGGGCAGTGACAAAGGTTCCTATTCCTTCCTGAATTAGAACTTTACAGTTTGTTTCAAGGAATCTGTCGACTGCTTTGCCCTAAAGCTTCTGAGTACGAGTTTATTTCCTGTCTTATAGGCAGCAGATTACCTTGAGCAGGCTGAGTACAACACTGGCAATCCTGAAGAGGACTTAAAAACACAGTCTTTAGTGAAGCAACTGCTTTATAACCACAAGTTAAGATCTGCATGCCCGTTACCTTTTGATGAAGCAAAACTCTGGCAAGGTGAAAATGGCCCTGAGCTAAAGCAGGAGATCCAGAAGCAATTTAGAAATATTAGGTGAGTGCCTTAATATTTCTCCTTCAATTCATACAGTGCATTTCGGTAACTTGAAATCTTACCCCACTACAACATTCTGTTCCTAGTGCAATTATGGACTGTGTTGGATGTGAGAAGTGCCGATTATGGGGAAAGCTCCAAGTTCTTGGTCTTGGAACTGCACTGAAGATTCTGTTCTCTGTGGATGGCGAGAACCATTTGAATCAACAGGTATGCTGTTCATTTCTCTTTTATCTACTACCACTTTGCAACATAATGCATTATAAGGTAGATTTTGTATGCTTGGTTAGTACATGATCCAGTGAGAGCACTGTTCAACATATTGTCTTTATACAACCCAAGTTCCCAGCACATGATGCTTTGCTGTGTCAGCTGCCTACATTATTTGTCAAATAACAGTTTCGTCATAACAAATCATGGTAACTCGGTTCAGTATGTCTGTAAAATGCAAATCAAGCAGATTTATGGAAGTTTACTCTCACATGACAGCAAAAAAAATGTCTCTTTGATGGTTTTCCCACTGACTCTACCTTTTGAGTTCATTTAAGATCTTCTCATTGGGTTTTGTCTAACAATGTCTCTTCTTCGCCATTATTTAGTTCCAGCTGCAGCGAAACGAGGTCATTGCACTCGTAAATCTTCTGAATAGATTGTCAGAATCTGTCAAATTTGTACATGAAAAGGGATCCTCCACCGAGGAAATCAATAAACAGCTGAGCTCTTCAACCTTGCAGAAGGGTGCTTCCAAACGAAATTCAAAGCCGTAAGTGCTCTCGCTCACTCTTCAGTAGTACAGTATATATATTTGCAGTGACTTTGATGCCACATATCGTTGCATTCTTCAATCTTTTTTTCTTTCTGCAGGTATTCTGCAAAGATGTAACAGGGCTAGTTGTATTTACACCTCCGCTTCTCCATACTGGGAGAGTAATGTACATGCAGGGAGCAGCTTCCTGGAGGATTTTGCAGATCCTAGACAGAAGATATACAGAAGATTTTGGAAGCCAAACAATGACGAGCCTTTTCCGGTTTTAGTGGGGCATCCTTTTCAAATTTTGTGTATGTAGTGTATTTGGCAATCCTCCGTTGCTAGGAATTTCCGATTACCATGTAGAGAAACCTAACAAACAAGTTACTCTTTCATCAGACTGCTGACGAGCTAAAGCTACAAATCAATCCAAGCGGTTGGCATGATCCTTTGACTTCATTCTATG
Source organism: Poa pratensis (assembly GCA_947311845.1). Classification (NCBI taxonomy): domain Eukaryota; kingdom Viridiplantae; phylum Streptophyta; class Magnoliopsida; order Poales; family Poaceae; genus Poa; species Poa pratensis. The sequence continues at coordinate 5,804,044 of CAMZMU010000072.1, forward strand.
TTCTCCATTGCTCGTTGAAATGACGAAACAATAGATGGTGTCGCGATCTCCACTCTGTAACAACAAAAAAATTCATCGGAAATGAGCTACAGAAGATGGCCAACATTATTCGAAAGTTTTATGCACTACATGCTCCACTGGGCGAAAATCTTTACTGTACATTGTTCAATATGTAATGTATCTTTTTTACTAAATGGCCCTTAATCGGATATTAATCTAACATTAAGATAAGTATGGCCATTCGCAAAACTTTCACGCGAATATGGCCCTCGGCTCAAAACGTCATATGGTAAGGCGTTATGAAAATATCAGAGCCTCTGTAAATCCCAGAAAACGTCATACCGTTTGGCTTATCTTGAGGCAGAAAAACACAAAAAATTCTAAGTCATTTGGGTAAAGCCAAATGATATGGCTTTTCATCTGGGTAAAGCCAAATGATATGACTTTTCTCCAGGTCAAAGGCTCTGAGAATCTCAGAAAACGCCTGAAATTTTTGCGTTTTTCTGCCTCGGATACGCCAAAGTGTATGGCATTTTCTGACTTTACCAGAGGCTCTGATATTTTCAAAACGCCAAATGACACGACGTTTTTGGCCGAGGGCCATATTCGCGTGAAAGTTTTGCGGAGGGCCATACTTAACTTAATGTCCGATTAAGGGCCATTTAGTAAAAAAGATACATATGTAATAGTAAGGCGCCGAAGTGACATGTCCCACCACTGGCAAAACAGTAGATAGATGACTTCTGACTTCAAGTTCATCTCCTCGCGACTCTACATATGTTTTACTACATCATGACTATTATATGTTCAGACTTGTGAGGATGGCGCTGAAGTTTGCACATGTTCGTTGTGTCGCAGAAGCAGGAGCTAGTGGGATACACAGTGATCGGTTATGGAGCAGAAGGCTTCCTTGTATGAGACTACTTTTGCACATCCATATGTCAAGCCTGCTGCAAACAAGTCACTGATGTACTATGTACTAGCCGAGATGAAACTGTAGCCAACAATCTCCGTAAAGAAAAGCTTCATCACATCCATGCTCATGAAGCCATGGTCTGGCACAGGTAGTTACAGTAACAGAAGTAGCAGAGGCAGGGGAATATATAATTCGCTTGGATACAGGCTCTTCGTGCGCTTGTAGCAGAGGACACCAGAGGCCGCCGTCGGAACCCCCGCTCCCACCCAACAGTCGGTCAAAGGCACGGCCCGCCGGTGTACGCTGTGGGCGCAGCCTGACGCCTCTGATGGCTTTCCGGCGGCACGCTCGTGATCGAGCACTGAGCAGCCTGACCCAGCGACTTCCACATCGCCGGGACACGGCCGGCCGGCAGCTTGATGTAGTGCAACATAGGCACACAACACCAAGTGGGCCAATGACAAGAGGAAGAGTCAAATCTCTCCATGATAAGGTGAATTCACTCCTATCTATGTGTGATCTCGATACTCCTTTGAATGGCTTGCTACTTCATTCCGATACCTTGTGCATACTCAAGCATGACCCTCTTAAAGATCTCCAAAGAAGTGTAGAAGTTTGACAAGAATCGAGTCAAGAAGACGAAGGAGAAGGAGAGAAGAATGGGAACAAGTCCCAGGCGGCGGTACTACCGCCGGGTACGGCGTTACTACCGCCCCAAGGACAGCCGAGCCAGACGCGTCCCCACCCGAGTTCAGCCGAGCCAGAAGAAGTTGGGCGGTACTACCGCCCCACCTGGCGGTACTACCGCACCAGCGGTACTACCGCCAACGCTACCGCCGAAAATGGCTCTCTGTTCGATCTTCCGGCAGCTCCAGCGGTACCGTAGCGGTACTACCGCCGGCCAGCGGTACTACCGCTGGGCCTGGCGGTACTACCGCTGCAGTTGACTTCGGAAACAGTTCGAGGCCCGCCCAGCGGTACTACCGCTGCGGCGGGAACCTGGCGGGTTGAGGGTTCTTGTCTCCTCACTTATCCTACCTTATCCTACCTAGACTATAAATAGAACCTCCCATCTAGATCTAGGGTTAGACTAAGATTTGAGAACTAAAGTAGAGCCTTACTCCTTCTTCTCAAAGTGTCTCTTTCCTCCTATGGAGATGAATCAAGGCCTCCACATGTGGAGATGAACCAAGGCCTCCTCTTGAGGAGAAGATCCCTGCGTGGATACCAAGGCTCCTCTTGTAGTTGCGATTACTTGCTAATCTTCCCTCTGTGAGTGGCTAGATTGGATTGGTTGGATTGACCAATTGGACAAACAATCCTAAGAGTAAGGTGTGCTTGGGAGAGGAGGATTGGGGGCTGCCACGGGGATTTGTTACCAATCAAGTCTTGCCGAGTTGCTACTTGCTATTTACCCTTTGTGTTGTGTTTTCCCCTCTTTTGTGTTCTTCGTTCTTCGCGTGTTCTTCATCCCCTCCGCACAAATCCGTGAAAATCGGGACCTACCCGCATCATATGGTATCAGAGCTCTAGGTTGACACGGATTTGATTTGTGTTTCCACCAAAATCCACCAAATTTTTCTTCGTTTTTGAGAAATTCGAAAATTTCCACCAAAAATAGCCTTGCCTAGATTCGAGCCGATCTGTCGATTCGTTGCGTTTTTGGTAGTTTTTGTCCATGGATCTGTTGCTTTAGGACCCCCTCCACCTTGTTTGCGTTCCCTAGCCTCAATTTTGCCGATTTCCCACGAATTCGAGGAAGTTTTGGAGCCCAATTCCGCCCAATTTCGAGTCAAATCGCGCAGATCCGTGCGCAGCGGTACCTCCAGCGGTACCGGGCGGTACTACCGCCAGGTAGCGGTACTACCGCTGGGGGCAGCGGTACTACCGCCAGGGCAGATTTTTCAAAATTTTTCTTTTCCTCGGTTCGTTTTTGGCATTTCCTCTTTGGTTTGAGTCCTTTCTTGGTGTGCCCTACGTCTACGACATCGACAAGCTTCCGCAGCAACGCATCATCAACGCCAAGCGACGACGCCACCAAGGACTCGACATTCCCCACCATCATAATCCGTTGTGAGCCCTTCTTCCTTTCGCGCAACTTAACCTATTGGACTAGCTCGGTGATATTGCGAGGCATTGCACGTGTTGAGTGTTTGTCTTCAAGTATTGGCGAGTGTGTATCGTTAGAGAGCTTGGCACTAGCAAAAGAGAAGGAATCATCGTCAAAAAGCAAAAATCAAAAAAAAAAAAAAAAGAATCAAGTGGTGCCAAGTTCATCTCTTGTAGGTTGCGACAAAGCTAAGACCGCCAAAGTGAGTGTGAGTGTTAACTCTTGTGCAAATCCGTTGCCCACAAAAAGCAATTGAGCTAGCGTCCTTCTTGTGTTGGGTGACATTTGAGCACGTAGTCTTCGTTAGGTTGTCTATCTTCGAGTGCTCGCCCTTTGGTCGCCCAACCCCATCATTCGCTTTTGTGTGTGTTTCTTCATCATTTGTGGTTGGAGTTTCTTTGGTAATTTGATCATTGTGGATTTTCTCTACCTTTGACAATATACTTGTCGGCGGGTTTGCTTGTTTCGTTTGCCACTTCATACCTTCCTATCCTCATAAGTGTGTGTGTTGGGTGTTAGAACCGGATACTCTCCTCTCAAGCCACATTATACTTGGGATATAGTTTGTCTTGGTTTTTCCTTACCACACATCTCACTTGTTCTTGAGAAAATGTTTAGGGGAAGTACAAACGGAAGCTCAAGCTCGGAGAGGAAATCCATGGTGGAGTTCGCGGTGATCATGGCTATGTCACACAATCGGAGCTTGTGGCATGCGACACTTTCTTCGTGATAACCTAGGACGCTACGAGCGCCGTCTTCAAAATCAAGAGAACACCTTCAACGACCGCATGATGCTAACGAAGCAAATATGGAGCGGTTGACCGAAGCTATCAACAACCTTGCGCGACAACGAGCTTCTTCACACTCAAGCCGTACAAGAAGCACCTCAAGGTCGACACAAGCACGTCATGGACGTCATGAACCTCGACAAGAACGTCAACATGATCCAAGGCGCGACGCCCATGAACGACCTCCTCCTCACGTTGAACAACCACATGATCTTCACGCGAACAATGCCAATGCGCATCAAGAACAACCTCACCAAAATGATGATCGTCATGAACGCATACCATCACCACCACCGCAACAACGTGATCGTCATGACCCATTGGCTAATGACAATGGCGTTCCGGGTGCGAATGACTTTGGTGAACAAGGACGTCACCCTCGTCATCCTCCAAGGCCACGTCATCAAAACCATGACAATGCGAACAATGTCGAGCAACCCGTTCCTCAACAAGAGCTACCTCCTCAACATGCGCCTCGTCAAGAGCTTCCTCATGATCGTCACCAACACCAACGTTCCGAGTCAAGTGATAACGAGTCAAGCCAACACAATGGTGATGGACTCAACCGAAGGAGACGTGGACGTGCATTCCCACGTGGTGGCCACCGTGACGACTATGATGACTTGACCAACGTCCGCTTTGACATACCCAAGTTCTACGGCACAAGTGATCCGGAAGCTTACTTCTCATGGGTACTCAAGGTTGACAAGATCTTCCGCGTGCAACGCTACTCCGACAACAAGAAGGTTGCCTTAGCCTCGATGGAGTTTGAAGAGTATGCCCTCTTGTGGTGGGAACAACTACAAGATGCTCGCGTCGCTAACCACCAACAACCAATTGACACTTGGGTTGAAATGAAAGAAACATGTACAAGCGCTTCGTGCCAAGCCATTACACTAGAGACTTATACAAGAAGTTGCAAGAGTTGAAGCAAGGTTTGAAGTCGGTTGACGAGTACTACAAGGAAATGGAAATCTCCATGATGAGAGCCAATGTCAACGAGTACGAAGAGCAATCCATGGCTCGTTTCATGAATGGCCTCAACTATCCATCAAGAAGATCGTGGAGTTCCAACCATATGCCTCTTTGGTAGAGCTAGTACATCAAGCTTCCAAGGCCGAGCGCCACGTGCTTGAAGAGCTCAAATACCTCAAGACAAAGGCATTCTACGCCAACAAGCCTTCTTCGTCAACTCCTACACCTTCACAAGCTCTTCCTCAAGCGAACACTCGAGGTCCTCCAAGAGTCTCTACTCGACACCTCAAGCGCCTCAACCTTTCAAGAAAGTACCTCCCTCCAAGGCGCCTCAAGGATCTTCGTCCGGCACAAGACTTTGCAATGCTACAAGTGCGGCGGACAAGGGCACAAATCTTTTGAGTGCACCAACAAGAAGGTCATGATCATCAATGACATGGGAGAGTATGAATCTATGAGTGAAGATGAGTACAATGCTTTGAACAAGGTCGCCACAATGCAAAGTGCTCAAGAAGAAGAAAGTGAGATCTATTGTGATGGCGACAACAACCCTTCCTTGGTTGTGGCAAGAGCTTAACCACCAATGTTCAAGTAGAAGAAGACCAAAGATGCAACTTGTTTCAACAAGAGCGGGAATCAATGGAAAGTCCATCAAGGTCATCATAGATGGTGGAAGTTGCCACAACCTAGCGAGCAAAGAACTTTGTGATAAGCTCAACTTGAAGTTCAAGAAGCACCCACATCCTTACCATGTGCAATGGTTGAGTGATACCGGAGCCGTCAAGATTCAACACATGGTGCAAGTGTCCTTCAAGATTGGAGCCTATGAAGATACGGTTGATTGTGATGTTGTGCCTATGAACGTTTGTCACTTACTCCTTGGGCGTCCATGGCAATTTGACAAGGGTGCTATGCATGATGGACGAACAAACTACTATAGCTTCAAGAACAACGACAAGACCTTCGTCCTTCGTCCCATGACACCAAGTCAAGTCATCGCCGACAACGCCAAGACTATTGCAAGGGCACAACAAGATCGTTCGTCTAGTGAGATGAGTGGTGAGCGAGAGACCCACCATAAAGTGAGTGAGAGCCACAAGCCAAATGAGTGTGACACTTCAAAGAGAGTTCCCACAAAACTTACACTATTTGCCACAAAAGAGAGATAAGGGAGTTGAGAGAGAACCCATCCACCCTCCACTATGTGCTCATATGCAAGGGTGAAGTTTCTATGACTAACACTTTCACAAACCTTCCTCCTTCTTTGTTGTCTCTTTTGAAGGACTTTGAAGATGTCTTCCCTCAAGATGTGCCACCGGGACTACCTCCTCTACGTGGAATCGAGCACCGCATCGACCTTGTTCCCGGCGCACCGCTACCAAACCGCGCTCCTTACCGCACCAACCCCGAGAGACAAAGGAGATCGAGCGGCAAATACAAGAACTTCTTGCCATGGGACATATCCGCGAGAGCTTGAGTCCGTGCGCCGTGCCCGTCATCTTGGTACCCAAGCACGACAACACTCTTCGCCTTTGCATGGATTGTCGCCCCATCAACGCCATCACCGTTCGGTATCGCCATCCAATCCCTCGCCTTGATGATATGCTCGATGAGCTTTGTGGTTCCGCTATATTCTTCAAATCTATTATATTATTAAAACAACAAACAATCAACGGTAAAGATTTGTCGTGCTAAATCCAGGATTTACAAACGGTGGAGATTTATCTGCTCTAGAGACAGATAAAACGTCGGATAGATGTTGGCCTCAATACGTTCAAGAATCGGGAAAGCAAAAGGCAGTTTAGGAAGTACACGGTAGGTTTTTTTTTTGAGACAAAATACGTACGCTTGGACACCACCAAATATGCCGTCGACAAATCGAAGACATGCCGAGGGAAGGCACCTACCTGGAAATCGAACCAGAGCTGTGCGACGACGCCGGCCAGCGACGCCAATGTCTCCGGCGACCAAAGTACGGAGCGCACAAACACGAAGGTTCTGGCACTTCGGGTGTTCCACGATCTACCATCGATCGGCCGGAGATTTTTATAGATACGTCGATCGCTGTCCCAGGATTAAGTCTTGACCAAGGCTATGGAGACTTCGATGAGTTCGTGGCGACAACGGCGATGTCACGCTGACTAAGCTAGCTCGGTGCAATCACGGCGTCTCGCACCAATGAAGCTGAAAAACTCAGAAGGTTTTCACAGTATACGAGGAGTTCATAACTCCATATGGTGATATCCAAGATCGATCTGCTATGAAGGGAGAACATCTGAAGCCCACGCGGCGGTTTGAATCGATGATGAAGTACCGACCAGAGGACCAAGCGCTGGTGCGGCGCCGACGGCAGCAGAGGATTTGGTGACCCGGCATGCAGTTTGCATCAGCCGGGCTTGATTATTATTTTCTGATGATTCAAGCCTATTATGTCCTCTCCCCATGCATTTTAATCTAGATCATTTGATGAAGGCTGAAGGCGTCCGGGAGTCGCACAGATGCGGCCTGATTGTGCGAGAGCTGGATAGAAGGGCAGCAAGGAGTCACCCACATGCAGATTGATCGTGCTAGAGCTGACGGACATAAGGGAGCTCACAGCGTACTATATTGTCCATGCTAAATGCATCCTCGCTCGGAACAAAAAAGTCCGCCGGCGGCCCGGAGTTGCACACATGCAGATTGATGGTGTGAGAGCGCATCCTCGCTCGGAACAAAGAAGTCCGCCGGCGGCCGGGAGTTGCACAAATGCAGATTGATGGTGTAAGAGCTGACGGGTAGAAGTTCTGATTTGAGTACTTGATGAGAACCTTCTGCACACTTAAGGTTAGATCCCTATCTCAAAAAATCCGACAAAAGGGATAACAAGCATGGATCGCATGTTTTTTGCATTGGCTTGAGAGACATAAAACTAGACAATTCAGAAGTGATTGGCTTTCAGTTTTTTTATTGTTGCAGCCTGCAGATCTATCTACCTAGCTGAATTGCCTCCCATTGATTTGTGTTACGGTGGTGGCCGTGGAAGACCACCTACCTCTGCTGCCGTGGCACCATGAAGGGTATGCTCCTTAGCTGTAGCAGCCGCCAGAGTTTGCGCCGTGACTGACAGTGACATGTACCGCAACTGGGAGTCCAGGAGTAGTATGACGGAAGCTAAGAAATCCAGTTTCTCTTTCCTATTATAATTTGGGACGTTCAATTTGCTGCATGTATGATCTGTTCAATTTGCTGCATGGTACGATCCGTTCTTTTTGTTGCAGATCAATCCATGTAGTGGGGTGTTCATGGCAGTATGCTTGCAAACTTGCCACAATCGTCAGCAAAATACATCGACAACAGATTGATCCATGTAGTGAGGCGTGTGGCCGTCATATTGGTGCTCCTGCTAGCGGTAATTGTCTGACCAAACTCTCCAGAGCGAGGACTAACACATTCACAGTAGATTAGTTTTTCAGTGGTATATATGACACTCCATACCTGAATTCTGTAGAGTTAGAATCTGTCATCTCCTAGCTAACCCAAAATGAAAAGGTATAATTTTCTTTTTGGACAATTGCAAGGATGGCACACCTCCAAACTCAAAGCACCACGTACGCTCTTTTTGACAAAGTGATCATTTTAAAACCTATTGATTAGGAATTATCTCTCTTAAATGCTGACAAGGATTTTTCCCTACTCTTGAGAGGTTTTTTACATCCCCAAATATGGCACGTGTGGACTGCAGAAATTATTTGCAACCGGACTCCAGAATAGCTCCTGTCCATGGCTAACAGAATTGTCACCTTACTCAAACAACAAAACTGCTAATGTCTTTATTTGATTTCACTGAATGGAGGGAACATAGTACTTTTTTTTAATGTTTCTCTAGAGGTCATGTACACTTGGTGACTTCTTTGTCAGTAAATAAGCTCAATGAACTATAATGGAGTAAAAAAAAAATATGGTAGAAACTTACAAGAAATTTAACTACATACACAAGAAATTTATCTTCCTGACTCGAGCCTTCATTCCTAGAGGTATGGAACTGACTCCTCTATTGATGGATCTGAATTTTTCTTTGTATTTCTATAGATATGTACCAATATCGGTGGCGCAGAAGCACTTTTTAGAAGGTTGTCGACCTGCCATGTTAATTGCAAATTACCTACATGTAATCTATTCACGTAAGGACTCCTTTGTTCAGAAGTTCAAGCAATTATTTAATTCACATGTTAATCTATATTGTTTTCACTGCAGTGTCCAACTTCACCTATGGTTTAAAAAGGGTGAACTTCTTATGTTTTTTTTCTTCTAGAATTACCATGCAGGCTGATGTTGGCACACTTTTCCAAATTCTATTGCCACTATGGTTCCTCACTTCGCCACTTCTTTCTTCGATTGTCTGGCATTTCTTTGTGGTTGTCTCTTTTATTAGAGCACAACTCCGTATTAAAAATGGAATGGATTTTCTACTAATAAGAATTTGCATTGTAGTTTTGCTCGGCTCAAACCATTCTACCCATTTGTACAATAAGGTAAACATTTTTTTTATAACTCAATAAGGTAAACACTTGGTACAAAGGAAGAATACTATAGAAATAATAAGCTACATATGTTATTCAAAAGAACCAATTTATAGTGGATATAAAGGCGGCCTACATGCCTTCTATATTTCCTAACTATGTGCCTTCTCACTAAAGTTCTCACCAACAGCCTTACAAAATAGGAATTTAAACAATCCTAGGAGGCAAATTAAACAGATTCTCCGTACGTCACGTAATATCAGATGATTTGGGAAGCTAAGCCAGCTTGCCAAAATGACACGTATTGCAGGACAGAGGGAGTGGTAGTTTTGACGAGGAAAACATTTAGGAGATAAAGGAATAAAAATATATGGTTAACATGAATATTCTTGCTACCATGTTTTATAATTTGAATTTTCAATCTAATAGCACACCAACATCTCAAATTAATTTGGTGAAATAGTGCAAAACTCATATACTGCTAAAAGAATATCTAGCCGCGCAAATGCGCGGGTCACCTCGCCAAATTGATCTTAAGAGTGGATATCACCAAATACGCATGTGTGAAGGTGATGAATAGAAGACCGCATTTAAAACTAAGCTTGGTCTTTATGAGTGGCTCGTCATGCCATTTGGTCTTTCCAATGCACCTTCTACCTTTATGCGTCTCATGAATCATGTTTTGCGCCCCTTTATTGGCAAATTTGTTGTGGTATACTTTGACGACATCCTTATCTATAGCAAGTCTTTGGAAGAGCACACTTCTCATGTTGCTCAAGTTTTGTTGGTTCTTCGCAATGAAAAGCTTTATGCAAACCTTTATAAGTGCACTTTTGCCACCAACAAACTTGTTTTCTTGGGTTTTGTTGTCTCTTCGGATAGAGTTGAAGTTGATGATGCAAAGATACAAGCAATTCGGACTTAGCCTTTTCCGACATCACTTGAGGTGTTGAGACGTTTTCTTGGTTTTGCCGGATTTTATCGCCGTTTCATCAAGGATTTTTCCACAATTGCTTGCCCCCTCCATGAACTTACAAAGAAGAATATACCTTTCATTTGGGGCAATGCACATGATTTTGCTTTCAATGAGCTCAAACGGTTATTAACCGAAGCACCACTCCTTGCCCTTCCGGATTTCTCTAAGCCATTTGAGATTGAATGCGATGCAAGTGGATTGGGCATTGGTGGAGTGCTTATGCAAAATGGTAGACCCATCGCATACCATAGTGAGAAACTAGATGGAGCTCGCTTGAATTACCCCATTTATGACAAAGAGTTATTTGCTTTGGTTCGTGTTTTGGATGTGTGGCAACATTACTTTCGTCCTAAGGAATTTGTCATTCATTCGGACCATGAATCCTTGAAATATTTGAAAAGTCAAACTAATTTGAACAAAAGACATGCTAAGTGGGTTGAGTTCATTGAGTCTTTCACTTTTGTAATCAAATACAAGAAAGGTAAAGACAATGTGGTCGCGGATGCTCTATCCCGCAAGGCCAACCTACTTACACGTCTTGACATTAGTGTCTTGGGTTTGGATGAGATTAAAGAGTTGTATGCTACCGATGCTTTCTTTGGAGACATTTTCGCTCAATGTTCGGAGCATAAAGGAGTTGGTGATTTCTATTTGCACAAAGGTTTCTTGTTTAAGGCTAACAAACTATGTATACCCGAGTCTTCGCTTCGTTTGGTCCTTTTGAAGGAATCGCATGGAGGTGTCTTAATGGGACATTCTGGACGTGACAAGACATTTGCAATGCTTTCCAGAAACTACTATTGGCCAAGGATGTACCGTGATGTGAACCGCTTGGTGCGCCGATGTTCAACATGTCTCAAAGCTAAGTCTACTATAAACTCTCATGGCTTATACACACCTTTGCCAATTCCACATCACCCATGCTCTGACATTGCTATGGATTTTGTCTTAGGACTCCCACGCACTAAAACAAACAAGGATTCCATCTTTGTCATCATTGATCGCTTCTCTAAAATGGCACACTTTACACCTTGCAACAAGAGCGACGATGCTTCACACGTTGCTACTTTGTTTTTCAGGGAAATCGTCCGTCTTCGTGGTGTGCCAAAGACCATTGTGTCGGATCGTGACGTCAAGTTCGTGAGCTATTTTTGGAAGACTTTGATGGCCAAGATGGGAGTCAAGCACATGTTCTCCACCGCATACCACCCTCAAACCGATGGCCAAACCGAAGTGGTGAACCGGAGCCTATCCACACTCCTTCGTGTGTTGATCAAGCCTAACTTGAAGAATTGGGAAGAGTGCATCCCACCCGCCGAGTTCGCCTACAATCGAGCACTACATCGCGCAACAAAGAGAACACCCTTTGAGGTTGTCTATGGCTCCAACCCCTACACCGCGCTAGACATGCTACCACTTCCACTCCAAGAACAAGTAAACATGGACTTCGACAAGCGCGCCGCCTACATGAAGAAATTACATGAAGACACAAGAGCCACGCTAGAGAAGCATAAGGAAGACCATGCTACGAAGGTGAACAAGAACAAGCGCCCCATGATCTTTGAAGAAGGAGACCTTGTTTGGCTACATCTACGCAAAGACCGCTTCCCCGACGAGAGAAAGTCTAAGCTAGCGCCAAGAGGAGATGGTCCTTTCAAGGTTCTCAAGCGCATCAACGACAACGCATACAAGATCGACATACCAAAGTCCAAGTACGGCGTTCATAACACCTTCAACGTCGCCGACATCTCGCCTTACCTTGGTGACCCAAGTGATGATGAGGACGAAAAGTCAAGGACGACTCTTTCCCAAGGGGGGTGGGGAGATGATGTAGTGCAACATAGGCACACAACACCAAGTGGCCCAATGACAAGAGCAAGAGTCAAAGCTCTACATGATAAGGTGAATTCACTCCTATCTATGTGTGATCTCGATACCCCTTTGAATGGCTTGCTACTTCATTCCGATACCTTGTGCATACTTAGGCATGACCCTCTTGAAGATCTCCAAGGAAGTGTAGGAGTTGGACAAGAATCGAGTCAAGAAGACGAAGGAGAAGGAGAGAAGAATGGGAACAAGTCCCAGGCGGCGGTACTACCGCCGGGTACGGCGGTACTACCGCCCCAAGGACAGCCGAGCCAGACGCGTCCCCACCCGAGTTCAGCCGAGCCAGAAGAAGCTGGGCGGTACTACCGCCCCACCTGGCGGTACTACCGCACCAGCGGTAGTACCGCCGACGCTACCGCCGAAAATGGCCCTCTGTTCGATCTTCCGGCAGCTCCAGCAGTACCGTAGCGGTACTACCACCGGCCAGCGGTACTACCGCTGGGCCTGGCGGTACTACCGCTGCAGTTGACTTCAGAAACAGTTCGAGGCCCGCCCAGCGGTACTACCGCTGCGGCGGGAACCTGGCGGGTTGAGGGTCCTTGTCTCCTCAATTATCCTACCTTATCCTACCTAGAATATAAATAGAACCTCCCCATCTAGATCTAGGGTTAGACTAAGATTTGAGAACTAAAGTAGAGCCTTGCTCCTTCTTCTCAAAGTGTCTCTTTCCTCCTATGGACATGAATCAAGGCCTCCACATATGGAGATGAACCAAGGCCTCCTCTTGAGGAGAAGATCCCTGCGTGGATACCAAGGCTCCTCTTATAGTTGCGATTACTTGCTAATCTTCCCTCTGTGAGTGGCTAGATTGGATTGGTTGGATTGACCAATTGGACAAACAATCCTAAGAGTAAGGTGTGTTTGGGAGAGGAGGATTGGGGGCTGCCCACGGGGATTTGTTACCAATCAAGTCTTGCCGAGTTGCTACTTGCTATTTACCCCTTGTGCTGTGTTTCCCCTCTTTTGTGTTCCTCGTTCTTCGCGTGTTCTTCGTGTTCTTCATCCCCTCCGCACAAATCCGTGAAAATCGGGACCTACCCGCATCACAGCTCCCATCAGCCTGCAGGCTTAGGGCATCTCCAGCCGTGGCGCAAACCCAGAAGTCCTTTTTCAGCTAGATTTTGCGCCGCCGGCGCTATTCTGATTCCTGGGGGGCATGATTTCCCAGTCGTATCCTCACCCAAGAATAGGAGCAGAGGCACGTGGCGCGACGGAGACCGCCGCCGGCCACCGGAGGCCACTGGAGGGCGCTGCTCGAGGGAGGAAGGGTCCGACAGCAGCAACCACTCCCCCTCCCGCCGCGCATGCGGCCGCCGACAGAGACTCGCGGAGTGGCCGTCCCTCGCGCTCGCGTCCCAGCAGCACCACGGCCTCCTCTCGTCGGTCATTCCGCCGCGCCGCCGAGTGGCCGTCCATCACGCTCGCGGCCCAGCAACATGCAGGAGGAGTCGCCGAGATGACGTCCCACGTGGTCGAGACGCCCGCGTGCTGTCCCGCGTGGTCGAGACGCACCGCGTACTCCACGCCATGGTTCCTCGGCGGGCCGTTCCGCGTCGAGGCCGTGGACTGCAAGAAGCCGGCGCCCCTGGAGACGGCCTTCTCTCCCGCGGTGCTGGAGCTGAGCTGGCTGGTGCGGTTCGCGGTGGTGCTGGGCGGGTGCAGCTTCGAGACCACCGTGGCCGAGGCACGAGCCGGCGGTGCGCAGTGAGCCCGGTACGTGGACGGCAGCGTAGCACGGCAGGCCGAGGCGCGCGTCACGGACGATGGCGCGGCCCAGCACGAGCCGGCGGCGAGCACGCGAGCGAAGGCATCGGCACGGGCCGGCGCCGAACCCGCGAGCTGATGCGTGGGAAGAAGAGAAAGGAGCGGTGGAGATGGCTGGCGGTGGAGCGGTAGGTGGGTGGGGAAAAGTGGGGAGAGGAGAGAGAAAAGGAGAGCGTTGCACATGCTGGGCTTGGGCAAAAGAGAGGAGAGAGACCACTATGTGACTGACAGTGGGCCTATTCGCATGCAATCGCCCCCCTAGGCGCAACTGTAGGGGCCCCTCGGAAACCACCGTCCGAAGTACCCACGTTATGTAAACAGATCACGATCCCAATGATCAGTGCATCGCGATCACATAACCAACATGGTATACAGAGTTACATCATCCAACTCGATTAGTACAAGACTTACATAAATGGTGGTCACACGACCAAGTCTGCAACCATTGTCACGCAGGACGGAATTCAACTACGATATAGCGGAAGCTCCCGGCTAGCGTTGGCCCTCGTCACAACCGGACGCATTCCCATAGAACAGTTGACCGGTGACACTCAGTTGGCATAGTCGTCGGCGTACTCCTCATCTTCGGCGTAGGTCTTCTCGTTGAAAATCTGGACATTGGAATTTCCAGGGACACAGCCATGAGTACAATTACGTACTCGCAAGATCACCACCAGGCTTAAGTTTTCAGGGTAATGCAATAGAAGCGTTTTCGAAAACTGGGATAGTTGCTATATATGACTATAGGGCTTAATTTTCGCAAACGATGCTTTTAGACATAGAGAATACAACATCTATATATCTTTGTTGAAAAAGGTATTTGGAGATATAATTCTCCTTCTTTTAGAAATGACAGAAAACATTTCCACGTTTGAAAACACTTTTGTAAAACTTTTTCAAAACACTAGGATAGGGATGCCCCTTTTTCCTTTCCGGGTTCCGACTGGTTGACTCCCCGAGACCAACCATCATCTCCCAAAATCCGTACCTCCCAGGTACTTTCTTGCTGCCTCCTTGTTTTCCAACAAAACTACTTTTCCCTTTTAAAAAAAAATGCCCGCACGCCTAGATCGGTGGCCTTCCAACCGTACATGACCGAGGACTCGGCTATTCGAATAGTTTTACACTCTGCAGAGGTTGTACACTTTCACCACAAGATATGGACAGTCTGCCGTGGACAACCACGGACTGTACCGAGACAGCATGCACCCATCAGACCGCCAATCCTAACTTCCACTATGTCGATGCTAGTACCTCGGTCGACCTCCTCGATGGGTTTGCACCTCCCCGGCACCGAGTGAGCTAGCCGTTTGCAACCGGTTACCCCTAGTCTCACACCGCCATGACAGGAGACCCACCGCTGCTTCCCGGTAGGGACTTTAACCCCACACTTTGCATGCCCAATTTCCTTATTGCGGCATTCGGTTCAGGGGACTCGAACCCGTCTAGCAATTTTGAGGCAAAGCGCGCACTAGCACAAACAAACTTCCGAAAGGCCCCGTGCCCATTTTGGAGTAATGTGGTTGTACTGTTAAAATTGTCGGGCAAGATCCGCTAGGGCTGTACTTTGTTTTCCAAAAACATCTCCTTCTCCGACTGCTCCCAGCAGCTCGGGTTTTCGTAAGCATCTCCGATTTGCTCCCAGCATCTCGGATTTTCGTAAATTTCTCCGGTTGCTCCTAGCATCTCGGGTTTTGTAAAACACTTTCTCTCCGAGTGCTCCCAGCGACTCGGGTTTTTCCTCCGAAAACATTTTCGTAAAAACCAGGTCCCCATCCTATAGTTTTGAGATGAGAGTATGGATATATATAACTAAAGAAATTAATTTTCTTGATAGCGCCTTCAGTAAAAAGGCTTCTCAAGTAATGTTTTACTTTAATAAGCCTAGTATAACTAGTAGATATCCTTTGGCCAAACAACATTTTTGAAAATAGTTCTTGGGTGGCAAGTCGCCATAAAAGAATTAAAACATGCATTATTTTATTCTTGGAGACAAAACATGCTTATGTAAGTAAGGGGTATAAGGGTTGGTTGAGGTGGCTTGCCTTGCTCAGCAAAATGTCCCTGGTCTGGTTCTCCCTCGTAGGCAGGTTCAGCTTCCACTTACTGCTCCTCCTCTTGCGATTCAAGGGCTTCGAGGGTGCAGAGGAGGGGTTGGAGACGGAGGAGAAGACGACGGCGTGCTCGACGGTGCCCTCAGTCGACGAAGAACTTGTCGGTGTCCATGGCGGTGACGGCTGCGTGTTCCTCGGGTCAGAGTCGGGGGTGGCTCGCTCGGGCACCTCTCACGTGGAGCAGAGAGCTCGGGAGCAAGCTTGGCTTCGTGGGAGGGGGGAGAGGTGCAAGGGCGAGGTCCTGGAGCAGAAAGGAGAGCAAGAGGGGCAGAGGGGCGAAATGAGAGCAGTGACCCGATCTAGGGTTTGCTCGGGTTTTAGAGGGGGAGAGGGGAGCTTGGGGGGCTTCTGATTGGTTCCAGGGTGCGGTGGAGAGGGGGACAGAGAGGAGGTGGTCGGGGTGGCATGTCCTGGCCAATAGAATGGGAGGGGAGTGAGCTCCCATTCGGCCATGGTGGAAAGTGAGGGGTGGTGCGTGGTGGAGGGAAGAAAAAAGAGAATGACAAGTGGGCCAGGGTGGGGTGGAGGTTGTCCAGGCTGTGGGAGAGAGGAGAGGATGGTTAGGAAGTGATTTGATGCAATTTGGTTAAGAAAAAGATTGTTACCGAATGTTATCATGATGCCCACTTTGCAATCAAGCACTAGTCACACAAGTGCTCAATTTTGGCAAACAATGCACCACTAAGCAAGAATAGATGATGGACAAGAGAGTGGTGAATGTGCATTGCAGAAAGGAGTTCAGAGGTGATTAGGAGGAAGTGTGCAAAATGGTATCTTTTAACATGACCATGATAGGTACAGAGATGGTTTCGCCAAAGTTCTTCAAGATTTTAATTAGGGAAGGTGGTATTGATGCTCAGTTAGGTCACACATGACCATGAGCATGCCAAAGGATTGTTCTCAAGATTTTAGGAAGTACCTTTGTTCACAAAATAATTTAATAAACATTAATGGCCTTTTTGAAAATAGTTTAAAACAAAACAATTAAAGATAATTATTTTTGTTTGAGTGAGGTGAGAGAGTACATAACATAGATCACAAAAAGTTTCTTTTTAGTAAAATCCTACTTTGAAAATATACCTCAATTCATGTAAAACATTGAATTAGACTTTTTGGTTTATAAACAAGGAAGATAAATTTTTAAGTCAAAGATGAGGTGATATAGTGATCACACATGATCATGACAAGATGGTGTTTTTAAAAGTATCTCAACTCGTAACTTGATAGTTTTCAAAAGGTTTGATAAAGAGAAAATATACGGGGTAGTATATTCCCCAATTGTATCATTTTCAAAAAGGTGTTGAAAACAGGATCTTTAAAATAAGAGATTTTGGATACTTGCGAAATGTCTAGGTATAAAATAGGTAGGAGATAGTATATGGATCTCCATCATTTTGGACACACTTAAATTTTGGAATACTTTTACTTTCTCAAATAGTAGGTCTTTGGTTAGTTGATAAAATCAAAACATCAATGAAAAAGGAGTTGGTCAAAACAAGATTTAGAGAAGATATATGGATCATTATTCTTGTCATGACATGATCACCAAAATTAAATGATATATTCTATTAGTTGAGTTCAAAGGTAGTGGTTGTTAACTCAAACAACAAGGCAGACAAGGTCAAGCAGATCAATAGTAAGTGAAACACAAGCATTAGTGAAGTATTTCAAAAAGTTTTTGTTGGTTCCAAATTTTGGGTCACTAATAACAGAGTATTTCTTGTTTTCCAAAATTTGGGACGTTACAGACCTTCCCCCCTTAAAAGAATCTCGTCCCGAGATTCCTAAGCGGGTATTAAGAGAGTGCAAGGTTAGTGGGTTTGTTGCTCCTTCATCTTCCGGGGTTATTGATTCTCAATTGGGGTCTCCTTGTCGATACGTCATCGGATTTCTTCCGGAAGATTTCTGGTCTCTGCTGAAGGTGCTGTCATGAAGGTTATGCTGATCAGTGTTCTTGTCGAATTGACTTCAAATACTCCAGAGTTAGGGCGCAAAGGACAACCTGTTAAAACTCCCTAATAAAACTAGTATATGTCTTCCCCCTTAAAAAGGGACCTTGAAGGGTAGCTGTTGGAGGTATAAGTTGGCGCCGACTTCACTATGTTGTTGTTCTTGGGTATCACGGCGATCTTCGTCTTGGTCGTAGCTCCTTGGCGCTTGCGGTGGATGTAGACACTTGTCCAGATGTTTCCGTCTTGAGGGGTTAGTAAATTTAAATATCCGCCAACAGTCTTCAAGCTTCACAGGGGTGTCAGGTCCGTAGTGCTACAAGCTACTAAAGGCGTCTAACTTGCTTAGTGTGCTATCAACAGCAACAGTCTTCGGGTCTTTCGTCGTTTCTTGGCGTCTTGTTAGATATGATGTCTTCTATTGTGCCCATCTTCGGTTTAGCTGACGATCACAGTTGATGAAGGCCGCCTTGGTTTGTTGACTTCATGACGCCACATACTAACCTTCAGAGGTCGATTCTAACTTTAGTTAGCCTGGAAGATTAGTTAAGACACTTATTGCTATCAATCTCAGGTCGGTCAAGTCGAGTTAATAAGGTTGGCGCCTAGAAGGTACGTATGACTCTTGCTTCAGGGTACATCTTGATGCAGACGATCTTCAGTGCTGGTTGTCTTCGTTGTTGCTGACGTTGACTGTCACGGCATTGGGGGCTTCATAAAATCTTCAGAAAGTGGTGGCCCTTGGCGTTCTTTGAGTCCTTCTTGTTGCCGTTCGTAGGTCTTGATGAGGTTAGCTAGTAACAAGTCACTGGTGTTATATGTTACTCTAAAGTTAGATATGCTAAGTTAGTGATGGTATACTGATAATTCGAAAAGTTAATTAAGCTAGGCAAGGCTCGTCACCACACTGGGATGGGCTTTTTCGGGGTGACCTTTTGTATCCGAAGCGGATAAAAGCTCTCACGTGTCGAAGTTTAGATCAGAGGCAAAACATTTTTAGGGAGGTTTTCTAAACAAGTTTTGAAATGCATCCCGATGCATCAAATGGTAAAAAGGCCAAAAAGGTATTTTGTGTAGCGGCAGAAAGATTTTTTAACAAAAGGGAAGTATGTGCATAATATGTGTTGCCGACAAGGCGTGCTTGCGAAACATACCAGAAAACAACACACCAACAACAAACATACAAACAAGACACACACTTAAGCAAAAAGCATACCAGCAAAAGAGCACACACGACACTTATAGTACCAAAAGGGCACTCAACAATCGTGATAGTCGGGTAATCCAACCAAGGGTCATATCCTACTTCATCCTATGGGGTTTGGTGTCACATGGTTACTGAAGTCCTCCTTTCATCACCTTAGGTTCTCGCCAGAAAGCTTGAGGTTGTCCAGTTTGCTGATGGAGTAACATTGTTGCGGTTGAGTCGAGGGAGCGAAAGTGATGGGGCATTCTGGTCTTGCATTCTGCACATTCCAAAGTGTTTGGAGGTCTTGGCTTTGTTGTCATTGACGACCTTGGTCTTGCGGACTGTGCATCTAAAGGCTCCTTGCTGCATTGTAATTTCTTGATAACGAGCTTCTCCATCTGGGTGCTAGCTACTTAGGTCTTATTTGGGTTCATCGTCAAGCCTAAACAAGTTGAATAGGGACTAGAGAGTAGAGAAAACTCTTTTTGAAATACTTGAAATTAGAGAGGTAAGATCAATAAATTTTTGAGCCTAGGTGAGGGGTGGAAACCATACTAGGCTTACCTTGAAGAAAATAGATTTCTATAGAAATAAGTTTTAGCAAAATATTTCCTTCCTAAGCTAACGACCATGCTGACTAAGGTCTCGTAAGGTCAACGATGGCTCTGATACCAAGTCTGTAGGGGCCCCTCGGAAACCACCGTCCGAAGTACCCACGTTATGTAAACAGATCACGATCCCAATGATCAGTGCATCGCGATCACATAACCAACATGGTATACAGAGTTACATCATCCAACTCGATTAGTACAAGACTTACATAAATGGTGGTCACACGACCAAGTCTGCAACCATTGTCACGCAGGACGGAATTCAACTACGATATAGCGGAAGCTCCCGGCTAGCGTTGGCCCTCGTCACAACCGGACGCATTCCCATAGAACAGTTGACCGGTGACACTCAGTTGGCGTAGTCGTCGGCGTACTCCTCATCTTCGGCGTAGGTCTTCTCGTTGAAAATCTGGACATTGGAATTTCCAGGGACACAGCCATGAGTACAATTACGTACTCGCAAGATCACCACCAGGCTTAAGTTTTCAGGGTAATGCAATAGAAGCGTTTTCGAAAACTGGGATAGTTGCTATATATGACTATAGGGCTTAATTTTCGCAAACGATGCTTTTAGACATAGAGAATACAACATCTATATATCTTTGTTGAAAAAGGTATTTGGAGATATAATTCTCCTTCTTTTAGAAATGACAGAAAACATTTCCACGTTTGAAAACACTTTTGTAAAACTTTTTCAAAACACTAGGATAGGGATGCCCCTTTTTCCTTTCCGGGTTCCGACTGGTTGACTCCCCGAGACCAACCATCATCTCCCAAAATCCGTACCTCCCAGGTACTTTCTTGCTGCCTCCTTGTTTTCCAACAAAACTACTTTTCCCTTTTAAAACAAAAATGCACGCACGCCTAGATCGGTGGCCTTCCAACCGTCCATGACCGAGGACTCGGCTATTCGAATAGTTTTACACTCTGCAGAGGTTGTACACTTTCACCACAAGATATGGACAGTCTGCCGTGGACAACCACGGACTGTACCGAGACAGCATGCACCCATCAGACCGCCAATCCTAACTTCCACTATGTCGATGCTAGTACCTCAGTCGACCTTCTCGATGGGTTTGCACCTCCCCGGCACCGAGTGAGCTAGCCGTTTGCAACCGGGTACCCCTAGTCTCACACCGCCATGATAGGAGACCCACCGCTGCTTCCCGGTAGGGACTTTAACCCCACACTTTGCATGCCCAATTTCCTTATTGCGGCATTCGGTTCAGGGGACTCGAACCCCGTCTAGCAATTTTGAGGCAAAGCGCGCACTAGCACAAACAAGCTTCCGAAAGGCCCCGTGCCCATTTTGGAGTAATGTGGTTGTACTGTTAAAATTGTCGGGCAAAATCCGCTAGGGTTGTACTTTGTTTTCCAAAAACATCTCCTTCTCCGACTGCTCCCAGCAGCTCGGGTTTTCGTAAGCATCTCCGATTTGCTCCCAGCATCTCGGGTTTTCGTAAACTTCTCCGGTTGCTCCCAGCATCTCGGGTTTTGTAAAACACTTTCTCTCCAAATGCTCCCAGCGACTCGGGTTTTTCCTCCGAAAACATTTTCGTAAAAACCAGGTCCCCATCCTATAGTTTTGAGATGAGAGTATGGATATATATAACTAAAGAAATTAATTTTCTTGATAGCGCCTTCAGTAAAAAGGCTTCTCAAGTAATGTTTTACTTTAATAAGCCTAGTATAACTAGTAGATATCCTTTGGCCAAACAAAATTTTTGAAAATAGTTTTTGGGTGGCAAGTCGCCATAAAAGAATTAAAACATGCATTATTTTATTCTTGAAGACAAAACATGCTTATGTAAGTAAGGGGTATAAGGGTTGGTTGAGGTGGCTTGCCTTGCTCAGCAAAATGTCCCTGGTCTGGTTCTCCCTCGTAGGCGGGTTCAGCTTCCACTTACTGCTCCTCCTCTTGCGATTCAAGGGCTTCGAGGGTGCAGAGGAGGGGTTGGAGACGGAGGAGAAGACGACGGCGTGCTCGACGGTGCCCTCAGTCGACGAAGAACTTGTCGGTGTCCATGGCGGTGACGGCTGCGTATTCCTCAGGTCAGAGTCGGGGGTGGCTCGCTCGGGCACCTCTCACGTGGAGCAGAGAGCTCGGGAGCAAGCTTGGCTTCGTGGGAGGGGGGAGAAGTGCAAGGGCGAGGTCCTGGAGCAGAAAGGAGAGCAAGAGGGGCAGAGGGGCGACATGAGAGCAGTGACCCGATCTAGGGTTTGCTCGGGTTTTAGAGGGGGAGAGGGGAGCTTGGGGGCTTCTGATTGGTTCCAGGGTGCGGTGGAGAGGGGGACAGAGAGGAGGTGGTCGGGGTGGCATGTCCTGGCCAATAGAATGGGAGGGGAGTGAGCTCCTATTCGGCCATGGTGGAAAGTGAGGGGTGGTGAGTGGTGGAGGGAAGAAAAAAGGGAATGAAAAGTGGGCCAGGGTGGGGTGGAGGTTGTCCAGGCCGTGGGAGAGAGGAGAGGATGGTTAGGAAGTGATTTGATGCAATTTGGTTAAGAAAAAGATTGTTACCGAATGTTATCATGATGCCCACTTTGCAATCAAGCACTAGTCACACAAGTGCTCAATTTTGGCAAACAATGCACCACTAAGCAAGAATAGATGATGGACAAGAGAGTGGTGAAGGTGCATTGTAGAAAGGAGTTCAGAGGTGATTAGGAGGAAGTGTGCAAAATGGTATCTTTTAACATGACCAAGATAGGTACAGAGATGGTTTCGCCAAAGTTCTTCAAGATTTTAATTAGCGAAGGTGGTATTGATGCTCAGTTAGGTCACACATGACCATGAGCATGCCAAAGGATTGTTCTCAAGATTTTAGGAAGTACCTTTGTTCACAAAATAATTTAATAAACATTAATGGCCTTTTTGAAAATAGTTTAAAACAAAACAATTAAAGATAATTATTTTTGTTTGAGTGAGGTGAGAGAGTACATAACATAGATCACAAAAAGTTTCTTTTTAGTAAAATCCTACTTTGAAAATATACCTCAATTCATGTAAAACATTGAATTAGGGTTTTTGGTTTATAAACAAGGAAGATAAATTTTTAAGTCAAAGATGAGGTGATATAGTGATCACACATGATCATGACAAGATGGTGTTTTTAAAAGTATCTCAACTCGTAACTTGATAGTTTTCAAAAGGTTTGATAAAGAGAAAATATACGGGGTAGTATATTCCCCAATTGTATCATTTTCAAAAAGGTGTTGAAAACAGGATCTTTAAAATAAGAGATTTTGGATACTTGCGAAATGTCTAGGTATAAAATAGGTAGGAGATAGTATATGGATCTCCATCGTTTTGGACACACTTAAATTTTGGAATACTTTTACTTTCTCAAATAGTAGGTCTTTGGTTAGTTGATAAAATCAAAACATCAATGAAAAAGGAGTTGGCCAAAACAAGATTTAGAGAAGATATATGGATCATTATTCTTGTCATGACATGATCACCAAAATTAAATGATATATTCTATTAGTTGAGTTCAAAGGTAGTGGTTGTTAACTCAAACAACAAGGCAGACAAGGTCAAGCAGATCAATAGTAAGTGAAACACAAGCATTAGTGAAGTATTTCAAAAAGTTTTTGTTGGTTCCAAATTTTGGGTCACTAATAACAGAGTATTTCTTGTTTTCCAAAATTTGGGACGTTACGGCAACCCAACTGCCTGGGTTTGGCCTGGGTGCGTCGGCGCTAAAACGGCGCTAAACGGCGCTATTTGAGATCCTGGGGGGCTGACTGGGAGATTTTGGCGCTATTTGGCCCAAAAAGTGGCCTGGGGGCTCCTGGGGAGCACGGCTGGAGATGCCCTTACAGACCATTTTAGCAGCGCAATGCTGCATCGTGTTGATAAAAGGGATGCAGTTTCAGCGGGTTGGTGTGCTTTTTTTAATAAGACAAAAGGTTTAAGAAGTTTTAGAGTCACAAATGTTGACTTGAGACTTAACCAAGACAGCCTACTCTCCTGAGATTACATTATTGAAAAACTTTTACGCCCGCTAACCTCCAAGGTTTCGCCTCGTGTTGATAATACTAGGTGAATTTGGCGCGGCGACACGCCGCACCCTTCATGAGAAATCAGGAAAAAATGGGAGTAAATTTTGAATGGTAAATTTTGGTAGTTAGCATCAGGTCATACCATAATGATCTTGGGATGAAGCATGCAAGTGAAAGTCCAGATATGAAAGTGAAATAATAATTTTACCTCTTGATATAAACCTAAAGAACATATAGTATTTGTGGACAATAAAATATCATAGTAGTTCCTTATTCCACTACTTAAGTATCCACTTCTAATTAAGAGGGGCAGTGTGATGTACATGCAAGTTATCGTCAATTGCAGCTAAATAAATTTGAGTTAGAAGAAGATATTGACTAAATAGCGGAAGCCTGAATATTACATGGATTAATCTCCTTGAAAAAACAGTCACATGAGAGACCTCACGGGAAACGGAGACCGCTTTCATCCCTGGCCGGCATGGATGGAGGCTCTAAAAAGAAAGAAAGCATAAGAAAAAGCATAACAAACAATGAGAATATGTAACACCTATACAAATGTACTCATATGCAACCTCTAAATGGTTATATTCTAATATATCACCATTTGATGACACATTAACCATTGCCTGAAATTTTCCTGCTTTGTGTGAATCATCCACTCGCTGTCTCTAGTACTTCATAGTCATGGTTGCCTAATAAAAGAGATGTAAAAATGGCAATAAGTTGGAGTCCGCATACACACATGGATTTCCATATTAACTCATTGAAAAATGAGATCCAACAGTTGCGAAAAGATAAAAACAAAATAATCTGGTGGTAACAGAAATCACCTTAATATGGTTAGGTACATCTTGTCTTCAGTTTATGTCATCTACTAAAGCAAATGTGCTTCTGCCATTTTCAAAAGAAGACAGCAAATTGAAGGAAGAACTCATACAGTTTAATTGGACCAAACATACCTTTTGTTAAATTGGGACTTCCTTTATGTTTCAATTAGTTTGGAGAGTGTAGTACTGTAATTCGTATTGATGCACTTAAAATGGTAAAGGCAGTAGCAGAGTAAGTAAGGCTTATTATACATGCTTAGCTAGAAGGAAACTTCATAGGCACCGTAAAAAATGGCATTCTACAGCTTCCGCCATGTCCTGCTACACAAAACTGTGCTAGTTATCATAAAAAGGAAGCCTTCTCCGAAAGCAATGTAGGTTCAGTACAGCCTAGAAATAGCCACATTCTAAAATACAACTCGGTTCTGTAAATGTGGATCTCTAGTATTGTTTCCTATATGTGTCATTTATAAAATCTGAACTCTAGAACTGCAAAAGAAATATCATACATAATATGTTTTGCTACACACAGTGAAATGTATATGTACTATTTTTGTGAAGACAGATTTAGCCAACAATATTTGGACCATAACAAATGTGTACAACTCGGTTCTATAAATGTGGAAAACACTAAATGGACTCTATAGTGTTGTTTTCTATTTGTGTCATTTATAAAATCTAAACTCTAGAACTGCAAAGGAAACATCATAAATAATGTTAAAATGAACCAACGAAACATGGATAGCGCAGTTAAAATTGGAGGGAATTTCCTAAATGCTTATATCTGTGATGAAGATCCATTTTCATATACAACAGATGACTATGATAAAAAAAAATGGATAACTGAAGTATATTGCCTAGCTTTTGGACGGCCATTGCAGTCAAAGTATATTGCTAATTAAGTCCTCAAAATGAAATATCAGTGGATATAATAATAAACATGTGTCTTTTGGTAACATAAACATTTTCTGGACTGTACAGTTGGCTGTGCATCAAGATCCTCGAGACACTTGATCAGCAATCGCTGAAGAGTCGTTCGTCGCGGCAAGCGGCGCTTGGGGAGGATGTGGAGGCGACGACGGCGGAGCGGCCTATGGGCTTCGATTTGAGCGGAGAACGCGGAGCAGCAGCGAAGCACGGCGGTGTCGACGGCGACCTCCGCGCTGTTCGCGAGAGAGAAAGGAGAAGAAGAAGTCTGCGGATATTTTTGCAGTAAAGTCCATGTGTTTCTGTGGATTTGTGAATAGGTCCTTCGCAGTGCTGAAACGTGGACTGCGGGATCGTTTTTGGAAGTTTCGGGTTCTTTTTCGTAAAGTTGGCTGCGCCAAAAAACGTGCACGGCTTCTAATTGGTGGAAAATCCTCTGCTACAGTGCGCACGGTTTTTAAAGTTATCCGAGGCGTTGGTTTGCTAGATCGAACGGCTGTCGTTTTCAAAGCGACGTGGACATCGAAACGGGGCCTAGCGATTTTTTTCTTCAAGATACATGATTCCAAGACCTCCAATCTTAGTAGGCTGACACACACCATGTTCCAATAAACTTTGCATTTTTTTCACTGGTTTCCTTGTCACATCCCGCATGTAGATACACATGGAGAAGAGCTTGCTGAAAAATGACGTGGGCGCATTCCTAGAGCCTATTTAGTTTGCACGACTCTAAAAAGCTATAGGAAAAAACGAATAGGATAGACATGCACGTGCAAAACAGAGTATGATAACAGAAATAATTATAAATTTGTGTGTTTGTTTGGAAGGAATAGAAAAAACATCGCAACCTTAGCAAGCCAATCTGTTTAATGACAAGTATTTGATATATGGTTTATCATTGTGGTTTGGGACTTATCGAACTTCTTTTCTTATTTCAATTTACGACACCAGAGTTCCAGCACAATAAAGAACATGAATTTTTAGGATCTCGTTATTTGAAAATCGGCATGAACATTTTTCTAGGTTTGGAACAATTACAAACAAACTGACGCACGCAGGTATTGGGTAGAATCTAAGTTTATACAAAAACATATGACCATTAATTGTGACGATTTATTGTGACCTAAGTGAAAACATTTCCCAAATGATTTTCATACATGTGTCGAATTGTCATTTATACGTGGATCGCTGAATCACAAGCCGTAAATATTTGTCTAATACTGCGTTGGGTAGGATTTGAAACCAAAACCTTGCTGCTTGCATACCATTAATAATTGCATGATCTAGACAGTTTCAACCAAAAGACCGATCTAATCAAAGAGACTAGACAACTATATTTCAACCCAAAATACTGCCTTCCCCAAAGCATTTCCCTATATATAACAGCGGCAAGTTCGTATACATCTTCCGCTGATCACTATCCAAGCACCGTTCTGCTCTTCCTCGGAGGCCAAGACAAATACGTAGATTTCAGAGTGATATGATAAAGACGAAATTTCAGCATTGATCCTCTGCACTACAGAGATTTAGCTACATTGCATTGCATAGAACGGCTACAGTACGCTACATACATGCATGCGCCGTGTCAATCTAAGCCGTTCTTTCTTTGCGGATCACACATGAAGCGCGCCAAAAGGAGGTAGGGTTTCATGTTCTTGGATCTTTCTCCTGGAAGTAAACTAAACTAATCCCAGTGGAACCCAGCTGGGAATCATGGCAATGGCGATGGTATGGTGATCTGATGGACTGGTCACTGGCCGGACTATGTTCTGTCGGGGCTGCCGCCTGCGTGACATTGACAAGCTAGCCATCCATGAAAGCGATGGTTCATGCGCCACAAACCATTTCGCTACGAATGTCGAAGCGAAGCCACTGTAGCTAGAGGGGAACAGAACAAAGCAGCGCCAGCTCTGTTTGCTTCTTCCGTTCGGAGATATCGTTTATTATTAGTAATCCGTGTCCTGATACTCTTGGAGCCGGAGTTCAAAGCAGAATATCTGGGGCCCTGGCTCTGGCTCTGGCTCTTGTCAGTTTGGTGTTTTTCTCGTCCGTGCAAATGTGCAATGACATGCACCACGGGACCACTAGGTCTTCATGTTTTCTAATGATTCGAGGTTTGAATCCTTGGGCTTGACAGTAATCTGAAGCTGCCGCAGCAGTGATCTGAGACCTAGAGTACGTGTGCAATGTCAAGTTGCTACACGAAGATCCTCTTGCGCAGAGCCAACGTGCGTGCTCTGCCCAAGTCCGGGTTGGTTTGGTGCCCTAGCGTGTACACCGACTCCGTCCATCCACGTGGTTGTACTACTTGCAGTAGTGATACTGCTTATCAACATTCCAACCCGGACTTGTACAGAGTCCGAGAAGTACAGCACATATGGCACGTGAACGATGCTGGTATCTTCAAGAGAATAAGTTCGGGGCGCTACTGCACGCCATACATAGAATCTCCGGTTTTCACAGTTCACACCCACACAAATTACTGCGTACAGTTTATTGTTTACTGAAAGCAAATACTCACTCCGTTTCACAATATAACACTAGTAGGAAATAGTCTGGTGGCCACATCCGGTTTGCGACGTGTCCTCCAATTGACACGTTGCTAGTATACCTTGGCAACGCGTATTTTTAAAACGTCGTTGCTACTATCACCCCGAGTAGCAACGTGTATAACTGGACAAACATTGCCAGTACTTTTTGCGAGCCCGCCGTGACTCGGTAAAACTTGTGGCAACGGGTATCACACGTTGCCATTAGTCCGGGGATATATCCCCAGATACCGCATCGCGCGCGGGTCGATCGAGCCGGCCACACTCTCTCTCTCACGCTACGGTTCCTCTCCCTCTCCCTCTCCCTGTGTCGCCGCCGTCGACCGCGCACTCCCAGTGGTCGCCCTGCCGCCGCCGCCGCCTCCCCATCTTCAGAACTTTCTCGATCTGTCGTCCACTGCACACTCCCTAGGTGGTCTCCCTGCCGCCGCCGTCGCCTCTCCATCTCTCCTCGATCTGCCGTCGACGGAGGAAGCTCGATCCTTTCTCCCGCGTGTCGTCCTCTCTCGGTAAGCACTGGTCTGCTACAGCCCCTCCCCGTCCTCTCCTTGCCCCTGCATATAAAGAGAATCCTACATTTTTTTTTAATCAAAATCCTGTGAATCAAAGGAGGCCTTTAGTGTTTGATGAAATGCTTGTTTGAATTTCATTGTTTGTGTACTATGCAATTAATTTAGTTTGCATTGTTTGATATATAGTGTCCCTTGAAGATGGTTTTGAATTCCGTCGGGTGGCATGATATGGAGTTTTCGGACGTGGTATATTATTTTGGAAAACTAGCTAGTAATTTCATTTCGTGTCATTAATATGCCGATTAAAACTGATATAGACTTTTTTATTTAGGGTTTCGTATGTGAACCGGATGTGACGACCGATTTGCAAATTGTTGTTGAGAGGTTAGATATTGTTGAAAAGGAAAATCATGAATTGAATTTTTTTTGAAGAAACTTGAAGAAGACAACATGATATTGGACTTGTATGTTGCCGATATCGTCGACGATCACAAAAAGAAGATGGACGCAAATCGGTTACATATTAGAAAGATTAGAAGATATGCCATCGATAAGGAGGCTTGGTTTCATTATGAAGTTGGATCTGTTGTTACCTTAGTTGTGATTTTTATCGCAGTTGTTATTTTATTTAGATGCACTAGATGATTTAGTTAGATTGGAGTTAAGGTGGATGTTAGAAGTTCCTATATGTTGTATTTGGACTAATTGTAATCTATGTTATAGCAAATAATGAATCACATGTGTGAGAGTTGTGGCTACCCCGACTGTATGAGCAAGAAGTTTGGCGTAGTTCTCCCACAAGAGGTTCACACCATGATGGTATGTTTTTATCCAACATATTTATTCTATCGTAATTTCTTCACATTATAGTATGATGGTCTTGTGGGAACTCTTTTATTGAATTTCACCGATGACTCTGATTTACAGCATAGGTAGATTGACTCTGGGTCTGAGCAGGAAAGAACCTGTAGAACGATGGCGTTGCACCGTCGGTCTGTTGTTTCTCTCCAGCTCAGGCTCAGGGTCACGCTACTGTTCTCTGAATCAGAGATATCGCTACTAATACAAGCACTGAAACATGTATTGTTTGTGTCGTCTCTTTCTTCGATGTTTAGAATTTGTGTAGAATGTGCCAATGATTAGACTCAAGTGCATTATCATTTCGAGTGTTGGTTTATACATGTCAGTAGGTCCTTTAGTTCCAACACTTGGAACACTAGTACAGAACGACACATCGGAAACGGGACAAAAAGCCCATCGGAAACGGAAAAAGGATCCGTGTCCCCGACCCTGTCACTGATGTGAAGGCTCTCATCGGCAACGGACAAGAAAAACCGTCACCGATGAGGCTTGATTTTGGCTACGGTTGCCATCCAGTCTCCGTTGCCGATGTATCTCGACATCAGAAATGGAGATTCTGTTTATGCTCGTTTGCATTGAGGTTTCTTCATAAGCCTAGAGCAGGAATAGATTTGGCACTGGACATTTAAAATTTCACAGCAGAAACACAAAAATGCGAACAAATTCATTCATAAGGTATAACAAATGTCACCGATACATTGTATCACAAGACAACCAATTACTTATCTTCATTGTCATGCCTCTCTAAATCTATCATTGACATATCTAGCTAAATCTATCTATGTCATGCATCTCTAAACTTATCCTTGTCATTTCCAACTTAATTTATCTTCATGACTTGCTGTTAGAGTTCATGAATTCAATCTTCTTCTTGGACGGTGTCGCCAAAATATAATCAACTCGCCGCTTTGTCCCCGGCCTTGTATTTAGCTCATTTAAATGAGCTAAATGGATCAGCACCATGCTCTGCACATAGTGCAATAAGTGAGTGCTGATGTACTGAAGGTGCCTCTTTTGTAAAGTGGTCACTGAAATGCAAAGAGAGAATATATGACTCCATGTTAGCTCACTATACATCTAGCATAAAGGACATACAACACAAAAGGATGCATAAGACAGAATAACAAACTTACAAATCCATTGCATAGTTGTTGTGTACCAACAATTATGCCGGACGACAAGCGCACCTTGGCTAAGGACCCGGCTTTTTATACAGTGTCACCGAAATGTACATCTGTTTTGCAAAGGAGATAAGTCAGCCATGTTCTTTTCGAGCGACACTACGTAGTCGTCCTCCGTGGCGGAGCTAGAACATATTGAACCAGGATGCACACATGTTACCACAATACATTTAAAACAATTTTTAGGGGTGCATATGTGATGAAAAATTGCTAATTTACAAAGAAAAATTCCATCTCCCGGTGTCCTGTGCACCCAGCTGGCTCAAGGTGGATCCGCCAGTGGTCGTCCTCATCGTCCTCGGATGTATTACAACCCTAGTTCTAGTTCTGTTCATGAGTGTCCTATGGAAGAAAACCTAAGCAGAACAATGACAACAACCCTAGTTCGTCGGCACGACGACCGGTCACAAATAGATGTATTACCTTTGGATCTGGCGGTGGGAGTACATAGTCGTCCTCGTCGTCCTCGGATCGACACGCCATGCGCCCTCCAGCTACAGATCAGGCGACGAGATTTGTCCGGGTGGAGCAAAGAACGGGTACGCGCTGCCACGGTCGGAGGAGAGGAAGATGCGCGTCGACACGGTCGGAGGAGAAGAAGATGCTGATGCATCCAAAATGCATCTAATTTTCCAAGCACTTTGCTTCATGATTTGCTCCGGAATCTTCCCATATTTGAATAAAACTGCTGAATCTGATGCTGTTTTTAGCAAAGTCTCTTTTCTGGCTATTTCTGCAGGAAATAAAATCGGGGAAAATTACCACGTCAATTTTTATGGAAAAGAAGGACAATGGACAAAAGATGGACACGAGAAAGCGCTCGAGGGCCAAATGGGTGGGTCCCACGCGGCACTTGTACCTGGCCGCGTGGGCCCAGCCCAAATGGGCCTCGGGCGCCGCCTCGCCTTCGGTCTTCGACGTACCCCCTCATATATACGAAAAAGTGCTTGCCCTAGGAGGACAGGAGCTTTCGCGAAACAGAACGCCGCCACCATCACGATCTTCGTTTCGGGGACAGATTGATCCAGGATTTCTCCTCCGGTGGAGGGATCCGGAGACCTTCTTCACCGCCATCTTCACCGCCTTCATCTCCATTGATCATGAGCTCCCTCTCCATCACCATGTGTGAGTAGTCCGCTGTAGGCATGTGAGGTGGATGGGGATTGGATGAGATTGATCATGTAATGCTACCCGTTGTTCGGGATCTTAGGGTTTTATCTTGAGGATACTTTTGTATTGTGTTGATGCACTCTTGCTATGTTTAATGCTTGCTACTAGGGCCCGAGTGGCATGATTTCAGTACTGAACTTATATTGCCCCATCATATATTTGAGTTTGGTATTTATCTGCAAAGTGTATCACCTGCTATTATGTTGAACCTGTGAACCCTAAACGTGACATATAGGGAAAACAAGGGGGAGATGTTCTAGTTTGAGGATTCTATGTGTTCATGAAGTGTTAATGCATTGTTCCGGTCTATTCGAAAGGGTAGACCTTAATTACCTGTAGTTCCAAGTTGGCCCGGTGAAATGGGCAGGTTGGACAATAGATGTTGTGCAAATTCTCTTGGTTAGTACGCACAACTAAATATGGAACACATACCTACATATATCGGAGTTAGAGATAGGTCCCATTGTTATTTGTTTCTTATTATATGATCAATCTCATTCTTGCAACACCCCGCTATCACCTCATGCCTACGTTTTGAATCTCTGAGTTACACTTTCACTTTTCCGGTGCAAACTGGGAAACACTTGTTCACTGCTACTGTTCTGCTTGTTACTTGAATCATACTACTGCCATCACTATTACTGCTGCAAGTTATTGATATACAGGTGTGGTTGAGAGTGACGCCTCAATTGCCAAGGTCTTATTGATATTCTTGTGTTCCCATCGAGTCGAACTATAAATTTGGGTAATACTTCCCAACGAAGACTTCAGCGATCCCATATACTTGTGGGCATCAGATGCGCGCCGCCACGGTCGGAGGGAGGGAGATGCGCGCCGCCACGGTCGGAGGAGAGGAAGATGCGCGCCGCCACGGTCAGAGGGAGGGAGATGCGCGCCGCCACGGTCGGAGGGAGGGAGATGCGCGCCGCCACGGTGGAGCTAAGATATGGTGCTGCGTGGAGGCGCCACCACACTTTGAGAGTGAGGCTGAGAGTGAGCGATAGAGTTTAGGGTTGTGTGAAGGGCGCATTTATAGCAAAGTAGAACATCGGAAATGGAGGGTATAAACAACCGTTTCCTTTGATTTTTTCACTGACACACTGGGCTTATACTGATCTCTACTAGTATTGAAGTTGAAGAACATAAAAATAAATAACTATAACTACTCCTCTGCCTCCGCCTTCTCCAGCTCGTATGCGAGGAGAGCCGCGTAGTCGTCCGTGTCGTCACGCGGCTCCTCGCTGACGATGTCATCACCGCCCGTGCGCCCCTCCCACATCTCGTCGTCGTCGTAGGCAGGATCGTCGCGCAGCTCCGGCGGGAGGAGGAGCCGGCGGCTCTGAAGCAGCTCAACTCTTTCCGGCGGCATAGGCACCGACGCGCGGTTGAGGTGCCAGCCACCGGGTAGCCGAACCTTTGACCATGGCACTGGCCTCCTATATTGCCAGTGCCGCTCCGTGACGGCCTGCCCGACGATGACGCGGTTCCATCCAGGCGACCGCGGACGAGCGTCTCTCTGCCGCGGCGAGCGGCTGCGGTCGCGGGCGCCCGAGGATCCCGCGTCCTCTTCCGGCGGCATAGGCACCCTCCTGTGGTTGACGTGCCAGCCAGCGGGGAGGCTAACATTTGACCAGGGCACTGGCCTCCTATATTGCCAGTGCCTCTGCGCGACGGCCTCCGGCACGACGACGCGGTTCCAATTCAGCGAAAGCGGGAAACTGCTGCGGCGAACGCCCGAGGAGTTGCTAGGAGTATCCATGGCTGCGGCGAAGTGGCGTACTGAGATAGCAGGGAGATCGTGGGTTTTTAAGGAGTAGTGGGCGGTGCCGCGGCGTCACTACGCCACTACGCCATAGCAGTTACTCCGCTCGCATCGAATTCCAAGAAGATGGAACGTGTCCACATTGCACACGGACACACAAAAGTCTCCGTTGCTATAGAGGCACATATCGGAAACGGAGCCAGAATTAAGACCGTTGCCAATACAATGGGTAACGGAGTTAATACTTTCTCCGTTACCTATGTTGACGGGCCAGCCACGGCCCAGGTCAGGTTTGTACGCACTGGCCGCGCGGAAAGCGCGATTCTCCGTCGCCTAACGTCTGCCGTTTCCATAGAGGGGTATCCGATATGTCGTTCTGTACTAGTGGAAGTTAATGGTGTGCACTCTTCACATGAGGCATCTTTTTATTCGTCTTTTTATCCATGTTGTTGTACATGTTAGAGGCCGATGATTTAAACGATGTCATGTTAAAGGAAAAAGAGTATGTACAATACCTTGTACTTTATACAATTTGAGCGCTTGTATTAGTATGTGGTCTTGTATGCACTCTTTTTGCCTTGTTTTGGCAATGATATATGAGGCTTATATTACACCGATGACTTTGATTCACAGGATAATAGGGATGACTTGAGACTCAGGAGGACAGAACCTCTAGAACGAATGCCAAAAAGTGCCAAGTTCGCATCTGCATGAACTCGGCCCCTTCTTGGCATTCCTTCCGAAGGTTCGGTCTTCTTGAGACTCAGAGTCATCGCTATCGTCCTCTGAATCAGAGTCATCCCTGTAAAACATGTATTGTTTGTGTTGTCTCTTTCTTCGATGTTTAGAATTTGTGTAGAATTTGGCCGATGATTTAAACGATGTCATGCTAAAGGAAAGGAGAGTACCTACAATACCTTGTACTATATACAATTTCAGTGCTTGTATTAGTACCTGGTCTTGTGGGAACTCTTTTTTTCTTATTTTGACAATGATAAATGAGGCTAGATGTGCACTCTTCATAGCTAGGTCTGTAGTTCCTTTGCATTATACTATATCCTTATAATAACACTAATTTCAATTGTTCTTTTTCTCAGATCATCCCGTGTATAGGGCTAGACGTGACTTCTTGGACCATGTTGGCGTTCTCATTAGTGACCATAGGACATTTCAGGTCAACCTGGCCCAGATGACGGTGCCCACTCGAAACTTCAGAGATTTGTGCACCAACGAGCCAGGGCGGGCATATATCAGTGGCGCCCATTGGGCACAACTTGTAGCTTACTACGAGATGCAACCTGGTGAGAGGTGCACCTTCTTTCTCGACCATGGTAACGACGAGATCTACTTCATGTATAGGCCCCCCCAAGACTCCTCCAGTTCTGAGTCCGAGGATCATGACCCTAGAGATGATAATGACTTCATGCCTGAGCCTGATGTGATCAAGACCCTCAGTGATTAGCTAGTTAGTTAGAAGAGTAGGAATAAGTGTTATGTGATACTCCCTCCGTTCCAATTTAATTGACTTGCTATCCACCAAATATAGATGTATCTAGACATGTTACATGTATAGATACATCCACATGTGGTGAATAGTAAATCAATTAAATTGGAACGGAGTGAGTATCTATTAGCGAGATCGAATCTCGTATGCTATTTATGTAATTGGAATTGGAGACTTGGAATAAGTTATGTGTTATCTATCTAATTCGGTTGATTATTGTGTCGGAATTGTGTTTTACTCATACTGATTATTTTGTTAATAACTGTGCAATTATCAGTACGTGGATCGTTGCTATTAATTACATAAAATAGTTTAGCAATGCGTGTCCAAACCACACGTTGCAGCTAACGTTAACATTTGCAACGCGTGCACCTAGCGCATGTTGCAACTAGTGTGAGGCCTAGCAACGCGCCCTGAAACACGTTGCCAGTACGAATAGCAGTAGTGTGACACTGACAACGTGTGCCCACACATTGCTAAGGGGCATAAGCCGCACGTTGCCAATTAGTTTTTCTGTACTAATGAAGCCTTTTTAGCTAGCTAGTTTAGATTGCTAAAAAGGCCTATATTTTATTTTGGAACAGGGGTTGTAAATATCATGGCAAAAGTATCCCAAAGATTCAAGCGGGATACCACCGAAATCCAACTTCTACTCCCTCCGTTCGGAAAATGATGTCACAAAAATAGTCTATCTATAGTTCATTTTTGTGACATCCTTTTCCGAACGGAGGGAGTAATTAATATGGATTGCTCATTCCAATTTTGGTCTCAGGTTTTAAACTAGATCTCGCTTGACACCTTAAAGTATCCTATCATGGAACTCATAAGATTTTCTCTAGTTTCTGCAGGAATTAATGTGCCATGTGCCGGCTTGTGTACAATTTCACTTGTTGCTTTCGACATGTTCGCCGCGTGCTCCGGCCTATTGAGTCTTTTCAGCTCACGTGTCGATGCTTCCAGTACGAGAATCAAAGATTGACGCCGAAATCGAGTCTCATCATCGTGGAATCGAGCTCACGAGTCGCCCGTGCCGAGGGAGTGACGACTCGTTGCCTGTTCACCCCAAAAATCGATTCCGAAACTGGTTATATGGGGTACCTATGTGATAATATCTGGTGAGCTGGAAAATAGCTCAGTTTTACAACTTTTCCGGTATCCGCTAGAGACGCTCTGATGCTCTCTTGTATAACCCGAACTAGATTATTAATCTCTACTATATAATATGCGTTGACGACATGGTACGCGTACGTCGCGGTACTTTTGCATTTTAGTCCCTTCATTATTTCGAAATCGATGTTCTTTTGTCTTGTACCCGTTGGTCTCTTTTTTGTCCACGCGGAGAGAGGAGACGAGGCGAGGCAAGCGGCGAGCGGCGGCGCCGTCTTTCAGCGGAGCAGCCACCGGAAAAGGCTCCCCGGTCCAGCTCTGATGCGTACTCCATCCGGCATGTGCTCGTGCACAGGCTCTGCGAGACCCGCGTCCCCGTAACCGCCGTCATCGCCCCGCCAACTTCTCTCGCTAATTCACGCCGGTGCTCTGGTCTGATCCGGAACTCGGCACGCGGATCTTCGCGGGGTACCACCGCCCGCCCTGCTACGTCAACACCGACGTCGTGGTCGTAGACCTCCGGCGCTGGCAGGCGGAACACTACCGCCGGCGAGTGGTGGATGGAGATCCAGAAAACGAACTGACGAAGAGAATCTACGAGCTAGGCTCCCTGTCCCCTATCCTATTCTTCTTTGCCGGTGAGGTGGAGGTCGTCGATCTGCGGTGGAACCATCACGACCTCAGCGCCGACAA
Organism: Poa pratensis; assembly: GCA_947311845.1. Classification (NCBI taxonomy): domain Eukaryota; kingdom Viridiplantae; phylum Streptophyta; class Magnoliopsida; order Poales; family Poaceae; genus Poa; species Poa pratensis. Next base: position 5,840,920 of record CAMZMU010000072.1, read on the forward strand.
CGTGCACGGCAGCTGCCGCCCGCTCAACGATGGGGCCGTCAGTCTGATGCATTGCTCAGGGCATCCTTTTTCGTACAGCCTCTTGACGGATTTTTTACTTCCAAGAAAAACCATAAGTTAGCATGTATGATTGATGAGAGAGACAGGGACATTGAGGAGCTTCAGCAATAAATTGATGCACTGGAAGAAGTTAATCTGGGCCGAAAGCTTGATGTGTTAGTCCTATCAAGTCAGAGGTTGAGAAATCCATTCTAGAAGTGAACAACAGGTACTCTGAACTTGTTGAAGTCTTCGACAAAAATCTCTTGGAACTCGAAACAAGGCTTCATTTCTTTAAACAGAAGTACACATGTAGAGAGCATGAGATCATCGAAATATTTGATTAAGATGAAGCAGATTGGTATACACTAATTGTGGAGAAGGGAAATGCTATTGCTGGCATTCAACGGAATTGAATCTGTTCAGATTAATATAAAGCAAGAAGGAAAATGCGACTGCTGACATTCAACTAATTGCTGAATTTGTTCAGCTTAACATAAAGCATCTTCTTGTGGTTGTCATCCAAGCTCACAGAAGTTCAACTTGAGGTCTAGCAACTAAATGGTTTTGCAGAGAATCTGAATTCTCTAAATATCATCCAAGAGCATGGCAGTTTTTTGAGAGACATGCCCATTGCAGTTTGCGAAAGAGAGCTCTGAGGACAGGCAAATAAAATTAGTTATATAGATAGAACAGTGGACCAATTCGAAGCATGCTTTTTGAGAAACTAAAAGCTGAAACAACTGCACAGATGGCAAGCTTGAGAAGGATCACGCCGAAAGTTAACATTGACGAACCTCTCTTCAATTCAAGTTCACATACTGTTGTAATCTTCTGCTATGTGTATATGAATTACAATAAAATGTCTTATTATATATGTGATGCACATATGGTGAATTACAATAACTTTGATCTCTAAGTTAATTGGTATGCATGGAAAGCGCGAGTCATGCCTAAGTGAAATAATCTGCTTCTCCTCCTTGCCAATACAATGATTTATTGGTATGAATTGAACATATCATGTTCAAATGGTATAAATTTAAAATAAAGAGCTAAATATAAGATGTTTGACTCAAAATCGGTTATTTCTTAGACCGTCAACACATATCTATTTATTTTAAACCCGTTGCAACGCACGGGCACTTTACTAGTCTTTACTATATTAAAGCAGGCTCGGTGGTGTCCGTGTTCCGTGGTACGTCCTACCGCATGTTCGTTGGTACGTCGTCCCCCTACCTCCATCCCGCAACGAAAAGATCGCTGGAAAAAACCCACGTTCAAGAACCAGCGAAAACCAGAAACGAAACCTACATCAGTACATCCTCCACCTTCTCCCCACGACCTCCATCTCCATGTCCACTCCGATACAGGGAAACCGAAACCACCACGGCATCCTCCTCCTCCATATGCCGCATCCGCCCCATCCGCCCCACCTCTTCGCATTGTCGCCGTAGCAGGAAGCGCCGCCCCGTCACAGATGTGGGACCAGCCGCCGCCGCCCCAGTTGGCCGCGTATGGGTAGTCGCGGTCCGACGGCCCCGGCGCAGCCGGCTGGCCTCGACCTCCCGAGTGGCGTTGCCTCCCGCCCCAAATCCAGGAGAGACGGCGGGTGTGTGGCCCAAGATCGTGCGGACGGTTTCTTCATTGTCTCTGCTCGCCTTCTATCCACGAAGCCGCGTTACCCGCCGGTGAGCGTTTAAGCCTGTGAAATCTGCGGTGGTTTGAATCCAGTCCTTTCGGCCGACACAGATGGAGAAGATGAAGTGGTTACGCCGTGGGCGACGTCACAGCCGCAGCCGCGAGTGCCAGCGCCACCTCCGCAATGAGTGTCGCTTCCTCAACGCCACAGCCACAGCTGCGTGAAAGAACACTAGAGCGCCGAGGTCGGCAGGCAGCGAGTAGAAGCCGCCGATGCCAGGAAGAATCTGCAAGAAATGCACCAGGTAATTCACTCGATTTCTAACTCCGTCGCCTTTATTTTTCTATGGGTTTTGGTCTGTCGGGCCTTTTCTAATTCTAGCTGGTTTTCTTGTGACAGGAACCAGGAAGGCAAACGCGAACAGGAAGATGAGGTTGGAGGCGGCCCACGTGGAGCTTCTTCTCTTTTCTCTTTGTTAACAAGAAGCTCGCCGGTGACCGGTGAGGAGCCCTCCTTTCGATGCCTAAAAGAATAATCTTGTGCTTGCTGGAGTTCTTTTCGATTTAGTGGACTGCCATATTATAGCCGGACCACTGTTGTTTTCCTGTGCTTCTTGCCTCGGCTGCCAAATTGTTCGGTGTTGTAGGTTTGTTAAATTTAGCTAAATAATCCGATCGATCCAGCATTAGCTTGTCCTTCCTGTTACTATCATACTTGGGAGCTTTACTAACAGGATTACTGATGACATGTTTCCAGACCGGAGCGCGGCAGCATGGTCGGAATAGAGCAGACATGGGATCAGGTGGTGAAGTGCGTGCCGTATTGTGCATGTTCCTCCATGGAGCCCTAGAAGATCAGTCGCCTCTGGCTGAGCTGCACACCTGCGAGCATCACAAGACTGGACTCCTGTTCGTGTTCATTCTCCTCTCTCTATCTCTGCATTTGTTCTTCGTGGGGTACAGAGAATGTTTTAGAGATGCCTTAGATCAATGGACTGCGGTATCTGTAGTATCCTGAATTTTTTTTATTTCTATGCATTGAATCGACAGAAAAATCGTGATTTTTGCCTAGCTGTGCTGCCTGAATTGCATGCATGGTTTTCTGCTTGATGAACACATCAGTAACTTTAATTTCACTTCGAAAGGTAAAAAGGGAATATGGACATCAAACTCCCCCAAGAAACAGAGGATCATAGAGTTTCTCTTTTCTTCAGGTATCTGCTCAGCAAAATACACAATTCAGTTAAGAAATGAACATGGATATCAAACACCCATAAGAACAGAAAATAGTGTTTTTTTCAGAGATCAGCTCACCAAAATACACAGTTTCCTCAAAATTCGCAGTGTAATTGTTCAAAATTAACATCAAAACAACGGAATAAACATCTATCCTCAACTTTGTAGGCTTGCCTCACGTGTTTTTTCTAACTGCATCGCCCGCTCTTTCCAAGTAGAAAATACCGTGTTTTCTTCATCAATTTTAAGCTTTTGATTACAGGAAAGGTCATCACTCTTTTTGCTCAGAGGCTTCCCTAAAACTTTTGAATATTATAGAATTAGAGAAATTTGCACACTTTCTCATTCGCGAAGAGCTGGATGAGAACAAACTAGAATTATACTACTCCCTCCGTCCCAAAATAAGTGTCTCAAAGTTATACAAAAGTGAATGTATCTATACTTATTTCATGTCTAGATACATCTATTTTTTGACAAATCTAAGACAGTTATTTTGGGACGGAGGGAGTATTTTTTTCTTGTGGGGATGGAAATGAAAAACTCTGAGATACTTTTTCTAGAAATATGGAACATGCCAACCTTCAGCGTTGATGAGTCTGGGATGGTGAAAGCCTCCATGGACTATATTCGTATCAACCAATGCACTTCTTAATTCATGAAACCTGTTGGTGCAAGGCGCGACATCAGACGTGCATGCCGGCCTCCACCGCACGCGCAGTGGAGCCGACGCGGAAGGATAGAAGAGCGCCGTCGACATCAACATCAAGATCACGAGCCAGACTGGCCCCGACGTCTTCATCTCCGTCAAGACACCGATCCCACAATAAGAAGCGCCGGAACACCTTGTCCGGTGGCCTGCGCACACACGGGCCAACTTATAGGTGGCACACCTGGGTGCGAATCGAGGTTGATGTTGACGGCAGCCGACGACACGCTCAGACCCAAGGTGACGTGCTGGTGAAAAAGAAGCACGAGAGGACTTACCAGGATATGTTTGGCATTTTGGATTTTCTTTGAGACCTGGCTCCTTTACTTTAAGCCTGTCTACTGCATACTTCGGTATATTTCCATCATAGTACCTCATATTTGGCTTTATGAATTGCAAATAATAATCACAAATAATCTAAGCATGTCAGAATTTGCTGTAAGAAACTAGAAACAACTAGCGTTCAAATTGTAGTTTTGTCAGTATTTTACGACAAAATGGGAAATAAAAACATCATTTTTGCAAGTCTTGTCCCTCAGAACACCATAAGTAGATCAAACTAAAGTGACTAATCAAAATACAATGAAGTCCCGGGGTCAACACGCCTATGCTTTACGTCGGCATGTTGTTCAGTTGATTCACCTGACACGTCTAGGTTCAGGACGTCCATAGCCTTCGGGGCCGCCAAGACTTGGTACCGGGTGCCACGCAATGGCACACTCACAATCAAGGAAGTGCTCGTGGACTGGTATACCAGGTGCCAAGTCTACAGTATGCATATGCAAGATTTGTATTTGTACTGAACACATGGATGGCCGTTATTCATTTGGCATGTCACTGAAAAGTAAACTTACACTGTTACCTGACCATCACTTTGATGGTTCTTCCAATTACAATTAACCTCGTAAGGACGTTTTCAATTTGAGCATTTTTAGTTGCGGAGAGGCATCAAATATAGTTACTCTTGAATGATTGAGACTGAGAGTAGCAAAAGAGGGAGCAATCTTGCGAGCTTAAATTGATCGACCTCCCAAAGTTTCATGTTTTTAGCTACTTTACGAACTTGCACCGTTGTGGGTGTATAAGTTATGGCACCGTAGCAATGCACGGGTATTCAACTAGTTAAGCATTATATGTCACGCGTATGTACGTACGTACGTACGTAGCGCACGTACGTTCTTGGAGTTTTGAAAAGTGCGGATACGCTTGGTTGGCCAGCCCGGTGGTCTCGGGGAACACATGTGGTCCGACCGGAGCGGCCAGGCAGATAGCACATGCGTTCTGTGGGTGGGCGAGCGAGCCCTCAGTTAAGTCCCGGTCAGATTGACACGAACGGCTTGCACGTATAGGTACGCACGCTCCGACTCCACGAACAGGATGTTCGAGACACAGGCAGTCCTACAGGAAGCCGGCCACAGGAGGCTTTTGCCCGGATTTAAAGAATATCCTTTGGTGGTTGTTTGATTCGTATGATCGAATCTCGTACAAATGTGTGCTAAGTAATCCTTTGCACCGGATGTCATAGAAAAATCTACCACCCACTCAAAGCTATACTTCAGCATAATTAATTTGTTTTTCATGTGATGTAATCAAACTAACTTCACAACATATGAAATCCTATAGAATTGGAGCAATACTACGTTTTTCGTATCGAATTATTTTTAGAATCCTCCGAATCAAAGAGGCCCTCGTATTATGAACAAATTGGTTTTGTAGACATAGCTTCCGGACTAATCTTTTTTCAATTCTTTGGCCTACCTAAGGTTAGGGATGTCAATGGGTACTCATTTCACGCGCACCCTACGGGTTAGGGTAAGGTTTTGAGATAAAAATGTGACCCATGTGTATGTAAATAAGAAATTTTTATGTTCAATAAAAGCGGCCTTTATAGAAGAAGAAAAAAGGAAAAAATTTATATCCATTAGATGGAGTAGGCATGCGATGAGAAAGTATAATCCATAGACGCATAACCATGTACCTAGCTTGATGAGAAACTAAGAAATTTGTATGTTCAATAATCTGACATCTTGGCCTCCCCATGTAAACGTAAGTACCTAGCTTGATATTTTCCCGAGTTTGGAACGACTGACCTCCATGAGGTCGGGAAGGAGACGATCCTTTGACTTAGCCCCTCATCGCCGCCTTTAGAGATTCACACATCAGTACCGTGCCCATCGACGGACGCCCGCGATGGCCGGCCAGACCTAGGGCAACAGCAAGGCCCGGAGATCACCAAGACCGGCCTCCGACGATTGGAGCTTAGATGGCCAGGATGGTGGAAGCCCGGGACCCGGCGTCTGTGTCCCTGGGAGGGGAATCCGATGTTGGTTATAGAGCAGAACCTAGAGGTCATCATTGGCCGCACACGACGACTTGATCGCCGGATTGCCTCCGGCCTACAACGCGAAGTTGGGCGCTGGACTCCCGCGCACACGAAGCCAAGTGTCTGACTACCATTACATGCGGATTTGATCGCCGAACTGACGCCGCCGCGTGGAGCTCAGTGCCATACTCCATCGCCGCTGATCTAGGGTGTTGGCCGCTTGACTGCCGCCACCGCGTCCGCGTGGCCACGCGCCGGCGGCCATGGAGGATCGGCGGAGGCAGATCTTTGGTGAAGCGAGAAAGCAAAGGGGGAATTGGGCAGAACCCGTTGTTAGCTGTGTAACCTGCAAGCCCTTCGGGGTGTTCACGTGAGCAGAAAATAGTGACAGAGCGTTCTTTGTTTTGCTCGTTGGTTTTGGTGTGCCTGAAGCTGGTATGGAATTATCTAGAGGTGTTCATCCTATGGTGGTAGTATAAAATATGCGACGTGCTGCTTTCTGCTAATTGAGTTGCTCTGCTTGTGATTTTTGTCAACAATGGGACGAACTACAAAGTAATCCCGATCGATCTCGAGCATGCACCGACTGATCAGCGCCGCTGCCAAGGTGCCGCACGCGGCTCTTCATGGTCATCGAGTAACTCCCTCCACCTCGACTTCTAAGGCTACCGCCTACCCCATCGGGCTCAACAGGTACTCGGCGAACTTCGTTGTCGTCTTCATGGATGGTTGTTCGACGACCACTACTCGCAAACTGCTGCAGTCAGTGTATCAATCGAGATCCTCGGTGCAACCAGGAAGCACACTGTGTTCGACGACCACATGGCGTTATTGCACCGTCAGATCCGCTGTTGCGCAAGCAGAAGCGCAACAAGGGCCATGTATGGTTCGTTAACACGCGGGCTCGCTCTCTTGGTATGTGTGTCTGTCACGGTGGTACCATGCTTGGGGAATAAGATATATCCGCACGGTTTTTTCTCTTCCGTTGCAACGCACGAGCATATTTCCTAGTAGAAGAAAATACCATTAACCAAGCAGCCATATTTTTTAAATGGAGGTGTCTTTAAATAGTTTGTGGAACGTCAATAGGATTTCTGTGGAAAGAAAATAAATAAAAGTCTAATCCTTACAAAGATCAGAGAACAGATCATGATCGAGTTCATAACCTATGTTTCGAAAATAATAACAATAAGAGAATTCTAGCCGAATGATTGCGCTGGTACATATTCGAGAACCTCTTCTACCATAATCTGTTATCCTGCAATCAAAGTGATTTGAATTCTGGACTGAATGTACCAGTGGACAAGTTGATGGATATTTGAGCTGTAACTTTTGAAAAATTATTTTCCTAAGACAAAGTCGCACAAGATGAATACTAGAGGAGAACCAAACGGGTGTCTCTCGGCAGAAAATACAACTAAGATGTCGGTTTTGTGACACGAAACGACGAACCAAACGAGTTCTAATTTGATTTTTCTCCCCCGTTGCAACGCACGGGCATATTTCCTAGTTTCTATATGATGGGCGGTGAATAGAGATGAAAATATATATTTGTTTTGTTAGGATTGAATGCTTTTATTGTTATCAACTTAATTTAGTTATGGTGTTGTAAGTTATTTCATGTGACTATGTGGTTTCCTACATATAAAAATAAATAGAATTTTATTCTGGTTGGACATATTTCCAAAGATATTGGCGCAGCCGGCCTGCTCCAACTGTAGACTGCCCTCAGCCCTCCTCACAGATGCTAGTCGCAGCGCGACCGAACCCTCCTCAGCCTTCGCCCTCGTCTCGCTCGATTGCCTTCCCCAGCGACAACGAGCCGGCCTCCCTGCAGGGATATCACCCTCCCTGCAACAGGGTGCATGTTGGCTTGGGTCTGTGGCAGTAGGCAAGGACTGGCAGTAGGGCTCGATAACTGAATCGATTCTCCTTGGCTTACACATGGTTAATCATTATTTACATATATCAACTATAGATAATTATCTTGGATCATTTTATTTAGTTCATATACTTTACATTATTTGATCAAATTTGTGTTAGTAGCATGTCAATTTAAAAATCATTTTGTTATTATTTACCTACTCGAGAACGAGCAAAAATTAAGCTTGGGATAGGTAGTTTGAATCGTATTGAACTGAATTTCATTTATTTTAACAATTGTTTGTAATAACACTACTATTCTCTTATGTACACTGGAGCACCGGTAAACAATGAATTTTATAAAATATATGTTCACCTTTGCAAATTGTCATAAAAAAATTGTGGTTTTACAAGAGCTGGCATCGTAAATGAAACCCACATGGTCACATCTCCATGATTTCACTCTCTTTATTATACTGTTCCGGGCAGAAAAAAGTTGGTATGCATGTTTACGACAAATGAGGCACACAACTCTTTTTGGAAAGAAACCCACACAAGATCACATCTCCGCGATTTCTCTCTTGGGATAAGAATATCTAATGATATATGCCCACTTAGCTCAGCTTTTATCTTATGAGTTTACAAAACTAGCCTTTATCGAGAAAAAAATGTACATCCACTAACCTCAGGTTGTAATTGATCCAAATGACCTCTTTGTTTTTGGACAAAAGAGGGAAAATTCTTAGTACGATTTTTTTATTCACGACTATCTAAAAAAACTGAACAGAAAAACATCAAAGTGCCATATCCTCTTCAATCTAATAGTACTAGCAGACCACATAAATTTGGATCAAAGTGTGTACATGTGCCAAATTGGGATCAAATATATTTCTCTCATGATCAACATGTGCCAAATTGGTATCTTTTTGTTTTAATATTTATTTCATTTAACTAAGTGTCCTTCTACCGTCTCATTGGGAGAAAAATTCGAAGGCAGAAGAACATACGGACGGTGGAGGAGTGCCGCTGATACGAAACTCTGGCCATTGCATCCAAGACACAACCAAAAAACCTGCTCCATCAAGTCCATGTACAATGCAAGTTGCTGAGTGAGGTTCTTATAAAAACAAACCAAGCACTTTTGCATCGATGCTTATTCCTATAAAAGAGGTGCTTAGTTAAGCATTTTGTGTGTGCAAATAAGCACTAGTGCTTAACCAAAACAGGTATATTTTGCTAAGCACCTCCATAAACACCTTGCAGTGTAAGTTCCCTCATGTCACTCACAAGCGGCACCTGGAAAACCCTCGCGCCCCCACCCTGTAATCAAGCCGTCTGAAAAACAACTATAGGAGATATACACTCGATTTTAAATCAGGTTAGGGGTTTAATTTTGATGAAACAGGGTTAGGAAAAACAACTAAAAAATCATCACCTATTAATTGACCTAACCAAGTACAATACTCTCTCCGATCCGTTAAAAGTGTTGTGGAAACTCATACAAATCGATAAGTTTTTTTAGGAAAAAAATCGATAAGTACACACCAACGACACATGGATCAGAGAGATAATGACAAAAAACCACCACAATTGAACACAAGGCGACACGGAGCCACCACCTTAAGGCTTAAAAAGATCTACGTGGGAGGCGCATCGCGGGCGATGGCGGCGAGGAGGGCGGCGGATTGGGCGGAGAGGCCGCCGCGCAGCCGGAGCATCATCGGAGAGCGAGGTGGCGGTGGGCGGGGAGGAGGACGGTGGCGAGGTGGAGGTAGTGGTTTTCACGCACGGCCAACCGCGGCCGTGTCGGGAGGCGACGCGGCCGCTCTTCTCACCGCACGCTGCCACGCCGTGGGCTTGAGGTCCAGCCCCTTTCGCTTGGCCTACCTACTACCGAGAGGCCAGAAAGCCCATGTTGCCCTTTTGCGATTCTGCAAGCCCATTCCACGATATGAACTACTCCCTCTAATCTTGAGATAATGACAAAAAAATCACCACAATTGAACAAAGCCGACGCGGAGCCACCACCATAAGGCTTTGTGACACATAAATACCTCTTTTCGGGATAGGTTGTGACGCAGAGCACTAATTTATCTTTTTAAGCCTATTAACACGATTTATGACAACTCGGACCCACCCGTAAGATCTACGTGGCAAAAAACAATAGAAAGAAAAGCAGGTCAACGCAAAAAAGAAAGAAGGAGACGAGCCTGTACCGAGAAGGCAGGCCGGGTGCATGTCTCGGAGGCACGGCCGCCACGCCTCGTCGTCGTACAGAAACCCGTCAGGCCTCCTTCTCCTCCCGCCCGGCTCTTTGACGCCGGCGCCGCCCGGCCGGCGGTGCGCGCGGGCCCTCGCGGCGCCAGATGAGGTAGCTCGCTGCGGCGACGCAGCAGAGCACCCAGAGCACGCACACCGCCACCAGAAGGCCAGGTCCATGGTGGCCTGGCCGGGGCTCAAGCTCGCCCGGCCGCGCCCGCGCCTGGTCGGAGATCGAGCTCGCCCGTGCTCGTCCTGGATGTCGTTCGGGGAGCAGAGGTCGACGCAGACGCGCTGCTGGTACTGGATGTCGTTCGGGGTGCCGGTCCTGCACGTACGCGCGGCCGACTTGCTCCTGCTCTTTGACCGCCGCGGCCGCCTACTCTTGCACATGCGCACGGCCTGCTCATTAATACGTGCAAGGCACACGTTCGTTGGGAGACCCCAAGAGGAAGGTATGATGAGTGTAGCAGCAAGTTTTCCCTCAGTATGAAACCAAGGTTTAATCGAACCAGTAGGAGAATGAAAAAGAACAGTGCTTACAGTAGGTTGTATTATCAATGTAAAAGAATGGACCAGGGTCCACAGTTCACTAGTGGTATCTCTCCATAAAAGATAACTAACATGTTGCGTAAACAAATTACAGCTAGGCAATTGACAATATTGAGAAGTGCATAACAATGCATGTACAAGTTATGATGGTACAATGAGATTTACTTGGGCATTACAACATGATTCATAGACCGTAATCCAACTGCATCTATGACTAATAATCCACCTTCAGGTTAGCATCCGCACCCCTTTCAGTATTAAGTTGCAAGCAACAGATTATTGCATTAAGTAAAGTGCATAATGTAAGCAACACAATTATCCTTAGACAAAGCATCGCTGTTTTACCCCTAGTGACAACAGCACATCCACAACCTTAGAGGTTGTTGTCACTCCCCCAGATTAAATGGAGACTGAACCCACTATCTAGCATAAATACTCCCTCTTGGAGTCACAAGCATCAACTTGGCCAGAGTATCAACAAGCAACGGAGAGCATGCAAGATCATAAATAACATGTATATGACAATTCAATAATCAACTTGACATAGTATCAATATTCATCGGGTCCCAGCAAACACAACATGTAGCATTACAATAAGATGATCTTGATCATGATAGGCAGCTCACAAGATCTAAACATGATGGCACAAGAGGAGGAGACAACCATCTAGCTACTGCTATGGACCCATAGTCCAAGGATGAACTACTCACACATCACTCCGGAGGCAGGCATGGCGATGTAGAGCCCTCCGGTGATGATTCCCCTGTCCGGCTGGGTGCCGGGAAGAGCTTCAGAACCCTCCCGAGTTAGGGTTGACGGCGGCGGCGGCTCTAGAACTTTTCATGGAATATGGCTCGGGTGTCTAGGGTTTTCCCGAAAAGATGAATTTATAGGCGAAGGGGCGGCGTCGGTGGACACCCGTGGGCCCCTCACCACGTGGCGGCGCGCCAGAGGGTGGGGCCGCGCCACCGTATGGTGAGCACTAGTACAGAACGACACATCGAAAACGGGCCAAAAACCCCTTCGGCAACGGAGAAAGGGTCCGTGTCCCCGCCTCTGTCACTGATGTGAAGCCTCACAATGGAAACGGAGGCGATAAACCGTTTCTGATGTATTTAACATTAGACACGGAGTTTTGCTAATAACCGTTTCTAATAAGGGTTACAGGAAAACAAAAAAAAAACACGGTGACGGGCTGTGCCGTCGATGGAGCCCCGCCCCATGCGACTAGACGGCCGCCCGGTCGTCACCGTATTCCTGTACGCCCTGCTTTACAAAAGTTCATCAGTGCGCGTGGCACCGTGTATGGAGCCCCGCTCCTAGGTCTTCACGGCAGCAGCATCGTCACCAAGCATCCACCAATCACTTGAAACAACGAATATTCTTTGTTAAAAACAGCAAACAAAGCTAATAAACAGAGCCAATAAGCAGTAAACAAAGCAAACCGAGCTAAATACATAGCTGAAGAGCTAACTAACAGAGCAAACTGAGCTAAATAAGTAGCTAACATAGCAAATACATAGCTAAACAAAGCAAACCGAGCTAAATAAGTAGCTAACATAGCAAATACATAGCTGAACAGAGCTAACTAACAGAGCAAACCGAGCTAAATAAGTAGCTAACATAGCAAATACATAGCTAAACAAAGCAAACCGAGCTAAATAAGTAGCTAACATAGCAAATATATAGCTGAACAGAGCTAATTAATAGAGCAAACTGAGCTAAATAAGTAGCTAACATAGCAAATACATAGCTAAACAAATCAAACCGAGCTAAATAAGTAGCTAACATAGCAAATACATAGCTGAACAGAGCTAACTAACAGAGCAAACCGAGATAAATAAGTAGCTAACATAGCAAATACATAGCTAAACAAAGCAAACCGAGCTAAATAAGTAGCTAACATAGCAAATATATAGCTGAACAGAGCTAACTAATAGAGCAAACTGAGCTAAATAAGTAGCTAACATAGTAAATACATAGCTAAACAAAGCAAACTGAGCTAAATAAGTAGCTAGCATAGCAAATACATAGCTAAACAGAGCTAACTAACAGAGCAAACCGAGCTAAATAAGTAGCTAACATAGCAAATACATAGCTAAACAAAGCAAACCGAGCTAAATAAGTAGCTAAGATAGCAAATACATAGCTGAACAGAGCTAACTAATAGAGCAAACTGAGCTAAATAAGTAGCTAACATAGCAAATACATAGCTAAACAAAATAAACCGAGCTAAATAAGTAGCTAACATAGCAAATACATAGCTGAACAGAGCTAACTAACAGAGCAAACCGAGCTAAATAAGTAGCTAACAGAGCGGTCATTTACCTTAGGCGAGGCGGGGTCGCTTTCCGTCACGAATTGTGTCCCAGGCGTCGGCGCCGGAGCCACTGCCAGAGGAGACGTCAGAGGAGACCTCATCCTGCTCGAACACTGGAGCGTCCTCCTCCTCCTCCTCCGCCGCCGCCACCGCTGACGCCGCCGCATCTGGCTCAGGGACCTGGCCAGGGAGAAGAGAGCGGTCTATGGCCGCCCGGAGCCGCGTCTGGAACAACGCCTCCTCGGCGGCTTCTATCGCGTGCTCGGCGGCGGAGATGCGGATAGCTCTCTCTGCATCGCAGACGCCGAATGACACCCTCGGCGCGCTCGCGCTCAAAGGAGGCGCGAGAGAGGAGGAGACCGACCTCCAGATCCTTGTCCGAGGAGGACGATGAGGACGAGATCCGGGCGTCGGTGGCCGCCGCCGTGGATCCGGATGGGATTTGACAGCTCAGAATGAACTCGCGACCGCAGTCGCCGGGGATCTCGCCCCAGTTGTCGGGGAGATCCGGGCTGCGCCTCGAGGGTGGGAGGAGGAAGATACCCCATCCTGACTTCCGTCGGCGCCGGAGGGGTTCGCCATCGATGGGTGAAGTAGGAGGAGAGCGTGTGCGGCTAGGATTAGGAACTGGGGAGAGTGAGACTGAGAGTGAGAGTGAGATACAGTACTGGAGTGGGAGATATTAATACTGGCACCGCTTAATGTGCCTTCACATGGGAAATGGAGATAGACCGATCTCCGTTTCTGATGTGGCAATATCAGCAACGGAGATATTCTTTCCTCCGTTGCCTATATATGAGCAACGGAGATCTTTTCAGCCTCCGTTACCATTGTGTCGGGCCCATCGACCGACTAGCGCGTGATTGCACGCGCGGAGCTCATTTTTCCGTCGCCTAACTCTTGCCGTTGCCATAGAGGGGTATCCGATGTGTCGTTCTGTACTAGTGGAGGGTGCCTCGGTGCCCCTCTTCGTCTCTCCTTCGGACTCCGTGTACGTGACAGAAAAATAGGGACCTGGGCTTTTGTTTCGTCCAATTCCGAGAATATTTCCAGAACAACTTTTCTGGAATAAAAAAACAGCAGAAAACAGGAACTGGCACTGTGGCATCTTGTTAATAGGTTAGTCCCAGAAAATGCATAAAAATTATATAAAGTGTAAATAAAACATGTAGCAATTGGTATAATATAAGCATGGAACATCAGAAATTATGGATACGTTGGAGACGTGTCAAGCATCCCAAGCTTAGTTATACTCATCCTCGAGTAGGTAAAACGATAACAACAAAATAATTTCTGAGGAGACATGCTACCACACAATCTTGATCAAATAATATTGCAAGGCTCATGTTATGAATGAAGTGACTCAAGGCAATGGTCTATATAGTTTGCTAACAAGTAGATAAAGAGTAAACAACTGAATCATATAAGCAAAAACTTTTCATGAATAGTACTTTCAAGACAAGCATCAAAAAGTTTTGCATAAGAGTTAACTCATAAAGCAATAGATTCTAAGTAAAAGGCATTGAAGCAACACATAGGAAGATTTAAGTTTCAGCAATTGCTTTCAACTTTTAACATGTATATCTGATGCATGTAAAATGCATACATGAACTTTGCACTATATTACTTATATTCCTATCATATTTGCATCATATAAGGGTTATATCACTGTTATATAATGATTTTTGGGAATATTATATTTATTTCCTATTTTATGGAATTAATCCTGCGCAGGTAGAAAACCGTATTTTTTCCTTTTAAGTTTCAGGGACCCAAACGACGTCCAAATCACCTGCAAATTTACGAGCGTCATTTTTGGAAGGAACAAGACTTGGGGGCGAAGGAAGCGAACAAACGGAGCCCCAAGGCCCAAAAGAGGGGGGCCACGCTGCCTCTGTACCTGGCCACGTGGGACCCACCAACTTCGGCCTCGACGCTCGTTGCCGTCGATCTTTTCTCCACCGACACAGGTTTGACCTAAAACCGACTATAAAAATAGCCCCTCGACGTTCTCTGGAAGGAGCGCCGCCGTAACACAGAAACACGAAAACAGAGATCTGGAGCTGCAGATTGGAGGGGGAAAACTCCGGCGGGGCGCTGCCGGCGTGGTCTCCATCTTCTCCATCGACTTCTCCATCGTCTCCATGATGAAGATGGAGTAGTCCACCTCTGGACTATGGGTTTGTGGAAGTAACTTATGTATCTCTCCTCTCTTTGAGCTTCACTAATTAGCACCGTATGAGCTGCCGAACATGATTACGGTCATCTATGTAATTCCTATGTGGTGGATCTTTTTATGAGTTAATATATGTTTGAGATTGCAAATGTTTTGTTTCAGTTATGAATATAGATGCATATTATGTACCCCGTTCTTATTCACTTGTTATGATCAAGCATGTTTATGAGAGCGTGTGTGGGGATGTGTGCATTAGTTGGAGTAACGGGGGGTGGCTAGTGCAGTGAACGTGAGAGAAAGTTCTGCGATCCACTTGGGTATCTTTACCTTACTTTGTTGCCTCACTAGGGATAAACAAAAATACCATGTTACCGGAGATGTGGGTGTGACCATTTCCACTACTCCATGACTAGATCTGGCATGTTCTTATTTTAACTTCATGTCATGATACTTAAAGCTATACTCTGAGTTATCTTAATTACTGAGGTGTTATGATTTAGTTCGCATCTTGGTGGAGTATAAGTGAGACTAATAAACAAAAGGTCTCTATGTTAGGGCGTGATGCCCATATAATTAGTAACTTGTCATTAAACTGTGTGTTGCAATTTCATATGTCAACTCTAGTGTTCCATTGTCTACCACTTTATTAAAGAGAGAGTGCATTTGTGAAACCATGAACCCCGGTCCATTTTTAATCATAAGAAACACCTTTCCAACAACTTTTACCACTTTTCCATTTTCTGCCATTATTAAATCCGAAAATACAAAAACACTTTTACATCTTGCATACATCATTAAAAATCCAAAAATATCATTTATCATTGTTATCATCATCCTTGCATATTTATTTACCATCATCATTGCATATTTATTTCTTGTTTGCATCACATACTATCTTGATATCATTCTTACACCTTGTGCTTGACAACCACAGGTGAGGTTGAGGACCAAAACATTTAACTTTGTTTTGTAGGTAACCAAAAGAATGATAGGAAGATAAACCTTTCACTACTGATTCCCCGAGAGTTCGATATTGAACCCTCGAGTCACCCTCGTGGGGAAAACACGTCTTCCACTTACTACATACTCTGCACTTGGAGGCTCAACCTAACCCCGTTTACTTTTCATTGCAGGTAGCTACTGAAGGCTATCACTTCTACGGTATCAAGACTGTTTTCTGGCGCCGTTGCCGGGGAATCATTGTTGTAAGGATTTGTCCAATGATATCACAACAAAGTCAAACTTCATCACCAACTTGTGCTAACACCTAAGCTTGGGGAGGTTGCACCTACGTGAGCATCATCTTATCCATCTTTATCTTCAAAGCAATTTATTGTTTTGTCATTGTCTTGCATTTTTAATTTCGGTTTGCATATTTTATTTTCAGTTTTGCATTTATAATCATAAAAACCCAAAAAAAATATAGTGTTGTTTTTAATATGTGTGTTAAAGTGTGGAGAAACTTTCTGGAATGTCTATGGGTAATGATTATTTTAAAAAGTATGACGCCTACTCTGAATATCAATCAACCAAAGAGGGAAATAGAGTGGGTAAATTGCTTAAAGCCTTCACAAAATAGCTAATCAGTTTTGTGAGTTACATGGTATAACTTGTTGCAATAGAAGAGTTGTTAAACATTCCCACTATCAATGCAAGTATAATGTGATCCTATAATTGCTTGTTATCGTGAAGATGAATGTTTATGCCCTGATATAGAACAAGTTGAGAAATATATTGCTTATGTTGGAGCCCATGAGATAGACTCTCTTCTTAATAAATTTCTTGCAACTAGTCATGTAGCTCGTGAAATGAAAGGACAAATTTCTATTATTCTCCAAATTTGCAAAAAGGAATTTAGTGATAATGTTTATGTTAAAGAAAGGATTCTTGCTGCCACGGAAAGTACTAATATTTTGCAGGAAGAGGATAAAAACCTAAGCTTGGGGATGCCTGTGCAACCCAAGAAGATGATGAAAATGATGAACAACTAGAGAATGAAGAGTTGGATCTCCCAACTTCACCATCAACATATGATAGTAACACTCAAATTCAAAAACCTTTTGTTATTTATGAAAACCCATGTTATGATGAGTGTGAAACTAAAATTCTATGGTCCTATATGATAACCCATGCTATTATGATGAAACTAATAATGCTCCTTTACTATTTAATGCTACTAGTGAACTTATTGATGATAATGAGGAGTGTTGCTTAAATATGCTATATGATAATGCTTTAGATGATGGTCCTATGCTTATTGATAATCCTACATGTTTGGAACTTGTTACTACTTTATGTGAGGATAAAAATGATATACTTGCTGTTTGTGAAAATACTCTTACTAATGAGAGTCCTACTTTATTCCTGAATTCTCCTAATTACACCATAGAGGAGAAATTTGCTTATGTTGAGAAATACTTATGTGGTTTGCAATTATCTCTAGTTCCAAATATTGTTGCAGCCATGATATTAAACTTAATATTGATCTTATAACTATTTTGAAAGAGGGAAGCATGCTACTGAATTCCAAAATAAATTTAATGATCCTCTTTATGTGCCTAAATTATCTAAGTTGGAAGAGTCTATTGGTTATATGGTTGAATACACTCACTACTTGCAACTATTATGAAAGAGGTGTTGAGAGCCTCCTTATGTTACTATTAAATATATGCTGCAAGTACACTCATAATATGCGTTGGCAAATTACTATTTATTTTATTCACCTATATAAAATGCCAATGCATAGAAAGAAAGACTTCGTTGTTATTACTTTTGTGTTTTGCTTTTCTCTCTACTAGGTTTCAACTTGACTATTATTTTCATTGGCTTTAGAGCACCATGGGATCTGGTAATGCATGAAACCTTCCAAGAAAGAGGGGCACATCAAAGTTCAAGCTCCCTCGTGAGCTTCATCTTCAATAAACAACAAGTAAGAAGCCTAGCTATATGTCTATAAAGAAAGCGCTTTACGGGAGGCAATCGGTTGTTTTTATTTGTGATTTTCTTTGTGTCTCTTGCTGTAACAAGAGACTTAGTTTTTAGTTTAGTTTCTGTTAATTTTTAATAAAGTTCCAAATTTTACTCATTTTGGTTTGAAAAAGTTGCTTATAGCGTTCGGATTTTATTCCTGCACGAATCTGTGCACGGTATGATTTTTAATTCTTATTATTAACTCCGAATGAGCTCATATTTGAACTGTAGTTGCAACTTTCATCCTCTGTATGCATGAATTTGTTCGGATTTTTCGACAAAGTTTAGTAGGGTAGAAAAATACGTTTTGCTGCTGCTGTTTTTCTGACAGATTCTGTCTCATTTTGTTTGATGCATGCTTTGAGCTTTTAACTTTAATCTTTTGATCCAATTGAGTTTATAAGTAAGCATACAACATTATACACTTTGGACATTCATATGAATTTTTGTTCAAGGATTATATGCAGCAAGAAATCTATTTGTTTATCACTACTAATGCACCCCACAGAAAAGAAATGGGAGAAACGGTGTTTTGAAGTTTTTTCACAGGATTGGAGGAGATGCACCAAGAGCTATCCAAGTATGGTGAATACCATAAGCTTGGGGATGTGAAGACAACCCCAATGGACCTACACACTCTCGGTTTGCACACGTCTAACTTCTTTTTTCGATCGAAACACTTTATCGCATAAACTTGGAGCGTCTTTTTGTTTGTTTGTTTGGTTTGATTTTTATTTTGTGAGACCACCACATTATCATTATATATGAAAGAGCTACTGGAAATATGGGTTGAAATATGTTGGATGCTATTATAAGATTGGGAAAAGGGATGTTTAGGTTGATTTTTAAAGTTACATATAATTGCATGATTCATGAGCTTGTTAATGAGTAATAATTTGCAAATGCTTTATCAAGAGTTATCTCTTATTCATGTTTTGATGCTGAATGTTATTTAATTTGTTTAACATGAATTAGTTAGTTCTATGGACACTCATGCATACATTTAGATGGTCAACTTTCTCCCTCTTGCTAGCCCAAAAATTCCAACAAGTAAAAACTTGTTTCCAACACCTTCAACCAAAGTTATTCCAGTGAGTCCACCATATCTACCTATTAGCTTTATGCTATTCCGAGTATGTTTATCATGTTATTTGTGTTATCTATACCTCTGAATAAAATGTTTATGTTATTGATTGTTATGGGAAAAGTTGGTTATATAGCTCTCACGAATTGATGCACACTTTACTTTTATTGCATAAATAAAACATGACCCATTGTGATTAATATTATGATGTTAGTGGCTTGATAAATGTCCGAGGTTGGGAGTTAGCTCATATGTGCTGTCACATGGCAAGTTTCAACATGCTCTTTCACTTCATTTAGTTGATATCATGTACTTTTGTCTATGGATGCCTATCATGGTGAAATGAGGTGGAAAGTGAAGTAGTTTAAATGAGTTTGTATAAATGGTTAG
The DNA here is from genome assembly GCA_947311845.1 of Poa pratensis. NCBI lineage: Eukaryota > Viridiplantae > Streptophyta > Magnoliopsida > Poales > Poaceae > Poa > Poa pratensis. The sequence goes on from CAMZMU010000072.1 coordinate 5,860,476, forward strand.
AGAGACGCCTGGGCCGCTAATCTAAGCCATGCATCATTCATGGTGGAAATTTACTTACATACTATGGTGAACCGTCTGTGATACACCTTACAATAAAAAGCTATTCCAATGGTAAATAAAAAGTGTGAGGTTGTTCATTTTATTTGTTTGTCTTGTCATTTTGATATGGGCTTGTTCGATATCTTGCGACAAGAGGTACCCAGTTGACGTCTTGATGATACTATTATTACTTACAATGATATATAACTTGAACTTGTTTTGTTTCCCAAGTTGAGTAACTCATGGTGTAGGTACTTGTATTCAAGGGGCATGAGACATCCAACTTTTACTTTGTCAAGCAAACTACTCATATTTGCTTTCACATTAAACTTTAATCATTCAAGATGCTATGATAGGGGTAATGAGAGCTTGACACAAGGATTCACATTGCAATCATTAACTTAAGTAGAAGAATTTGGAAGTTAGATGAAACTTATGCGTGCTTTACCTCTACTCACATATATATCTTTTCCAAAGTGTCGACCTTTTATATTCAGATTTTCATCTACACTCTATGACCAATGTAGGATGTTCTTACTTATCATTATGCATACATGTGGTCCATATTACTTTCTTTCATGTTACACTTTGTGAGCTATCATTGAACATCATTGCTTTGAATACTTGATATCACTTCATAAACTATCTTGCATATTGCTACTCCTTTGAAGAATGAATCATTTGACTCTATGTAGCAGTAGTAATCATCTTTGATATCCATTGTTAGTATTAAATTGCAAAGTCATGTTAGTTTTATCACCTTCATACTCGAGGACGAGTATTGGTTAAGCTTGGGATGTGATGCATGTAAAATGCATACATGAACTTTGCACTATATTACTTATATTCCAATCAATTTGCATCATATAAGGGTTATATCACTGTTATATAATGATTTTTGGGAATATTATATTTATTTCCTATTTTTATGGAATTAATCCTGCGCAGGCAGAAATCCGTATTTTTTCCTTTTAAGTTTCAGGACCCAAACGACGTCCAAATCACCTGCAAATTTACGAGCGTCATTTTTTGGAAGGAACAAGACTTGGGGCGAAGGAAGCGAATAAACGGAGCCCCAAGGCCCAAAAGAGGGGGGGCCACGCTGCCTCTGTACCTGGCCGTGGGACCCACCAACTTCGGCCTCGACGCTTCGTTGCCGTCGATCTTTTCTCCACCGACACGGTTTGACCTAAAACCGACTATAAAAATAGCCCCTCACGTTCTCTGGAAGGAGCGCCGCCGTAACACAGAAACACGAAAACAGAGATCTGGAGCTGCAGATTGGAGGGGAAAACTCCGGCGGGGCGCTGCCGGTGTGGTCTCCATCTTCTCCATCGACTTCTCCATCGTCTCCATGATGAAGATGGAGTAGTCCACCTTGGACTATGGGTTTGTGGAAGTAACTTATGTATCTCTCCTCTCTTTGAGCTTCACTAATTAGCACCGTATGATCTGCCGAACATGATTACGGTCATCTATGTAATTCCTATGTGGTGGATCTTTTTATGAGTTAATATATGTTTGAGATTGCAAATGTTTTGTTTAGTTATGAATATAGATGCATATTATGTACCCCGTTCTTATTCACTTGTTATGATCAAGCATGTTTATGAGAGCGTGTGTGGGGTGATGTGTACATTAGTTGGAGTAGCGGGGTGGCTAGTGCAGTGAACGTGAGAGAAAGTTCTGCGATCCACTTGGGTATCTTTACCTTACTTTGTTGCCTCACTAGGGATAAACAAAAATACCATGTTACCGAGATGTGGGTGTGACCATTGCCACTCCCATGACTAGATCTAGCATGTTCTTATTTTAACTTCATGTCATGATACTTAAAGCTATACTCCGAGTTATCTTAATTACTGAGGTGTTATGATTTAGTTCGCATCTTGGTGGAGTATAAGTGAGACTAATAAACAAAAGGTCTCTATGTTAGGACGTGATGCCCATATAATTAGTAACTTGTCATTAAACTTTGTGTAATCTTATATGTCAACTCTAGTGTTCCATTGTCTACCACTTTATTAAAGAGAGAGTGCATTTGTGAAACCATGAAGCCTGGTCCATTTTTAATCATAAAAAACACCTTTCCAACAACTTTTACCACTTTTTCATTTTCTGCCATTATTAAATCCGAAAATACAAAAACACTTTTACATCTTGCATACATCATTAAAACCCCAAAAATATCATTTATCATTGTTATCATCATCCTTGCATATTTATTTACCATCATCATTGCATATTTATTTCTTGTTTGCATCACATACTATCTTGATATCATTCTTACACCTTGTGCTTGACAACCACAGGTGAGGTTGAGGACCAAAACATTTAACTTTGTTTTGTAGTTAACCAAAAGAAGGATAGGAAGATAAACCTTTCACTACTGATTCCCCGAGAGTTCGATATTAAACCCTCGAGTCACCCTCGTGGGGAAAACACGTCTTCCACTTACTACATACTCTGCACTTGGAGGCTCAACCTAACCCCGTTTACTTTTCATTGCAGGTAGCTACTGAAGGCTATCACTTCTACGAGTATCAATATCTCATGGATAATTGTCAACACAAAGTAATATAATAAGTGCAATAAGTAAGCATATAGGAATTGTTGCACACAAAGTTGACACAAGTGTTTGCTTCTGAGATAGAAAGAAGTAGGAAACTGACTCAACAAAAAGGTAAAAGAAAGGCCCTTCGCAGAGGGAAGCAGAGATTAAATCATGTGCTAGAGCTTTTTAAGTTTTTGAAATCATATAGAGAGCATAAAGTAAATTTTTGAGAGGTGTTTGTTGTTGTCAACGAATGGCAGTGGGCGCTCTACCCCCCTTGTCAACCAGAATTTCAAGAGCAGCTCCCATGAAGGACGTTATTTCTACCCAAGTGTAGATCATCCCTCTTCACTTTTGTTTACACATGCACATTTATAAATTGGTATGACACTCCTCCCAACCTTTGCTTACACAAGCCATGGCTAACCGAATCCTCGGGTGCCTTCCAACAATCACATACCATGGAGGAGTGCCTATTTGATATTGTTTAACACTTTGAAAATTGCTTCTGATAAATCATGGCAAAACATGTGAAGAGAATTAAGCAGTTATAGTTGTAATTAATTGGGACTGGGCACCCCATTTGCCAGCTCTTTTTACAAAATTATTGGATAAGCGAATGTATATGCAACTAGTCCATTGGTGAAAGTCTGTCTGGCAAGATTGATAGAGAAAACTCCACATAACTTCCTCATGAGCTATAAAACATTGACACAAATAAGAGATAATAGCTTTTGAATAGTTTAAAGGTAGCACATGAAGTATTTACTTGGAATGGCAGGAAATACCACATAATAGGTAGTTATGGTGGACACAAATGGCATGGGTTTTGGCTCAAGGGTTGGATGCACGAGAAGCATTCCCTCTCAGTACAGAGTTTAGGCTAGCAAGGTTGTTTGAAGCAAACACAGGATATCAACCAGTACAGCAAGACTTACATGAAAACATATTGCAAGCATTATAAGACTCTACACTGTCTTCCTTGTTACTCAAACACTTTTACCAGAAAATATCTAGACCTTAGAGATAC